>JARKIB010000044.1:0-636419 GCA_029378385.1 Mycena metata | reverse complement strand
GAACTCTGGAGAAAGCAGTATTTGACTCTGCTACAGGTGCGAGGTTCAGTTTGACTACGGTCTGCGCCAGAAACGATCGCGAAGACTGGCGGACCGTCCTGCTTCGTTCCAAGGCGCAAGTGGCAAGGAGATTCTTGTCCAACAAGATGTAGCTGCTAGGAACGACCAGACCACCAAACGCGGACAGGTTTTTAATTGCTTCTGCATGGACACCTTGATGTGAGAACTCATCCTGATTATTCTAGTTCATCCACAAGGAGCTGGAACGTGAACTTCGCCCCGAAGACCTCGAAATCGTGCTAATTGCGACTGAAGAGGAGCGATGGGCTCTTCGGTGGGTCCAGCTAACTCGTTCACGAATATACCTCATTCCGTTAGCCTCATCAATTTTCTCTCCTCCTTGGTATCTTTATCGGCAGAAGGCTGCGTCGTGAGTGGGCATCTTTCATCCACCACGAGTTACTCACTCATATATTCAGCGTGAGATCCCTGTATTCGGGATCGTAGAAGGAGTAGTAATCGTCGGCATAATCGTAAGCCACTTCTTGTTAACCACAAACCCCACTCAATGTTCCAGGACGAGCTTTTACTTCTCGACGAACCCGGGCCCGAAACTGGTGCGAAGCGCCCCTCGGACGACGCGTCCCTCCCATCCCCCAAGCGATCGTGCCTCGGTAACTCACCGGTCGACGCAGAGCCATCTCCCGCGGCAGCCCCAACTTCAACTCCACCTCCCCCACAATGCATCCGCGTGATCGACACAAAGACGCGTCGCACCTATTCGCTGCCTTCCGACGAGGACACGGAGCCCGCCCAGCTCCAGGTGATGCTCTATCGCCGGCTCCTCACCAACCTCCTCGAGACCTCCGCGCCGTTCGACTTTCCTGCGCTATGGGCCAGCCTGCGCGTGAACCCCTCCGCTCCTTTCTCGCCGAACTTCTTGGAGCAGGCGATAGACGTGTTCGGGAAAACCGATCCCCCAGTCCTGTGCCTCGAGGATGTGGTCGCTTTCCTTAGAACAACGCTCGCACAGCTGGAGCTGCCCCCCGTGGATGGAACGCTCGAGATAATTTATCGGTCGCAGAACAAGTACTCCTCTGATCGAAGGCGGAGAAATAAAGATAAAGGTAAAGGTATAGGCGCGGAAACGACGACGCGCGAGGACGACGACATCGCCAAAGCCATCGAAATGAGTCTTTCGGATGTCTTCGAGGCTCAACTTACTGCTGCGCTCAAGGAGAGCGCCTTAACTCATGCCCCTGTTACGGAAACCGAGCCCGGTGATTTCAACTCGGACGACGCGAGTGGGACTGTTCGGATTGGACCTCCTCCCGAATCTGGGCCCTCTGCTTCGAGTCCGAAGAACCCTGGAATACAACCAGAGCCTACAATAATTGATTTGGCGGCTGCTCTTGGTGGCGGTCAGTTTTGAGTCCATATTTCTTACCGAGCGGCTTATAGAACGAAATCTATAGACGTGCAATCCCCGGAGAAGACTGCACCCCGACCAGACATCATCGGGACGAAAGATTTCCCGATGAACGACGCTGCTCTTGATGCATACCTGCACAATGCCCTCGAGTGGTGGCATGGCAGCAGACCAGCGCGGGGTGTCTCCGAGCGCCAGACGGGCAGGTGTTTGTGAGTCATTGAATCATTACCCAACACTAAACCACGCACTCATTTATTTATTGCTAGTTCCTGCGAGTACCGGAATGACTGCGAATGGCGGGAACAAAAAGCTGCGGAGATTCAACTTCGGCAACGGTTGAAGAGAGCTGCGTCGTGATTTTTGTGTTTTTGGAAAGAAGATATGTATCGGCTATTTACTGTATTATGCATCTGACGCGTTGTTTACTTCGATGGCATGTGGTTAACGTTCACCAGAAACATGTCAGCTACCATCCTTGACTCTTGAGCCACTATGAAGCCGAGTCCTCAGAGAAACTCGGACGAGTGAAACTTTCAAGACGCACCTCCTCCTGTGAAATCCCGGCGTCCGCATGAACCTCGAGACCTTCTTGGTCAACTTGATTCTTCACTATCTGTAATTTGGAGGTTGAGGCACCAGCTAATGAGATAAACTGAAGTGTAGGAGCTGGCATTGCTCGTCGAGAATGTACGAAGTCAACAAACCGGCCAAAGTGGCGTTTGCTTTGGTGAAAACAAATAGCAATCCGCTCCAAGCCGGGCAGTAAACACCCGGAAGGCGAGGCCTGATCATTGGCCTTGAGGTGACGAAAAAAAAAGTCTACCAAGTTTTCCCCCCGCTCCTGTGGCGCGGAGGGGTCGTGGTAACGATGAGTGTTGAAGGTGAGATCTGTGATAGTGGGGAATTGTTGAAACAGCTCGAGAATGGCGTCAACGGGTTTAAGGTTGGTCAAGACTACTCTGTTCAATTGACACCGAGCGGTTTGAAGCCAGGGGAGCGAGTACACCGGGCTGTGCCAGAAGAAGATTCCTTCCAAATTAGGCACCACGAGGGTTCCTGGGTTCAGCGCGAAACCCTCTGTACCCGACAAATACAATTTGCGCAATGTCGGCGCAACGACGCGAGGGTTCGTCGCGAGGCCGGGAGACAACATTTCCAAGTGAAACTCGACGACATTGACTGCGAGGGCCAGGGTACTGAGATAGTCTTTGTAACCGCCCAAGGCCTCGTATCGCGTTATCTGTCGCCAGGGTACGATGCGAGCGCCTCCAACCGAGTCTTGATACGAGCCCAAGACAACATCACGTAGAGCCGGAGCGTCAACTTGAAGTATCTTCTCGGGTAGTGGGGTACCACGAAAAGGCGGGGCGCGACTGCCGCCTGGCATGACACAAGGGGGTGAGGTTCGAATAGATAAAGCTTTGGCGAAAAAGAACTCACTATCAAGCTTGATTTTGCGTAACATGGGGAATCTGTGGCCGAAAAAAGAGGGGAAGAAGCTGGTCGATTCCAGAGTTTCCCAGCGGGAGCATGAGGTCAAAAGGGTGTCCAAGAGCTCTTGCTCCAGGTCCCGGGACCGAATGACAATATGCAATGGTGTATCCATTGACCGAATGAGCTGAGCCTTGAACAGGGCCAGAGGGTATGGGACAGCAGCCGACTCGGAATAGTACGCTCTTCTCCGGCGAGAACGATGCTGAGGGAAGTCGTCGTCGGAGTCGCGAAGCGGGAACACACCCGGCGCGATAATGATGGTTTTCCAGAGAGAGGGAAAGGATAAGGCGACCGCCCTCCAACGGGAACAGACGTGAGCCAAAACCCAAGGGCTGTCACGAATGCCAAAGCGTTTGCCCCCATCCGTTACAATCGTTTCCATCTCTCGGATCGGGGGCACGCTGAGCCAGAAGATTTTGCGCAGGATTTCGGGAGGCAACTGGCGCAGCGGCGAGAGTATGGATACATGTCGACGGATTTTTGCCTTCGATTCATCGCGCTGCCGCTCAAGGTCCGCGAGAATCTGCTTTTACGAGTCCTAAAATTTATTTTTAGGATTCGTTCTCGTGACCTCGTCGTCCCTAGAATTTTTGACAGAATTCAGTATGCGTGACCTGGAGTTTGTTTATATTACTTTTGAATGTTGTTTGTTCCATCGTTCTCGTGACTTCGTGCTTCCAGGTTCGTTCTCTCCCTTGATGTTTCGTTCCTGCTCGGAGGATAATTTCACTTTCTACAGACTTTATCGGCCTTATATATACATATATTTCTTTATAAAAAAATAATCACCGGCCGCTTCGGTGTCGGTCCCGTCGTCCACCGCACAGTGTCGACATCAGTGTTCGCCCAAGGGTCCCAAGGCCTTGACTAGGCCTTGGCCAAGGGCTTTGGAAAATCTCGGCGGAGAGTCCGACCTTGGTTATGTGGTTGTAACTTTTGTTCTGCCCAGAAAACCTGACGGTACAGTTGATTGCTCATAATGCATTGGCTCATTTTGCATATTTCTCATAATGCATTGGATTTGGGCTGGAGCCACGTCGGGAGGCGGGAATAGGCACGATTTTATGCATTCTCATTATGCATAGCCTTTTAGCATACGGCCGACCGCCAATTAGGGGCAATATGCATTATGAACTGTGAAATCTTCAGTCCGGAGGATGTATTTTGACTTACTTTCTGTCCAAATTTGGATGGAGGTGGTCGAGGGTCCACATTGTGGCATTTTGCAGGCTTCCGCCGGGCTTGGGAACAATGGGGGACGGCAGCCGACATGAATTTTACCAAATTGGTAATATTTTCTGTCACATGTTAGCCTAGAGTCACGTATGTCACACCGTGGGACTATTCTCGTGTTGCATATCGCTCATATGCATAATGCATTGGCCAAGGGCCTCTCCCGACTTTATGCATTATGAAAAAATCAACTGTATCACCTCCGCACCCTTTTTTACAGAGGAGACCTCAAATTTCGAAGTTTTCGTGCACCTGGCAGTACCCTCTTCCACTACTGAGATCTGGTAATTCTTATAGCTCATCAATTAGTGAATTATGAGGGAAATCGGGTTGAGTGCACTTCACTAATAAGTAGAGCTCTTTGAGAGCACAGGTGGCCCTTCTCCCTCCGTACTAAATTTATTTTGGACCAATGCCGAATGCATGGGAAACTTTTACCAAGGCCTTGGAGGTGCCCTTAACTCGAGGCCTTGGGCTTAACAAGGCCTTAGTATCCGCCGGACCCGACCCCAAGGCTTTGAGGACGATCACTGTGGACCGACTCGACATTCTCTTTTTAGTCCCTTCTTCTTTTATTACTGGGCACGATGTGCAGGTGAGCTTTAGTCAAAACGGGGCCCTCTAACCAGCAGAACACGCCTATATACCAGCTGGAATCCGATGGCGATGACTTCTGCAAGTGTTCTTTTTTTTTCGCCCCGTAGTTGTTGTCGTGCTCAGCCTTCGCTGCATACTCGCCGTGTGCTGGGGGTACGTGGCGTTGGGTGATAATTTTCTTGTTGCGCCTGATCCTGCGGTTGAGGGGAGGGTGGGGGAGTTGGTGGCTGTCTATGTGGGGACATTTGGCCGGGGGGGGGGGGGGGGGGGGGGGGGGGGGAACTGTGGTTTGTCGATATCAGGATGGAGCACCCTTAATGAATTATCTGCTCTTATTGTTACTGCACTACACTTGGTAGAATGTATATACACTATGAGTTGGGCACTGCACGGAACAACGCGGGACATCAAAGATGGCCCCCGGCAGGGCGGCGGACTCGTACTGCCACTTGTTGGCCCTATAGCACACGTATCAGGATGATGGTTTGCTGCAGCAGCTGAAGTCGGCGTTTTTCACTGAAGAGACTTTTGCGGGAGGCGCGTAGCTCGACGTCTGACGGAGGATCGTTGGTTTCGAGGAGATGGTCGAGACTGGATGGTTCTACTGGAGGCAGCAGGGCTCGCAGAACATCTTTTATCTGCGAGATTGCAGTAGACACCGACATCTGTTTGAGGGACCAGTGGAGGTTTAAAAGTGAGCACAGACGCCGCTATTGTGCTCACGGTGAAATACAACGCACGGCTTGAATTGCTCACGCGAGACTAAGTAGTGCAGTACTGGAAAGTGGGGTCGGTCCCTAGGCCCCTATCTTCTGTTCGATGACCGTCGTCGATCTGGACTCCAAGTAGGAAAGAAGGAAGCTTACCGGCGCCGTCCCGTACAATCACCGACTTCAGCGCTAAATCTAGTAAATCAGGAAATTTCGAGTCCTTCGGTTCATGGTATATCTATATGGCGAGCCCGAATCGAAACAGAATTGCAGGTATTTTCCCGCAAAAAAAGGTGCATGTCGGTGGTGGGTCTCGGTGACGGGTCGCATTTTTTGCTGGCGTGAGTATGCTTTGTGAAGGAAGTTTTGAGGTGATTTGGAGGCCCGATGATGATCAGTCGTTACCGAGTCGCTCAGATTTCGGCCAACGTTTCGCTGAAATGAGCTTGGAGAGCGCATAAATACATCGATTAAATTCACCCTAAGGAAAAGGTATATCATCTACATTCGACCTACTTTTAGCATAAGTACACCCCAAATCCGTCCCACCCCACCGTCTAATCGTTCGCATTATCCTCCTCCTCCGGGACGACCGGCGTCACCTCCACAGGCAGCGCCTTCGGCGGCCCACCTTCACCCTCATCCGCGTTCACAGGCGCCTTCGGGGGCGCAATCTCGTCCGCCATCCCCTGCAACCGCGCCCACTCCAACAACACCGCCGAGAAATAACAATCATTCTGCGCGTCCGTGAGCACGCGCTCCGCAAAACACCTGCCCCGCCTGCTGGATCTCGTGCGCCTCCGCATCGTGCGCGACCGCCCACTCGAGCTTCTCGACGAGGTCGGAGAGGTCGGGCAGGATGGGGATGTAGTGCTCGAACGGGCGCAGCCAGTCGTTGAAGTACTCTGCAAAGGCCGTGCTCTACCAGGTCGTTCGTCAGCACCATTCGCCATACCTGTTGAGGAATCAATCACCTTGAACACGAGCGACCCACTCCTCAGCAGCCCGAGGTACCGCCCCGAGAACGAGTTCCCATCGACGTCGAAGAGGTACCTGTATTTGTACACCTCCTCGCGCGGGGAAGAGACATGCGCGACGTCGTACTCCTTCTTGATCGTCTCGGCGTCGCAGTTCTCCCCGCAGAGCCCGTCGTGGAAGCCCGAGAGCTTCACGTTCATGAGTTTAAGGTGCTTGCGCCCGATGTCGATCAGCCGGAAGCGCGGAAAGGCGTGGTAGTTCTGGCCAAAGACGTGGCCGCCCGAGGTCATGCCGCGCCAGTCTGTATGTATATATGCGTAAGTATAGGCAGGTGAATGAAGGCGACGCGACGTACAGAGCTGGGGCGTCTTGTCTTCCCAGGTAATGTTGTTCGGATATCCATACTTTGGTGCCCACCACGAATCGGTGTAGTAAAACTGTGCGCGGGCGTAAATGCGCTGCAAGCAGACGGGACGGGCCGTACGCACCTCACTTGGCACCAAGATGTCGGCGAAGCACGGTGAGATTTTGGTCATGCTCATGACGGGGTACAAATCCGTCGTGAAATCTGTGCTGGAACTGTATAACATAACTACGCAGTATTAGCATCGTGATGTTCCATATCTTTATCACGCACAGGCGCTCGCATCGTTGGTCAGCCCAGTGAATCCCGTGGGCCGCAGGGGAAGGAGACACCCAATATCGTCTTTGAAGTACGATGCAGTAGGGTGCGGGGTGTGGCGGAAGGGCTCCACGTCCGAGACGTTCAGCGCCTTGGGCCGCATGTTGGGAAGACGGTAGTTGAAGATGACGCGCGGCTCATCCCGCCCGTTGAGGATTACGCTCATGTTGGGCATAAAGTCCGCGAACCGACCAAACGTGCGGGGCCAGTCGTCCTAAAACACCTGGGATGTGGGTGATCGGGTATTCAGGTGGCTCATAATACATACCGTGTACAGCGTGCCCTGGTCGTCTGTCCAAGAGAACTTGTGGTCGGCAAACACCCCGGTTTTCATTCCGCGGCCGTCCGCCTGGACCTGCGGGGGGTATTAGTACTCGTGAATGAATAGAATAACGACTTGCCTGAGGTGTGGCCTTTGAAACCATCGTTTTGAAAAATGTAGGGTCGTCCTTAGCGAGCTGGTAAAATGGCTCAAAGTCACGCGAGATCTGGTCGTACTCGTCGATGAGACACGAGTGACCCCGCGCAAATTCGTACCATTGCTCGTACATCGGCGGTGGTGGGCGGTTGTTTCTCAATGAATAACGCGCGATGGCCTGCTCGAGCGAAGACGACTGGCGCGCGTATAGCGTGTCCACCTTGGCATTAGATAGATCCCAAAAGTCTGATATGGGACCTAGGGAGATCCTGAATTAGGCGCGAAAGAGATTGCATCGAATACGAAAACATACCTCGAGGTTTCGACGGCGATGATTGAAAGACAAGGAGCGCAAGGAGAGAGAAGACCGCGAGGATGGCGACCAGAACAAACCATGGCGGACGACTCCGACGCATGCCCATCCATTTTGGCCGTGGCTCGTCCCCAAAACGGCGCATTTCTAGCTCGATTTCTTGATCATCCTCCTCGTCTTCTCCCGGCGGTATTCCACCATTTGAGGGTAATAATGGGTGGCTATCGCCGTTGGAAAGAGCGATATTTGGCCGTTTGAAGGACTCGGGAAACCAGGAGGTCGACATTCATGGAGGGTCTCACACAGCAGAAAAGTCACCGCCCAGAAAGGGTCTCGATGACATGAGACGTGATGGTGATTCCCGGCCGTATTTCTCGATTCTATTACTGCTGTATGCCGACAAGTATTTGAATGCTGACCCAGGCCAAGCGCAGAAAACGATACAATAACTGCGGAGATCTTCGAGCAGGTCGAGCCGGAAAATCACCAGATTCGGATGTGTGGAAACCGCGGCTGTCCCACATTTTCTCCAGGACTGCAACGAGCTGGAATAAAACTGGTACAGTTAGTGTTGACCACTCTTCCGCCTTGAAGCTTGAAGGTTTAAAGCTCGGTTCAAGTGCGTTCATGCTCGTCGAGTTAGCCATCGACTTGAAGGTGAGACAGTTAGTGCCCCCCGTCCTGCTTTGTGCGCGACATGGCGCGCACGAAGAGGTAAAAGTCAACTTGACGGTGGCGAACCGCCATTCTTAAACGTAAAAGAAGCTGAAAGTTCCCGCCTAACTGCGCCGAGTCTGGTATTATAATATAGCGTCCTAATAGCTACCTGTACTAGTCCATAGTCCATACCGGTATATATGTACTCTATCCAAAAATGCAAAGCAATGAGCGACGACGAGGACGTATATACATACACAAGGATCCTTTTCCCCTCCCACAAGCGCAGCTAGCACTTAGCTGCTGCTATCGTGACTCCGAAGGGACCAGCTGTCGATGGCGACGGTGGGCGGGGTCACATAGTTCACCGACCCAGGCCACTGCGGGTTGAAGAGCACCTGCAGCATGTACGTCCCTACACACAACAATCAGCACCGCTCCCTCTAAAGCAAAACCAAGACGCACCAGCAGGCAAGGTAATCATCAGCACCGTCACGCCCGGATTCTCCTGATCAGCCTCCGGCGGCGTGGGGTCCGTACTGAACCGCACCGCGGGCCCCGTCTTGAACTGCGCCCCGTCGGGCGGGCTGAGCATGGCGACCTTGAGCGTCTGCCCGTCCAGCGCGAGGGTCGCGGAGGTGCCCGAGGCGTCGATGGTGACGGTCGCGTTCGTGTGCATCCGCCACATGACGCTTTGCGAGGCGGTCACTTCGTCCTGCAGGAGCACCTGCTTCCGCCCATTCAGGAGCCGGATACCGCGCTTCACGGAGGTCCTGTGGGTGGGTCAGACCCCGCCAAACGTAAATAAAAAGGTCAAGGAAAACTCACGCATCAAAGTACGCCGACGTCATATCGCTGCGACAAAAAGAAATGAGCATCGGAATAAGCTGCGCGGGAGCGCATACGCACGTCGTGAAGAACGCCGTCGAGTCGTCGGGAACAACATTAACCGTAGTCGGGCCCTGCGTAGTATTCGATGTATCGAACTTGATCGTCGGCGCAGCAGTCAAATCCTGGTTCGCCTGGTTAATCAAAATCGTGTTCTGCCCCTCTGTCATCTTGCGGTAGTACTTCCACCGCGCGCCGTCCTGCGCAGCGTCCGTAAAGTAGCCCGGCGAGAGGTAGTCCGCGGAGCCGAGTTCGCCCGCCCACCGCGTGCCGAGGGCATCGAGCACAAAGTCTACAATGTGTTAGAAAGGCAGCGACGAAAAGCGTAACTGAAACCGACCGCCGACATCCAAGTCATTGTGCGTCTGGTGGTTTACCAGCATCCCGGCCTTCATAGCGACATAGAGCCCGTTAATGTCCGTCCTATAATAGTGTTATATCAGACCCTGAATTGCTTGATCTTAGGCAAGGGAGGATTACCAGGTGCTCCGCATCGATGCCCACTGATCCACACCATTGTCAAAGACGTGGTCGAGCGGCTTCCCGTCCCAAAAGGCGCCAGCGATAGTCGGGTTGTACCAGAACATGGACCAAGGCTCGGCCGAGTCGTACTGGTCCCGCTGGAACAGCGCATACTGCGGCTGGTTGTAAAAGTCCCCGTAGAACAGCATGCTATTGGCGGTCGTCGAGTACTTGTTGGGACTAACATTGTTAATGCGTTAGAGATGCATACAGAGGACAAGGGGAACGACCCACCCATGGTCTCCGTAATTGAAGAGCGAGGTCGAGCCCGTGATGTACATGTGGAAGTCACCCGTCTTGTAAAAGTTGGTGTTGACGTCCAAGAGGCCGTAGTGCGAGCCCGTCGCCGACAGGAGGGAAGCAGCCATCTCGGCGTGCCCGGTCGTGCCAAAGTACCAGTAGTTTGCGGTCTCGGCCCACGATCCGTCGGTCGAAACCGCCTGCGCGCAGTTGGTCTTGGCATTGCCGACGGTGAATTGGAGGAGCTGCTTGGCTACGCCACTGGTGTCGTCGTTGAGGATAGCGAGGGACGCCATGGTCATTCCCCCATTACAGACACAGTTCCAGTTACCGTTGATGGGGGTCTGCGCCGATCCCGTCCACCAGCCTGCAGAGGTGGTGATCTGGGTAACTCCGGGCTGAAGACCGTACTGGAGGAGCGTGGTGATGATCATCGATTTCTGGGAAGGTGTCCAGACGTCGTAGAGCCAGTCGTACGCGATACCATACGCGGCAGACATCTCAGCAACGTCTAAATAGATCGGATTTGTAAAAAGGGGTTAAGTAGGAATACCGTAACAAGATTGAGTTCATACCGAGGAAGTGACCTGAGTTCCACCTGCCGCGCAAGTCAGAAAAGGGCTTGTAGGGGGTTGCTGCAGCCTACCTATCCTCCGACGGTCCAAAGGTAACGGTTCCGTTACCCGCAGCGTTCTTGATTTCCCTCCAAGCAAGATCGACCCAGGAGGTGTCGTTTGTCATGCGGTAGCTAACAAGTATGTTCAGTCATTTGGAGTAACCGGGGACGAGCGACATACGCATAGGCGAATGCCTTGACCCGCTGCTTGACCGCACGGGAATTGTCGAGAATGCCGCTGTCGCCGTCGAGTTTGTAGACCACGGCAGGGAGGGCTGCGTATTCAGTGGCGTTCTTGAAGATTGTCGCGTTCCACGATTGCAGATACGGGTCGTTGGCGATCAAAGCGGGGAGGGCCGCCCACTTGTAGGCCGGCGCAATGAGGAGAGGTCGATCTTTGCGTACAGTGAGGACGTCGGGGTTTGAGGGTTGGAAGGGGTCTGTGGGCCACGCGGTTTTGCTCTGGGCGGCGGGGATGAATGTGGGGGAGCTGAATGCTCCGCTGTCGGTCGTGGAAGGGTAGATGGGCATCATGAACTCGCTGTTTGTCGCCGTGGCATATTTACCCAGAGCTAGTTTCGCGCTGGCAGCGGCACCAGCTGCAGCACTTGCGGAAGCAGCGGACTGTTGCGGGGAAGACGCGACTGCACTGCTACTGGAGTTGTTGTTCTTTTTACGGGACCCAACAACACCACCGACGACTGCCGCAACAATAACGATAAGGAGGACGGGGATACCGAACTGGCGGAGATTGAGGAACGAAAACAGCGTGAAAGTTATTCGGCCAACCTTTATCCAGTTACTCGTTCTTTTCCTGCGGGTCGCGGGGGTAATGAAGCCAGAACCATTATGGTTTGGCTCTGAATACAGGTTGTGGTTCTGGGCATTCAGATTGTCGTAGCTGCCCGACATGGCGGCAGGAGGTGAGAGCAGTCTGCGGACGGCGTGTGACGCCGTGAAAATGTCAAGGTCGCGAGTTTGGCTTGGCGCCGGCAACCTCGACCCGCTGATCCCGGCAACCCTTCGCCGTGAATTCATTTCATTTGTGTGTCAGAAAAAAGGAGCAAACGTCAAAGAAGAATATGGACCCCTCAAAACTCGAGGTTCAAATGTTTCACGGTGAGCTTATCGTCGGAGTTTCTTGGTTGTCTGCGCTGGGCCGCCGCCGCGGGCTTTGTCGACTCCCATCGAGTCCGAGCCGTTTGTAACCTGAGGGATTCCTCCTTTCAAGTTCGATACTGGCCGGAACTGAGAAACGTAACGGATGTTGCAGAGATTCGGCGGCAATGTGGAGGGTTTGAGTAAGACCCAAATAATGGTCGTCCATCTTGCACACGGGAGGACGGGGGACGAGGAGTGGTATCCGGGCGAACGTCTGCAACTTCTTGGTAGACCTAGGGTAGGTCTCCGAGGGGTCAAAACAGTTCCTGGATGATCTTGTGGCAGCTGTTGACTGGGAGAAGAAAAAAATAATTTGGGTTGTTGGCTTGCAGACCTCCCGGAAAGCCGGGTTGAAGGCCAGCGTTACGTATACTTTAGGCACCAAGCTGGACCAAGTGTGCCAGATGGGCGGAATTGGAGTGTCGCGCTCGGGGTCGCACCCACGACGTAGGGCCAGTCATTTTCAAGAGTCCTCTTCTATCCGCCTTGACTTTCCTTTCCACTCCAGTTTCGATGATTCTTTCTCCGTTTTCAATAGCCGACGAGAGCAGGCCAGTCGCGTCGGCTAAGAACTTGTTGTTTGAAATACACCAGAGTACAGTCAAGGCTATTGAATTCCGTGACGCGAGTGATAATTTTATTACTTTTGCGATCCTCGCGTTCTTGGTTCATGTCCGGCAGCTGGGACGCGACATGTGAGCGGTGGCAACGAAATCGACCCGCAGAGGGATGGGGAGACCACAATGCGACTTAGCAGACATTTTGGCAATGAAAAGTAAAGGGTGGGAGCACGGAGAGAACCATGAAGAAGGCTCTCTTGAATCCTGGTCGATGTCGAAAGGCAAGTTGAGATGTGGCAGTGTAGATAAACAAGCGATCTAATCTTACCCAAGTGGTAAATTGCCTGTGCTGCAAAAGCCAATAAGCATATAAGCATTATAACTGATGCAAGTCCATCCATCAAATGGTAGATTACTGCTGAAATATACAAGTACACGGCGGAGGCTCATACACCTTTCCCAACGAGCCCCGCACGCTTCGCGACCAACCCCCCACTCCCACCACCCCGCTTCCCCCCGCCTCCCCGCCCAGGCCCGTCCGTCTCCGCCGTCTTGCGCTGCCACTGGTCGATAAGCTTCCCCACACCCTGGTACGGCCGCTCCGGCGACGGCGGCCGCGGCGACTGCTCGTCCACTGTGGCCGTGGCCTTGCGCGAGGGCGGGCCAGACGCACCACCCCCGCCCATGCTGTCGGGCGGCTTGTACGACGTCCGCCGCGCGCGCGGGGCCGCAATATCCGGCTCGCGTTCACGTTCGCGTTCGCGTTGGAGCGGCGTCCCTGTCCGCGGCAGACCCGTGGGCGACACGCGCGGGGGCGCCTTGGACGTATCACCCAGCCCGGTGAGCGGCAACGACGTCGACCCGGACCGGCCATTCGTGCCGGCGGACGACGAGCTGGAGGTGCCCTGCGACGACACGGAGGTGAAGCGCCCGTTTTCCACCCCCGGAGCTGCTGTTGCCTGGGCCGACTTTGACACGGCCATCGGCGGCGGAACTGGAGAAGATGCAGTCGACGAGGTGGGTGGTTTGCCACCGAAGGCCTCGTACCGCTGTACCATATCCGAAATTGACGTTCGCCGGGTGTGTACACGCGGTCTGGGATCCTCTGGGGGCGAGAGTGTGCTGGGCGGCGGCGTCTCCGCAGACTTCGAAGGGAAAATAAACATAGACTGCGGGCGAGCCGACCGCGGCGACGTGGGCGTCGTCGGCTTGTTACCCCGCGGCGACCCACCAGAAGACAGCTGCCTCCCTGAATTCGGCGGCGACAGCGCCGAACCCGCATTAGACGGTGGATTGGAAGTCGACACCGACGCCAACGCCGTCGACCGTCGCTTCGCCTTGCTCTCCACTGGCGACTTCGGCTGCGTAGCCGGTGCAGTTGACCCAAACGTCGCCTTCCTCGGCGTCAAATCGTCCAGCAGACTCGGCGACACGCGGTCCTTCTCCAACTTGGTCGGGATCGCAAGCCCCCCAGACCCGCCATAGAGATCCACCAAATCGTGCACAGAGCTCTGCCGCCCCTTGCGCTTCGCCCGCCCCACCTCCTGCGTCGACTTGAGCTTTCCCATGGGCGTCGCGCCCGCATCCTCTGGCCCCTCGTCCGCGCTCGACGATGACTCCACCTCCCGCTCCTTCTGCTTCCCGGCGTCCGCAGAGCCCCATCCATGGTCCGCCGCCGACGACTCTGCGCTCATATCTATCGCAGGGAACACGCGCGCGGCTCTAGTGGTCGGCGAGGACGGCGTAGCCGGCGAGGGCGGGAGCTGCTCGCGAATGTGGTCGCGCTGAGCCGCAACGCCCTCGGGAATATGCAGCGCACTCTTCTCTACCACAGACGCGCGCTTGCTGGGGGACTGTCGCAACACCGGAGCCGGGGACTTATATTCTGGGCCCGGGGACGACTTGTAGTCGCCGTACGAACGAGATGGCGTCGTAGCCGTGCGCATATGCGACGACACCGGCGTCCGCACCTCCTCGTCGTCCGTACCCGTCAGCCAATCGCGCGACTTCTGCGGCGACGAAGTTGGTGGGAGCCCGCTGCTCGACGTCGATCCCATCATTCGCGACCCCGCGGGGGCGTCATTCACATAGCTCTGCTTGACCGACAACGAGCTCCGGTGCTTCCTCGTCAACGCCGGCCGCGAACTTTCCACGCGCGAGCTTGATCCCGGTGTCGTCGTCCGCCCCGCACCCGCACGACTGTTCCCCGCATCCCGCATCGCGATCCCCGTCGTCTGCTGCGACCGCACCCCGTCCATCCCATACGCTGCGCCGGGCGACTGCGTGGGGGGCCGTCGTGCATCCCCGACGCTCTCCTTCCGCGGCGGGAGCACGGGCTGCGACTGGCTAGGGTGCGCTGCGGGGTACCCGTTGGCCGGCGAGGAGCCGCTGTCGAACGTCTTGTCGAGCTCCTCGAGCGAGGGGAAGCGCGTCTCCGCGGCGTCGCCCAGACCAGATCCGGGGCGCGACATCGAGGCAGGTGCGTGCGAGAGCCACGACGAGCCGGAGCTCGAGGGCATGAGCGGGGACGGATTCGGTGAGAGCGACTGGCCCGGGCCAGATATCGGTGGAGATAGTGCTTGCGCAGGCCGTGGGGAGGGTGAGGGGCGAGAGGGCTTGTAGTCTTTGTAGTCCCCGTTGATGCCGTCGTACTTGTGGGGTGAACTACTACTACTGCTCGTGCCCGCTAGCCCGGTGCGGAGTAACCGCGCCTCACCGAGAGTGGGTGCGGGTCTGTCGTCTGCGCCCAACCCGCCGAGCCCCTCGAATGCATCCTTGTCCTTCTCCTTGCGCGCCAAGAACGAACCCGTGAAAGCAGGCTGTCGTAACGGCGGCGGAGACTGAGCAGCAGGGGTCATGGATGCAGGCGGTAGATACGCCGGAAACTTTGCCGTAGTCGCATTCGGGTCGAACGAGTCCCACAGCTTCTCCGCAAAGTCGTCGCCAAAGCCTTTACTTGGTGCTGGCGCCGCGTTCGCGCTGGACCCGCCCCGAGTCATCCACGCCTCGTCCATCGGACTGCGCTTACTCGGCGCACTGGTCCCGCTCTTAACCGTGACTGCATTCCACGCCTTGTCCTCCTCCTCCAGCCAGTTCTTCGCCTTGTCGGGTCCAAGAGTTTGTGGTACCGGCGGTGGAGGCAAGGCGCGTTCGCGTTCCTTCTGAGGACTCGTATTACGCGACTTCGAAGGTGACGCCGTTGCCGCGCGTTCCATTGCCGGCCGACCGCGACGCATGGGCGCGATCGCCTCGAGGACCTTGTCGCGTGCTTGCACACCGGGATTTTGCATCGGTTGTTGCTGCGAACGGTAAGTCACGGTGGAATCGAGCGGGTTCGCAGCTTGCGAGAACTGCGTTTGCTGCGGGCGGGGGGAGAGAGGCTGCGGGGCGGGGATGGTGTATGTGAATTGAGACTTTGTGCCGCGAAGACGGTGTACGAGAGCGAGCAGCTCGAAGACGGATGGTCGCTGGTTCCCGTGTTCGCGTAACATTGACCCTTGACAAGTAAAATGCGTCAGGGAGATTAAATGAATGTTGCTTGGAAACATACCAATAAGGGAATTCATTTGCGTCGAGTACACTGGATATGGGGGAATGCGGTATTGCACGTTGAGAATAGCGAGAGGGCCATGTTCTTCAAATGGCGTTGTGTAGTAGCAAAGTTTGTAGAGCAAGACGCCAAGTGCCCACACATCGCTCTTCTCGTCGACGGCCCGCCGCAGATAAGGGTCGACCATTTCTGGCGCGCGGTATTGTAGCGTCGTGTGCCGATTCAGTTCAGCCTCTAGCGCGCGGATCTCCTGTGTGGTTGCAGGCGGACGAGGCGAGACCGTCGTCGCACTGCCAAAATCGCACAGCTTGAAGGAAGTCGCCGTGGACTGCAAGATATTCTCGACCTTGAGATCCCGATGTAGCAGAGGTGGCCGCGAGTTGTGCATGTAGGCTACCCCCTCGCAAACGTCTACGAATATTTGCAGAATCTCAGCTTCAGTCAGACGCTCCCGAAGTCGTCTATTCATCATGTCAATAATTCCACCCCCTGGCCCAGGAATTAGGCCAATTATTCCAGAGTAAAATAAGGGCGTACCAGGACAAAACTCCATCAGAATAAAGACTTCGTATAGGCCATTTGGCATCCTGTGCCAAGCTGCATCGATGAGATGGACAATATTCGGATGTCCTTTGAGGAGCCGCTGCAAAGTCAAGCGGTGAAACACATGGAATACAATGGATCTGCAAACCGACCATTATATCCACCTCCTTCTTCACTTCCGTTAGCATTGCGTCGTTAGCGACAGCGATGCGCTTGAGAACATGGTGGGTGGTGTTGTACACCGGGGTTGCCGTTCTGACAAGATAAACATGGGCAAAACCACCTGTTCAGACCGGATGAGCGTCGTTTGAGGCCAGCGAACGGTGTAACGAGCCTTGAGACAGGTATCGCTCGACCTGGACGGTGTATTTGTTGACCGAGATGGACTGCCCAGGTACCAGTGTGCCCGGTTGCTGGGCCATGGCCGTTTAGTTCAAGGAGACCAGCGCCGGGCTCGTACGGATGCGGCGGTCTCAGGCTCAACGGAAACCTTGAGGGGAGCGGAAAGGGCACTTAGTAACCACGTGACTAAAATAATTGATTAAAATTTCCTTTTTATCTCCCTCACCTCGCGCCTGGTACTTTGCCTTTCTGGTGGTCAATGTCCCTCACTTCGGGTCTGGTATCCGCGCGCGCGTGTGTAAAAGGCACTCGCAGCATTTCCAGCTCGCCCTATGGCCGGACCCACGTTTGGAAGCGCAGAGATCCCGTCCTGCCCAACCCCGTTGTCCCCAAATACCCCCAGCGCGTAATTCGCGCCGACGGTTCATCCTACCTGCACTGGACCACCTCTCCGCGCTCAATCATCCGCCTCGCGCGCGACACGACGAGCAATCCGCTATGGAACACCGGCATGTGGGCCGACGGACGTGGTTTGGAGGAGGAAAGCGAAACGACCGGTCGACTGGGTCGTTTCAATCGTAAATTCGACGGAATCGGTGGTGCTGGCGACGAGGTCGACTGGATGGAGGGCGTCGAGCTGCTCCGACCGAGTGAAGCCGCTGGAACACTTGTTACGAATCCAGCGGAGCTGAAAACGTCGAAACCCGACAAGGGCAAAAAGAAAAGATAGTTGTGGGTCATCCTTATTTTCCGTCTCCCTGCGCGTCGCTAAGCAGCACCTGAGCAGACAACGCCTCTGTGGCAATAGTTTTCGCTGTATTTTAATGCGACTTGACGTGAAATTAATCGCGAAGGATGAGAGACAGGCGAGCTATCGCGGAGAAAATGCGTTGGATTCTCCTCATCCCTAGCGCCTCGATCGCGTCAAAAAAATCCGCACTCATAGAAAAACTGCTCGGAGTCGCTGTTGGAATCACCCTCGTTGTCTGAGGCGCCGTATCATGGTCCGCAAGTCGTCCCGAAGCTGACGGTGATTTGATTCCACAAATGGAGAGTTCCCTTTCCGAGTCATAATAATTAAATCTAACATACAACACCACTGCAGACTGCCAATTTTAACCGACCCGTGAGGTCGGATTTTATACGTTTCCTCCTACGGCGGCGCATTGCTTCGATTCACCGGCTCGACTGACACTGTAGCGTCTAGCCTCACAATCCGCCGACTATCTATCCCGGCCTCCGAGGTCTGCGATTCAATCCTGGAACAGCTTGTGAGGATGTATACAACGGAGAGAATCGCCCGCCGAACCTTCCAACGACTTGCTTGCGCGTCTCAATTTCGATCAACTGGTCCGTCCCGGGAATCTTCCCAAAGATGTCCCGAATGAAGTATTCGCCCTTCACCACGCCGTTCTAGCAGGTCGAGTGAGTGGGTGAGAGTAGGTGACGGCCACGAGGTACCCACCCGATGTCCTGCATCGTCAGGCGTTTCGTCCGCAAAGACCCACTCGACTTTGGGGCCGGTGGGAGCGGCGTGCTCCGCCATCGACGCTATCAGCATGGAAAACCCATCGAAATCGACCGCGTCGCCGTTCACGGTCGCCTTGAGGCCGCGCGAGAAGGTGCTGTCGAGGGCGAGGAGCGTGAGTTCGTTGGTCGGCGACTCGAAGACCTCGCAGATGTGCCGTCTGGTCCAATCCGCTAACGAAGAGAGTGGTGGTGAGGAGGAAGAAGAAGCGTGATTTGCCATGGTAGGTACGTGATTTTTGGAGGAAGAATTGTCGTGACCAGCAGTTATATATTTGCGCCTTGCATTTGGTATGACCTGTTCACGCCGCACGGAATAACGAGCCATAACGAGCTAAGCCGCCCACATGCATATGATGTTCATCAGAGTTGAATCTTGATAGCACAGCTATGCTGTTTCCAACGTTATCCCACGAATGGAGATTTGAGGTTACGATGGCAGTGGAATTGTGGAAGATTGAAGCATCGGAGCATCGCGGACGAGCAGTAACAGGCAGTAACCTGGGATACCCGTAGGATGTACGGGGCCGTGCAAAGTAAGACGGGTTGGTATACAGTCGGACTCGCCGGCGCCTCTGCTTCAACCTATAGGGTGGTTCCACCCCAAAATGTATGGGTTACTGCAGAGTTATGGGCTCCCGACTACTTTTATTTACCATGGCACTGGAGTTACAAGCCCGCTCTGTCCTAACCCATTAGGTCTCCCGAGATGACATGCATGTCATGGTGACTAAGTTATTCACATTACGATACCTAGCGGAGTCCTCCTACCAGCACAACTTTCTTACACGCCCTGGAGGAGGCGCATGGCAACTCAGTCCGCTAGCTCCAACTATATATCGAGCTGGGACGGCAGCCATGCGCCCCCGAGGGCCAGATTAAAGAATACGATTTCTGGGAGCGGGTCGCTCGGCTTATGACACGCACTCGCCTCAAAGGCAAAAATTAATGGATAGGAGCGGATGAACTAGTTGAATGGAATCGCAGCAACCTCGGTGTAAGCCTTGCTATCACCCAGAATATTGTGTCAATAACGTCTGACCCGAATCGTCTGGCAAAGGCCTGCGCTAGATGCGTCGCCTGCAGTGTCCCCAGGAAATGCGTGATAGTCTGATAGATACCGGTCACCCCAATTGTAGGACCTGCTAGTAGAACGCTGAGTGCACGTAAAAGCATCTCCCATCATTGCATGCTGCACAGTACAACTTGTTGAACGGACGAGTACTTATGATCTATCCAGCATTCTCGCGTTCGGTACTGGGTGACTTCCCATAACGGTTAAAAAATGTTTTCAGCATATTTTGAAGCTTTCCGACCAAACGCCGCGACAGCTGTCGGGACCCCATCAGTTCGGAGGCCCCGAAGGGGCAGGAATTTATTCCAATCTACTAAAATCTGAAGAGGGGGTACCCCCCCCCTCTTCAGATTATAATAAAGCTGAATAGAATGTTTGGCGGAGTGACAATGCTTCCCGCCGTCCTCTTCAACGTCCAAGTGGCCGATTCGCCCCAAGAAAAATTCGGTGGGCTCTCGTCGCATCTCGGAGTCCATTCCGGCCGGTCTTCTGCCAAAACAACTGAACTCAAATTGTGGTTTTATTACCATGAAACTTAGTTTTTGGTGCGCAGGGTGATTATTCTAAACTCGGCCAGCCATCACTGGCACCCTCAAACAAGCTCAGAAAAACTGAAAGATATTTTAATCGTTATGGGAAGTCACCCACTATCCCAGTATATTGCGTTTACGCGCCACATCTCGAGCCGGATCCAGGGGAGACCAGAATATCGATATCAAGGACAGACCGAAAAAAAATACCGCAACAACTGAAAACCGAAGGTCAATCGACTGCTGTTTTGCACGAATGCGTTGGTTTAAGTCGGGTGAGTTTGCAGAAAACGACGATAAATAACGGAGCGGAGAGTATTTCAGCATTCGAGTTTTAATCTACCGGAGGCGATTAGATTCCTGATCGGACTCGGATACTTACCAAGTTGAACCAACGAAAGGTCCACCGTGAGAAGGCAATCACCGGTGGTGGGATGCTAGAACATACCATCCCAACATTGCCCCTCAAGGCCTCATGGTCAGTCTCCTTGAATATCAAAGTTCAACTGATGCAACAGCCGAGCAAAGTCAACCGTGGGAAATCAAGTATGATGGCTATCCCAAAGAATTTTAACGGACTGGTTCATGCTTTCTCGTTGTCGTCAATAAATTATACAATATATACTATCATTATATTAGCCAGGGTGGGCTAAGCGCAACGTTTTGTTTCTGGGAAAACGTCAGGGTCTCGTTTGTTGATCCAGCGGATGGGCTCACAGTCGGACTTTCATGGGATCCTCGACGAGTCCACGTCCTTTCCCTTAAGACTCCGCCATTCTACCGCACACGCCCCACCAAAAGCAATGATCCCCAGAACCATCGAAGCGTAGAATGGCATCATGAGCGCCTGTTGGTTGAATCAGGATCCACGGAACGGAAAAGATTGTTGAGTTAGTTACCTTGTTATATTCAATGAGGACGTCAGGGAGAAACTCGGCTCCGATAACGGTCTTCAGAGAATTCGCACCATCAGTGAGAACGAGCTCGGGTGAAACACCCGGCACCGCGGCAACGAGGCCAGCAACAAGGCTGGATGTGAAGACACTTTGCCCGATTGCAACGAAGAGTGCGCCGCCTGAGGAAATTCGTCAGCGTAGAGCTCTTGAACAAACATGAGACTGACGGACCCAGCGTGTTGGCGAACATGACGACAGCCGTTCCGACTGGCACGTCCTTGAGGTCGAGGACGATTTGCGCGGCAAGGAGGGGCTGCTGTATTCCGAGCCCGACGCCGAAACCGCAGAGAATCTCGGGGAACAGCCAGTTGCCGGGGGTCGATGAAACCTTCAGCGAACCTAGCATTCCCGAACCAACGGCGGTTAGGATGGCGGAGGTGATCATGAAGGGCGTGTAGTATCCGAGAGCGGTCACTAGGCCGCCGGCAACTATGCAGCCCACGACGAGCGAGAGGATCACAGCCAGGGTATCGACACCTGAACTCTCGGGGGAGTCCCCGTGGATGACTTGGAACCAGATGGGCAGGCACATTGTTATGATGTTGAACGAGCCGCCGATGCAGAGCGCGTAAAGCGAGGCACTCCAGATGGTGCGCTGCTTTAGGATGCGCGGCGGAATGGTTGCTTGCTCCTCGGCCCAGAGTTGGATCCGGATAAAGATGGCGGATAGGACGAGGGAGGTGAGGAGGAGTCCGATGATAATACCGGAGCTCCATAAATATGCAGAACCACCCCATTGTACGGCGAGGAGGAGTGTAACCATTGCGGGAACGAAGACGAGATTGCCCAACGGGTCAAAGTCGGCGAGCTTTAGGGAAGAAGCCGCTGCACTGTCGCCCTTTGGAGTGCGGATCTCGAGGACGAAAAGGGTGAGGACGAGAGCGATCATGCCGATTGGAACAGAGAGATAGAAGCAGAACCGAAAAGAAATGTTCTCGGTGATGACGCCGCCGAGCAATGGTCCGGAGACACTGCCGATTCCACCCAGTCCCCCGATGAGACCGTTGAATATCCCTCGTTTGGCGAGCGGTACTGTGTGGGCGATAATAACGAGTCCGCCGGAGAAAATTCCAGCATTGCCGACTCCAGCGACGGCCCTCCCAATAATGAAAATGTTGGATGTCGGTGCGGCCCCGCAAACAAAAGAGCCAAGGACGAAGAGTGATATGGAAGTCACATAGACGAGCTTGATTGGGAAATGCGTGTAAACTTTTCCAAAAAGGAGTTGGGTGCCTGCGGTAGCCTAGGCGTTCATTTACGCGCAGATTCATGGGTTTTGTAACGGCAAACGCACCAACAAATACGCCGAACTATACCACCCCACGTCGCCTAACGAGTTGAACTCGTCGGTTATTTTTGGCTAGAAGAAGGAATTGGTCAAAGAGAAATGTGTTGTGATTCCGCACTGACCACTGCGGTGTCTATTATGGTATTGTCCAACGCGATAAAGAATACGGCGAGTCCAAGTGCGAACATAAGAATCACAAGTTTGGAACCGCTGAGGTAGTTTTCCTCCACATTAAGCTTGTTCTCCTCGAAGTACTCATCTTCGTCCTCCTCGGCCTTCTGCGTCGTAAGGAATGCGGTCTTTTCGGATGATTTCCAGGCTGCGGACTCAGATACGATGGGGGTGTAGACCGTCCGGCGGCGAGGGGTAACAGGAGAAAGCATGGTGTCGAAGTTGGATGACTGCCCACGGCGTAGATGAGAGTGAAAGTGCGCCAACGTTGATGAGATCTTGTGGTTACATGGAAACTTCCTTGATTGAAATTGAAGGTCGAAGTTGATCTTAGTGGGACTCATATCCTCACTGCCTTTGTTGCGTAGCCACGCAACATAGACTCAATCTCTATACCCAAGAGTTCGTGGTGCACGTGTTACCTCACAGCCTGGATCTTCGCCGTAGAGGGTCGCGGAGTGCGAGCCAGGCCGACCAACCTGCCGCCTGCGATTAGTACCCTCTTTGCCAGCGGGGTTGGGTGTGGGTCCATCAGGGATCTGACCTAGTGCCGTAAGCGCCTCACGACACTCCCACGGTTCGAAAACCACCAAATCTCGCCGGGCGTCCTTTCTGCACCAATCTTATTTTGTAAGCATTTTCTTGGCGATTCTATTATGGAGCTTCGTCTCTAAATTATTTGAATGATTTGTCAAAAGTTGAACTTTCTGGTTTGTCGGGACCGCACATTTTCCACTCAACTCCCAAACCCAGGTCCCATCCCGATAAAAACTGGAGTGAGGTATTTTAAGGGTCCTCCACTATTTGCCCGCTATCGTGATTAATGGCTATGGAGGCACGAATCGGTAGCCCCGCGGAGGATAGGCCAAAAATAGAACCGCGACAGAGTCTGTTGATTCGTCTGAAGAAAATGTTCTCAAAAAAGCACAAGGGCTCGCCCAAACATGTCTCAGCTCTCAAACTTGGTGGAAGCAGCATGCTTGCCTTGAATCTCTTACAACACCCGTTCAGTGTTCACTCGAGTGGTCGACTTTGGGTTGCCCAGAAACGGTGATGGCCTGTCAATCTGCATCCGTCGATTATCACAAGTCGACAATAACTCCCCATCATCATCCGGAGTCGCCAACACCGGATTCGGGAACATGACAATGCTAGACTAGAATATAATCTTCAACATCACATGTGAGACGCAGAGCATTCGACATGCATCTCCAGGTCTCACCGTTCGTGTTCACTTGTCCCCCAAATGTCCGCAGCGCTTCCGGAGCCCGCCTCAAAATGACGGCGAAGCGGTACTCCACCAAGTCCTCTGCTGCCAACGTCGACGGAATCACTCTGCTGTTTGGTCACGGCGTCGGAGCGCGTAAGTAATTTACTACTCTCACTGTCCTGTACTACATCTACCGTAGACAAGGAAATATGGGAGCCAGTTATCAATGATATCTTCCAGACAACAAACATCGTCCGGGAGGCCTGGGCGCTGGACCGCCAGGACCACGGCTACGCCGCGTTGTTGAATGCTGAAGAGCTCGCGCGCAGTCGAAAGGATGGCGTGTGTGAGTTCTCCGTTTCATCCCCCCCACCCCCTCTCGCTTCACGATTCTACTTCAGACTCGTATGAATGGTCAGTGGCTATCGCAGCCTTCGCGTGCTCCCCGCGCATGCAGGGACACAACATTGTAACGCTATCACACTCGGCCGGGGCGATTTCCATGTACGCTTTGCCGCTTTCAGTCGGATTCCTTATACATTTTAACGCTTGCTGTGTTTTATAGGGTCGGCTCAACCAAGTTTCTCAAACGAAGCTGCCCATACCTCGCGATGATCTTGATCGAGCCCGCTATAGTCGCTGCGGAACTGGACCCCTACAAGGAGGGCGGCATCGCGATGCTCACCTCCGCCATTCGGGTACGAAGGGACACCTGGGCCTCCCGGGAGGACGCGCACGGGTGGATGAATGCGCGTTTTCCCTGGAACATGTGGGATCCCCGCGTCCTGCGCGTCCATATCGTGATCCCCTCCCCTCATTCTACTTCTTCCCCAACGCTAACACCTATTCCCTAGGACCACGGCCTCAAAGACACCCCGGACGGCAAAGTGACGCTTAAATGTGATAAGCAGCACGAAGCCAACGCATTCATGGACAAAGTCGCGCACTTCGATTCTGTGGACCAGGTGGGGCGAGTCTGCAGAACCTTGCCGATCCACGTTATTTGGGGCGACCGGGACGACATTATCCCCGAAGCCGGCAAAGGGTCAATATCCGACCGCTCGCAAGGGCGGTATGTTGCCTCTATCACCCGAATGGAAGGCGGACATATGGTATTTCACAGTTACCTCCGTCCATGTTCGCCCTTTCTGAGAATTGCCCGTTGCAGCTGGTTCAAGAAAGCCCGGCCAATCTCGCCCTCGAAGTTTGCCGACTTCTCGAAACTATCGCCGCGCGGCGCATGCCTATGGAGCAGAGCCGACTGTGATCTTACGTCCTACTTCCAAAAATCCTCCGCCATCACGCAGCCTGGTCTAATGTATTTATCTTTGCGTAACTATATGTATGTAACAAATATAATTTTCGCGCAACCTCTTCCATCCTGAATTCAAACTCGCCACCCCCGCCGGCGCTCCACCTTACACCCTGTATTTCCCTCGCATGGTCAATTTAGTGCCGACGGCGCGTTCCGTAGGGAACCGAGATAGGTTCAACTCTGGAAAAATGGTGATCTGCGAGACATGATTCGATAAGGATATAGGCAACGGAAACATCAGCCTTAAGTTCCTAAGAATATACTGTGTGTAAGAGACGTGGTGGCGTCCAGCCAATCGTCGCAATTGGTTGCCATTGATCATGAACGTAGGTCTCTGCTTCTTTTTTGTGCAGGCATTAGAACCAACCACTACCAAAGACGACTACAGTCGCTAATGGCGAAGCGAAACGCGATGACGTAGCGAAACACTACCAAACAACGGCTGTAACTCGCTCTACAGCATCCTTTTGGGCAGGAAAAAGGGTGGAGCCCATGTTTTTGAGGTCCCTGAGTGCAATGGAGCACACGAGGAACCGCGAATCTGGCCCCAATACGCCCCTTTGACGCTATTTAGGGCTAATTTTCGCTAATTTCAACCAGAATTCCAAACTTTCGACTTGTGACCGCAGTTCCGGCCGTCAAATTCCAAGAAAATGACATTGAGCATGAACCATCACAATATTCTATGAAATAACCGGTTGAGGTGGGGAGATTTCACCATTTTACGCCTCGATTAGGGTTGTTTGCAAGTGTTTCGCTGCAGCCGTAATGCGAACAAACTCCTGATTTGGCCTCACTCTCGCTCAAAACGGGGCCAACCACTGCAGTTCTTGTGGTCAGTTGATAGCAAGTGAGCCAGTGCATCGGACTGCCTGCAAAAAACTCCACAAATCAATGCTTTTCATCCCGCAAACGGCCGATTTCTTTCAGCGTTTCGTTTCGCCGTTCGCGACTGTACTCCGGAACATCTGAAGTAGAATTTAACTCGGGATTACTAGCGGGCGGCTCAGGGAGTTCTATGGGCTGAATAGCCCTTGCTTCACTAGAATCAAACCGTGAGCAAACAGAATGATCAAAACACGAGCCCGTGGATTGCCTGACGACTGTAATCTCGTTCAGATCCTAGTAGATCGGAATGTGCTAATATCCAATGCATTAGGATAGCATGGCGAGTCGAATAAAGTGAAACGGAGATGACCTTCCCGGAGTATAGGCCATGAATGGAGAATCGAACTGTGGGAAAGTGGATTGATGGATTGATTGTGCAGTTCACACCAATATTAATATCAATCGATGAACTCTTGGGCCTCCTTGAGGTCAAATAAAAGTATCCAGAACAGATGCATCGGCTCATATAGCTGCGTTCAGAGGCGAGCTGTGTCGATGGCAACAACCCGCGCGGAGAGCATTGTGATTCAGTTTGAGGAGAGATGGCACATCATGGTTTAACATTCTATTCTGCATCTGTTGGACAGCATCCCGCTCTGTGGCGCGCGAGTGTATCTCCTTGGTAAAGATCATATCGTGGTGGGTATGATATAGATATAGCCACGTTTGGCTGGTATGATCAAACTGTAACATTGCAACGAAATGTACTGTCTAACCCGCAGGGCTCGGCTCCGCGGTCATAGGTACCAACTGTGCTAAAGAATAGGCACCAACAAAAGATGTTTCGGCACAATGTGAAGTTGTCGACGACGTCCTCTGACAACTTCCACGAACAAGATGGCTCTAAATTCTCTAGATAGCTGCTTTACGCCCTTGTTACTTTAATCCATTCAACTAATTCAACTCGCGCCGGTTGAACTCGGTGCGGTTTTCTGTGCAGGCCTCCTAACTGCACGGCCCGTTTTGTCTCGATAGAACAAAACGTCCCCTAAAGATGAAATCAGCCAATTTTTACATTGATTGATGGACTGGGCGCACCGGTGTCCTCCACAAATTGGCAGCGATTATAGCTGTCCCACAGTGCGGGGAAAATTGGTTTGTCGCACGAGGCGTAGTGGGGGCCAATAAATGCTTTTAGGTACTGGGTAGCTTCTTCTCCATGATCTACGGGAAAGAGGAGATTAATAAGAGAAAGTTGGACGATGTTCGACGTACACCATGGCATCATTGGGAAAAACTAACAAGAGAGCAAGGTCAGGATGAGCGATGAAAAGGAAGATAAAGCGACTTGCGTGGTGAATAACGTGGAAGTGGGCGACATCGTGGAGGAAGAAACGTCCTTGCCAGCCGAGGACCGGTCTGCGCGACGAATTAGCCTCGTTAACATAGTATACAAGCAAGATTGGATTCACCTATCAACGGTAGCGGCAGCACCTCTTTGAAAGTTCCATTCCGGAGCGCGGTAGTGGGGTAATGTCTAGATAAATTCAACCAATTGAATAATTGTTTTAGCGTTTTTTTTTTGGATGGTAGCTTACAGGATCAGTGTGGTGGAGGTACGTGATCATGATAACTATTCAACTTTTGAGACTGAGTGCAGAAACATGGTTTAGAACGACTTACACCAATGAGTTACACATAGCCACGGGACGCCATAATATTTCACGACATCGGCGAAGCTGAAGACTTGAGAGGCGTAGTAGAGTGCGGCGATCATGGACAAAAGGCCAACGTTCGACATGATCACTGCATTCTTCTGATTTTGGTTGAAGATGATGGAGGAAGCTTCGGACAAGCTTGAGTCAAGTATATGAAACGAAAGTATGAACGGACGCACGGTCAAGATGGTTCGTCCACTTCGGATAATGCTTTTGTCCTGACACATTGAACACTTGGTTCAAAACATGAGAAATCATTTCTGTCGCAGGCATCAAAGTCCACTCACGAAGATAAGCAGGGAAGGCAAGGAGTTGTTGGCGAATAAGCATGAAAAGCGTGTAAATGGGTGTGTCTCCGAGAATTTCGGCGTATATGCTCTCGTCTTCAACCTCTTGAGGAATGTTGAGGTCGGAACGGGTCTTGGGTATGTAAACTTCGTCTCTTTCCATGGACGCGTGATTTGAATGGTGCCGATGATGAGAGTATTTCCAGCTACATGGACGTGGCAGTTAAAATAAAGCAACATTTGTGAAGGAAAGATGTCTCGAACCTAAAAAATGGTGTGAAGAGACACGAATGCAAAACCTGATGAATGAGACGGTTATTATCGAAGAACACAATCCACCAAACGTTACTTACGAATCCAATGGAGTCGTTCACAAGGGAGTGCGGAGAAAAGGCAGAATGGCCGCACTGGATATGGCGAGAGCAGACGTTAGAATTAAACTGAAACAACGTAGTAAACGAACCTCGTGCCCAATCACCCACAGCCCAGTAAAAGCGAGACCCTGAAACCACCAGCTAAGAAGAACTCTCAGCAAGTATTTCACTCGGCCGGGTAAGAGACTTACTAGACCATCCACCCCGACCACTTCAGGAGCTCGGCCCCATGCGGAGTCAGAAGATGTTGAACATAAACACTCGAAGCCACAGGCTCAATCCGAGTTGCTAGTGTCCAGAATGTTGCTGCAACAAGGCAATCGCGCGCAAGATACGTCAAAGCACGGGGTGTGTCTCGAACGAAAAGCCGAGGTGGTATCGCGCCGCGGATCTCCTTCAAGGACCTGGGAGGTGTTGAGAACGGTCGCGCTAGTAAATTAGCTCGAGCTCACCATTCCATCGGCGCGTAAGCCGGAAGGGCGTCTTCACTATACGGGACGTTCACAGTTTCTTCGGCCATGGCGAAGGATATCGTTTGACTCTCAGGCTTCGCACAGTTGATTTATATTTTTCGTCAGTGTCTGATTGGTGTCCAAGATTTAGGACAGCTTCCGAAACTTATCCAGATCATCAGCAACAGGTCTTGCCAGGAATGTACCATCTCCACATGATTCTACAAGATTTTAGACAACCCTGCGACGATATTTGCCCTACATACATAAAAGGGAGAAGACTGGGCCGGGAGATCAACAACGGTCGCGGATCACGGGAGCTCCCGTCGCCGAGGACATTGCTTTCTTGTCTCCGCCAGCAAGTTGAGCGACGGACGACGATCCAAGGTTTTCAACCCGCCTCACAACACCATGCTACCATGGTACGTAGTACTCTCCGAAGCCCGTCAAAGCAACCGAACCACGGGAATGAATCATGATCATGGTGTCAACATGGTGTTCTCACTGGCAACATGGCATCTTCTCTAAACTGCCAGCAATTGTTGGATGTTCTGCTCCCTCCGAATCCAATTCAAATGATGATTGTACTCGTATCTATTTCCATCTGTTTTCTGATCTCCTCCGTTCATGTGTTAAGTGCGTCTGTGTTAAACGTGCGACACTTGGACCTCCCCCGCTGGCCGTGTTTTGATTTTCTCCGCCATGTTCCAAGATTCTGAAGAATACCTCTCGAGGAGGTTCACGCCCTTTGTTCCACCTAACGTTCGTCTCTCCGACTCTTTCCGACCTGCGGATTCAAATTCTGATATTTTCCAGTTGACGATTTCAGACATTCGGAAGGCTATCCCACCGGAACTGCACCAAAAGTCGATGGCCAGGGGTCTCTGGGTTGGTTTCCGTAACGTTCTCTGTGTCGCCGGCTTCTATTATCTGGGTGCTTCCATTGAATCAGTAACGCCGGTCATCGCTGCTTACTTGCCCTTCGGCCCAATCTCCACGAGTCTTGTACGATGGACTCTCTGGACGTCATATTGGTTCTGGCAGGGAGTGGGGATGGCGGGTCTGTGGTGCTATGGTCATGAATGCGGCCATGGAACCATCTCTGACTCCAACTGGCTCAACAATACGCTGGGATACATTTTACATACAGCAAGTGCCATGTCTGAATGTCGCGCTCACATGTTGATCTTTACGCTAGTCTCTCTTTACGCCCTACTTCGCTTGGCGTGCTACCCATCGCGCCCACCATGTGAGTTGAAATTCGATTTTTAACCAGCCCTAAATTAATTATCTTGTAGAAAGCCGTTGGTTCCATGGAGAGAGACGAAAATTATGTACCCGTGAGTTGACGATTATAAACTTCAAGCTGTTCTCCGACTGAGCTCGATTCAGGCCGTTCGCTCCGACCTCGGGCTTAAATCGGAGAAGACAAAGCAAGGACTCGACTACCATGAAGTCTTCGAGGACACGCCGATCTACACGCTCGTGATGATGCTCGTCATGCAATTACTCGGACTGCAACTATACTTCGTCGCCAATACCATGGGATCGCCGTCATATCCCAAGGGCACGAACCACTTTTCCCCCACGTCTCCGTTATTCAAACGACACGAACGACTGGCGATATTGGCCTCGGATCTCGGACTTGTGCTTATGGGTTATCTTCTGTGGGTATATACGGCGCACGTCGGCTCGGCTGCAATGATCAAGTTGTATTTCATCCCGTACCTGGTTCGTTGCTCAATCTTTCCGCTATCTTCCTCTCGCTAATTTGCATCCATAGTTATCGAACCACTGGATTGGTGAGGCATCGTTCGGTGAATTGTTGTGTACAGGTTGGACTGAGACAAAACTTTAAACAGTGCTCATCACATTCCTCCACCACTGCGATCCGACGCTCCCCCACTACCGCAAAAACGAGTGGACGTTCGTTCGCGGTGCTGTCGGGACCGTTGACAGGTGCGTACAATTAACTCGATCTCTCCAGCTATGGTCGTTCTTATTTCTCTCCAACAGACCGATCATGGGTTGGATAGGACGATTCTTCTTCCACAATGTGTCGCACGATCATGTTAGTCGTTGTTGTTATCAATGCTCCCAGAAAATTCACTGACCCCGAATTTAGGTTGCGCATCATCTCTTCTCGTCCATCCCGTTCTGTGAGCCCTTTCGTTACATACTGAACGGAGCCAAATCTTATTGAACCGCAGACAACCAACCGCTAGTCACCGAGCATCTTAAGACTGTTCTGGGTGAACACTATAACTACGACCCCACTCCTTGCTTCCGCGCTCTGTATCGGTCATTTACAGAATGCGCGTTCGTTGAAGATGAGGGGGATATCATATTCTACAAGAATAGGAAGGGAGAGGCGGTTAGATTTCTGCAGCCTGACGTTGAAGAGCAGCTTTCACAGTAGATGTTTTCTTTTTATTTATTTATTGGAATCATGCGTACCCGACGACCTGTTCCGGATGTCTATGGTCAAACTGAATGGAGGTTCAATTCCACCCGGTAAACTGGAACTCCGATATCCGATCAAGTATTTCGGGACGGCCCGGCACCCTCTTTGTTTCTTGCCACCGTGTCCAGCTTTGAACCTCTGGCTCGGTACGTGCCATTGAACATAGACCTACGGATATTTAACGCGCGTCCAGCCCTATCTTCGCTAATGTCTCAGTTATTGCCCTCTCCTTCATGCCCTAGTTGCGGCTCCGTTTTGTCTATGCGACAGCTACATGATCTCCTGCGCTCTTCATTGGCTCAAAACACCGAAGAATCAGGCCCAGAAAGCCTGTTCGAATTTCATGACCCTCCAATCGCGACCGAGGTACAGACAGCGCGTGTTATGGTCGCACACGAAAAGAAACGGCTCCGTGTTTTGAACGATACCATTGCCCGCCTCCAGAATGTTTTAACGCCTCTTTTGTCCCAGCAGAAGCTATCCAGAGCGCGAATTCGGAAACACACACATCTCCTAGCCCCGATTCGCCGCTTGCCCACCGAACTCTTACGTGCAATTTTCTTGTTGACCGTCCCTCCCCGTCACGAGCTCGTGCAGGCCGCCTGGGATGGGTTTGGCACCCGCGATAGCCCGTGGACTCTGACTCGCGTCTGTTCCCTTTGGAGGAACATCTCCCTCTCCCTCCCCACTCTTTGGCAGACCATCGTGCTTCCGCTGGCGTACTTCGAAGACGACGACAAAGAGAGTCAAGGTTCTGACGCGGATAGTCAGATCTCTGATCAGGTCTATGGTCCGGGTCCATATCCCCTCCTCATGCTTCAAGCTCAGCTCGTGCGCTCGGAGAAGGCTCCTCTACACATCGTCATTCAAGACGACGACCAACCGACCGGCGAGATTCTCGCCGCTCTTGTAGGCTCGTCCTCGCGCTGGGAAACATTGCAATTTGCAGACTGGTGTCATCGTTCGTGCACCTTTTCTTCCTTATTCTCAGGCAAGGTACCTCTACTTCGCAAACTACATATTACCTTCTTCGATGGTTCATCCTTCAATCACCCAGGTACGAATTTCGTCATGGAATCGTTGCGGGACACTAATCCCACCATGTTTAGAAATTGACGCCCCATCGCTCCGTGATGTTTCTTTACGCCCATATCGAGATTATTTATTGCCTCCGCTCCCGTGGACACAGATAACGCGGTTCGAGTTTGAGGGCAGCTGGAATAAGATTCTCAGCGCGCTGCCACCCATGGTCAACCTCCTCGAATGTCACTTGTACGTGGACGACTCATCACCCCCCTCAGCCGACAAGTCTGTCATCGTGCCGACCTTGCGCAAACTGTATCTGCGCGGAACGGCCCACACCACGATTCCGGACACCTTGTTCCTCCCTTGTCTGGAAGAGATCTTCTTCACTCGCGGCCCTCTCCCCGCATCTCTCCCCCTTCTTCGGCACTCTAAATGTCCGGTGAAGCGGCTGCGTTTCCCGGGCGTGGCATCTATGGAGGCCCTCGTCAGATTATTCCGTCAATTCCCCACCATCACCGATCTTGCGACGAACATGAAGGTCGGGAGTGACGGCAGCGACTCCATGAAGAATCTCGGGAATCTCTTTGCCGCGCTCGCCGATGTGACCCTCTTGCCCGATCTTCAGCGCGTCGCGATCCACGTCGCAGGCGTCGGCGGGCCCCTCACTTGCATTGCGGAGTTGGCCAATCTCATCGAGTCGCGACGAACATCTGTCTCCTTGGGCGGTCGCAGAGGCATTCTGAACAAGTCCCACCTTGAGGCGTTTGAGAAGGAGATGGAGATTGAAGTCGAGGCAGACGAGGATGTGGTGAGTGCCTATTTTCATTCCAAAACGGCTGTCTGAATCCTCGTAGTGGCTTGAAAGCAATGGATGGACGTTGTCGAGTCAGTAGCTGTGCAATTATCGTGGACTCAAATCCTGTATCGTATATCTTGTAATTGATTCGGTGAGCGGGGGAAACGGGGGTTGTTGAAAAGGCCCTGAATCATTTGAGCAATCCTCCTGCTCGTCGTGAACAGACCATGTTGGTCAGTTTCAGAAAGTAACAGCTCACCACAGAAATTTCTTTGGTTTTTTGCCCACCGGCCACGGCTCATATTAGCTCTCCAGTATTCTCCGTAAAAACGCGGAAACTCAAACTGAAGAATGTTTCCTGTTCAAAGTTTGAATCAACTTGTTTCTCGGTCGTTTGCTAAGTACATTCATGCTGCTGGCAACGAGCGAACAGGATTGTGACTTGGGAAGGCGAGAAAGATTGCACAGGTCCCAGTGGAGGGCAAAAAGGAGTTCATGGGAAGAGTCAGTCAAATGAAGGGACGGGAGATGTCAGAACGGTATCTTGAGCTTGCGAAAGTTTGCGCCGGCTCTAGTTCCCGTTTGCCCCAGGGAGACTCAGTACAATGATCCCTGGCGCAAGAACGGCGAGGTGAGACAGGCCCGGGGTACATTCAAAACGAGCTCCTTACAAAACGCCACTCCAAGAGGGATTTAAACCAGGGAAACTTCAGCTCCGGCAAAAAGCAGCCTTTATACTTGACCGAATTCGCGTAGTGCCAAATGGAATTTCCCGCGAGTCCAAGCTGAAAATTTATTCGGTGAGGGCCAAAAAAGTCGACAGAACATACCTTGCCATCCGGACCCTGACCGGTTGACCCTCCACCCATCGCACAGGTTATGTCGGCCAGGTGAGTTATGCAAGAATTCTCGCTGTGGGAGCGCCGATCACTGCTGTCAGTGCAGCAACTCATCTATCATCTCACTTTACGCTCTTTTGGACCACCTTTCCTGCTTTACAACGGCCATCTCAGGGCCCCATTGACTCGCTGGTGCCTTCAGAGTCCGTCTAAAAGACGACCGACCAGCAAGCTCGACGTAATATCGATCGATGACTGCCAGCGGTGAAGAATATTCCGGAGACTATTTGCACTTCTCCCTTGAGGGCAGCCATGTTCTCTTCTCCTTCGTTCAGCTCGACTCGTTCGCCGGGTTCTTCATTGGGGCGTTGTTGACCGTTGGGATATGCGCCGCGGAGAGGTACGTAGATGACAGTTTGTGTCAAAGGAATCCAGGCCGATTGATTCCGTCTTCAGACTTCTGGGATTTGCGTATGAGCACCAGTGGGGACCAGCGTCGATACGGCGCTCGCGTGGGGCGAATGCGCTTTGGAGAGCGGGGATGTACTGGGTGCTGTCGTTTTTGCGTCTGTGAGTGGCGGTTTATCCCACACAATCGCCGCTGACCCCCGTCGTAGCGCGTACATGCTCATCGCAATGACCTTGAATATGGGGTAAGGCACTGTTCTGGACGTTGCAGTTATCGACACTAATTTTTGGCAGGCTCATACTCCTCGCAGTACGCATTTTTTGCTACTCTTCTCTTGAGTGCTAACCCCTTTAAAATTTCTAGGTCACCACCCTAGCTGTAGGACAATTTCTTATCGAGCTGCGTAATCCTCCCCGGGACCGCGAGTACGCCTATCCCTCCTCTCTTCTCTCAACAAGTAGCTCACCATTTCGGCAGATACACGCCTCTCGGAGAAGAAGCGCTCTACACCCGACGCACCAGCGGCGAGGACCCGACCGCCCTCTCGCACCGACGTTCGCGTTCAAAGCCCGACAGCCTATTTATCCACCCTAATGAGTCGAATATCACTCGCGCCGACACGGCGATGCGGGGCCTCGAGCGCGTCCCGCTCGAGTCGGCAACGTGGGAGAAGGGAAAGGGCCCCGAGACCGCGCGCGCGCTGCTCGGGAACAACTCAAAGAAGGCACGCGGGAGCGTGGGCCCCAAGCGCGCGCCGTTTCAGATTGAGGGCGACGGGGATGACTCGGATTCGGATTCGTGATTGCCTCTGGGCTTTGGTGCAAGATGTACGATACAAGATTTCAGTCTACTTTCAAAAGATAATTGCGCTTGAAGCTACAGACTCGTCAACGCCCATCCATTGCTTTCAAGCCACTACGAGGATTGAGACAGTCGTTTGGGCAGAATGTAAGGCACTCACCACATCCTCGTCTGCCTCGACCTCAATATCGACCTCCTTTTCAAACGCCGCAAAGTGGGACTTATTCGGGATCCCTCTCCGCCCGCCCAAGGAGACAGATATCCGTCGCGCCTCGATGAGATTAGCCAACTCAGCAAAGGAAGTGAGGGGCCCGCCGATCCCTGCGACGTGGATCGCGACGCGCTGAAGATCGGGTAAGAGGGTCGCATCGGCGAGCAGCCCGGAAAAGAGGTCTTGGAGATTCTTCATGGAGTCGCTGTCGTCACTACCGAGCTTCATGTTCGTCGCAAGATCGGTGATGGTGGGGAATTGACGGAATAATTTGAGGAGGGCCTCGATGGACGCCAAGCCTGGGAAACGCAGTCTCTTCAGTTGACATCCAGAGTCCTGGAGGGGGAGAGATGTGGGGAGCGGGCCGCGAGTGAAGAAAAGGTCTTCGAGACAAGGGAGACACAAGTTGTCTGGAATCGTGGTGTGGGCCGTTCCGCGCAGGTACAGTTTGCGCAGGGCCGGCACGATGGCAGACTTGTCGGCTGAAGGGGGCGACGAGTCTTCCACGTACAAGTGGCATTCAGGAGGTTGGCCATGGGCGGGAGCACGGTGAGGATCTCATCCCAGCTGCCCTCGAGCTCAAGCCGCGTTATCTGCGCCCACGGGAGCGGAGGCGTTACACCATATGGACGCAAAGAAATATCGCGGAGCGAGGGGGCGTTGAATTCTGGCGCGTTTTCTGGATTAGTCTCACGCGACGCTTGAACGAAACTCGTACCTGGCCCGGTGAAGGGTGGACCATCGATGAAGGCAATTTATAGTTTGCGAAGCAAAGGCACTTTGCCTGAGAATAACGAGAAAAACTGCCACCATTCGTTTGGAAATTCCAACGTTTCCCAGCGCGAGCATGAGGTTACAAGATCAACGAGGATCTCGCTCGAGCGTACAAGAGCAGGGAGAATCTTGCCGATTGTTTGGCTGTCCTCTTGAATGATAATGCGGAGGGGAGCCTTCCCCGAGCGCACGAGCTGAGTTTGAAGCATGGGCAGGGGATAGGGATATTCATAGATCTGGGTAGTACCATCCGCGTCAGAATCATCGGTGCTGTTGTCTTCAAAGTACGTCTGTGGAAGCACGATGGTCTGCCAAAGGGCGGGGAAGGAGAGGGAGATGTCTCTCCAGCGGGAGCAGACACAAGTTAGGATCCACGGGCTAACACGGGTGCCAAAACCATCATACGTGGCCGGCAAAAGTTCGCGGCGAGGAGGGACGGTAAACAAGAAAATTGCACGCAAGAGTTCGGTGGCCAAGCGGCGAATCGGGGCTAGGAGATGTGTGTTTCCGAAGTCGGGCTCTGAACAGTTTCTGTTGCGACAAAAGGTCCGTCAGAACACTCTGCAGGCACGCAATGTTGTCTTTCAAGACCCGGAGCCGTTTCTTTTCGTGTGCGACTATAACACGCGCTGTCTGTATCTCGATCGCAAGTGGAGGGTCGTGAGTGTCTGACAGGCCTTCTGGGACTGCTTCTGAATCGTCGGTGTTTGGCGATAATGAAGAGCGCAGGAGATCATGTAGCTGTTGCACAGACAAAACGGACTCGCCGCAACTAGGGCAAGACTCGGAAGAGGGCACTGGCAGCCTTGGCTGAGACATTGACGAAGATAAAGTGCTGGACGTTGGCTGGACGCGCATTAAATATCCGTGGGTCGGCGTTAGTAGCGCGTACCGAGCCGAGGTTTGCAAAACTGGAGAAGGAAAAAAGCTGGACCGAGTGGCAAGAGCCCGGCGTCCCGAGATATTGATCGGATACCGGAGTTTGCCGGCCATCGTGTTTGCCTGTAGGATACGATCTCGGAAAGCTCAATTCTCAACTAAAGCACATAGACAGGAAGACGCTTTTTTAAATTAAAGCTGATTACGTGCCATAAACAAGCCTTGAAATTGTTGAGAAGCAGATCGTCCTGGCGGACCTCTCCTTTCGAAGTCTCTGTACGCAGGGATACTGGTCCCAATCGACGATAAGGGAATCGATAGACCACCACATCTCGTTGAAAATGTTGAGAACTGAGCGCTCTGTGAGCTACCTGTACGATTGGCTCAATTTCAACATGCAGAGAAGTTGAACTTAGATCACGTGCACGATGGTTGAAAAATGTGAATGGTCGAAAACTCGAAGGAATTGGCATTGACACAAACTTCCATACAGAGAACATGGTACATATTTGAGTGGCTCTCTTAATCCACAGCTCAAGATGCTTTGAGTGTAATCTGGCCAACACCACCTTGATATGTAATCACAAAGGCACCAGCATCCACCGGGAACGTGGTGGTGGGCTTCAGAACACCGACACCCGAAATGACGGCAGTTTGTGAAACAAGTAACCTTCCGTTTGGAGCGCTGGCTGCTGCCGCCGTTGCACCGTCAGGCGTGGGAGTAATGGTCACCACAACGGTCTGAGTACTCGGTGTGTAGCTGATCGTCGAGAACGCTCCGGCGTCGAGGGTGATTAGCGCCGCGATAGGTGCAATGAACACTCGGCGTCTGACAGCGTCGCGAATCTGTACTTGAATGGCCGGAGTCGTCGAGGTGACGATGCCGCCAAATGCTTGCCAACCGAAGTCGGGGTGGTTAATGATTCGTGTACCGGTGCCCATTGCGAGACCAGAAAAGTTCGGACTGGCGCTTGTAAGCGTGGTATGCTGTGGTGATGGAAAGAGCTCACCCATAATCTCCGGAATAAGCGTCCCATGCGAGCTGGAAGCAGATCAGTAATAACATGGGCGGAGGGAATGTCACCGACCGTGTCGGCAAACGAGTGGAAAGACGCGGCAGCGAACCCTCCTTGATCTATGTTCGACATTGGACCGCTCACTCCGGCGTGTCCCACACGCAGAAGGTAATAATCGGTTGGAGAGGATTCAAAGGCGGAGAGCAGGGGCAGAGCGTTCAGTCCGCTTCCGTAATGGTGAATCTGTCGTTCGATTCTCTGCAGCTTCCCACCGTAAACGTTGTCCCTAAATAGAAGGGATGAATGAGTTTGTTAAGATCGAGCGAGGGACCGCACCAGTATCGTCGCGCATTTCCGTTGTACCCCCAGTGGGGGATGAGGGGTTGATAGGCAAGTATGGAATTGAGGGCGTTTGTGGCCGTCGTAGTGTCGTTGAAATATTTACTCCACGCATACACCTTGAAACGAGTTAATCGGTGTGTTAGATTTGAGAATCAGATGTTATCTCACTCCTTCCTGACCCGTTCTGATAGAAAAGAGGTAAGACTCCGTTCAACAAAATAAGATGCAACATACGAATCCCAGGCCATCTCGGACCCGAATCTGCCGGCAAGGAACAATGAGGGTCGCTTTTTGAAATAAATGACAAACAAACGGGTAACGTTGAGTAGACCATATATTCCAGCGTTGCTTCATTTGACTTTGCACGAATGTAAAGTTCGCAGTCAAACCTTCGCGCTGCAGGTCGTCCAACAATAGCCGGAACACGGTCTCCCCCATCAAACCGACCTCATTGAACCCAACGCTCGGGCTCATCATTGCCTGGATCGTAAGGACCGCCTGATTCAGGTACCACTGCCATGTGTGGGTTGACACCAGGACAGGATAGTTTCGAGCAACGCGATAAAGGGCATAGTATGCAGCGGTAACATGCACGTAGTCCTTGCGGGGGCTTAGTGTCAGTGGTCTCAGACTGTTTGGGGCACGCACATATGCACGATCGGTCAAATATGAATTGGCTTGGTTCCACGACCACCAGTTGCCCCAGAATATGCTTGTGGGGTAGACGTAGTTGGGTTGCAGGTCTGGCTCGTAGTAGAAGACCGCCTGGGACCAGTTAGATGAGAAGGACATGAAGTTTTACCAGGGCAGACTGGTTTCGATTGACGAGATTACTCGCCTTCTTTACGGTACCTGCGCCGGAAAGATTAGACGATATATGAGATTGGTAATATTCAGCTATACCGTTTAAATTTTGGACGGATCCCCATAGGGTGCGATTGATAAACTGCTCCAGTTTAACAACCTCTGAAATGAACCGTTGATCAGAATAAACATTATTTACTTAAAGGCGCATACTGACCGGCAGCAGAAGGTTGAACATACTGCTTCATTGCACCAGCCAACCAAGATCCAGCTCCGGCCTCATCACTAAGACCAGGAATCCAGGCTCTGGGGTCATTTTTCACGATAGCGTTGACCTGTCTGTCGTAACTGAGAAGCAGGACTGGTTAGTCTCTGGTGGACAAGTATTTCAACACAAAGGTACCTTATGATGGAGGGTGATCGTTTGAATGGGTCGGTCGAGTCATTAAACCATTGCGCCGTGGTCTGAACAGGGTTAGTAACATATTTACCGCAGGTAAATCGGGCGCACCAGGAAGTTTCCGAGATTTGAAATCGCCTGCGTGGCGCCGTTCGTAACGTAGTAATGAAGGGTTTGCAACGTTCCATCGGCGTAAGTAACAGACAGACGGGAACGACCCCAGGTATGACCGGTGACGGTAAAGCCAACCCATTCCGCCGTTTTCGCGTCGGTGTTGGTTGTCCAGGTGAGAGCCCCAGCGGGGGACACCGTCATGCTTTGGACGGCAGACGGATAATTGAGGAAGAGCTTTCCCGTTTGATCGGTGGGCAGAATATAGCCAGGAATCGAAACTGCGACCGGGCGAGAATTTGCCTGCAGAGTGGACTCGATGCCGCGAATGGAGGGCGCTACGCGGAATTGAAGGCCATATGTTCGCGTCTGCCCGGGCTGAAGTACAAACGACGTCGGAGCATTCCACGGTGTGACATTGACCCATTCGTTCTGCGCATAGGCTAGGGTGTGGAATTGCCATTCGTATAATCCTGCAAGTTCACTCAGTTACATTTTCAGCAGCGCCTACACGGCCAGATATACCTTCAAACGTTTGACTTTGATAGAACGGCGTATTGACGGTGGCCTCCGGGAGGAATCGCCAGCCCTCCATGGGACTTTTGGGAGCCGGTATGACCACTAACGGCGGTTGTGTTCCCAACAGCGGGGTGACTTGCACGAACGCCGCATCCGCTCCAATATATGGGTCGAACAGAGAACAAATCGTGTTGGTTTGGGCGGCAGTGCGGCCGGTGAAGATCTGAATTGGGCTGTTAGCTCAGAGCTGTGAAATAAATCGGCGGATGTCATTCTCACATTGTTAAACTCCAAGGGAGCACCTAATGCACCGATCTCAACTGCCACTGTCTGCGAGTTGGTAACATCGAAAAGAAGCTCGACGCCATTGCTGTCAGATACCCAACGCCGAGTTATGTTCAAGAGGGATGTCGTAGGTAGGGTTGGAGCCAAGTTGGCAGCGGCGAGAGTCGTGCCGGAGACGACCGAGGGAGTCAATTTCTTCCGGGCTGTGGAGGAATCGCCGCTGATCCAGGGTGTCGTGCCAACCTTGCGAGCTACGACAGGAATTATTCCCTGCCGTTAAGAACTGAAATAAGTACGAACCTCGAAATGTTATATCTCCTGCAGAAGACAAAAAATAAAAAACAGATCAAGTGGACACCGACGGCCCACTGACCAAGATGATAATTCCCGTTGGCTTGGCGAGAAGTCATCCTGACGAGAAAATATCAGCAGAGCGGAGTTATCCGAGAAAAAGAACGTACATATCCGTAGGAATAAAATTGAAGGTTGACCCAACCGGAGAGAGGGAGTAAAGAGTTTGCGAGTCTTTGACAAGCTGCATGGAAAATACTGAGGTGTTGAAAGTTGAAAATCCGTCGGCCAAGCCCAGAGTTGCGGTCTGTCCTGTTGCGAGGTGGACATGGACCGCGACAACCAGAAAGGCCCCGAGCATAGTTTCAAGCATTCGCCGCATACTAACGTCATCTGTGAGCGCTGCGGATGATCGAAATCCCAACTACCCACTCACATTATTTTCAATCGACTCGGTCGGAAGGGCTGAGACCGTTGCGAGTGAGAAAGATCGGAGCGTTGTTTTAAAGGCTGCGCCCATCGCATATGACCGATGCGAGATGCGTCAACAGCAAGTGAATCGTGCCGGGTGCGATCCTGAACGACATTAAACGACAAGAAGACGGGAGGAGGGTCACTCGCTGTGTCGTTATGAATGAGAATCTTGGCTTCTGAGGAGGCCAGGCTTCCTTCCGGTGGGAGAATCTCGGAAGAGATGGTCAGTGGGCCAGATACACGCATGTCGCCTGGGGGGGTGGTCATCTTCGAATTTTGCGTGGTTCTCAGACTACAGACTATCTTTCAATTTGATGAAATCGGGCCGCGTCAAGAATCTTCATGTGCTCTGGGGCGGGCCGATAAGAAGATGGGAAATCCAGAGGAGAGGAGTTCTTCCGTGAGTTTGAGAAGGCTTTTCTCCGAGCCGACCCTGCCAAGATGGAAGAAGAGAGTGCGAAAGCAAAAACTTGTCAACGGATCAGGAAGTCATGATAAGGATTTCCCGCCCCGCCGGCCCGATGGTTGAAGTTCTCAGTTCAACATTGATCGAACCTTGATCGCAAATGTGCGAATTCAAATCTTGAGTGTCTGCTCCCAAAATTACAATTTTGCGTCTATAAAAGCAAAGCCGACCGCTAATAATCGCCAAATTCGAGGCTATCAAACTCGATAACGGAATACCACTGCAATAAGCGTGGGTGAGAGAGCTCGAAGTTGAGGTACTAGTAGTATCATACCTTTAGCCTTTTCTCTGGGTCGCCTTCTTGTTCGACAGATAAAGCCAGGCCCTCGCTCTTGAGATCGGGGAGCGGGCTCTCCACCTCGTTTGTAACGAAGGAAAGGGTTGGAGGGTCTTGAAAGTCGTTTCCTGTGAATCGTGATCAGGCTCGGTGGCGCTCGCCCGAGGTTCGGATTATCTCGGCGAGTCCGCTTTGTATCGCACACTCCCGTCCAAATTCTGTATACCGATGGTAATTTGTCGCAACCGTGGCAACAGGAAGGTGGTGGTGGGCACAGCCAACTTGTGCAAGACCTCATTTATAGAAGGGCTGGGAGCCGAGGCACGCCAAAAGTCGAGACCGAGGTGGATGAGGGAGGGGCATTCTTGGACGATGGTGGTCATGATAGATGTGTCATAATCCGTGAAAATGAAGCGTTCTAGCAGGCATCCAGAGCGGCGGATCATGGAGAGAGCGTCGGCCAATTGCGGGCACACGAAGTAAAATTCGTGGAGGGAGGGTACCACAAGATGACCAAAAATACTCGATAAGGTTGGGTCGGGACATTCAACGCACAATTTGCGGAGGCAGGGCATTCGAATTAGAGATGCTTCTGCGTCGTAGTGGAAGTCGGGGCTCGGGTAGATGGACCACTGAAAATTGACCAAGTTTTGCATCTGGGATAGAGCGATGTGATGGGATTGATCCCACGAGGAAAAATGATCCCGGAATTTGGTTATCTGGAACCAGGGCAAGAATGGGGGAAGAGTGCCACTAATGGCCACTTCGCGCAAATTCGGAGCGTTGATCTGGGTATCATCGTCCCACGACATGAAACCATGGAGAGTAAGGCATTCGAGGAAAGGGAGATTGTGGGAGACATGGGGAAGGATGGATTGAAGATGACAGTCAAGGCTTTTCCAGCGTGGTGAACTTTGAACAAGAAGATCGTCTGGGAAGCCCAAGGGGGAAAAAGGGTAATGCCCTGGGTCAATCACGATATCGAGGAATGTGTTTGCTGATCTCTCCAAGTGAGTGATGAACATCGGTCCTAATACCGTGCGACGAGGCCACGCATCGATATTGGGGTCCGGGGTACAAAGGTATGGCACCACGAGGGTGGACCAAAGCCGTGAGAAGGAAAGAGCGACATTTCGCCAATGTCGACATACGTGACCCAATATCCAAGGAGAGACGACGCGATGAGCGGAGCTCTGTAGCTCACTCTTGCCTCCATCTCCTTCCCTAATTCTATTGCTCCGCTCGGCTTCAAGTTGCTGTTCGTATTCCCTAAATTCCTGAGCCGCGGGAAGGGTGAACAGAAAAATTCTGCACAAGACTTCGCAAGGAATTCTGCAAATTGAGGAAATAACAGCAGGATGACCGCAGAAAATTGGATGGGAGATTAGTGGTCTGTGGTTTTTTTCATCCCCGAGAGCGGAGGTAGAGGTTTGAGCCACTTACTCCGGCGGCGGGTGAGTGGTTTCGAGAAGGTGATTCGGAACGCACTCGATTTCTAGCATCTGCGCGTTAGTTGAGCTTAGTTAGTATGAGAATGGTTCAAATCGAACGAAAATCGTACCGTCCAGAGTACTGTACGATCCTGTATGGGAGCAACGGCTCCGGGACCGTGACACACCTGTTGCCTTTTTTTCAGGCAACGTGGCCTACGTGAGCGTGATGGTTGCTCAAAGAAGCAACAAGAAATAAATTTGCGCAGCAACTGTGCAGGTATAATTTGGGTATTATGGAAGTTTGTGCACTTGACTGCTGTTGGGGCACTAAATTCTTGGTTTTTCACTCATTTCAGGTACTTTCGAGTGTATAGGATTTTTTTCAACTCTTTTTCTTGCGGTGTCACGATAAATCCAAGGCAACGAGCCTCGTCGTGACCGTGACCCCGGCCAAAATAAGCAACGCAACGGGGCTCCCGTTACCGTGACCGTTGCTCCATCAGACTTCCTACAGATTTCTTGAGTTCACTTGAATGTACTTGATCTTGCTTGAATTGGGCCAACAAGTGCGCAAGCTACAAGCAATCAAGCCAGGTTCGAATCCCGCACAAGTAAAAAAAAGTTTTTTTCTGTGAAGTGCACCATTGTTTTCACGCAAATTGGAGCAACTTTTTTTGCCAAAACTATTGGCTTCAGGCGGAAAAGCACGTTCAAGGGCATTCCAGTGCCAAGAAATCTGTGAAAAGGCTGATGTCCCATACAGGATCGTACAGTAGAACGATCTGCGTCAGAGTTGAAGAGTCCCTTTGTTTATTTATTTGTAATGGTCTTACCAAACTCTTGTAAACTTACTGCATCGCTTTCCTCGTTGTCTGCAGAAATTCGACTTCTGTTCCATCTGACTATCCAACGTCTCCTCGCGCTTCAAAATGCACCAAAGTGATCACTCAACAGCGGAAGACTACAAGCAAATGCAGTATTCCTTGCGGAGCCCGTTGAAGTTCTGATCGATCTGACTCTGAGTCTCAGCTCGCGGAGCTGCGTCCCAGTCTCGCGCACCACACCCCATCGAGAGACAGCGAGAAATCGAAATTTGACTCCTCGTAGCGGTCCAGGCACTAGTAGCGAGCGTCGTAATGCAAGTGTAGAGAGGATAAGCCAGGTGGTTGCTGCCATGCTGTAACTCACAACGGGGATTGCACTCGGACATGTACAGAAGATGCGGGTTGAAGAAACCTCACTGGTAAATACCGACACATCTTGTGTTTCGTGTACTAAATCCGTGTATACAGCCACTATTTCCCCTTTCCTCATCATATCTGGACAACAACTGGACCCTCAAGACGCTCCGAAGGGTCTCTTTAATACTCGCGCTCCAGGAACTCCTGGTCCTCGGTGGCCACGACCGCTCCGTGGATGTGTATATTTCGCTCGCCCCTCCTCTTGGATTCGTGCCAATGCATTTCCTCGACATCATCAGTTTCGAAGTCTGTGCCCGCCCCACCTTGCGCCCGCTCCTGTCCCCATCCATCCTCTCTCCCCCACAGTTATTATTGGCGTTGTTGGAGTAACTCTGAATAGACACTGCATAATCAGTCTTACGGGCGCTGCTGTAGCTGACTCCGCTTAAGAAAAAGCGCTGAGCTGCGACTTCTGCCGTCCCTCATCACCACCAACACACTGGCTGCCCCTCCCCTAGCTTTCAGCGATGTCTTCCCATGCGCATGAGTGGGAAGCTATCTTCATTTGCCCTGCTGGGTTTCTCGTCGCGTCGGTCGGGTTTTCCCTGGTGTGTGCAATAATCGTGTTCGTGCAGCTGCCCTTGCTGACCCCGCCCCAGAGCGTGCTTGCGACCATGTTTTCGGCGATCATGCCAAGCACATCGCCGGCATCTATCATCCACCTCCGTCAGGCTGCCGCTGTCGCAGCGTCCGCTCGTTCCCCTGCCAAATCTTTGTCTTCCGACCACTCATTACCGCGCAAAGAAACCTTCCGCTTGATCGCTCCGAAGCTCGGCGGGAGCGACGAGAAGCTCTTTATCGATGTCGAAGGAGATGCGCGAAGCGATTCCAAAATCGAGGCAACTCTAGTGCTCTCACCAGTGGGACTCTCCCGCAAGGCGACGAAACACAGCCAGCACGTCGTCCACTTCAAGTTCCCAGTCGAGGAAATCGCTTCTCCGGTGGAAGAACTGCCTAGCTCCCCTACGTCGACGCACAGGTCTCTCCATTCCGGGAGCTCGCACGCATCGTCGGAACTTGATGCTCCGAGCCTCTCCTCCTCCTCCGCAGACTCCACCCCCATGTCGCCTGCATCCGGCCGCCGTCGCCACAAGCTGCGCTTCTCCAAGCTCGTCCATCTATTCACAGACAAGCACGGGCACTCCAAACTGCGCCGACGTGACTCGGTATCGGACCTTCGCACCGACACGACCCCGCTCTCGCCCACCCCCCTCTCCCCCTCCGACTCGATGCCGCCATCCCCTGTCGACGCTCCCCTGCGCTCGCAGTCAACGCCACGGCCGAGACACCGCTCTCGTGCGTAGCCTCGTTCTCACCATGCTGTAATCATTCATACTGACGCAACTGTCTCAGTCATCCGCACAGTATCATGCCCCATCCTGCACTACACCCACCCCCACGAACGCACATCGCGCTTGCGCTCCCCACCGCCCCCACTGCCCACGATACCGGCGACGCCAACGAGCCCGGTGACACCGCAGAGCCCCCGCACCAAGACGCGGAAGGTGTCACCGAAGAAGGAGAAGGAGGCGACGCCGCGCCCGCGGACGCAGCCGTACGCGGCGCCGTACTTCATCCCGCCGCCTGACAGCGTGAATGTGGAGAAGCCGTTTATGCGCCGGACCCCGACGCGGAGGCAAACGATGGAGACGATGAGTCCTTCAGCTCTCATCGTATAAGGGTATCCTGGTTACTGTGTCGGGACGTGGCGGCCGCTGCTAATTTATTGAATCGTTGTACGATATACTTCACTAGTTGAGTTAATGGCATCTCCGAGGGATTGCTGACATGTACGATGTATATTTCCAGTCGGATCGAATCAATGTCTTTTGCTCATGCAAAGCAACTTCCGCTATACATAAGCAGTGGAGCAAGCTAAGGTGGAGAGAAAGAAATCAAAACAGAGATTCAAGTCAGCGACGCCCAGTTCTCGAGCGATTTTTGCAGGCCGGAGCCTGTTGAGCCTGCCTTTTCGGTCGCGTGCCAGTCGGGAGCAAAACGCGACTGGTCACAAATCACATAATCCACGTGGCCTAGTCACACCTTGCCTTCGCGACCACAACACGACTTTGCCGATTTCGAACCGGAGAATGCAACAATGTATTTTGTTTTCGAGACAAATCGTGGGTATTCGTAACAAATCATGAAAAGCGAACCAAGCTATTGATACAAAAAATATTCAAGTCTACATCAGGTCGAAGATTTGCACTGCGTCAACACTTGCTCGACGTAGTCGGCCATAATCGAGTGAGTTGCAGCTGTGGGGGTCCTGTATTATTTAAAGCTCTCAGTCAGCAAGACTCTTGCCCGCCAAGGATATGCGTACCCTGGGGTCCAGTAAAGGGTATGTGCCGGATCTGAGCACGTCTGACCGTTCTGCACACAGACTCCTGTGTTGGTGTAGCCAAAGGCGGCAGCGCCCGGGCTTCCGTAGAGGATCCCCTCCCAGATGCCGTTGAACGACGCGAATCCGACGTTTTTGAAGTCGCCCTGTCTCCGACTCGTTCCCACTGCCGTGAAGACGTACTGCTTGTATGCATCTCCCATGGGACTCGTCTTGCCCAGTCCGTAATTGTCAACAACCTAGGCAAATGACGACATTCAATGTGGGTCGAAGACGTTGAGCTGTTTATTTGTCTTACGAGGACATTTTCGGCGAAACTCGTTGCAGAGGCCAATTCTAGCGAGGTCCACACCTGAACGCCGGCAATCTGGTTCATGTTCGTTTCCGCAGCTTGTGAAATGGTCAGCTTTGTTTCTACGAGATGGTCAGGTTACTTACCGGCTGCTTGTTCGTAGTCCCTAGGGTTCAACCACGCTATTGAGGTTGATTCTCCGATGCTCTTTAAAAATACTCACCCAATGCCAAAGAATACGATATAGAGAGTCGTGGCTGGGTCGGGAATTGGTTGGCCATAGGCCAAGAACGTCTCAACTAAGATTCTTTCGATCCAGATCTATCTGTGGCACGCGAGCGACTCTGCGTACCTTGGTGGATGAAATCTACGCTGGCGTCACTTTGAATCGTGGACACCTGGGGCCATTGGTTTACGTCTACGACCGCGCCGGGGGCCTATGGACGGACTGTCAGCCGCGAATCTCGCCTCCAAGCACCTCACTCACGGCGTGCTGAATCAATGTGGCGCCAGTGGAGTTTGCGAGGGCCTGCACCCAGGTCGGGCCATTGGTCGAGCCGCCGGTGAACGAATCTAAAGATGGCTGTTCAGTCCTCGACCACGTTTGCCAAACCCTCTGACCCACCTCCGAACGCGACGATCGTTTTATAGGAACTCAGCGGACCCAGGCCAACATTGACATCGGCGGGTGCGCTGCCGTCTAAAGGTCCACACTGTGGGCTGACTGCCAGTTGAACAGCATCAGCGGCGCGAGTCAGGACAACGGCGGACGATGTAGCACAGAGCAGCGCAAGAACAGTGGAGCTCCGGAGAGAGAACATGGTTCGTCACTTACCTTTCCCGCCCGAACTCCACTATTTATGCCAGTTGCGAGAGAACCTTGCGCAGCAGGTGTTTGTGGCCTCATGACGAGCTTATACTCCCGTGTACGCCATACTTTTACCAAGCGTTACGATTTCGAATTTACGAGGAAGACTCGGATAAATCCATTTGATATTCCCGGGAACATAAAAGCCTCACGGAAGAAAGTAAAAAAAAACGGAAGAGAGCAAAAGAGGACGTACCCGGCGTGCCTTCCAGAAGTTTAAGCCTGGGGCCCCGATGATTGACCCACATTAAACCGCAGCAGGATGATATTAATCGCAGAAATTTCGGCAAAGGCGCGAAAAAAGCGCGGAGAACCGTGGATTCCGCTTGCCGTCACGCGAGGTGCATGCGGGTCATTGCTGGAGGAAAGCTAAACAGTGAGCTAGTAGTGAAACCGAGGTTTAGTGTCAATAATATATTTCGCGGAACAGACTCAAAGAACCTCCCGAGTTCCGGCTCGTGACAACAAGAAAACTCCCTAACTGCGAGAGCGGTCGTACTCTGGGGAGTGACAAGGGCTGTCGGAGACTCAGGGAAGCGCAAAGCCGGTAGCAACCGGGTTGTTCGATACTTACGTTGAAAAACCCAGATATGGGACCCACAGTAGGCGCTGATCGCCGTGGCGGTTGGGAAGTCCGTCGCGGTGGATTCTAAGAAGGTGTTCGAATGATTCCGTGGTGGAAACAATAACGGGTGTCCGCGTGATTGATTTGACGACCAGGTTGAACCTTGAGAAAGGCAACATCAATTTCGTCTGATACACTCAAAACCTCAAAAAGAGGGGAGGTGTTAGAAGAGACAGGTGTGGTGCATAGGACGCGAGTCCCTCTAATAGGCTTTATTCGCGCCCGAAGAACTGCGAATATATCATGTATTAATCCGTAAATAGGGAAATTGAACCATAGTGATTTAACATCTTAAGGTGTGGATTTGACCACGCAAATCGGGCGTCACAACGTCCGGTGTCCATTGGCAGTTTCTGGTGTGCTGGGAGCCTTCACGGCGATGATGTAGGGTTAAAATCACACCAACCCCGCGTTCCTAGATGACAATAGCCATGGCAAAGAGATTACTGACATGCGGGACATCACTATCCCGCCGTCATAGATGCGGCTTTAGCTTTAGCAACCGAACCTTGAAGAGTAAGGCTATGGAGGGCGATGGGAGTCGGCCGCCTGGAATACTATCTCCGAGGGAATTTGTGTCATTTGCTGCGGAGAAGTTGTTGTTCAGTGCCCGACTACTCGGGCGTGACTTACAGCTGTTTTCAAAAAAGTAGACGGGTCTTGATGGGGTGATGCTCTTCGATTTGTGTTTACACTTGATTGACACTGCATCCACATCCCGCTCCACCGACTCATAGTGGCGCTTCGTCAACGCTGCGTCATAGCCTGGCAGCGACTTCAATGCTCTGTATATATGTAGGACCTACAAGGACCCACAACATGTCTTTTCTCCCGTAAATCTCTCATGAATCCAAATCACAATCAAACCTCGTCGTACTACCGTGAGCATACCCGGCAACAGGACGGTTGGACGGTGCTTGCAACCCCACCTGCCAACCGCGAGGATCTCCCTCCGCCGTATACCCCAGCGCCGGCGCCGGTTCAAGTTGCCACTGCTTCAGGGAATGGAGGTGCGTCTCTGGGACCTGGCCTTTTGCCGTGTATTTAGCAGTAATTCACGATGCGCCCAGAAATCACGTTGCCCTTTGACATCCCTATCAACAGCAATGTCATTGGCGCGACGCCGGTTAGTCGCACCAAACACTATGGCCGCGCAGTCGCGTTTTCCATCGGTTACACTGAGATTTGTCACGTCATGGGTCTCGGTGCCACCACGGCTGTCCTTGGCTACAAATGGGACAACGAAAAGCGCAATGACCCGGTTCATTCATTGGCAAATGCAGCCGATTGGAACAACTGTCTCGAGAAAGGTATTGGCATGAGTAAAAGGGCGAGAACGCGAAATGTAACGTGTATAATCAAAAACTTGGTACGTCGTGTCAGGGAATACCTTCTTCGTTTTAGCTTGATCGTGTACTCTAGAGTCTTCCCGAGGAAACAGCATCCGGAACGAAGCCCATTGCGGGCAAAAAGCGTAAGGTGGACGACACCGAGTCGTCCGACAACAAGAAACAATTTGATTTTACGACGGAATGGCGCACGCTGAAATCTCATCTGGGGTGCGCAACTCACAAGGGCCAACTGTGCTTCGTATCACCTGTCGACGGCCATCACCATCCTGTCGAACCATATGAAGCAACGCTTTGGGCCAAAGAAATTGCAAGTACATTCTATTGTACCCACTATTTATCGCTAAGTACTCTTCCAGTGTATCGGTAATGCGAGCTACACTCGGCCCCCTGCCAACATTGTCTTCCAAGACTTTTTCTTGCGCAAGAAGAGGCCCCGCACGACGTCGACTCCGGCCGAATCGTCGAGCACTGCTTGCGCTCCCACGATTCACGTCACTGTCAACACCGGCGGAGGTACGAGCGGTAGCAGCAGCGTAGCCAAGTCGCCTCCGCCCCGACGCCCCTTGGGCAACATCACAGCAGCTACCTCCAGTCGGGATAATAGCGAGAAGAACATCATTACCATTGACGACACCCCTTCCTCTCCCTTCGGCTCTCAGGCCCAGATCTTCGACGACAGCATCTCTGATGGTATTGTTTACCCGCCGGTCACCGACATCCTTCAGCTCATCGATGATTCCGGGAAGTTTGTGGATGACATTCCCTTCCCCGTCGTCATTTTTGCCGATGACCTGGTGGAAAGACATCAAATCTCCCATGTCGGTCATGTCCCCATTCTTAACATCGACTACTATGTGAACGAGGTTAATATGCCCCTGGAGCTGGCAAAAGTCTTCGTTAGCGAGTCGATCTTGGCACTATCGAGGGCACGAAAATGGGAAGGGGCGCGCCATTTGATTTCTGAACTGATTGAACAACGGGCGGTATTGTATCATATTTCTTGAAAACTAGTCAGTATTATATTTCTTGGAAACTAGTTACCGCTCAAGCAGAGGTCGTGCAAAAACTAATGTATATTATATATGAATACTAGTCAAACAGTGTAACCTGCATGTTGGAACCATCCAAGTGCTTTCTCCGGCGTCATCGACTCGTACACACCTCGCCAAATCATCGCATACGGCGAATCTGCATGGGGCTGACCTGCCAGTGCCCCTTCCGTGTAATCCCGATTCGCCCGAACCCATGCCTTGAACGCTGAAAAGCCTTCTTCGATCGGGTCGTAGTCAGGCGAGTAGGGAGGCAGATACTCGAGCCGCATGCCCCTAAATTTAGAATTATAGAAGAAAACCTCGAATAAATGAAGCATACCGCTGCTCAATCATTGGTCGAAGCTCGGGAGACTTGTGGATGCTTGCGTTGTCCATCACAATGACAGAATTCGGCCCTGGAAACGGGTTCATGTTGTCAAGCAGGCCGTCGATGAAGCGATTGAAGGACTGGGCATTGTAGGACCCCGCAAGAACATCTAGATGTAGAACACCGCTCAAGGAGAGGGCAGGAAGAACAGAAAACCTGATACCATTGCTGATAAGAGGAGATTCATCGCGTCAAAAGAAAATGTGTTAACGCACTTGATACCCCGTATGTACACATCATGCCTCCGCGCCTGCTCTCCGCACGGTGCCCAGGCCCAGCCCCGCTTTGAAGTTGCACGATTGCAGGCAGCCTCGTCGACGAACACGAGTTGATCTGAAGTGTAGGTCATTGTCATATGGATCTCGTAGTTGGCGCGCTTGTTCTCGTCGCGTTGAACGGCCACACGGGAGACCTACAGATGTTGCTGTATAGTAAATATCAAGATAATTGAAGTCAGATCTCTTACCCGCTTTCGCGTGTATCCCCGACCTCGCAAGGCTCTCCAGATTGCGAGGAGAGATGCATCGACATCACAGACCTCCGACAGCTCTTGTTGCATTTCACGCAAATATATATCTGGCGTCCTTTGGACCAAACCAACTAGAAACTGGGGGAACCGTTGTCAATGAAACTGGCGAAAGACAGGTGATTCGGTACTGTACTCACGTCAACATCGGCTGTCTTCAAAAGTCGGGGGCGCCCGCGGACTCGAAGAGTGGGTGCTGGATGCAAACCGAGATTGTCCTGGCGGTAGCGGCGCAGGGTCCTCTCAACCGAGGAGAGAGAGATTCTGAGGTCCCTCGCGATGTCGGGCTGGAGTTTCCCACCGACATTGTAGTACATGTGGATTATCGTCCTTTTGGTGTCGTCTGAGAGATCTTTGTGGTTCAAGCGAGTCATTGTGGGATGGGAAAAGCTCAATTGCTCGCAGCGGAGACTGTGGAGCCATGGAGTGGCAGTACGGACGCGACGACAATCAAGTGTAAACACAAATCGAAGAGCATCACCCCATCAAGACCCGTCTACTTTTTTGAAAACAGCTGTAGTAAGAAGGCAAGATACTTACCGGAGTTACAGCATATTCGCGTGAACCACTTCGTTCCATTTCGATTTCGTGGATAACCGACGAACATGAATTGTGTTTTCCTTAGTTACACTGAGGGCAACCACCGGTGCACACGAAAGCCGTGTGCGTCCATCGCGCACGGCTCACAGATGCGCCCCACATGCCACGGTCACTGCAGGCAAGACAATGTGCTTTGTCTTTTTTCTTTGTACCGCGCAAGTGCGACGGATGTTCATCGTACACTAAAGCCGTGTGCGTTGATCTTTGCCCCCGGTGTTGGTCAGGTAAAATGTTTGAGTCGTACACCTGAAAGTCAACTGCAGTGTAAGAGGTTGTTGCACGACTTGAGTTTAAAATGGAATGACCCACTTCTTGATACGCGGTAGTACAGGGTGGTCTAGGGTAAAGTCTTTGCAATGAGCGGGATGCTTGTCGACGATCGCTGTCTATTCAGCGATATGCAGGAGTCCGCGTCCCTAGGCAAGATTAAACACGCCGTCGGTTTAGCGATGTATCCATTGACCGGTATCCTGATTTAAATCGTTTGAACTTCGCTGAATCACAAGTACCACTCACCCCAATTTGCTGCTCGCTCAGGTTTGTCCCGGCCTCCAGTCAACCGATGGTTTCGTTCCATTTACAATCGAGAGCTTTGGGCCGCCACCAGCTGAAGGCCGTGACAAGGTCCCGCGGATCGGGCGACTGGCTAAGCGTCGCAGATGCATACAAGAAGCTGAGTTGTCCTGGACAGTGGAACCGGATTCCTCTGGGAATAAAAGGAATAGGAAGGAGCGGTGAGGAGAGATATTCAAGTGCATCATGATAATATTTATTTGACCCAGGATTCAGTCTCTTCTAAACAGACACTACAACTGCTAACTCGTACCTCGTTATGTTGCACCCAGGAGATCTTCGTCGCGTCGTGGGGATGGCACGAGAGCTGTTCTCGTACTTTCCAAATGAATCTAAACTCACAGGCGGTCGACCCAGAGTAACAGGAGACGATTCAGCTCTAGTCGAGATGACCGGCAGGAAGAGAGACAACGGTTGACGTCACGCGAATCGCGATCTCGTGACCACGAAAGAAACGGCGATCAAGCAAATTAAATGGCGGGCGAGGGCAGCTTGAGAGCAATAGTGCGGAAATCAAGAGAATGACAGTTTAGGCAAACAAGGACAGTTTGTTCCCCTGGAATAATCCGCGTAATAGGGGAGTACTTTCAAGGTATCAGATTCAAGGGGGAATGGGGATTAGAATTTCGGACGTGGGGAGGGGGGGGGGGGTGGTCTGGCCGAGGGCCGAAAAAAATTTCTCCCTATAAGTTATGGGAGGGAGGAAAAGGGCTGGGAGAGGCATGGGAAAGCCACTAGCGAGTGGTAAACACATAAATCTACTTCCCATTTACCTCAGGAGCTGTTGAAGTAATCATTCTAGCCAAGTTCAACCAAAGGTGCTCCGTGGGCGGTCCCAGCAGACACTCAAAAAATTCTGCAGGTCTACTCGAAGCCTTTCTAGCACTTTGTATAGTGTTGTGGGTGGTAATATGTACCTCAGACATTTAAATCGAGTTGTTAGCAGTTGACCGAGGCGAGTTTAGTAGGCGGCGGGAAGACCGGGGAGAACGGCCCGGCGCTAGGGCGCGAAACACCTTCCCTATATAGAAGGAGGGGGGGGGGGGGGGAGGGGAGTCCAGTCAAGGCTGAAATTTTTTTATCGACCCTACATCCGATTTTCGAATCCCGATTCCCCCTTGATCAGATTGGGCGTTTCTACGAACATATATCCTACAATACAGAGTGCTGGGTGACGATTTCCCCACCACGCACAAGTATGCGGCAACCGGCCACAAGTATGGGCACCGGTTTGACAACAAATTGTAGATTAATCACTGCATTCAACCGTGGGAATAGCCACCCGCTGTGGTGATGCGAGGCTAGCCTAGGTTCGGCTAGTAGCTTGAATAGCTGTACCCTGCAGCCCGCTTCGCTAAGAGATTACCCACCTAGCTTCACTGAGCTTGGGCCAGTCGAGGGGAGCTTATCTATCTGCTTAGCTCGATCGGCTAGCCGGTATTTGCCGAGGCGGTGCCGTGGTTCTCCCACGGTTGAATACAGTCATTGCAATTGACACCAGTTCGAGCCCCCCCTCGTTGCTGGAAGTGATGCACACACAAAGTGGCCCATGCAAATTCGTTCAATTGTCTCTCGACGGCTCGCTCAGATTAGTCCTCCTTTCAACCGACGGTTTCGTACTGTGAGACATAGTTCAACATAATCTGGGAGGACCCGAAGGCGTGCCTGAACCAAGAATTCTGAAATATGGCAGGAAGTAGGCGTATGAATTACATGGATACTATAGGGATGTCAACCTTTCGAAAGCGAAGTGATATCGGGAGGGGAAAGGGGAAAGAAAACTGAGCCATCTACGAGAAGGAAAATGGCTCTAAAATCAACACTCCCTCAGGCGGTACCGCGGTAACATTGAGCGGATCGACAATTTTATACGCGTTGCCTTCCAAACGAGGCGTGGCTTTCACGATGATAGACCAGACGATCATCTTGATTTCCGAGACCGCTGAATATCTCAGGTTCAAGCATTGTATCCAGAAATTGAACTAGAACATACCGAGAATGCGGCCTGGACAAGCCCATCGCCCAAATCCAAAACTGAGATAAGAGATACTGCTCATCACTGCTGGCCGAGCATTCTCTCCATGCCAGCGTTCGGGTCGGAAAACGGTGGGATTCGGGTGATATGCTGGATTGACTGCGAGCCGGATTAGTAAAGGGGCGATTTTGGAGAGCGGAGGACGCTTACGATGTGTAAGCGTGGCGAGAGGGAACACCAGATGCCTGCAGCGTGGTCGGTCCAAAGTGAAGACTGAATAGTAACGTCGCTCACCCTTTGGGAAGTGTGTATTTCCCGAGATTGATGTCGCCTGTCGTCATTCGACAGATGGCGAGGGTATCTCCCTTGGTGCGCATCACTTCGCGAATAAACGAATCTAACCACACGCTTTTCCGAATCGCATCCCCGACATTGGAGGGATCGAGGTCATGGGTTACTGGGTCGATGTGGTTACGAACCTCTCCTCGCAGTGCCTTGAGATACTCCGGGCGCATGGCAATTTCAAAAATAACCCAAACGACAACGGAGGCGCTGGAAAGATTCAGCGCACGGATTCTCAGAGACCGGATAAAACGTACGTTTGATGAACTGAAGCAAAAATAATTCTGTTCCGAGCTCTCTATCAGCATAGAGGAAGGAGGACGAAGAGTTACCCTTGAAGGAGAGACATCATCCAGAGGAAGGACCCAAACCCGATCGTTCCATTCTTTGCATGCTTGTACGCCAAGTATTCCAAGATATTGGCCGGCTCTTCATCGCCTGCAACCCATTTTCTGGACCGAACATGTCTCCACACTTGCGGTCCGATGACACTGAAAAATGCGCGGATGGAAGTACACGAGACTTTCACCCACACAACAATAGCCCAGATGGTGGGAAAGTGGCGACCGAGAGTTGAACTGTTTTGATACACTTGATGATTCTATCAGTTACTAGTAGGTGAGCGAGAAGAGACTCACTCCCTGTTAGTCCAGCAATATCTGTGGCGACGTCTATCACGACCTTGATATTCCGCTCGTTTGCGTAGCCCTGCGGGATGGTCAATGTCATAACAGAAAAAGATTGAACCGTGGGATTACCTCTCCGAAAATCAGAACAATCATGGCTTCAGCTATGCTGGAATGGGCTTCTTCGAACATGTCAACCGTCCTGTGTTCGATGGCCTTGTCAGCGTTCCGAGAAAAGACTGGGCATACTGCAAAAATCATGGAGCATGTGCCGGGGAAAGCGAAGAAGAAAGCGTACTTTGCTCGAAAATGGTGGCCAGTCTCGGATTTATACCAATTTGAACCAGTTGGTCGATCTCGGCGAAGAAGGACCAAAAGAATGAAACATATGGGCGGAGGTTGAGGACCTTCAATTATTCAACAAGAGGATACATCGGGCTGAGAAACTACAGACCTTGGCCATCGCTTCCTCGAAACTGAAAGACTGGTCAGAAGTGAGGACCGCCTGACTCAGACTTTCGTCGACGATGAACTCGAGCTGAAAGAATAAGTGGATAAATTTCGGCACGTAAGGTACGACGTACCATTCCTTTACGCCGAACGCCGATGACTGGCCCGTGTTCCTTGAGGGCATTCTCATAGGCTGCGCGAGGGCTGGTGAATATTTCGTGGGCCTTAGATATGCTTTCAGCGATGCAACCTCGAACAACCCAAAGAACGAACGGGAATGTCGACGATAGGTGGGTGGTTTTCGGGGAACTGGGTACGATTAGAGGCGAAAAAGGATTGAAGAGTGCAATACACCTTTCTACGCGTCACAGCATATCGAATCGCCAGCAGCAAACCCAGTGAAGCAGCGTAGACGTAGTTGATGGTGGGAGACATATTGCAGGGATTTTGACGGACTGGATCTTACATTAAATAGCAGGACTAAGGTGTGTTGAGATTAGTACCGAATGCATTTGATGCAACTTCCGGGCGGCAACCCCAATAGAGACGTACTTGCCATCATACTCAAGTTGAAGAGCTGAGGTCAAGTTCCTAACCGAGATAGACCTTTGAACCAACAGAAAAGTGGTGCACTGCAGATGAGACCCGATAAGGAATAATTCTAAGCTAGTAGATACGCCCCAAATCCGGTGATTGGTCTGGTGGCACTGTTTTGGAGTGGGAGAGGTGGTCCGGGGAATGTAGGATGGCGATTTCGGCGAAAACCAAGCAGCGAGGGTCACAAAGATACTCACGGAACACCGTACGCGGACCAAAAATTACGGCCGCCAGGCAATCGCCAGGTGAATAACGAAGGTCGGCGTTCGACACTGTGAGTCCGAGCGGATCTATAATGATATGCTCTCAATGATGGTCGGGTGGACCTTGGTAACACTAACAGAGAGTCCGTCGGTGATCTTGGGTACAGTGCCGCGGGCTGAGTAGGCAGATACAAACACTGAACAGCAAGTCGGAGTCGGCGCCAGGTTGTGGGGACAATGGTAGCAACTCGTAAGTCAACAACTTGAAGCGACACGAGCGTTACTGTCGAAGTTTGGCTGCGAGACTGGCTGCGAGAGACCAACTCTTCAGTGGACGGTTCGATGGGAAGAAAGCTCGTGGGAACACGCAGAATATTGAGACCGGACCGATGGTCCGATGATTAGGGTTGAGTCGGAGAACAAGTTCAATATTATTCTCAACAATGCGGATTTAGTTCCGCCTCGACGTGTTCTGCTCCGTTCTGCTCCGTGAGGATTTTCTTTGGCATCTGTGTTCACTGTTGGTTATTCGATGGAATTGCTTCAGGTTTTAGGCAACAAAAGGTTCTTTGAGGATTATGCAAGGTTTGTTGGGCAACAAATGTTGTGGAACTCGCCCGCCGTGAGGGAGGAAAGTCGTTCATACGTGCTATCAGGCAGCGTCCGAGTCCTCTTCAATCTCAACCAACTCCCGTCCCTCTTCCACCATTTCGCCATTTTTGCATCCCACCGCCTTGACAACCCCAGCCACGTCCGCCCGCAACACTGTCTCCGTCTTCATACTCTCCAAAACAACGACAGCCTGCCCCTTCTCTACGCGCTCCCCTAGCTTAACACGTACCTCAACCACAAGACTCGGCATCGGCGCGCGCAACGCCCCCTTGCTCGCACCCAAGATGTCCTCGCTCAGCGCCAGCAGCCACTTCGGCGACGGCACAACCAAGGTCGTCTTCGTGCCCCCCGCCCCGAAAAGGTGAATCCGCTCCATGGTGTTGGGCGCGCTGGTGGCGGGGACGGTGGCAGCGGGCGGCTGCGCCACGACCGTGACGCGCGTGTAGGCGTCGTTAAGCGTGGAGGAGAGCGTCGTCGGCGAGATCAGCTGTGCCGCGACGGACTTGAACGCCGTCTCGCCCTGCGCGGTGTGCACGGTGACGTCGAAGTGGGATGGGCCGGCGGATTTGACTTCGACGGTTACAGGCGCGGAATCGGGTGCGGCGCTTTCTTCCTGGAGGGTGATGGTGCGTTCGTAGACGTCACCGCCGAAGCGGCGGGAGGTGAGGGAAGTCCACGGGGATTGCATCGTCGGCGAAGTGATCGGGTGGTCTCGCAGGACAACAAATAATGCTGCTTGTGCGAGGAGCTCCGGCGAAGGCGCGGGAATTGGCGGGAACAGCTCGTCGAAATGTTTCTGTCGTTTAAAATTCAATTCAACACAAACCAAGACACTGCATGGCTGCTCACCGGAATAAAGCCCGTCTCAACCTCCTCGTTGATAAACGATTTATTGCCAGCCAACGTTCTCAGAAACTCAACGTTGGTTGAAACTCCAACGACGTGGTACTCATCAAGCGCCTTGCGCAACAAACGCAGCGCCTCCGTCCGATCCCGACCGTGCACAACGAGTTTGGCGATCATTGGGTCGTAGAACACACCAATCTGTGAACCCTGCCCGAACCCTTGCTCGAGCCGCACGGCGGGGAGGACCGCAGCAGCGTCGTGGGCGGCGAGGGATGGCGTGAGGTCCGAGAGCGCCGATGCGCCCGAGGAAGGCGGAATGGGCGGGAACGGGGTGGCAAAGATATGCGTGGGAGTGGGGGTGGAGAGGTGGAGGAGGGGCCCGGAGTCGGGAAGGAAGTTGTTACGCGGGTTCTCGGCGTAGATGCGGGCTTCAAATGCGTGTCCTACGAGCGGAATGGAAGATTGCGCCAATGGGAGTGGGTTGCCGGCCGCAACCTTGATGGACTGAGCACACAATGGTGGGTTCAGCGAGCGCAAGACGTACCTCCAATTGCCATTCAACCAGATCCAAACCAGTCACCTAAACACAGTGGAGTTAATTTATTATTAGTATTGTGGTTCAAAAAAATAGCTTGCCATTTCTGTGACTGGGTGTTCTACTTGGAGCCGGGTATTCCTAGAAGTATTTAGTTCGAGTGAGAAGAAGAATAGGACCAAGGAACTTACATCTCCATGAAATAAAACTTCTCGGTGTCATTGTCAAAGATGAATTCCACCGTTCCAGCGCCAACATAATTGACAGCCTTCGCTGCAGCGATAGCCTTCGCGCTCAGATCCGCGCGCAGCTCGGGGGACAAGCCTGGTGCCGGCGCCTATATCGTGTTATCAAAGCAGGGTGGAAAACTCGAACACCTCCACCCACCTCCTCGATAATCTTCTGATTCCTCCTCTGCACCGAACAATCGCGCTCCCACAGGCTCACGACACCCCCTCGCGTGTCCGCAAACACCTGCACCTCGACATGCCGCGGCCGCTCGATGTACTTCTCGACCAACACCGTGTCGTTGCCGAACGCCTTGAGGGACTCGCGCTGCGCGGAGGACAGCGCCTCCTGGAAGGCGGCGAACGTCGAGGTGGTTACGGTGCGCATGCCCTTGCCGCCGCCGCCGTGGATGGCCTTGATGAGGACGGGGAAGCCAATCCGCGTAGCCTCTTCGAAGAGGAACTCGGGGGCCTGGGTGTCTCCGTGGTAGCCCGGGACGCAGGGGACGCCCGCCGCTGAGTCTCAGGTAAGTTTAATTTCTAGGACATGAGTGCTTGTTACCTGACATGATATTCTTCGATTCACTGTGTACGTGTTAATGAATGCCGGTAGAAAAACGAACAAACAAACCTCTTTGAGCCCATGCTGACGATGGCCTGCGCGGGGGGGCCGATAAAGACGATACCCTCCTTGGCCAACGTTTCCGAGAACACGGCGTTCTCACTTAGGAAGCCGTACCTTGCGAACAGGACTCAGCAGGGCAGTAGTGCAAGTGCGACGCATACCCTGGGTGGACAGCCTGAGGTTGAAATTTAATTCGAGACAGCATAGAGAGATTAAATACGTACCTGAGCGCCACTGCGCCGGCACACATCGATTATCTTGTCCATGCGCAGCTATTTCGTCGCGTAAATATATCTTGAACGGTGGTCAAAACTGAAGCCACTCACGTAGCTCTCTGCGGAGGGGGCGGGGCCTATGCAGTACGCTTCATCTGCCTATTTAACAGGTTCTAGTCGGGGTTCCGGAGATAATGAAACCTGCGCACCAATTGTACATGCAACGAATTCCGGTCTACCTCGCTGTACACCGCGACTGTCTTGATTCCGAGCTTCCGCGCGGTTCGAATGACGCGGCACGCAATTTCACCTCTGTTATAAATGCCTGAATCCCCTGCGGCGGAATGAAAACAGCATCCCCACCTATTCGCGATGAGAATCTTGTCGAAGTGTGGCCGGCGCGCGGATTCTGCTCAGACTCAGTCGGTTAGTTAGCTGGTGAATCCATGGACTAACTGCTTTCCGAGGCATAGTGCCGCTTGGTCAAACGAACAGGATCCACAAATGTGGGTCTTCGAATGGCAAGACAAGCCTCCGACGCCCCTACATTCGGACGAATTCCTTCGAGTTTGTGGTGGCGCACTATGCCTGCTGTCGCAGCAGGTATTCTGCTTGATACAGACCCTGCGGCGCGTTTGGGAATCATTGAAACCCTAGTGAGATGAGTGTTGGGGACAAGCTCGGAACGGACCTTGATTGCATCGCCACCGCTTGACACGATCAGTCACACGCCGTCACCGCCACTTTGCTTCCTTTCTCCTCCTTCTCGTCGCGAATCTCGCCTTCTTTGCAGATTACTTATGCGCATGGGCATTGAAATCTCTTGAACCCTTCATAATAGAGCAAAGAGTCTTTATTTCACTGGCAGCAGTGGCACGAAGTCTGCAATTGCCTTCGAACGAGTTTGACATGACTCCCAGGCCCTCCGAAGAAACTGTAGGTCCCCTTATTTCGATAAAATCCCGAAATCCCACTTCTCAGCGCTTAAAGGATATCTTCCAACCTCCGGCTTCACCCTCTGCGGTTATACCAGCACCTTCGAAGTCTCATCAAAGCCAGACGGCACGTAAAACAACATGGCCTGTCCCGACTTCAACCAATTTTTTCCTTCAAGCTAAACGGCACAAGGCCATCACGGCCAAGAAGTCAATGTGCCCGCAAGTCCACTGGCGGTAAGCCACCCAAATCTGTTCGTGCCACCGTCTTGCATAGCCAACAAGCTTATGAAACCATCTAGATGACTGCAAGTGCCTCTTTACAGTCTGTGAAAACCCCAAGGCAGAAGGTTCGGGACTCTTTCATGCCGTACAATCGACCCGTCGACGACCCATCTGCCTCCGACGGGAACGAAGATTCGTTCGCTGGAAGCTCTTCCTCGGGCCAGCGACAGCGCACATCACAGGCCAGCACTAGCAGTATCGCACCGCGGAGACCACTACTAGAGGAATCGCCCCGGGAAGGGACACCTTCACCGCACATTTCACCACCATTACTTCCATGCGATCTGTGCCCCTTCTCGCTTCAAGCTCAAGCTCCTTATACCAACGTTAATCAACCCATCCGCGATATCACGACGACTTGTCAACATCGTTTTCATCACGCTTGCTACATGGTATTCCTTACGACCGCTCCTGTCGCTTCGCGCGCATGTTGTCCAAAATGCGGTGGAAATTGTGCGCGTTTTATACTCCATCTACATGTCTGAACACCGTTAACCGCAACCCAGTATTGAGTGATGATCACCGATATTGGGTGAACGTCACTACGAACGCTGGTAATCAGGTATGCCTGTTTGTTGTTGCCCATCCCACTCGACCGTGTTTGAACTTAGTTTAGTGCTACACCGACATGACGGACGAAGTCGAGGAGCGATTCGCTGCCGTCCGGTTAGCCCGGCAACAAATCCTATTCGAATTTATCAATTCGGGGAATATCAACCTTATCAACCTTGCCGCCTCGCTCCTTACGGGGCCCGATGCCGTCGACGTAAACTATCGGACGCCTTCGGGTGGCTTTACGGCCCTCCATGTTTGTGCGGTTTATAATAATATAGCAGGCATTGACTTTTTATTGAGGTGCGTGGTCGGTATCCTTTGCTCATTGTCTTCTGACCGAAATCGAAATCCACAGCCACGACGCAGATCGACACCAAAAATCAGACGAGGGCTTTATGGCTATCGACTACGCCAAGGCGAATAAATCGTTGGCTGCGGTAACACGTCTTACATAGACAGCCTGTTTAATACAGCGAGAACAAATTCATTTTTACACTGTATTTGACAACATTGTGGACCCTCAGCGGGTAACATTGTTCTTTCTGCAACGCAGAACCTCGTCGACCACTGAGATGTTCAGTTGGCAGCGATCCGGGTGACGCGAATGCCCAAACAATTGCCGCTACTCAGTGGACCAGTTGAGATAGAGTGTTCGGATTCACATGCCAGCCAACCGCACGAGCTGGTTGCAAATGGACTGAAGAAACCATCGAAGGCAGAAGACAGCTCAGCCAGATGGCCGCGTAACCAGATTGGTGTGGGAATATACTTATTTGACGACGACGGGAAAGAATTGAAGACTCGACACAACAGAATAAACTTCAGTCGACCTCTTCTGAGAATTTATCACCTAATGGCATCTCCTCCTCGCGGTGCACACCGTTGGAATAGTCTGGAACGTCCCGTTGCTCGCGGCCCCGGTCCCTGTAACTCTCATCCTCATCCCCATTGGTCGTCTGCAAAGAATGGCGCTTCGCTTGGCCGAGAGACCATAGGCCGTCGATTACCGCCTTTGCGGTGCGCATGTCGACTGCGAGGGCCGTGCAGGTCCCGATAAACTCGGTGGGGTCACTACGGGCGCTATCGCGGACGGTGTGGCTCCACGCTGTATCGTCCACGAGATGGGTCGCCGCGCGGAGCGCCCGGATCGCCTTGCACAGAGTCTTGTGGGGCAGGTGTGGAGCGGTCCACGCAGCGGCAAGGCACTATATGCGGCTGTGAGAGGGCAGTGTATATATGAAAAATAGTGCTGTACCGCATGGCTACAGTAGCGCACGATGCCACACCGGGAGCACATGGAGGTGCGCGAGACGATGCGCGCCGTGCAGCCAAGGTGTAAACACTAGGTACAATTGTCAACTCAAAGGAGCGGTTGTGAAAGGAGAGAACGAGCCTGGTTCCGATTGCGCATCTCTGTCATCAGCTGGAAGGCCCCAGCGAAACAGACACGGGGCTCGAGCACCAAAGGCCCTTCCCCATACAGAAGGGTGCCGTCCGTCCCGATCGAGTCGCGCATACTACGTACAAGACGGAACCAGCTGCGGGGAACCGACATCCGTTGGTCTGTCATGCTCCGCAAGATAGGTTCCATCCTGACCGCAACGGGGTACAGCTCTTCATAAATTTTGGCGAGAATGTCCATGGTGCTAGGCATGTTTATTGTTGAAATTTCGTGAAAGAGTCCCGTGCATGCAATGAGGGGGGAAGCAAATGTGTTCATTTGGAGTGTGTGGTCCACATCTGGGTCATACGCTTGGAGCGCACACTGAAGATGGCGAGTGGCGAGCAGAAATACCACGGGGACCTGAAAAAGCGCTTGGGCGAAAGGCTCCAGGAACCGGGCAAGTCCAGCGAGGAGGGCAAACACGCTATGGCCACCGGGATAGTTGGCAGCCCACCGTACAATCGAAACAAGAACGTCTGTCTCGGTCCTTGAGACGGGGATGACGTCTTCGATGCAGGTGGGCCAGGCCTGTGCGTCTGCTGGCAGGTTCTGTTTCGCCTTGCGAAATTTCCCCGGACCTAGATTCGTCAAGTAATCGGCGAAATGGATACACAGAGTCCACAGAAACTTTTCAAGCAATTCCGCGGGAGGGAGAGTGGTGGACTCATGGAACATCCGAATCTTGGGTTTACACTGGCACGTTTTGAGGCGCTCCCGGAGGGCGGAATGCTGTTTATCTGAGCCTCTGTCCGTCGCGAGAAAGGACATCGCTGCTCTAAGCAAGGGACCTTGTCGAGAATCTTCCTTCCCGAGCACTTTGTCGAGTATGCCACTCAGGGCGAGAACACAGCAGGCATCCTCGTGCGTCGGGTTCGAAAGGGTAAAAAAGAGAAGATCGCGTTCCTCTTCAGTGCTGGCGTTTTGGCTTCGAGGCATCTACAACGAAGTTGAGGCGTCGGTTCATCACAAACTGGCCGGCTTCCACGAACGATGTACTCACTAGTCGCGGAGAACGGAGAGCTACGAGGGCAGCGAGAGGTGACAGAAGCGTGCCGCCGTCAGCCGCCATCACCGCTGATCATACACGTGATATGTGACGCTATGCCGCCATCAAAGTCGGCCATCGCGGCATGTTCCAGTTGAGTTTTGGAATATCCGGGGAGCGCATTGAAACAATTATAGGAATGAACAGCGCCATGATGCCGCTCCGCCGAAGGAGGGAAATGTTTTGTTTCCATCGCAGCCTGAACTTCCCTTGCTGAACAACTTACATATAACTTCGTCAAGATGCAAAAACTGGTCTCAAGTTAGAGGAAGGGATGCCATCCTGCGGGCATTTGGCGCGTTCAGGCGCGTTAACCGCTTCCATCACGCTACATAAATACTTTGGAGATTGAAAGACCCCTCCGAAAATATTATTCGCGAGCTCGACTGCCGGTCCTTCTCGTTCACAAAGTTCGATTGGTCCCCAGAAATATTCAATGTGTATGTAGTTAAATAGGCATATTATTATTATTTCTAAAACCCAAAGTATGATCCGACTGCCCCAAGGCCCCAAAAGACTCTCGCTGAAGCTCGAGCTCACATATTCGATCATTTAACACTTCAATCCGGCGGATCGCGTTTTCCAACTTTTCGTCGGCCGGATTGGACGACGATTTGGAACCACTGGGAACTGGAGGTAGCTCGTCGCTTGGCGAGGGAGCAGCGGTCACCTCGCTTCCGGTCCAGGAGGAAGGTCTGTCTCGCGTCGATGGAGAGCGCGCGATTACGGACTTCTCCTCCAGCTCCGCGGCTTTCTCCCGAGCTCTTCGCACTTGATTGGAGATATACAGCTGCCTCGTTGATATTGTGTTGGAAGGCGATAATGTGTCGTCTCGTGGTGGAATGCTGATGACATACGATGCCCAAGATGAGCGATTGACCCCTGATTCCAAGTTGTTGTCGTAGACCACCGGTACCACCTTCGCGTCGAAGGCGGAGGAAACGTCTTTACAGAATTCGGGCCCGGAAGGTTCCAAAGTCTGGGTTTGCCTTTCCAAAGCCTTTCGGTTGCGGCGCAGGATGATCCAGATGACCAGACCGAAACCCAAGAGAAAAACACCTCCGATAACGACGGCGATGATGGTAATTTCATTGGTTTGACTGAGGTCACAATAAAGTTAGTAATGTTGGGTGTTGCTCATATGGTTTTTTCTCACCTCCACGCCGTAGATGGTGTGACATTGGCAGCTTGCGCAGTCTCAGTCTGCGCCGCAGCGCCAACCGATGGATCGGGGCCAACTGATGGATCGAGGGAACTGGAAAAATATCAGTATGTTGCTTGATACAACCATCCTCGACAACTCACTCAGACGTTTGCGGTGGTGGAGCGCGGCGCACTATCACGGCTGAGTCGGCCAATTGGAAGAAAGAATATACAACGAAAGCAATCCACCTAGAAAATTCCCTGTTACGACACATTCCACGACGCGTAGATTTCCGGGCCAACCTCCACCTCTGAACTTCCACGGGAAGCATTGGTTGGAGCCGCACTGTCAAAGGCGGAAATCTGAAGGGGTCGAAGAAGGGGGGAGAGTGACTCCGCAGTCTATCTTCACAGGTTGCCTATTAGTACAACACTGTTGCACTGCCTCATGTGGGCAACCGGCGGCAAGAGATCTCCAACCAGCGGTCACTGATGAAACACCGAATTCGGGCGCGTGTGATTCCGAGATCTTTGCCAAGATCTTTGATATAATCATATAGCTACGCTCAAAAAGTTCGTTGGCTGTGAGCACAGAGACAAGTAAGTCAGGCAAATACGGCCAGTGGGGTATTACTTGCTGGATTCCAGCCAACAATCCCAGTGGGAATTTTGTATCGACTCAAGTGTCGGTTGTTGCTGTTCAATGAGCGCTCACTGTCAGCGCCCAGGAGAATTGCAACACCCGGTCCAGGAATTCACCGCTGGTGAGATAATTGCGGAAAGTGAAAAGGCCTTGCGCTAAAATGCCACTGGCCCCTTAGAGTCCGGGGTTACATTTAGCAACAATCCGACTGAAGAGGGCGGCTCTCCTACCCTGCTAGTATTTCGCAAGATTCAGGATTTCGCAAGATCGCAGGAAGCGTGGCCCTGCTGGATTCAGGGTTGAAAGGGCACTTCGAAACCATTGCTCATTGAGCCTTCGTGGCGCCGACAATCTCCGAGTCGAACTCGGGCGGAGCGATGATGAAAAATCGATGAAACGTTGCGGGCGCATATTTGACTGTCCTTTATACTCGCGGGGCCCGATTATTTAGCTTCGGCGGAGTGTGATCGTCATCCTCCGAGTCCGCAGTTCCGCCACCTTCTCCCAAGCGTTTTTGAACTGGTTGGCGATGTTGTATCGCCTTCTCTTGGGAGTTGGCGATGATTTTTTGGATAGGAAGGACAGTGCGGCGTGAGGATCGAACGATGAGCAGGGCTGACCACACGTGAGGGCAGTGTGCGGACTCGGGGACCGCCAAAAGGAAATCGAAAAAGAGAACGGCCGCATATTCGTTCGTGAGGCTGCGCGGATGACGGCGGAAGACGAAAGCAATGTTTGGTGATCACATCAACTAACCCCGGGCCGCCTGTGACCACGTCACTAACTCCTATCTTCTTCTGTTCAACCATGTTCTCTGATGCAAGCTGCCAACCCTGCTATGCCTAAAAGTTGACCACGGCATGAACAAAGAACATGGTTGAACAGAAGAAGATAGGAGTTTTGTGGTTAGATGCGGCAATTCAAGATGGAATCCAAAGCGGTTAAATTTTGAAAATGCTTTCGACTCGCAGTCAAGCGATTCAAGTGTTGAACATGTTATATGCATGCCCAATCCCTACTTATGTATCCCTGAATCCCTCCTCAAGAACTCCGTGCATTCCGCTATTCGACATCTGACAGGCCTAAGATCGTGGAGACCACAATACAATGGGAGGAGGGCAGGGGTAAATACGAGGGTATCAGGACTGTGAAATATGAATCGGTGCGAGTCTCGACAAGGCCTCCTCTTCAGGGGTCGTGGCCCCGCGAGGGAGTATGGCCAATATGCACCGACTCGTGAGTGCCTCGATATGGTGGTTCTTCAGGTGCCCCCTCAAGTCCTCCGAGATGTATACTTGGCGCAATGGGGTCTTGTACATATGGCGATCAGACACCCACTGCGTTATAATGTCCGGCTCGATAGACTGGAAGTCGACGGTAACGAGCTTGGGCGCAACAGGCTTCGCCATGTTGTCCGAACGGAAGAAGATTCCGAAGAATTGGTTGGCAACGTTCGCAACTCGCAAGTGGGCAAGAAACGGCATAGAGTCGAGCCATCTTGTCATCGTGGAAAGAGCTTCAGGGGTAGACGAGAACTGAATAGAGTATGTGGTGAGCAATTGAACTTTGGGAAACACCCCAGTTATTTGGACGAAGAGGGGAAGATAGTTGTCGCCGCAGACATTCATGAGGATGAGATCGTTCACGTTTGGCGCTGTGAATTGTGAAAAGAGAAGCTGGGCGTGTTGGAGGGAGAAGTCGGCGATGACCAAAGTGTGCATATAGGGAAGGTCAATAGGTGACATGGTCTCCCCATCGGGCTTTTGGAATTTGGGGCCAGCACCATCCAATAAGAGCTTCTGCAACCGTGGGCAGTCCGCGAGAATCTCGCGAAAACGCGCATCATCGGGGGAATAGGTCGAAGGAAGGCGCCGGAGGTCCAAAGTGGTGAGGTTTGCAACGATGGACCTTGCCCAGTCAATGACTACCCCGTTCAAAGACAAGTATGCCAGTGAGGGTGCGGCAGCCCCGCCGAGGAAGGGCTGAATGGTTATCTGTGGCCAGGTAGAGGTCCTCCTATTTTCGTCCCCAAACATGCCGCGGTGAAGTTCAAAGCGTTGCAACAAGGGAACACCCGAGGAACCACGTGCCCTGAGGAGTTCCAGCACCAGAATCGCGCTCTCCCAATCGTTGACAACGATGATGAGCATGCGAATGGTCGTGAGTTTGGTAAATAAGCGAGGGAGTATTTGCGGAATGTCCCCCGCATCCAAAGGACGCTGATTGGAGATTTCTGTGACGGCGGCGAGGGCATCCGATTTGGAGATATTGTCTTCATTGTCGTCGTGACTGAGTCCATCCGACCCGCCATCGATACGCACGTCGAGCGGAGCCTGGCGAGCGCGCTCAAACCATGCCCACGCACGCTCAAGACGAGCACCTGCAGCGCGAAACCAGATCGTGTTCCACAACGTGGAATCGGACAGGGCAATCTCCCTCCATCGCTTGCAAGTCCATGTTATGTGCAAGCGCGCATCCACCGTTGCTTCATCGAGTCCCATACGACAAAGCGGATTATGTTGCTGATGATTTCAACGGGAAGGTCATTGATTCGGAAGAGTCGGAAATATCTGAGCCAGAAGCTCTTCCGTGCGAAGGAGAGCTGTGCTCGTACCTCCTCAGGGAGTTGTCGTGGGTGTATGTCTTTTTGGACTTGCTCAATCGCGTGCACGACGACCATGTAGCGGACACAGTCGGCGCGTACGGCGTTTCGTTCGCTCGGGGTGAATACATGCGGCACCCACTTTGCGACAATGCGCGAAAAGTGCTCGGCCATCCGCTGAGGGCTCGGGAGATGAGGGGGCCCGGAATGAGTTGCTGTGACCTCGGGCGACCGGAGTGATTGAATGCGAGCGATAAACTCTTGGTCGGCGGCGGGAAGCTTTGTGATCAGCGCGTCGAGGGAGATATTCGACTAAATTCATCACGGTGAGTGCGCCTCAAGGCAAGACGAAAGGCGCGTATACTTACCCATGGCATCTGGGAGAGAAAAAACGAGTCGCGATGACCATCTTCCGGGTCAAACGGGCCGGTGGTCCTTGATTCAACGTCGGGGATGCAACGAGGATGTCGACGCAGGTAGACGATTCGATTATTCCTAATCAGGGCACAAGTTATTCATTATACCCCGAGTAATCCGACGTTCCCAATGCCCAGAATGACCTACGCTGAGCCTCGAGCTCCCGTATTCGGCTGTTCAACCTTCAACCTTCAATGTCCCGCATCGCACGTGCCAACTTGGCTTTGTCGTCAGCCCCGAGGAAATCCACAGTGCCGCTAAGAGCCTCAAGCCCAGCCGATGCCGGAGCCGTCGAGTCGCTGCCCTTCCAGGAGACCGACCTTACAGCACCCTCTTGAGACGACGTGTTCGACGCGGACCGGATGAGCGTGGACGCGGCTTCCTCCTGGACCAGCACCGCAACCTCTTCTCGCGCTCGGTGTACCCGGTCTCTTCCAACGCCGCAACCTTCTCGCGCGCTCGGTGTACCTGGTTGAAAATGTAAAGCTGGCGCGTCAAAGAGCGTCAAAGTGGTATTGGAAGACTCGGAGTTGTTTTTCATCATTTGAGGGTGTTGTATTTGCGCAAGTCTGTTAAAAAACCTTCCAAATATTTAGTGCAAGCGGTGAACAACAGAACGTGGTGGTTTGAAAGAAAGCTGTTATAGCCACTTGATGTGTTTGATTGGATTGGATCAATTTACCCCTATCTCCTCAATGCTTTCAGAAAATAATATATATAACAGCTTCCCTGCAAGAGAGCCCGACGGAGGGCCGAGAAACTCATCAAGCTCACGATTTTCCTTTCATTTTAAAAATCAACCCTGTTGAAGGATTGCCAAAAAGCTTCGAGCCAGCAAATGCCAAATGGTTCGGAGTTCCAGCATACGACAAGTTCAAATTCTACTATGGTATCCAGTAAATCACTATATATCACACTTTATTCGATATATCCAGGCGGTGCTTCATCCGAAATGCCCAGTGCCCATGATGACCTCCGCTCTCGCTCGAGCTCGCGTATCCGGTCGGTCAGGCTTTCAATCTGTTGAATCGCCCGCTCCAGCCTCTCATCATTCCCTGAGGAGTTCAAGTTTGGGGGCACGTCGCCCGTACTCGATGGAATTCCCTCGTGATGAGAGGTGTGCGGTGACTGCCGCAGGAGTGTCGAGGTCTCGGCCTCCAACTCTGCCACCTTCTCACGCACCCTGTTCACTTGGTTGGAAATATACAGCTGGCGTGTCGAAACGGTGTTGGAGGGTGTTAATCCCTGGCGGCCATTGACCCTGTTCATGTAGGGTGACCGCAACGCGCGATGCACAACAGACTCAGAACCAGCGTCCGGCGATTCTAAGTTGAAGGGGGTGGGGAGCTCTTTGGCCTCCGGTGCCTGATTCGTCTGACCCTCACTATCCCTTGCCGACGTGAGCTGGCGCAGGCGCAGAATAACCAGCCCGACGGTAATCAACATGACGCCCACGACACCGAGGGGAACAGCGATCTGTATCGATTTAGTCGAACCACTGAAATGGCTGAGAGTTGGGTCGAAGGAACAATGAACAACTCACCGTTCCGCTGCTGTTTGGGTTGAGCTTGGGGAAAAGGAAGAACTAAGGATTCGGTTGAGCTTCACGGGACTGCTCGAAGAAAGAACCAAACACTTACTGTCCGGTTGATGTCGGGGAGAGCGAAGCACTGAGTTTGGTTTTCATTCTAATTAAAGGACTCGGAATAACGAACGACCCACCCGTTTACTGGTGCCTGGGTCGGGCTCGGGGAAACTGAAAGGCTTGAGACTGGATTGAGGGCCAAGTTAGAATTACTGGAACACCGATAACTCGCCTGCTTGTACCAGGTGAACTGACGGCGAAATTTGTTGATTGGGAGGACTCTGAGGCGCTGACCATCTTTTAGTGTGTTGAGTTTCAAATAAATGGAGATAACTCACGTAGTAGTACTCGGAGGGACTGGGAGGCTCGCACTGGTATTGCCATTATCACTTCCGTTGGAACCATTGGTTCCGTTGGTTCCGTTGGAACCATTGGTTCCGTTGGTTCCGTTGGAACCATTGGTTCCCTTGGCATTAGTAGAACCATCGACTTCATTGCTAGAACCTCCGAGGTTCTTATTTCCGACGTTCATACCTCTGACGTTCTTATGACGAGCACCACTGGGCTGATAATTAACCTCATGCTATCGCGCGACGTAAAGGACGACTCACACCGCAGTGTCACGAACCGGTAGAGTTTGAACTACACCTGGCGATGTTGAAGTGCCGCCTATGGGGCTCGGAGGAGCGAAAGTGGTCCTGAACGTAGTTGAGCTGCTGAAAAGGGTTTGCACTTGGTCTCGCAGAATTGCAGACGGTGAAACGGCGGAGGCACTGAGTAAGGGAATCGGATTCCGGCGGCCAAAAGATCCTATCGATACAACTCACTCGGCGGTTTCTCTTGCTTCAACACCTCGCCAAAGGGATCGTGTAGGTGCGGCTGGGCGCACAATCGCAGCCGAGTTAACAGACTGAGACAATAAATATAATGTGAAGAGAATGAGCAGCCTAGGAACTCGTCAGAATCCAAACGGCACACGTTAATTCTAAGACGAACCTCCAGCTCGGGAAGGCTATGGAAAGCATCGTTTGAACCCGCGCTATCGAAGTCGGGGGAGAAAGAGAATGTCGTGGGTAGTGCTCGCGTTATTATCAAGGAGCTATGTTTACCTTTAGATAGGTGGATGCAACGACCAAGTCAAGCATCAGAAAGATTATCAAGAACAAGGCGCCCTCGAAAAGATGCAAACTACAAGTGGCGATTCCAGCTCTTGCAACTCGGCGTCGAGGTATTGCAGGGGTACGACCTATTCTGATTCGTCAACCCTCGGCGATGTTTGGCGGGCCGGCAGCGAAGGTGGAATGATAGATTCGAGAACAGGAAGGGTGGTGAGCTACGAGTCTACATTGAATGATGACCACTTTTGGAAGCGCTTGTTTAATTTTGACTCCATTCTTGTCGCCTGAAAATAGAAAAATCAAACCTCGGAACAGCATTACAAACGGCGACGACGGCAGGAACAAGGAGGTCAAGAGCGACCCATATCAAGCAACAGTTGAATAGTACGAGTGTCCACGGGAGGCAGTACTTGAGCGGGAAGACGAGAAAAGTAGCACGTTATGTGGAATCTGGCAAGATAAATGAGAGCACCGGGAAGATCTTCAGGTTTGCAATCTTGTTGGCAATTGATGTCCGAAAAATCGGGGACAAGGGATAAATTTAAGGGAAATAGTGGGAGGTCAAATCGGGAGAGCGGGTGACTGAAAAGTAGTGAAGTCCCGTCACGGTAATAACCCAAGTAAGTACGCCGGAATTTCCGGGGTTCGTCTTGAGCTTCGATTTGGATTGGATAAATTTGACCACGGTCTTGTTGGGTAGTTTGCAATTGTCATGAGTGTCGTATCTTCCCTTATGCGCGTGGCTGGCAAGGGCGCTCTGGGAGATGGAATTAGGATCGGTGCAGCAGATACACTGGTTCAACGCACAATGGATTGATTGTCACATTGAATTGGGCCACTATGATTTTATCAGCGGTGGACACCACATTCGTGGCCGTGCTTACGCCGTTTATGGTGGTCGGAGAAGCCAAAGTGGTCGTGAACGGTACAGCTGCTTAAGAAGATTTCGAATTGGCCTGCGGTAATCGTCGCGGGGAAACAGGGAGGGTTGAACGAACTATGACAGCCGGAAGCATTCCATCTCGGATGCAACTCACTCGGCTAACTGTGTCGGTTGAATATTCAAAGAGAGTGGGGGTGCGGCCGAGCACACGATTGCAGCCGAGTTAACAGGCTGCGAGAATAGATATATGAGGAAACCCAGTCGCCTAGTAGAAGCGCGTCAGAATCCAACACGATATTTGAACGACGGACGAACCTCCAACTGGGGCCTGCCAAAGGCCTCGTTGCTGCCCGGACTATCGAAGGTGGGGAAGTGGACATCGTGGTGGTGTATTAGTATGTCCAATTCAGCGGTGTAGTTAAACCATCACGGACAAAAATCGATTCCAAGATGAACTGTAGAAGAGAAAGGGCAGCCGTACGATGCAAACTGCTTGAATGACAGCTGAATTTTGCGCCCACACATCCTGTATCAGCGGGTGTGGGAAGTCCAAACGAAAGCGGGAATTTGAGTCCAACAATTTAAATTGCATGCAGAATGGAGAGACAGTATAATTTCGCCTGCTGAGGTAGCAACTCGAAATCATTCCACGGGAGCCCGAGATATTCCCAGATAAAGTAAGTAGAAGCTGCAATCATAGCAGAACAGCAACCAAGACGCACCTATCGCTCCCGGAGAAGGGCTCCACCTTACCCTCGGCATTCCGCACCATCAGCCACGGCGCACCAAATGTTTAATGCACCGCCGACGTCAACCCTGAGGCGGAGAGGCTTGTGCAAAGATTTTGGGAGTTATAAGATGCTTTATACTCATTATTGAAGCATCGTAGGCGTTTTGGGTTGCCTTGGTGTGAGGAAAGCCTAGCATGCACGACAAGATGGTGGACTTGGAGCAAGCAGGCCTAGAACAATTGATGTTCATGCATATTGATTGATGATCACATCAACTTACCCCTATCTTTGCTCCTTACCTTCCTCGTCGATGTCTGTTCCCTCTGATCTGCCTCCACGCCCACCTGCGACCAGAGTTCTCGCTGATTTGCCTCCAAGTCGACCTGCTAAGATTAAAACTCTCCCTGATCTACCTCCAGCCCAACGCAGTCGGACCGTGACCACCCGCAACCGTAGTTGGGCGCCGGCGCAGTCGGGGTGGGGCGGGTCGTCGGCGGCTCGCAGTTCAGCGAAACGGCCTGATGTGCCTCCGCCTGCTCCGAAATACTGGACCTTCTCCGCGGCGTCCGTGACCCCCTCTGACATCTCTCCCCGTGGTCCGAAGGGACACACCAATGTAGTCATCGAGGCCGCTCGCATTCGCAGTTTAGACGAGCAGGAAATGCAGAATCAGCTGCAGGCAGCTCAATATGACGCTGCAATGTAGGTTCCAGTAAACACTACCTTTTCGCTGTGTCTGACATGAACTTTTCAGCTACAATAGCGATATCGAGCCAGAACACGACACCGAGACTTGGTGTTCTTGCAAAGCCTGTGGATACCGACGGGCCAAACGGAACCGCATGTCAACACACGATATCTGGTCCACTGCCGTTCGATATCCTGGTACGTTTCCCGTCAGTGTCCACCAACTATACTCAATTTCTTCTACGCGAGAGGAATTACGATGATTCGTACGGTGGGAATGATACCTCTGTCTTTGGCATGTTCCTGTGCAACCCGTACCAAAGCTCCGTTGTGTCGCCCTTCGGCCCAGCGTGGGGTCGTTCCTATCGGCCTGTCCCCGTTGCATCTTACCACATGACTGCAATCCACCAAACGATTGACCTCAATCGAAGGCTTAACGACCAGGCACAACGAATCGTTGACGCCGTCGAGCCAAAGGCCCGCATCTGGGATGCGCTTCCTACTGACAAAAAGGCTTCTTCCGATGTACGAAAGGAAACCTTCCTCTCCGAGCTGCGCACAATTGTCTCAGGCAAAGCTCAAGCTAGAGCGGAGGCCCAGGTTTTAATCCGCACCCTCGCGCAGTCGATCCTGGACGAGGAAGCCGGACGCTGGCCCGACCAAACCACGCGCGACATCGTCGCCAACTATCGAACGAAAACCGGCATGGTGAACAAGATCAAACTTCTGCGAGACGCCCAGCCGATTCAGTATCTGCACCTGCTGAGGGTGGGCTACTTTGAGCCGATTCCCGTGGCATGGGCCGACCAGGTCAGCAACCCGTTGAAGTTCTCCATCGAGGCGGGGGATCACTCCGGCGTGGCGCGGGTACGAGGATACCGCCGAGGAGAGGTTGTACTGGGTCTTGAACCATCGGGAGGGCACGTCAGGTGTGCGGATGAAACCCGACGTCATTTCGGAGATGGTGAGTAGTCGACAAGTTCAGTCTCGAATCGAAAGCTTAGCGCTTATTCTCCCTCAGAACATGGCCCGCGACCGCATGGCGTCGGCCGTCGAGCCCCCGACCGAGTACTTTTCGTCCGACGATCAATGTCATGTCCAGCACAAAACTGATTCGGACGGCTACTCCAAACAGGTCTTGCCCAAGCCGTTCCATGCCTACGACCTCCCCGAGACGCCCAACGACGACACAATGATCCTCCTCGACGTCTCCGGCTCGATGGATTACGACCCCGTGCGGCCTGTGTACGCCAAGTATTTGATCACGGGCTATGAACCGAGCAGCCAGCCGCGAAATAAAGGTTTGTCTACTACCACTTACTGCAAGTTCTCTTCAATATTGAAACCCCCCCCCCTTGGTTGCAGATGTCGCGAAAGCAATCGTCCGGCGATTCACCGACGCCTTGGCGCATCACGACCACGTTTCGAGCGGGTATGACCTTATAACATTTTCCTCTGACGCTAATTTCGTCGGGACCGTCAATCACCGGAATTTCGAGCAAGTCTGGCGGAAGATTTTCATCGGGGGTGGAACGCGTGTGATGACTGGCTGGCAGAAGGTCAAGCAGCGGCACTTTAAGAAGCATCGCGCGTCGGCTACGTGGCACTCCCAGTTGTAAGTCGTTGTTGTTCGTCTTTGGTGATATTTTTGGTTGAACGACTCGTGGATAGTGGTTGGCAAGCGGGGGCGGAGACACCGATTTTGCGATTGTTGTTGCTTTTGGATGGCGAGGCTACTGACAGTAAGTTTGAATTTACTACTAGTGGCGTAACGTCAACTCACCTCGGTTTAGTGGACGAATTCGAGCTTGACCTCTTGGGCCTCTCGTGGGCCCATGTGACGATCTTTTTGATTGGTATGTCCATGCAATCCACCCACCAGTTTATTGCTGATTTTAATTTGCAGGACCAGACGGGTTAGCCTTTCTGGTGTCCATTCAACGCGAACCTCGACTAACTCTGCCTACTTGCAGCTGCCCGCACCATCACAGACACGCCAACGAATTGCAGCGCATCAGCGACGTCAATCCGTCAGTCCCAGTATTTCTGCACTCAAGTTGTTTTTTCCTAACACCCTACTCTGCTAGGCACGTCAGCTTCATCGACGCTCAAGGCAACACCCCGGAGCGATATGTCACGCATGAGCTGCTCAAGCGCCATCTTGGCGTTGATTTGAGCTTGGCGGAGTTCAGGGAGATGGAGGCGGTTCCGGGATACAGTAAGTAGGGACGTGTAATTTTTCTCAAGTTCAGTTTAGGTTAGTATACCTCAATTTACATCGAACTTCCACCAAAGTCGAGGCTGAGCTTACTTCCAAAGATTTTGGATTTATGTACAACATGCCTTGTACATTGCTGCATCACAAGTGTTTTGGCTATGGTTGATTCTTGTTCTTTTCGAACCGTGGGAAAGTGATGTTGGTTGCATCCCCCTTTACCCCTATCTGTCGTTTCAACTGCGGCCATCTTTTGTCACATAAGTAGCTACGAGGCCACATTCACATCTGAGAAATCTTCGGTGCAGAAATAGCAAAATGCTGGTGATTCAGGGTACGGTGCCCACTGCAATTTTGATGTATTCGTGACGGACACACACATATTCAAATCCCAGAGACGACGACGAGCCCGCCTGGGTCTCGAGTTCGCGAATCCGATTATTTAACTCTTCAATCTCCCGCATTGTGACCGCGAGTTTGTCCGTATCCTCAGCTCCAGCGAAGACCAAATTGCTAGAAATGTTCGCTGGCTCGTCGCTAGTGGTCACTATCCTGCTGCTCTCCCGGCCGAGGGCGAAGAAACCGACGATGATTTCAGGAGTGGGATAGTAGTCCTCCGCAGTACCGCCACCTTGCACCGTTCCTCTATGGTGGGGTGGGCTACAAAACTTGTGGCAATCCTGTCAGTCTCTTGAGTCTCTGAGTAGCCTTTTGGTCGCCTTTGAAAATCCTTTCACACATCCGCTGTCCTTGGAATATAGATGTCCTTTCTTCACCCTCCGAAACGGCCTAGGGAGAGTAGAAAACTTCAAGTAAACTCTGCAGTGTTAAGTAGCAATCAAGTCCTAAAAGAAGGCGCCGAGAGTGTCGGTGACTGCATCAAATCCCCCTATCTGTTCTGCGTGTAAGAAAGCATTAAGAAAGAAACGCTGAACTATGGCATTCAACTGGGATATACTTGGGAGATTGTGCGGTTTCTACAAGATACTATTCGATATATCCTGGAGGCGGGTCATCCGACAAGCCCAAGGCCCAGGAAGATCTCCGCTGCATCTCTAGGTCACGTATACGAGTATTTAATTCCTCAATTCGTCGAACTGCGTGCGCCAGTTCGACCCTATCCTCGGCCCCAGGCAAACTCGGAATTTGGGCAGTGCCGTCCGGGTCTGCCGCCCTATAGCTAGGTAATGTGCCGGCACTCCGTGTACTGGTGTGCTGAGATTCGACTCGAGAGGAATGTGAGGGATTCCGGAGTAGTGTGGATGTCTCTGCCTCCAATTCCGCCACTGTCTGCCGTGCTCTGTTGACTTGGTTGGAAATATACAGCTGACGTGTTGAAACGGTGTTGGAGGGTGTTAATGCCTGCTGTGTTGCGGGTCTGTCAATGTAGGGCGCCCACGACGCGCGATTGACACCGCCAGATTCAGGCCCTCCACCCCACCTCGTCGAGTCGAGCTCGGTCCAATTTTCTTGCCCAAGGAGTCGGTGTGCATGCAAGATCCTCCTATGTTGAAGAATGAACCAGAGAGAAACAGCCACAATCATAAGCAAAAAACACCACTCCAATGATAACGGATGTGGCCACGACGGCAGTAGATGGTCTCCAGAGCATCGCGGCGCCAATCAAAGCAATGGCTACAATCATGAGGAACACCACTCCAATGGTAATGGATGTGGCTATGACGACAATAGATGGTCTCGAGAGAGCGTCAATTTTTTGCTTCTGTACAGTGAAGCGACTGTAGAACTCACCGAGACTTTGGTGGCTTGACGGGCACGGTCGGCGGAAAATTTGATTCCGCGAAAGCCGAAGCTGCTGGCAGTATCGTGTTGGGGATAGCAGTCGAGTCTGCCACTAGGTCCGCAACCGCGGAGTTGTTGGTGTCGCTACTGAATTTTTGAGCGAGCGCGATTCCTCTCAACTACGATTCAACTCACAGTCCCGCTGGTGCGTGATTTCGGCTCGGCGAAACCGAAGGACTGATAAATGGATTCAGCCTCTGTGAGGTCGTGGGGAAAACTGTGATTCACCTGCCTGCAGATGGACATATGAGTATTGAAGGTTTTGGCCGTCTGCGTCGACGCACCTGTCATATTCCCAACTGGTATGCTTGAAGTTTTAGTTCTCGTCAACAGCGGGTGGGAGACGGTGGCTCCGTTGAGCGTTACAGTCGGCGCCGAATTACTAGGCTGGGAAGATAAATATAAGGCGAAGGATACGAGCTGGCTAGGAACTTGTCAGAACGCAAACCTCAGAAGTTGATGCGCTATCGAAGCCCGGGGTAAAGGAATGTCGCGGGTGTTAGTGCTTGCGTTGTTATCAAGGAGCTATGTTTACCGACTGAGAGATCATCACGAACCCTTGAATAACCCTTGCAACTCGGCGGTGTTGCATTAGGCCACTATTCTTAAACCTCGGCGATGTTGGCGATGCACTGAGGATGCAATAATAGATTCGAGTTGAACGACGATCATTTGGAAAGCGCCTGTTTTTAATTTGACCATATCCTTCTTGTCCTCTGGAAATATGAAGGTCAAGCACGACTCGTATCAGGTGGCCTGGGTGGCAAATGTCCGGGAGAAGGTTGCGCGCCACGATGATGCTTGGCCACCAAGAGCAAAGCCTGAGCGTCCACGGGAAACATTAGTTTAAGCTGCGGTTTCTGGAGGCCGGAAGAGACTGAGATAAGCACACGATAGTATGTGGAAATCTGGGAAGATGTGAGATGGCCACGAATTCTTGGTTGCGCATTTGAACATTTGACAGTGATGTCCGTTGCGTTTGAGGTCCACAATGTGGGAATTCGAAGTGCCTGGTGAATACTACGTGAGGGGTTGGTTCCGATAAATTCCATCACGTCGTTTGTCAGGGGTGTTGCGAACTCCTATACCGGGGGCAGTTGAACCGTAATTGAAGCACGTTTCCCTGCGGCTGTACGCCATATTGATTGATACTTTATCAAAGCTCCTAAGCTCTGCGTCTGTGAAAGTAAAGGTGTCCTTCGAGACCCATGTGAAAGGTCCACCGCGTGTAGTCATAGAACAGCTATAATGTCGTCCGTGGTCGTCGAGCAACCTTTTTTTTTTTTTTCCAGGTCTGTAGGCTCGCCAAGGCGCATAATAACGGCCGGACTGGTCTGGCTGATTGCTGCAGTGATGGTGATTGGACGGCCTCGGATGGCTTACTGCAGGTTAGCGGATAAGATCTCGGTCTCTTCAGTAAGCAACAGTCAGGAAAGCAAACTTTGTCTTTCCGGGAAATGTCGGTGAGGGTAGATCATGCCATTCAAGTTATTCCTAACCAGGGCACAAGTTATTCATGATACCCCGGCGGCGGGTCATCCGACATTCCCAATGCCCAGGATGACCTACGCTGAGCCTCGAGCTCGCGTATGCGACTGTTCAGCCCTTCAATCTCCCGCATCGCGCGGACCAACTTGTCCCTGTCGTCAGCCCCAAGGGAATCCACCGATCTGCGGTCAGCCTCAAGCCCAGCCGATGCCGGAGCCGTCGAGTCGCTGCTCATCCAGGAGACCGATCTTACAGCACCCGCTTGAGACGAAGAGTTTGACGCAGATCGGATGAGCGTAGACGCCGCTTCCTCCAGCGCCGCAACCTCCTCTCGCGCTCGGTGTACTTGGTTGGAGATGTAAAGCTGGCGCGTCGAAGTAGTGTTGGAAGGCGATAACGCGTGGGGTCTGTCGATGTACGGTGCCCAGGAAGCTCGATCGTCCATCCTAGATTCTACATCCAACTCGGCCGGTGTAGAGTCTTTGCCAGCAGGTCGGAGCTCTCGGACAGAGGTGCTCAACATCCGTACTCGCCTTCGCCAAATTAGCCAAAGAACCACCCCTATGCCCAACAGATAGAAACCGCCGATACTGGTGGAGGCAATGCGCGCGGCTGGCAGGGTCGCTCTGGTAAATGTCATCAGAATCGGTGCAGTTTTAAGAGAGTTTCAACACACAGCGGATTGATTGTTAGCACCGTTACGTTAAATTGCGCCTCTGTGATTCTATTACCAGTGGACAGTGTGGACACCACATTCGTGGCCGTGGCTACGTTTATGGTGATTGTAGGGGCACTAGTGAGGGTTAACTATGACAGCCGGACCCATATCGATGCAACTTACTCAGGTAATTGTGTCGGTTGGGTATTCAAAGAGAGTGGGGGTGCGGCCGAGCGCACGATTACAGCCGCGTTAGCAGACCGGGAAAATAGATATACGAGGAAAACCAGTGGTCTAGAAGCCCGTCAGAATCCAACAAGATATTCAAACGACGGACGAACCTCCAGCTGGGGCCTACTGAAAGCATCGCCGCTGACCGCACTATCTGGGGGAAGAAGGGGTCAATCGTAGGGAGCCACGCTATTAGTATGTTCTGTAGTAGGAACCATCACAGACAAAGATCAACTTCAAGATGAACTGGAGAAGAAAAAGGGTAGCCGACCGGAGCCGTACCATGCAAGCTGTCCAAGTGACGGGTAAGTAGATCTTGCACCCACACGTCCCGTATCAGCCGGTGTGGAAGGCCCAACCTTCCGTGATGAAAGCGCGGGAGTTTGAGTACAACGATTTAAATTGCATACACAACGGAGAGACACTATAACTTTGCCCGCCGAGGTAGCAACTCGAAATCCTTCCACGGGAGCCCGAGATACTCCCATATAAAGTAGAACCTGGAATAGATTGTAAGTCCCCTAACACAGCACAGCGGCCAAGACGCACCTATCACTCCCAAAGAACGGCTCCACCTTACCCTCGGCATTCCGCACCATCAGCCACGGCGCGCCAAATGCACCAAGGTCGAGCGCCGTCTTCGTATTCGCGGTCAAGCGATCTTTCCACTCCTGCGTCTTCGCCGCCGCGCAAATTGCGTCCACCTCCTGCGCCGAAAACAGCTTGCTTTCGCGGAGCATGGTTTCAAGGACGTCGGGCTTGCTGAGGTCCAGTTGCCGGGGGATCCACGATGCGCGGAAGAACGCGATCCAGGCCTGCTCGAAGGTGGATCGCGGGAAGGTGTCCTTGATGTAGCACAGGGCGCGTTGGGGCTGGCTTGAGTGTTACTACCCTGTGAGGAAGAGTGGACGAGGGCGTACGAGGACGGTTAACACGGGGAAGAATGAGGGTCGCTCGATTCCGGGGACGTTGTGGTAGGCCATTGCGCGCTTCATCTCGAATTCACCATAAGCGGCTTTGGCGGGAAGCGTCCATGGGGGCTTGTTCCCTACGATGCGGGATGGGTGATACGTTTCTTGGCACAATGACGCGTATAAGCTCACCGCTTCCTACGTTTATTCCACCGAGAAAGACTGGAATAAACCTGACCGCAGTGTGAGTTCTCCACCACTGAAATCGAGCGAGAAACGCACTCGACGGAGACGTCGTGGCTCGCGAGAAGTTTCTGGTGCTTTAAGAGAAAGACCAGGCAGAGAAAGCTGTAGAAGGACGCTATACGGACGGTCAGTTTTGTGGGGATAGCATCCAGTGGATACTGCACACAGGTGTCCATATAACAGTCGATGTGCCCCGCCATCGTGGTCGGGAGCAGGAGAGCCGGCTTCGGCTGCTATACCCCGCATAGTGATGCCCGATGCCCGAATCACAAGGTAAGCTGCGACAGAAAATATTCTCCGTGGAGAAAATACGGACAAAAACGAGCTCGAGAGCAAGAAGGAAGGTGGCGTTAATTTTTAGATAAATCAAGCACACTTTTCAGCGCCAAAAAAAACGCCTTCAACTTCAATTCAACTCATGGTTGAACGTTGAACCGCATAATCTAACCGAATATTCAAACGAACGCTACACAGGAAATCTCATTTATTTCAGATGTTATTCAATTTTTGTACACGGCTCAACGACAGCGGCAGCCCGAATGTCTGTTTAGAAAGTGAAGGTCTCCCCGACGATCTTCTCGGTCACGGTCCATAGCTTGGCGGCGGTTGCCTGCAAAGAATAAAATTCAGCTTCCTTCCAACGAACAAGCAGGAGAACTCACGGGGTCAGAGCTGTGAGGGGCGACCTTCTCGTTGGCGACAACGGAGTCGTCGAGGTAGGCTCCGGGGACGGCTGGAGGGAGATGTATCAGTTGTGTTCGTCGTCGCGGAAATAATGAATAGCTCACAATCGAGGGCGGGGTCAAAGGCGGCAATGGTGGTGCTAAATAATAGAATGTGAGCACGGCGCACGTATGAAAGCGAGCGAAAGTCAATTACGTGGCAGCACCCTCGGGGATGGTCTTCCAGGTGAACGCGGCTTCGTTGGGGGTACCGTCCTCCTTGAGCATGCCGGCACCCTTGAAGTCCGCGAGCGACTCCTCCTTCTGGTTGATGTTGGTGAAGATGGCTGACAGAAAGAAAGTGAGTGGCCAGATGCAATATCAACACAGAAATCATATCGCACCTCCGGGCGATACGCTGTAGGAGTTGATCTTCCCCTTGGAGCCGCCGGGACAGCTCCTGAGCGACGAGGACGGTCGCGCTCTTGGAGGCGAAGTAGGCAGGGAAAGCCGAGTGCTTCTCCGCCGTGGGCTTCTCGAGCTGCTCGAAGTCGACACCGGGGCCCATTGCGTGCACCTTTTCCCTCGTCAATGCATGTAAATTGAACCATACAATTTAGCAGCGTACCGAGCTGGACAGGAAGACGACACGGGGGGTGTAGCTCGAGGAGCCGGCGGCGAGGATTTTGGGGGCAACGAGCTTGGTGAAGAGGAACGGTCCAACGTAGGCGGTGGCTATCTGCGCCTCGAGCCCGTCGACGGTGGGCTTGAAGCCGAAGATGCCGGCGGCGGCGTTGTGGATCACAACCTGCAGTATATCTCGTTTAATATATCGAGAAATAATGTTGAACGAAGAGAGTACGCACGTGGAGGGGCTCGGGCCACGAGTTGACCTCGGCGGCAGCCTTGCGGACAGAGGCCAGGGAAGAAAGGTCGACCTGCAGTTTGCGGACATTGGCGTGGGGGGTCTCCTTCTTGATGGCGTCCTCCGATTTCTGCAGACTGTGGGAATAGCGCTTAGATAAACCGCTAATTAGGCGTGGAAATAGCAGTTACCGTTCAGCGTTGTAGCCAGTGATGATAACGAGGTTCGCGTGCTTGGCAATGACACGGGCAGACTCGAAACCAATACCGTTCTGGGACGTCCCAGTGATCAAGACTGCGTCGCGTCGTGAGCAAGAGAACTGCACTAAAAAAAGATCTGAACCGACCATTCTTGCCCTTGATCTCCGAGGCAAAGGCGGTGGCGACCTCCTCTGCGGTGGTTTTAGCGTTGAAAGTAGGAGCCATTGTTGGTTTGGTTGGTTGATTGGTTGGTGGGAAGGATGAGAGGTAAGAGGAGTTGACTTACTTTCCTTCGAAATGGACCAGTTACTTATAACCACCAGGACGAGTTTGGTAGCAATCTAATCTGGATCCACACAAGGCCATCCACTCGCCACCGAGAAATCCGAATCAAGACAACTTGGTAAGGCGCAATGGAACGGATGAATAAGACACGTAAATAGAAGCCGCATGAGTAAGTAACTGAATAGAAAATAGACCTGTCACTCAGCAGATGATGATGCTAATCTGGACGTGGGTAGCCCCTGCCTCAAAACGACACTTGGCCCTCGGATCGAGCCTTTGGTTGCGCAGATTGAGCGTTCAATTGGTCAGGGCTAAGTGCTGTTTCCAAGTAGAACTGTGTGACGTGGTCGCTCAGCAATTAGATACTTCCCCGCGCGGCCTTTGGACCCTGCCGATTCGCCGAACATTCAACGAGCAGTAAGCCATTGCAGTAAGCTTTAACGCCGTCCCTGCCAAACGGAGATGGAGGTTTGTTCGGAAAGTCTGGGATGCACCATGACCAGCGACGACCAAGGGCGAAACGGATCGAGTTATCCTGCACAGAATCGAAAGTGCGCCGCAGAACTCAGGTGAACTAAGGTTAACGTTAAAGGTGGGAACGCACGGGAAGAAGTGATGGAAATGTACAGCCACCGTGATGATCGATTGCGATGCCGAAACGGCATCACGACATAGCAACAATCGTGGTTGAGAATTCAGACTCAGAGGTCCAGGATGCGGAGGGATCACGGAAAGTTGTGGGTTGTTCCACGAGGGCTGTCTTCCTGCCTCTTTTTTTTTTTTGTGCGACGGAAATGTACGGGGAGTCAGTTGTATCACAGGGAAACATGCGAACCACCTAAGCCTCTTGAATTGTCTTATCCTCTTCGGAGGCCGTTGGCTGGTCCGTATCCTTTTTCGTAGCAGGTCTGAGCTCGGTGCCCGTAACTTAAAAAGAATCATGCCATGTAATATGTATACTACCCTCGCTCGCCGCTACTTGAACGTGGGTGTGTCGCGATCCACCAGTCTAGACCAAAACCTCATATTCTCAGGGATCCCGGCCCCCCGGATAAATATATAGATCTGAAGATGAAGTAGACATGAGGGAGGTGCGCAGTAAGATGAAAAATTCGAGATAGAAAGCGGGAGAACCTCCTCCTCATGGACCACGCTCCTCACCCTCGAGCTCTCGAAGCCTTCCGAGGGCAATTAAAACAAAAAGAACAACCGGAAACCCGGAGAAGAAAAAAAGAAGACCGCAGGGGATGAAAACGAGGTGTACAACAATCGATATCGATCTTGAACAATAAAGCCCGAAGCTAGCTCCAATAAAAAGCCCGAGCATGGACATGGGTGGGGAACGTGGGGTGCAGCCACAGCTGTAGACTAATCGATATAGCGCCATGCAGACGAGACGTTGCAACAGAAACGGCGTGAATATTAATTCACCCGAGCCCAAGTCACAGGAGACGAGCAGTTCAACAAGGCAAAGTCATATGGCGTAGGCAATAAAGGGTTCGAGCGGCACACCAACCTCAGAGATCTGAAGCAAGAAGCAGGTTCATAATGGGATCGTATAGCTACCACGATGCCGACACGGCATTACGACATCTTCCATCAACAATCGCAACAGACCCGGGCCGCCCGCACTAGTCCGCCTATCCTGACGAAAAAACAGCATGACCTTCAAACAATCCTGCAGCTGCAAACAACGAGAGTCCAAGCAAAATTAAAGAGAATTATCCCATGTATAGTACGCTCGCTCGCTCGCTGCTACTTGATACACGTCGCGCGCCGCCATCTGCCGTCTTCCTCTACCGCACACCACACACTGTAACGCAACACAGCGCAACGCCTCTCCTCTCGAATTCGCCGCTGGATAAGTACATGTATCTTGTATGATGTATGATGTATGATGTATGAAGACAGACAGGCTGGATGAAGGGGCAAAGGGAGGTGAGAAATTCAGATCGATTAGCAGAGGAAACGAGGTGGAAGTAAAAGCGGAGGGAGGGGAGGGAGCGAAGGGAAAGGAAGGGAAAGAAGGGGAACTCACACTAAAACGTCTCCTCCTCGTCGACCGCCTCCTCGCCTTCGGGCACCTCGAAGCCTTCCTGGAAGGAGCGTCAGTGTGAAGATCGCAATTCAAAAATCAAGCAAGTGTGGGAGAAGAAGGAAGGAAGGAAGGAAGGAAAGAAGAAAGAAAGCCAGGGGTGCGGGGTATGGACGACAGACAATCGATATCGATGAGAGTCGCACATTCTCGTGAAGCCTGAGCGACGGCGAGGACACGGAGAGTGGTATACGAGAAAGTCTGAGGAGAAGGAAAGAAAGGAGATGAAAGAACGAGAGAAGGCTCCATGGATAGAAAGAGGGTTATCGACGACAATTGATATCGGAAGGAAGGGCATGAAGTGGGGTGGGGTGGGTGCGCACGACGACAAGTCGAATCGATATCGATATCGATATCACGCGCGCAATGTCGCCAAAGTCCCATTCAGCGAGCTGTGTGTATTCCAGGACGTTGAGGGGAGACAGCGCGAATGGAATGTAGCCAAGGGCGCGGGGATCAGACGTCCGTCAACGTAGTCGGATGCACTGAGGCAAAGGCAAGATGGCAGACATAGTATGGCGTGGGGTACCATGAATCGCGGCCATTTGCGGGTGAGCCTAACGCGTGCGCCATCCGATCGACGGCACACGACACGCACAATCGCGATCGAAGGGATCGCGGTTGATCGCGGCTGGCGCTGTGGCCGCGTCGCGTCCATGAATGTGCTGCCGCCGTCATCGTCGCACTCCGTCGAACGCCAAGGAAGGCGATGGAAGGAAGGACCATCGGCTCTCGGCGGCCGAGCGCGGAGTACCCAGGGCGCGCTATCGAGGAGCGTAGAGGGCGGGGCAATGCGGCGTAAAGGAAAAAGAGACGAAAGACACGCACCTCGGTGCTATACAAGATCTTCTGTATCTGCTGGAGGGTCTCGTCCTCCTGGCCGGCGGCGTCGAGTGTCTCTGTCTTTTGCTGCACGAGGATCTCGATGTCGCGTAACTAGACGCTGTTAACCAGTACACCTTAAAAGGATCCAAGAGAGACACACACCTTCTCGAAATAAAAGTCCCGCTCCTTCTCCAAACCCTCCAAATGTGTGCTCAGCTCGCGCACCTGGCCGGTGAGCGCCTGCACCTGCAGCGCCGACTCGTTCGGCGTCCCTGCTCGGTGGCCGCCCACGGGTGTCCGCCCCCCGGCGCGTGCTGCCCCTACTCCGGTGTGCGCTGAGGAAGCCGCGGCGCGCACGGGTGCGAGGGTGGCAGGTGGGTCCCCCGGCGCGCCTTTACGCCGGGCAACGGCATCGTACTCTCCACCACCATAATTTGCGTCCCAGAAGCGTTTGAGCCATTGCAGAAATTCCAGGTTGTCCCTTCACCGCAATCAATTCAGTCCAAAAAAATTGAATAAAGAAAGACTCACTGCATCTTACACTTGACCAGCTTCTCGACAGGGATGGGTTTATCGATCTTCTTGGTCTTGAAGACGTTCTGCATGATCTTGAAGTTTGCGAGGTACTCGTACTCGTGCTTTGCGTTCATCTTTACGCGGGCCATTGGGACATCGCCGTAGATGCTGTCGATGACCTGGAGATAGGCCCCGCCGGCGCCGCACTGCTCGACCTTGGTGTAGTTTATCTGCAGCAATTCGTTGAGCCATTGAAGCAGCTCCGTCCGCGATGCGCCCGCCATTTTGCTGGTCAGTGGTGGCGGCGAAAAGTCAGTGATGTGACAAACGCCATCAGTCACCCTTTGCTCTCAGGCTCGAACCACCATGTTCACAAAAGTCTTTCTCTTAAATGAAGCTGGTCAAGGGAAGATACAACACTCATGACAATTACAAACTACCCAACAAGACCGTGGTCAAATATATCGAATCCAGATCGAACCTCAAGACGAATTCCGGAAATTCCGGCGTACTTGGGTCATTACGGGACTTCACCACTTTTCAGTCACCCGCTCTCCCGATTTGACCTCCCACTATTTTCCCTCAAATTTGTCCCTTGTCCCCGACTTTTCGGACATCAACTGTCAAGAAGATTGCAAACCTGAAGATCTTCCCGGTGCTCTCATTTATCTTGCCAGATTCCACATAACGTGTGATCGTCTTCCCGCTCAAGTACTGCCTCCCGTGGACACTCGTACTATTCCACTGTTGCTTGATATGGGTCGCTCTTGACCTCCTTGTTCTTGCCGTCGTCGCCGTTTGCAATGCTGTACCGGGGTTTCATTTCTCTATTTTCAGCCGACAAGAATGGAGCCAAAATTAAACAAGCGCTTCCAAAAGTGGTCATCATTCGATGTAGACTCGTAGCTCACCCTTGCCGTTCTCGAATCTGTCATTCCACCTTCGCTGCCGGCCCGCCAAACATCGCCGAGGGTTGACGAATCAGAATAGGCCGTACCCATGCAATACCTCGACCGAGTTGCAAGAGCTGGAATCGCCACTTGTAGTTTGCATCTGTTCAAGGGCGCCTTGTTCTTGATAATCTTTCTAATGCTTGACTTGATCGTTGCATCCACCTACCGAAAGGTAAACATAGCTCCTTGATAATAACGCGAGCACTACCCACGACATTCCCTTTCTCCCCCGGCTTCGATAGCGCGGCTTCAATGCTTTCGGCAGGCTTCCCGAGCTGGAGGTTTGTCTTTCGAACCAGCGCGTGACGGTGGATTATGACGAGTTCCTAGGCTGCTCATTTTCTTCGTATTATATTTATTTTCCCAGTCTGCCAACTCCGCTGCAATTTTGCGCCCAGCCGCACCTACACAATCCCTTTGGCGACCCGTTGAAGCAAGAGAAACCGCTGAGTGAGTCGGAGTTGTATCGATAACCTGAGGATGTTTCTACCGCCGGATTTTGATCCTTTCACTCAGCGCCCCCGCAAGATCGACTACTACCTTCACCGACCTCCCGGCTACCTTCACCGACCTCCCGGCTACCTTCACCGGCCTCCCGGGCACTGGACTTCCTGAACCCACGCTCGGGGGAGCCGGGTGAGTTTCTTTTTCCAACGTCATTGTTTTCGAGAAGTGATCTCCTAGTAGCGGACCAGGAATTGCTGTTTTGCCTGTGGGTTTGCCGTGAGTCATTTCTGTTCGAGCGACACATTATTTTTCTTGAGCAACATACTAGCCAAGAGGAGGTCTCCACTGGTTTCAGTATATCGGTTACCGTTGTCACGGGGACTACCGCTGTGCCAGTCACCGTAAACGGCATAGCCACAGTTTCTCACTCGCTGTTCACGTCCACTTCAACTTCGTTCGTACCAGTTGCGACCATTACTGGCCAAACAGAGTGAGTTATCGTTTCCCGAGCGATTCCACAGAGGCTCAACTGAACATGCCCCAGCGCAAACGTGCAACGGTAGGTGCTTCGCTATTGTTAATTGACCAGTAAAGCTCAACCAGGCTTTTTAGCAATGGACCCAACAAAGTCGGTCTGGTTACTGCTGTTACAGTGTGTGGCGTCGTCGTCCTCAGCTTGGTTCTGTGGGCTATTCTGCGCCGCCGCCGGCGTGCTGCGCTGAGGAATACCGAGCTCCTGACGGCTCGAGGGTCTGATTCCAAAGGCCTCCCCACTCCCTTCAACTTGGAATCACCGGACGTCGGTTCTGAGTCTGGCGGCAATCGCGCGTCGTGGGCGCCCTACATCAACAGGCTCACAATACGGCAGGCATTAACGCCCTCCAACACCGTTTCGACACGTCAGCTGTATATTGCCAACCAAGTGAACACGGCGCGTGAGAAGGTCGCGGAGTTGGAGGCGGAGACGTCCACACTCCTGCGGCAGTCATCGCACTCCTCCGACTCTCATCAGGAGGGTATTCCATCGGGGACGGATGAGGTATCCGCCGACGACTTAAATTCCTCGGGGATTTACGAGAGACTGGAACGGGCGATTCAACAAATTGAAGGATTGAACGACCGGATACGTGAACTCGAGCGGGAGCGGAGGTCATCGTGGGCATTGGGTCTGTCGGATGAAGCACCGCCTGGGTATATCGAATAAAGCGTGGGCGTACATAACTAGAGGAGTGATTCAGGGATACCGTAGTACATTTTGGACTTGTCGTGTGCTGAAGCTTCGAATCCGCAATGGAGATTTGTTGAAACTGTTTCAACGAGGGTGGTAATTGGCTAATTCCGAAATGGAAGGGGATTGTGAACCTGGTGAGTTTATCGTTCCTCTCGGGATGTCTTGCGCGGACGCTATTGTTTTCTGCCCGTGGTTGAAACGAAGGATAGGGATAAAGTGATGTAACCAACATCACTTTCCCACGGTTCGAAAAGAACAAAAATCAACCATAGCCAAAACACTTGCGATGCAGCAATAATGTACCAGGTATGTTGTACATAAATCCAAAATATTTTGGAACAGTAAGCTCAGCTTGACTTTGGTGGGAGTACATAGATGCAAATTGACATATCCTAACCTAAACTGAACTTGAGAGAAATTACACGTACCCCGGAACCGCCTCCATCTCCCTGAACACTTCAAACCACCATGTTCACCGCTGTTTTTTTTGGCTGAACCAGCTTACTTCTAAACTCACGCCATGGTAGCTGCAAACGACTCACCGAACCCGTGGTTGAATTTATGGAACCCAAATCGAATCACAAGACGAGTCCCAGAAATTCGGTATACTCAAGTTATTCACCAGCAAACCGCTTTCGAGTCACTCGGTGTCTCGACTTGACCTTCCATTATCTTGTTCCCTGAACACTCACCCCTTTGCCTTCAACTTTTCAACTGCCAACATTGTTCAAATCCAAGAAACCAAGATCTTGCCGGTATCTTGCCAGATCCCACACCGGAATCGACCTGTGTTACCACTTCCAGCTCAAGTACTGCTTCCCATGGACACTCGTACTCAACTGGTAACTGGTGTGAGACGCTCTTGACCTTCCATGTCCTTGCCGTCGTTGTTTCGTCGCCGTTTACTTATAGTGCTGTACCGGCGTTAATTTCTCTATTTTCGGGCGACAAGAATGGGGTCAAAATTAAATAACCGCTTCCAAAAGTAATCATCGTTCGATGTAACTCAGCCTTCTCGTCCTCGAATCCATCATTCCATCCCCACTGCCGTTCGCGCGGGGGTTGCATCTGGCTAGAGATAGCTCGTACTAATACTCACCTTCATGATCTACGCGAGGACTTTTCTTACGTTCTCTCACATCTTCCCCTGCCTTTGAAAGTGCCAGGGATGCTTCCTGGGGGAATTCCAGGATTTTGGTTCGTCTCCTCCGTCAACCTCTTTCGCGTCGTGTCCGTCGACTGATTTTCGCCAGCAGAATTTCGTTGCAGGTTTATCTTTGCGACTCGTGACCACCTCGGCCGTAATCATTCGCCCGACCACAGTGACAACGTACTAAGCCGTGGTCCCGAGGTTTTCCCAAGCGGGTCTATTTTTTTTTCAGGACATGCCCTTGTTCTCTCTTATGAGCTACAGAAAATTGACAATTCCCAGTCTGCCTCCTCCTATCCCCGGCTCTTCCAGTTCATCTACCACAACTACCAGCTCATCTATCAGTGCATCTACAACATTTACCAGTTCATCTGGCACAACTACCAGTGCATCTACGACATCTACCAGTTCATCTAGCACAGGCGGGTAAGTTGTTTTCGTTGGACCCCAACATCACGTTCACACCAAATTCCCAGTCCTCTAGAGACCCCGATCTCGACTCAGACGTGGATAAAGTGGGTGGTTGGTTATTCCATGCAGTGAGCCACGAGTTCACTCGAATTCCCAGTGCTTCACCTTCCTCGACATCAGCGGAACAGCGAGTGGTTCATGATTTGTTTAACTGGCCCCGTGAAGCTCAATCATTTTCAGCCGTTCAGTTTCCCCAACCTCAACCCAGCGGTGAGTGGTTCGTTGTTCCGAAGTAGCCTCTGAACCAAACCCTCAGTCCTTCGATTTCTCCCAGCTCAGCCCACACAGCAGCGGAACGGTAAGTTGTCCATTCTTCCTTCGATCCAAATCTCAGCCATTTCAGTGGTTCGACTAAATCCATTCAGATCGCTGTTCCCCTCGGCGTCGTGGGCATTATCTTGATTACCGTCGGACTGGTTATTCTGCGTCGGCGCCAGCTCACGCCGGCAAAGGATAGTGAAAGTCAGACGAATCAAGCACCGGAGGCCAAAGAGCTCCCCACCTCCTTCAACTTAGAATCGCCGGACGCCGGTTCTGAGTTTGTTGTGCATCGGGCATCGTGGGCACCCTACATGAACAGGGTCAATAGTCACCAGGGATTAATGCCCTCCAACACCGTTTCGACACGTCAGCTGTATATTTCCAACCAAGTGAACAGGGCGCGCGAGAAGGTGGCAGAGTTGCAGGCCGAGACCTCGACACTCCTGCGGCAGTCACCGCACAGCTCTCATCATGAGGGAATTCCATCGAGTACGGGCGACGTGCCCCAAAACTTGAACTCCCAGGGAATGATGAGAGGCTGGAGCGGGCAATCCAACAAATTGAAAGCCTGACCGACCGGATACGCGAGCTTGAGCGAGAGCGGAGGTCATCGTGGGCATTGGGTCTGTCGGATGAGGCACCGCCTGGATATATCGAATAAAGTGTGATACATAGTGATTTACTTAAGGATACCCTGTAGCGTACACTAGGACGTGTTGTACGTCGGTACAGAACCTGCTTGTCCCTTATTGGGACCTCTGCAGTTATACCACTTCCTTCCTTCCTTCCAGCAGAAATTGAACTTATATCATGCTGGATTTGACTCGAAGTTTGAAAGATTCTTAAACATTTGAAACGGAAGAAAAGAAAGAATGTGAGCTTGATGAGATTTTTGGTCTTGTTGGATTTTGAATTCAAGCTGCGAAGACGCTCGGTTTCTTTTTCTTGGCGGCGGTTCAAACTAGATAGGGGTCAGTTGATACGATCATTACGTACATCAACCTGTCGTAACCTACGGCTTTCTTCAAACCACCATGTTCACTGCAGTTTTTTGCTTGAAGCAACAGACTTCTGCAAAGTACAACACCACCTGATAACTGAATCGAACGAATGGGCCCGTGGTCGAATCTATCGGGCCTCAAGACAAATTTTGGAGATTCCGAGTCCGGCGTACCAGTGCTGCCAAACTCCAGTGCACAACTTCGTTCAAGGAAACGACTTCTAAGTTACTCGGTGTCTGGACTCGACTTCCCATTATTTTGGACCCTCAAACGCACCCCTTGTTGACGTTTCATCAATCTCGGACACCAACTGTCAAATGTTCAAATCCGCGCAATCAACTTGAAGATCTTCGTGCCAGTGGTACTCTCATCCATCTTGCCACATTCCATATGGCGTGTGCTACTTTCCTTGTCTTACAGCCTCCAGAAGCGCAGCTCAACCACTCTCTCCAGTGGACACTTGGCAGAACTTGAGATTTGTCTAGGCTGGTTCTGGCAAGCAAGCGATCGTGACGTGCAACCTTCCCCCAGAATTCGTTCAGCTGGCACTAGTCGTATTTGACCTTTATATTTCCAGACGACAAGGAGAATATCATCGTTCGATGGAAATGTGTTGTCTAGCCTTCACCCTCGAATCTATCATACCATCCTCACTGCTGTTCACGCGGTGTGAGCTGTCACTTTGTGATGCGCTCTGAACGCGGCCAAACGGGAGGAAAATCATACTCACGACAGCGACTAAAAAGCATCGGATACACCACCACCAGGGCCAGACCCCGAATCGAACAGGGTACTCTTGGAGAATCGCTCCATCCCAATGTATCGAGTCCAAGCGTGTTACCGTTACACTATCTGACCGCGAGTACTCACCGAGACCTCACCGAGACCACAAGCAAAAAAGGATCCTCTGCGTCAGCCAGGCCAGACCCTGAATCGAACGGAGACCTTGCGAGGAAACGTTATGGGAGTCTGTGTATTCGTCTCACGCGCGTTACCATTCTGCCACCTGGCCGTGATTACGACTCGACAAACGGACAAGAAGACGAAACAAACCTGCCTGCAATTATAGGAACATCAGACTGCGAATCAAACGGAAACCCACAAGCAAGCATCGAGCAGGAAAATATTGATTCTGGCAAGAGCTACCTGGCCGTTCAATGCGTCCACTCAAAAACTCGACGCGCATTCACTCAAAAACGAAACGGAGGCAAAAGTTTCTTGATGGTGTATCAAGGCCAGACCCCGAATCGAACGGAGACCTTGCGAGGAAACATTACAGGCTCTCTTATTTGTCTCGCATGCGTTGCCATTCCGCCACCTGGCCGGTACTAGGGAGAAGGAAATGGGGGAACAAACAGAGACGAAGTGGTTGCGGTATGGGAAACGGGGCGACTAAACGGAGAACTGAGGCAGTTCTTGGGAAACGGGGTGACTGAAACGGGAAACGGAGGCGACACGAGGCTGCCCCGAGTCAATTTCTAACCCCTTCGGAATTGGGAACGCGTGGGCGATCACAGAGGCGAGTTAGAACTGAAAAGGTGGAACATCCGTTTCCAATTAAAGGGATAAATACGCGCGCGAGTATCGGACAGAGTACGGTATAAAAGCCAGCTGTAGGATACGGAATGAGCATCTTATTACCTCCCACTGCATTTACCTAAAGCTACTCCCCCTGAAGTACACCAGGGTGGGAAACTAAATTAAAATACACTCCGCTACGGGTCGTGCCGCCCAATAGTAGGACAAACCAAGGTCACCTAGAAGGCCAGGGCTTGTCAAGAAACCCCGTCCGTCTCACCTCCGTTTCGATAAATCGATACGGGGGAAATATAGTCAATCCGGAGTTGAAAGCGCGCGGTAGTAGATTAACGCGGCACACCACCAAACGGCCAGTCGCCTAACTTGGCTTCGTGCAACCGTTCCTTTTCGGAGTTCGAGCGCATATCCTTGCGAGGAACCCACCCCATCGTACACGGAAGGCCTATCCTACGCGATCATACCATTTCCCCCATTCAATTCGCACACTTCACCCCCGAGTCTTCGAAACGGAAGTGATTCCGTTTCAAGGCGTTCACCAATGGAGAAACTAGGCTACGAAGGGAATCGCTATAGCCATCCGTATAGTGTTGCACTGTACTGAAGAGACCTGCCGTCCGATACGTTCGAGACGGGTGGATAAAGCATAACAGATAACCCGAGTACTCCGGAACGGAACAGCATTCGCATTGCGGAGCGTACCCTTCGAGCAAGTGTAGAAAACTATCCATCCGCGGTACCTTCGGAAGGCCAGCCCCCAACGAAGAACTAAATCTTCGAGGAACCTGGCAAAGCGTTCAATCCAAACGGAGAGAACTGTACACACACATGCACCACAAATTATATATCGCGCATTAGCGTACCTTAAAACTACGCAGCTCCGCGAAAGAGCAATTTCCCCCTAGAGGACGAATTAAATTCTGTAAAACACTACTTGACTATACCCACCCCGGGTCAGGCAGTTCACAGAACCGTAGTCCGCATCACAGCGGGAGGTAAACATTGCTGAGATTAAGGACAGTGGCGCATTCATGCAACACCCCGGCGATCCCGAGTTGCAAAAGCTATTCAAGAGTTCATGATGATCTCCCAGTTGGTAAACATAGCTCCTTAATAATAACGCAAGCACTCCCCACAACAATACCTGTCTCCCCCCGGCTTCGATAGCGCGAGTCCAAATAATGCTTTCCGCAGGCTTTCCGAGTTGGAGGTTTGCCCCTAGAGTTAACGTGCAACGTTTGGATTCTGACGAGTTTCTAGGCGGCTGCTTTTCTTCGTATTATATTCATTTTCTCCGTCTGCAAATTCGGCCCCAATTGTAACGACCACCAAGGTTCCGCCAGCCATAGGCGGCAAAGTGGCCATTTCCTAGTCTCTCTAGACAGACGCTCTATAAGAAATGCGCTCGTACCTCGCGTTATAGAGTCTGTTAGTTACCGCGTCAAATAAGCGGCGTCCAACGTTATCAAAATTGATGGCCGATGCACGACCAGATAACACGTACATTTTACTCTATTTCACGTGTCGACGCCGGATGAGACGTGTCATTTGGGAGTAAGAGTCATTGGCTACCCTCCTGAGTGTCCCGCTCGAGGATTAGAGGGTCCACGGCCTTCTTGCGCCCAGTTCGGACATCAGGCGCTCTTTTCGGCCGAAACGGGGGAGGAAATTGTAATTTCAGTAGTTTAGCCAGTGTTCTCCACAGATTGGCCGCAGATATATTGTGTCATACAATAGTAGGCATTTATGATATAAAAACACACATCTTTGTGTTCGCGCCGCGTCAGAACAGGTCAGAACGTGTTAAGGGACCATTCACGTGGTTTCCCAAAATAGAAAGCTTACATAATAACACTGGTCGCCTACTACGATGGCGTGGTAACCACAGGACTAGCCATTTCCCACTCGGTGCTTACGAGAACTATAACTTCAAGCATACCAGTTACGACTGTAACAGGTACAATATTCATGTGTCTATTCCTGGGTAATGTTGTCAAGACTTCCGGCTCAGGCTTCCCAAGTCAACTTTGAAAGTCGACTTGAACCGAATCGGAGTCGAGTCGTGACCGTGACTCAGTGAGACTTGTGAGCCAAAGGGAAGTCGACTCGAGTCAGCTTGAATGACTTGAGTCAGGTGATTTTCCTGTTCCTTTTCATGAATAACGACGATTGGAACTGATTTCAGTTTTTTTGGTTGAATAAATTGTCACGGATGTCACTCGCGTGACGGCGGCGTGACACGATGTCACTGTCGTTTCGTTTACCTTTCTATCCTGTTTCCGACCGCAGTAAAACCCAGGAACTGTAGGGAAAATGTAATATGCTATTTAGAAGGTTCTCAATGTGTTTTCCCCCCATAATCACAATACGAACCTGGGATTTCAACGAAATAAAGGTTGTTTTACTTATTTTCTGTCGACTTTTATCAAGTTCAAGATGTAGACACTCATACAGTGTTCCCAGTCAACACGGTGGTCATTTCAACCAATTTACCAAATACAAGTCGACTCAAGTTGACTTGAAGTCACTCCAAGTGACTCCATTAAAGCCAAGTCGAGTCGAGTCGAGTCGAACTTCTCGAGTTTTGACAACATTATTCCCGGGCAGGTGAGTCGTCATTCCCCGCGCGATCCCAAAGAGGCTCAACCGGTTTATCAGGTCTTTGGTTTCCCCGAGCCCAAACCACGCACCAGCGGAACTGTGAGTTGAATCGTACATTTGAGGAATCGGGTGCTGGCTCAACAAATTCATTAGTGCCATCAACAACTTCGCGGTTGCGGACCTAGTTGAAGACACAACGGGTATCCCCAATACACCAACATTACCAGTAGCCTCGGCTTTCGTGGCTTCGATTTTCCCCGCCGAACGTGCCCGTAACGCCGCCGACATCTCAGTGAGTTTACCAATCACTCAATACAGAAACAAAAAATTGACACTCTCTTCAGAGCATCTATTGCCGTCGTGGCCGCATCCGTTTCCATTGGAGTGGTGTTCCTCATGGTTGTAGCTGTGGCTTTCTGGTTCATTCCCCGGCATTGAAAGGCTTTACGTGCACAACAAATCTCGTCCTCGGCCGAATTAGTATTGGAACTTGGGCAAGAAAATTGGACCAAGTGCGACTCGAGGAGGTCGGATGCGAGTTCTGAATCGAACCCCGTCAATCGTGCGTCCTGGGAGCCCTACATTAACAGGCTCGATACCCGGCAGGCATTGACACCCTCCAACACTGTTTCAACACGTCAGTTGTATATTTCCAACACTGTTTCAACACGTCAGTTGTATATTTCCAACTAAGTTAACAGAGCACGCGAGAAGGTGGCGGAGTTGGAGGCGGAGACGTCTACACTCCTGCGACAGTCATCACACTCCTCCGAGTCTCATCAGGAGGGTATCCCATCGGAGACCAGCGACGTATCCGCAGATGATTTGAACTCCTCCGGGATTTACGGGAGGCTGGAGCGGGCGATTCAACAAATTGAAGGATTGAACGACCGGATACGCGAGCTCGAGCGCGAGCGGAGGTCATCGTGGGCATTGGGTCTGTCGGACGAAGCACCGCCTGGATATATTGAATAAAGCGCGCGCGTAACTGTAGAGGAGGAACTCGAGCATAACCCAGTGTAAATGGAACTTGTACCTCGGATTTGACTCGAAGCTTGAGGAAAATTCTTCTACAAGCCTTCAAGTTGGTGATCCATACTTCAATGAAATGGAACCAAAAAAGTGAGCCTGATGGAATCCTCGATCCGGTACCAAAATTTCAAAATCATGTTGCAAGTTGCGAAAGAACCTCTATTCGTTTTGGTTTGGTGGTAAGTAACACTAGGGGCAAGGACCCACGCACATGAAATCCATGTGCGATAAACGCAAGTCCATCGCAGATGGACCGGAGATATCGCGACAGCTTGCCAATGGTTCTTCACTACACAAAGGCAAGACAAAGGTAGACAAAGGGCAGGACCAGCCCAGGGCATGATTCCCTGCACTGGGGAAATCTCCCCTGCCCTTTGTCTGGCCTTTGTCCATCCTTTGTGTATTAAAGAACCATTGTTAAGTCTTTATATTACCTTTCGATATTTCCGGTCCATCTGCGTCGGACCTTCGTTTATCGCACATGGATTCCAAGTGCCTGGGTTCTTGCCCCTAGTGTAAGACGATAGGGTAATTGATGCAATCATTTACCCGGGTCATTACGGCTATAACGGCTTTCTTTCAAACCACCATGTTCACCGCTGTTTTTTTTTTGGCAACATACTGTACTATTTCGTTCAAATTGACAGTCACGCGTCACGCACCCCCCTGTCGATGCCGAATTTTGGTCGAGGTCACGCGTCACTTAGGCCTTTGTCGAACCTTAAAGTGGTCACGCATGTCCCCAAACTACCCAAAAAGTGCAAAAAAGACAAAATTTTCAGTTCGAATGCCGAAATTTCCGAGGTGTCACGCAAAAATTCGGCGCCTGTTGAAATGTCGAATAGGTCAAACACGTCCCGCGTCACCCCCTCTGTCGATTTGAACGCAATAATACAGTACTTCTAACCTCACGCCATGGTAACTGTAAACGACTGACCAAACCCGTTGTCGAATTCATCCCTGAACACTCACCCCTTTGCCTTCAACTTTCAACTTTGGCAACATTGTTCAAATCCAAGAAACCAAGGCACACTGGCACGAAGGCACTCAAAAGCTGCAAGAAAATACACTTGACTTCGGCGGCCCCGGCCTGTTACGCCTGCCAATGCTCTCATCTATCTTGCCAGATCCCATCTCGGAATCGACCTGTACATGTGTTACTACTTCCATCTCAAGTACTGCTTCCGATGGATGCTCTTGTTGATGTGAGACGCTCTTGACCTGTTCTTGCCGTCGTTGTTTCGTCGCCGTTTGTAATGCTGTTTTCAGGCGACAAGAATGGGGTCAAGATTAAACAACCGCTTCCAAAAGTGGTCATCATTCGATGTAGACTCGTTAGTTACCACGCCCACTTACTGTAGTATTACGACCACTAGTTCACGGGGTGTCACCCGTCACCACAAAAGTTCACTGGAATGGAAGTTCACACCTCGGCAATCAACCAACAATTCCCATAAAAGGTAATCCGGCGAATGCCGGAGCGAAATTTTGCGATTTTCTGGGCCTATTTGGGCCAGGAAAACTCATTGTCACCGTCACCGAGTTCAATTAGTTCAGTTCACAGGTCTCCGTCACCCGTCACCTGAACTAGTGGTCGTAATAGTACAGTATCCTGTGTTATTATATAAGCATCACTCACGTGCACACTCTCGGAGCGCGCCTCGGACGCGCCGGGAGGCAAACGACGTGTCGAAGGCCGATATTGAGACTGTATTCAGGCCACAAGTAATACAGGAGAGTTATTGTGGTTTTTTTCAGGCATCTGACCCAGCCAATCTGAAAGTGAATATCCTACTTTTGTTGCATTTTCTATGAGCTTGCTTAGGAAAGCTCATTCAAGCAGGAAAAAATGGTGGGGTCACTCTAATCGGACCCCGAACGCTTTTGAGCAGTTTTGGTTACTCAAATCAACGCGAGACAGGAAAAACGCGTCCAAACGCGTCTCGCTAAGACTTTGTTTGTTCAAGTATTCGTGATGCTTACCTCATAACGCAGGATACCGGGTAAGTTACGCGGTAACCAACAGACTCTATCAAGCGAGGTACGAGCTAGAATTGATAGAGCGTCTGTCAAGAGAGACTATAGCTCACCCTTCCTGTTCTCGAATCTGTCATTCCACCGTTGCCGGCCCGCCAAACATCGCCGAGGGTTGACGAATCAGAATAGGTTGTACCCATGCAATACCTCGACGCCGAGCTGGAATCGCCACTTGTAGTTTGCATCTCAAGGGCGCTTTGTTCTTGATAACTTCCCGGTGATCTTTCTGCTGCTTGACTTGATCGTTGCATCCACCTATCCATAGCTCCTTGATAATAACGCGAGCACTACCCACGACATTCCCTTTCTCCCCCGGCTTCGATAGCGCGGCTTCAATGCTTTCGGCAGGCTTCCCGAGCTGGAGGTTTGTCTTTCGAACCAGCGCGTGACGGTGGATTATGACGAGTTCCTAGGCTGCTCATTTTCTTCGTATTATATTTATTTTCTCATTCTGTTAACTCGGCTGCGATTATGCGCCCAGTCGCACCTACACAATCCCTTTGGCGACCCGTTGAAGCAAGAGAAACCGCTGAGTGAGTCGGAGTTGTATCGATAGCCTGAGGATGCTTCAACCGCCGGATTTTGATCCATTGACTCAGCGCTCCCGCAAGATCGACTACTACCTTCACCAGCCTCCCGGCTACTACCTTCACCGGCCTCCCGGACACTGGACCTGCACCCAAGCTCGGGGGAGCCGCGTGAGTTTCTTTTTCTAATGTCATTGTTTCGAGAAGTGATCTCCTAGTAGCGCACCAGCTGAACCATCTGGGATTGCTGTTTTGCCTGTGGGTTTGCCGTGAGTTATTTCTGTTCGAGCACCACATTATTTTCCTTGAGCAACATTAGCCAAGGGAAGGTTTCCACTAGTTTCAGTATATCGGTTACCGTGGTCACGGGGACTACCGCTGTGCCAGTCACCGTAGACGGTCTAGTAGGCGGTCTAGTAGGCGGTCTACTAGGCGGTGTACTAAACCGCACAACCACAGTTTCTAACTCGCTGTTCACGTCCACTTCAACTTCGATCCTACCAGTTGCGACCATTACTGAACAAACATCGCTGTTCACGTCCACTTCAGCTTCGATCGTACCAGTTGCGACCATTACTGAACAAACAAAGTGAGTTATCGTTTCCCGAGCGATTCCACGGAGGCTCAACCGAACATGCGCCAGATCAACCGTGCAACGGTAGGTGCTTCACTATTGTTAATTGACCAGTAAAGCTCAACCAGGCTTTTTAGCAATGGACCCAACAAAGTCGTTTTGGTTACTGCTACAGTGTGTGGCGTCGTCGTCCTCAGTTTGGTTCTGTGCGCTATTCTGCGCCGCCGCCGGCGTGCTGCGAGGAAGAATACTGAGCTCCTGACGGCTCGAGGGTTTGAGCCCAAAGACCTCCCCACTCCCTTCAACTTGGAATCACCGGACGTCGGTTCTGAGTCTAGCGGCAATCGCACGTCGTGGGCGCCCTACATCTCAGTTAACAGAATCACACAGCAGGCATTAACACCCTCCAACATCGTTTCAACGCGACAGGTGTATATTTCCAACCAAGTGAACAGAGCGCGCGAGAAGGTGGCGGAGTTGGAGGCGGAGACGTCTACACTCCTGCAACAGTCATCGCACTCCTCCGAGTCTCATCAGGATGGTATCCCATCGGAGATGGGCGATGTACCCGCTGATGAGTTGAGCTCCTCAGGGAATGATGAGAGGCTGGAGCGGGCGATTCAACAAATTGAAGCCTTGAACGACAGGATACGCGAGCTCGAGCGCGAGCGGAGGTCGTCGTGGGCTTTGGGTCTGTCGGATGAAGCACCGCCTGGATATGTTGAATAAAGCGCGGGCGTACATAACTGGTGCAGCGATTCGGGGATACCAGAGTAGATTTTGGACTTGTCGTGTGCTGGAGCTTCGGATCCGCAATGGAGATTTGTTTCAATAGGGCTTGTAATTGGCTGATTCCAAAATGGAAGGAAATTATGAACCTGATGAGTTTACCAGTCCTCGCGGAATTTCTTGCAAGGAAGCTATTGTTTTCTGCATTGTAGCTGTCGGCTAGCCGGTCAATTCTTTTGAAATGGACGCGGCACCGGGAATACTTCATGGGAAATTCTGGAAATATTTGGGTACATAGAGCACCCTAAAAGCCGAAGGGTCTTCCCTTACTCCTAAGCGGCCGGCGGAGGCATTGTGATGATATCTGATGTGAGCCGTTTACAAGCCGATTGGAGCCATTTACAAAGCCGATTGGATAAGGAGCAGCTACGCATAACAGTTGAGGTTCGCAGTATAACTATCGGCTTTTTGGCTGCTCCCGGCGTCCAAATATTCTCGGAATTTCTCCTCCTGGATTTCCCGTGCTATATCCATTTTATCAAAAGTCGACCGGCTAGCCGGCGGCAACACTAGTTGAAACGAAAGATAGGGGCAAAGTGATGCAACCAACATCACTTTCCTACGGTTGGAAAAGAACAAAAGTCAACTATAGCCAAAACACTTGTGATGCAGTAATAATTATCAGTACAAGGCATGTTGTACATAAATCCAAAACCTTTTGGAACAGCGAGCTCAGCCTCGACTTTGGTGGGAGTACATAGACGCAAATTGACATATTGAACTTGAGAGAAATTACACGTCCTCATTGTACCCCGGAAGCGCCTAGGCTCGTAACCAGCCTGCCATCACGGAAGTGTAAACACGTTGTGCCTACGGCATAGTGCTTGCACTCAGAGTTGCCGCAGTAGGCAGGCTGGTCACGAGCCTAGGAAGCGCCTCCATCTCCCTGAACTGTGCCAAGGTAAGATGAGCACCAATATTTCGCTTGAGCAGCTCATGCGTGACGTATCGCTCCGGTGTGTTGCCTTGAGCGTCGATGAAGCTGACATGTCTGAGCAGAGCAGGGTGTTAGCAAAAGGAGGAGAAAAAAGTGCGACTAGCGGATTGATGTCGGTGATACGCTTTAATTCATTGGCGTGTCTGTGATGATGCGGGCAGCTACAGGTAGGCAGAGTTAGTCGAGGTATGCGTTGAATGGACACCAGAAAGGCTAACCCGTCTGGTTCTGCAAATTAAAATCAGCAATGAACTGGTGGGTGGACTGCATGGACGTACCAAGGGAAAATATCGTTACATGGGCCCAAGAGACGCCCAAGAGGTTGAATTCGAATTCGTCCACTAAACCGCGGTGAGTTTGCGTCACGCTACTAGTAAATTCAAACTTACTTACTGGCAGTAGCCTCGCCATCCAAAGCAACAACAACAGCAAAATCGGTGTCTCAGAAGATCCGGTATTTTGGAGGTACATCAGGCCGATTGGTTGAACTGCGAGCCGCCCGACTACGATTGCGGGTGGTCACGGTCCGACTGCGTTGGGCTGGAGGCAGATCAGGGAGAGTTTTGGTCACAACAGGTCGACTTGGAGGAAATCAGCGAGAACTCTGGTGGCAGGTGGGCGTGGAGGCAGATCAGAGGGAACAGACATAGACGAGGAAGGCAAGGAGCAAAGATAGGGGTAAGTTGATGCCATCACGCGTGTGCTGACACTGCCTTGCTATCTGGCTTCCCACCCTCCCTCGCGCCTGTCTCTGCTACCCTCTCTCCCTTGCCCTCGTATGCACGTCGCTCCGAGACAACTCCCGGTCCGCGCAATTCTCATGTCTGAACTACACGCTTTGTCTGGTCTTTCCCTTCAGAGACTTCTCGCTACCCACAACGTCTCCGTCGGGCGCCTTTCCCGCTCGAATACAATGCAGCAAAGCCATCACATTGCAATCAGGTTTATTTCGGATCGCCTTCTTCCACGCGTCGTGGATTCTCCCGCAACAGGACGTTAGCAAGCCCGACGTCCTAGCAAGCCCGACGTCTTGAAACCATGCTCCGCGAAAGCAAGCTGTTTTCGGCGCAGGAGGTAAACGCGATTTGCGCGGCTGGGAAGACATATCGCCTTGGTGCATTTAGCGCCCCGTGGCTGATGGTGCGGAACGCTGAGGGTAAGGTGGAGCCGTTCTTCGGGAGCGACAGTCTAAGGTGCGTCTTGATTACTGTGGCTTGTGTTGTGCTATGCGACTTACGATTCATCTCAGGTTCTACTTTATTTCCCAGTGTCTCGGGCTTCTGCGGAAGAATTTGAGGGCCGTTACTGCTTCGGCAGGGAAAATTATAGAGTCTCTTTGTTCTGCATCCAATTTAAATTATTGGAATAACTCCGCGCTTTCGTCACCAAAGGTTGGACCCCCACATCCGCCGACACGAGACGTGTGGGCGCAAGATTTACTGTCACTTGGGCAGTTTGCATCGTACAGCTCTGTTCGGTGCCCTTTCTCTTCTACAGTACATCTTGGAGTCGATATTTGTCTGTGATGGTTTCGATTACACCGCTAAATCGAACATACTACTAATAGCATGGCACTGACTACGATGGCCCCCTTCTTCCCCCACCTCCGATAGCGCGGTTAGCAACGATGTTTTCGGCAGGCCGGTACTGGAGGTTCGTCCGTCGTTCAAGTACCGTGTGGATTCTGACGGCTTCCTCGTACATCTATTTTCTCAGCCCGTTAACTCGGCTGTGATTGTGTGCTCGGCCGCACCTCCACTCTCTTTGAATATTCAACCGACACAATCTGAGTGAGTTGGATCGATATAGCATGCTGCCGGCTGCCATAATTCAACCCCGCTAGTGCCCCCGCGACAATCACGGCAGGCCGATTCGAGTAGCTTGACTGTACCGTTCACGACCTACTTTCACCTCTCCAATCACCATAGACGGCATAGCCACGGCTACGAATGTGGTGTCCACTGGTAATAGAATCACAGAGGCGCAATTTAACGTAACAGCCACGCCGACGCCGACAACCAATCCGCTGTGTGTGTTGCAACAGTGTATCTCTAAAAAATGCACCGATTCTGATGACATTTACCAGAGCGACCCTGCTAGCCACGCGCATTGCCTCCATCAGTATCGGCGGTTTCTATCTGTTCGGCATAGGGCTGGTTTTTCCATAGTTCTTTGGCTATTTGGCCGCGGAAACGACACCTCTGCCCGAGAGCCCCGACCTGCCAAAGACTCTACACCCGCCGAGTTGGAGCTGGAATCGACAGAACCGACACATTATCGCCTTCCAACACTACTTCGACGCGCCAGCCTCACATTTTCAACCGAGTACACCGAGCGCGAGAGAAGGTTGCAGCGCTGGAGGAAGCGGCGTCCACGCTCATCCGGTCCCCGTCGAATTCGTCGTCTCAAGTAAGGTCGTGTAAGGTCGGCAACGATGCGAGAGATTGAAGGGTTGAACAGTCGCATACGCGACTCGCGAGCTCGAGGCTCAGCGTAGGTCATCCTGGGCATTGGGAATGTCGGATGGCCCGCCGCCGGGGGATCATGAATAACTTGTACCCTGGGTAGGAATCACTGCGTTCAGCGGCCGCGTCGGCGGGTGTTGCCGACGTCTGATGACCCTATGCCGATTAAGGTAGGCATCGATCAAGGCTGTGCCGATCAGCGTCGGCAGACCGTGTTTCCCATAATCGACAGAGGTCGTCAGACGTCGGCACCTGTGCCGACACGGCCGCTTAACGCAGTGAATAACTTGAATTGCATGATGATCTACCCTCATCGTCGGGCATCCTTCCCGGAAAAACAAATTTGCTTTCCTGAATGTTGCTTACTGAAGAGAACCGAAATCTTACCCCAACCAACCTGTAGTAGCCCATTGAATCCGAGGGCGTCCAAGATTATTTATGACGGGAGTTTTCTTGAGTTGAACCAAGGTTGAATGGGTCAGTTGATGCGATCACCTTTGAGTTGAGCTTTCTTCACCAACAATCTTGCAACAACCGAGCGCGGAACGTTGAACTTCAACAGCAACCGCGACCCAGAGGCTCGCTGCTTTCCTCCGGAGAACTGTCAAGAAGATTGCAAACCTGAAGATCTTCCCGGTGCTCTAATTTATCTTGCCAGATTCCACGTAACGTGATCGTCTTCCCGCTCAAGTACTGCCTTCCGTGGACACTCGTACTATTCCACTGTTGCTTGATATGGGTCGCTCTTGACCTCCTTGTTTTTGCCGTCGTCGCCGTTTGTAATGCTGTACCGGGGTTTGATTTCTCTATTTTCAGCCGACAAGAATGGAGCCAAAATTAAACAAGCACTTCCAAAAGTGGTCATCATTCGATAGACTCGTAGCCAAGAGGTGCCCGGCCTGCTTATCGGACTTTTCTGTGACATCACCTCACAACTTTTCAGCTCAAATTAATCCATAGGCACTGTAGGGTGACTAAATAGCCCTCAAAATATTCACCTGTGTCCATCGTGCCCGTTTCCCCTCAAAAGTGATTTTCTGGAGGGCTTCTTTGTATGCCAAGTAGCGAAAAACAACTAATTTTCAATGGGCACGTAAGAATCCGAGAGTTGGAAGTCCCAAGAGATCCAGAATATAACGGAGCATGGAGTGCTGGATTTTAGATGATAGGATAGTACCATCGGTCACAGGTTCACTTGATTATATCAGGTACAGCTGAATTGGTGGTTTTTTTGGGGAGGTTCTGAGGTAGCTGCTACGCCTAGGCCCTCTTTAAGTGCTGAAACATTATTCTTGAGGCATATGAGCGTCGAACGCACCCGGAAGAGCCGTAAACGCCAAGAGGCGAGTGATCTCTGGATCGCGGAAATTGATCTGTTCACGTGAGCACCACTGATGGCCAAAAGAAAAACCATCGAATATTCACCAGTGTATGAGTTTCCATTCTATGGGTTACAGACCGACGATGAGACGTGTTGAACAGGTGTATTCAGAAGCGAGACAGGCTCGACGCGCGCGCGAAAGTGGGCCACTTGATGCCGAGCTGACGCCGCTGACTCAGAATTGCCTGATTTGGGGGGGTAGGTCCCCGTGGGAATTTATCCACGATCCAGAGATCGCACGCCTCTTGGTAAACGCAGCAGTAACGCAGCGCAGACCACCATCAAATCTGCCCCAATATGGAAGGTGCCCAACGGGCACGTGCTGTTGATAGTCTTGCTCGTAGCTCACCACAAGTTGAGGAACCCGCCTTTGGCGGGTGTTTTGCTGCACAATCTGTGCTCACAAAAGACACAGTGGACTCCGAGTTCGCCTGTTTTGGCCCTCGCTAACGCTCGGGCATCTCGTGGGAAGAAGCATGTGACATATCACATGATATATCACGTGGTGGCCGTGCTCTTCGTGTTTTAAAGTATAGGACCCTTCCTGTTCTCATCATTCCACCTTCGCTGCCGGCCCGCCAAACATCGCCGAGGGTTGACGAATCAGAATAGGCCGTACCCATGCAATACCTCGACCGAGTTGCAAGAGCTGGAATCGCCACTTGTAGTTTGCATCTGTTCAAGGGCGCCTTGTTCTTGATAATCTTTCAGATGCTTGACTTGGTCGTTGCATCCACCTATCTAAAGGTAAACATAGCTCCTTGATAATAACGCGAGCACTACCCACCACATTCCCTTTCTCCCCCTTCGATAGCGCGGGTTCATTGCTTTCCGTAGGTTTGCCGAGCTGGAGGTCTGTCTCAAGAATCAACGTCTGAGGTTTGCGTTTTGACGAGTTTCTAGGCGGCTGCTTTTCTTCGCATTATATTCATTTTCTCCGTCTGCAAATTCGGCCCTAATTGTAACGACCACCAAGGCTCCGCCAGCCATAGGCGGCAAAGTGGCCATTTCTCACTCGGTGCTTACGAGAACTAGAACTTCAAGCATACCAGTTACGACTGTAACAGGTACAATATTCTTGTGTCTATTCCCAGGCAGGCGAGTCATCATTTCCTGCGTGATCCCACAAAGGTTCAACCGATTTATCAAGTCTTTCACTGCGTTCCGGGGTCACCTACACATGGCCTATGTGTAGCTACCTACACAGAGCTACACAGATGAGAATGTGTAGCCGACTAAACACGGTATTTGTAGCTGAGTGCAGCTATGCGTAGCTCTGCGTAGCTGTGTGTAGGTCTGCGCAGCTAAGTTTGGCTCTGCGTAGGTCTGTCTAGGCACCTATGCTTGGCTGTACAGAGTCTTCCTAGCTACCTACACTTGGCTGCACAGAGTATTGCTAGCCACATAAAGTCCTTTTCAACCTCTGGGGTGAAAAGATACATGAATACCGGCATCTGGATAGTTCTAAAAGACGGGTTACGAGTCCTAAAATTTATTTTTAGGATTCGTTCTCGTGACCTCGTCGTCCCTAGAATTTTTGACAGAATTCAGTATGCGTGACCTGGAGTTTGTTTATATTACTTTTGAATGTTGTTTGTTCCATCATCCTCGTGACTTCGTGCTTGGTTCGTTCCAGGTTTGTTTCTCTCCCTTGGGCCTTGATGTTTCGTTCCTGCGCGGAGGATAATTTCACTTTCTACAGACTTTATAGACTTTATCCGCCCCGTAGTTGTTGTCGCGCTCAGCCTTTGCCTCATACTCGCCGTGTGCTGGGGGTACGTGGCGTTGGGTGATAATTTTTTTTGCTGCGCCTGATCCTGCGGTTGAGGGGGAGGGGGGGGGGGGAGGGGAGTTGGGGGACCCTGTCTATGTGGACTTTTGGCCGGGGGGGGGGGGGGGGGGGACAACTGCGGGTTTGTCAGTATCAGGATGGAGCACTCTTAATGAATTATCTGCTCTCATTGTTACTGCACTACACTTGGTAGAATGTATATACACTATGAGTTGGGCACTGCACGGAACAACGCGGGACATCAAAGATGGCCCCCGGCAGGGCGGACTCGTACTGCCACTTGTTGGCCCTATAGCACACGTTAGTTCCTGGACAATTCCTGGATTTGGCCCATACCTGGGGTTTGCCGAGCATTCAAATCCTGGTAAAAGCGGAGTCCCTGGGCGACCAAGTCGCGGGTCTGTCTTCTGGCCCCGTCGGCACAGTTTATTGACGTGGTGTTGACATGCGATAGCTCAGCTCGGCCCAGTTTGCCGATTCGGCTTGGCACATGTCGACCGATGTCAAAATCATGTCGGCACAGGTCGCCACGTGTGCCGACGAGGCCGCGGAACGCCTTAGCAACACACACGCCGTCAGCGAAGAAACATATTATTATTAAAACCTGCGATAAGTCTTCCCAGCTGAGCGCAGGTACCTACACTGACCTACGCACAATAAGTGCAGTCACCTACACAGCTCCACGAATACCTGCCCAGAGAACTATGTGTAGTTGGCTAAACAGAGGCTGTGTAGTGATCTGCGCTGACCTACGCAGCTCCACGAATAGCTGCGCAGATCATGTTTAGGCGACCCCGGAACGCAGTGTTTGGTTTCCCCGAGCCCAAACCACGCACCAGTGGGGTGAGTTGAATCGTAAATTTGAGGAATCGGGCGCTGGCTCAACAAATTCATCAGTGCCATCAACAACTTCGCGGTTGCGGGCCCAGTTGAAGACACGACGGATATCTCCAATACACCAATACTACCAGTAGCCTCGGCGTATTCGAACTCCCCGCCGACTTTGCCCGTAAAGCCGCCGAGATCTCAGTGAGTTTACCAATCGCTGAGTACAGAAACAAAAAAATGACGCTCCTCAGAACATCCATTGCCGTCGTGGCCGCATCCGTTGCCATTGGAGTGGCATTCCTCATGGTTGTAGCTGTGGCTCTCTGGTTCATTCCCCGGCATCGAAAGGCTTTACGCGCACAACAACTCTCGTCCTCGGCCGAATAAGTATTAGAACTTGGGCAAGAAAATTGGACCAAGTTCGACTCGGGGAGGTTGGATGCGAGTTCTGAATCGAACGCCGTCAATCGTGCGTCTTGGGAGCCCTACATCAACAGGCTCGATGCCCGGCAGGCATTGACACCCTCCAACACTGTTTCAACACGCCAGTTGTATATTTCCAACCAAGTAAACAGAGCGCGCGAGAAGGTGGCGGAGTTGGAGGCGGAGACGTCTACACTCCTGCGACAGTCATCGCGCTCCTCCGACTCTCATCAGGAGGGTATTCCATCGGGAACGGATGAGTTATCCGCCGACGACTTAAATTCCTCGGGGATTTACGAGAGACTGGAACGGGCGATTCAGCAAATTGAAGGATTGAACGACCGGATACGCGAACTCGAGCGCGAGCGGAGGTCATCGTGGGCCTTGGGTCTGTCGGACGAAGCACCGCCTGGATATATTGAATAAAGCGCGGGCGTAACTGTAGAGGAGGAACTCGACGATAACCCAGTGTAAATGGAACTTGTAGTACCCCGGATTTAACTCGAAGCTTGAGGAAAAATCTTTAACAAGCCTTCAAGTTGGTGATCCATACTTCAATGAAATGGAACCAAAAAAGTAAGCCTGATGGAATTCTCAATCCTGCACCAAGGGTTTAAAATCATGTTGCAAGTTGCGAAAGAACCTCAGTTCGTTTTATTTTGGGGGATGGTTCGAACTAACTAAGACGATAGGGGTAATTGATGCAATCATTTACCCGGGTCATTCCGGCTTTGACGCTTTCTTTCAAACCACCATGTTCACCGCTGTTTTTTTTGGCTGAACCAGCTTACTTCTAATCTCACGCCATGGTAGCTGCAAACGACTCACCGAACCCGTGGTCGAATTTATGGAACCCAAATCGAATCACAAGACGAGTCCCAGAAATTCGGTATACTCAAGTTATTCACCAGCAAACCACTTTCGAGTCACTCGGTGTCTCGACTTGACCTTCCAATATCTTGTTCCCAGAACACTCACCCCTTTGCCTTCAACTTTTCAACTGCAAACATCGTTCAAATCCAAGAAACCAAGATCTTGCCGGTATCTTGCCAGATCCCACACCAGAATCGACCTGTGTTACCACTTCCAGCTCAAGTACTGCTTCCCATGGATACTCGCGTTATTCGACTGTTGCTTGATATGGGTCGCTCTTGACCTCCTTGTTCTTGCCGTCGTCGCCGTTGACTTATAGTGCTGTACCGGCGTTAATCTCTCTATTTTCGGGCGACAAGAATGGGGTCAAAATTAAATAACCGCTTCCAAAAGTGATCATCGTTCCATGTAACTCAGCCTTCTCGTCCTCGAATCTATCATTCCATTCCCACTGCTGTTCGCGCGAGGGTTGCATCGCTGATGGTCAAGGATAGGTCCTACTAATACTCACCTTCATGATTTACGAGCGGACTATTCTTACGTTCTCTCACATCCCCTGCCTTCGAAAGTGCCAGGGATGCTTCCTGGAGGAGTTCCAGGTTTACGGTTTGTCTCCTTCGTAAACTTCTCTGCGTGGTGTCCCTCGACTGATTTTCGCCAGAATTATCTTCGTTGCAGGTTTATCTTTGCGGCTCGCGAGCTCGGCTCCTATTCTTACACCCATCGGGTGAGTCTACGTTGATTTATACCCGGATAGGGCACTGAGTCGTAACACAGCAGTTCCACCACCGCCCTCACTGCCACTCTAAACCTGCTCGAGAGCATCCAAGATGAAGATCTTACCATCACTGGTTGGGGGATTCAAATTTTTCACTACAATTCACGCTGAAAAATGTTGTTTGTTTTTCAGACATTTTTCACTGAAAAAGTAGCTGGAAAATTCAAACATTTTTCACCACTTCTTGCCTTTCTTTTCAATTTTTCACCTTGAGCTCAAAAAATAGTGAAAATGGTTTGAGTTTTTCACCCACTTTTTCGGTGAAAAATGTCTGTAAAACAAACAACATTTTTCACCATAAATTATGCTGAAAAACTTGAATCTCCCAACCAGTGCATCAGGGAACTTGCGTTCACCGGGACTTCAACATCGCTAGTTCCAGTTCAAAGTCATCCAACTTTCCAGTGTTCAATCTTGACCGAGAGGTGAGTCGTGCTTGACTTTGCGCGATGGCATGAGATGAATTGCCAGCTCAGACTCGGACCCGTCGCGTCCGCTTTAGCCGCCGAAATTTCTGCTCTCCATATTTGCAAGACCCGGACACCAGCAACTGGGTGGGTCGTTCGTTATTCCGAGTCCTTAGAGCGACCATTGAAAACCAAGCTGCCAGTGCTTTGCTCTCCCCGACATCAACGGAGTAAGTAATTCGTCGTTTCTTCGAGTAGTTCCGGGAAACTCGACCAAATCCTCAGCACTTCAGTTTTCCCAAGCCTAACCCAAACAGCAACGGAACGGCGAGTTGTTCATTCTTCGAGTAGTCGTGAAACTCAACCAAATCCTCAGCACTTCAATTTCCCTAAGCTTAACCCAAACAGCAACGGAACGGTGAGCTGTTCGTTCTTCGAGTAGTCCCGTGAAACTCAACCAAATCCTCAGCACTTCAATTTCCCTAAGCTTAACCCAAACAGCAACGGAACGGTGAGCTGTTCATTCTTCGAGTAGTCCCGTGAAACTCAAACCAAATCCTTAGCACTTCGATTTCCCTAAGCTTAACCCAAACAGCAACGGAACGGTGAGCTGTTCATTCTTCGGGCAGTCCCCTGAAACTCAAAGTCCTGTGAAACTCAACCTCAGCACTTCAGTTTCCCCAAGCTTAACCCAAACAGCAATGGAACGGTGAGTTGTTCATTCTTCCTTCGACCTAAATCTCAGCCATTTCAGCGGTTCGACTAAATCCATTCGTATTGCTGTTCCCCTCAGTGTCGTGGGCGCCAGCTTGATTACCATCGGGCTGGTCATTCTACGCCTGCGCCTGCTCACTTCGGCAAGGGATATCAAGGGTCAGCCGAATCAAGGATCAGAGGCCAAAGAACTCCCCACCCCCGTCGATTTGGAATCGCTAGTCATCGGTTCTGAGTCTGATGTGAATCGCGCGTCGTGGGCACCCTACACTAACAGGCTCGACAGCCACCAGGGACTAACACCCTCCAACACCGTTTCGACACGTCAGCTGTATATTTCCAACCAAATGGATAGGACGCGCGAGAAGGTGGCAGAGTTGGAGGCCGAAACCTCGACACTCCTGCGGCAGTCACCGCACACCTCTCATCACGAGGGAATTCCATCGAGTACGGGCGACGTGCCCCAAGACTTGAACTCCTCGGGGATTCACGAGAGGCTGGAGCAGGCTCTTCGACAAATTGAAACATTGAACGACCGGATACGCGAGCTTGAGCGCGAGCGGAGGTCATCGTGGGCTTTGGGTCTGTCGGACGAAGCACCGCCTGGATATATTGAATAAAGCGTGGGTGTATATAACTAACGGACCGATTCAGGGATACCATAGTACTACTAGTAGATCTTGGACTTGTCGTGTGCTGGACCTTTGAATCCGCAATGGAGATTTGTTGTAACTGTTTCAACGGGGCCTGTAATTGGTTGACTTCGAAATGGAAGGGGATTGTGAACCTGGTGAGTTTATCGTTCCTCTCGGGATGTCTTGCACGGACGCTATTGTTTTCTGCCCGTGGTTGAAACGAAGGATAGGGGTAAAGTGATGTAACCAACATCACTTTCCCACGGTTCGAAAAGAACAAAAATCAACCATAGCCAAAACACTTGCGATGCAGCAATAATGTACCAGGCATGTTGTACATAAATCCAAAATATTTTGGAACAGTAAGCTCAGCTTGACTTTGGTGGGAGTACATAGATGCAAATCGACATATCCTAACCTAAACTGAACTTGAGAGAAATTACACGTACCCCGGAACCGCCTCCATCTCCCTGAACACTGCCAAGGTCAGATCACCAGCAAATGTCGTTTGAGCAGCTCATGCGTGACGTATCGCTCCGGTGTGTTATCTTGAGCGTCGATGAAGCTGACATGTCTGAGCAGAGCAGGGTGTTAGCAAAAGGAGGTACGAGTGGAGAAAAAAGTGCGACTGACGGATTGACATCGCTGATACGCTGTAATGCATTGGCGTGTCTGTGATGATGCGCGCAGTTGCAGGTAGGCAGAGTTAGTCGAGGATGGACACCAGAAAGGCTAACCCGTCTGGTCCTGCAAATTAAAATGAGCAATAAACTGGTGGGTGGACTGCATGGACGTACCAAGGAAGATATCGTTACATGGGCCCATTGAATGGGTCAGTTGATGCGATCACCTTTGAGTTGAGCTTTCTTCACCAACAATCTTGCAACAACCGAGCGCGGAACGTTGAACTTCAACAGCAACCGCGACCCAGAGGCTCGATGCTTTCCTCCGGAGAAATTCGGAAACCTTCGGCCGCGTCGATCCGAGTTAGGCGCGCTGACGTCACCGCGTGGGTGACAACCAAACTTTCGTTTCTCCCTCCATGTCTGCCGATCTACCTCCCGGTAAACCTGCGACTAATGTAGGATCCCGGGCCGCTCACAGCAGTTGGGCTGCTAATATTCAAATTCGGCCTGCTGCCGATGCCGTCGTTCACAGTCACATTCGATTCTCATCCAGTGCAGCCACTGCACCAGCGACCGCAATTCCGTCTGACGTACCTTCGCCGGCTGTAGCAAAGAAACATACCAATGCAGTCATCGAAGCCGCTCGCATCCGCAGCAGAGACGAGCAGGAAATACAGAATCTATTGCAGTCGGCTCAATTGGAGTTTGGAATGTGAATTCCAGCAATTCTCTCTCTCTCATTTCCTAATTTTGCTCCTCAGTTACAACACCGATATCGAACCAGAACATGACACCGAGAGGCGAAAGGAGGGCCGGTGGTGTTCTTGCAAGGCCTGTGAATACCGACGGGCCAAACAGAATCGTATGCAAACACATGGCATCTGGTCCACGGCCGTTCGCTATCCTGGTATGTTATTGCTGTCCAGCAAGTAAAAACTCCTCAGCCCCTTTCTAGGCGAGAAGAATTACAATAACATCTTGGGCGGGAATGATACATCCGTCTTCGGTCCTGCTCTTGCGGAATCCGTACCAGAACTCCGTCGTTTCGCCGTACGGCCCAGAGTGGCGCCGTTTCGCCTTAAGTCCCAAACCCAGTTGCATCTTACCACATGACCGCAATTCTCCAGACAATCAACCTCAATCAAAGGCTTAACGAGCAGGCACAGCGAACCATCGACGCCGTCGAACCCAAACTTTCCATCTGGCAAGTGCCGGAGGATAATGCTCTCTCTACCGCTTCAATCGACGGCAAAGATACTTCTTCTCCCGACACAAAGGCTTTGCCGGATGCCAAAGCGCGCCACCCATTGCAGATAGCCACGGTGATGATAAAAACACTTCCCCTGCCGACAACAAGACTCCATCCAATGCTCAAAGCCCGTCCTCGATCGCAGATAGCCACGTGGAAAAAAGGCAACCTCCTCTCCAAGCTGCTCACCATCGTTTCGAGCAAGGCCCACGCCAAAGCGGAGGCCGAAATTTTGATTCAAACTCTAGCGAAATCGATTTTGGACGAGGAGGCCGGACGGTGGCCGGACCAAATCACGCGCGACATCGTCGCAAACTACCAGGTGAAGACCGGCATGATGAACAAGATCAGGCACTTGCGGGACGTTCGGCCGATTCAGTACCTTCACTTGCTGCGGGCAGGCTACTTTGAGCCTATCCCCGTCGCGTGGGCTGACCAGGCCAGCAATCCGTTGAAGTTTTCGATTGAGGCTGCTGCTGGCTGGCGCGGAATTACTCCGTCGTGGCGCGGCTACGAGGACACCGCCGAGGAGAGATTGTACTGGGTCTTGAATCATCGTGAGGGCACACCAGGCGTGCGGATGAAGCCCGACTTCATTTCGGAGATGGTGAGTAGCGAATGGACTTTCTAAGCAAGGCTTATCCTTCTCCATCAGAACATGGCTCGCGACCGTATGGCGTCCGCCGTCGAGCCGCCGCCCGAGTACTTTTCCTCCGACGATCAATGTCACGTTCAACACAAAACCGACGGCTACTCCAAACAGGTACTGCCCAGGCCGTTCCACCCCTCTGATCTTCCCGAGACGCCCAACGACGACACTATGATCCTCCTCGACATCTCTGGCTCCATGGATTTCGATCCTGTGCGGCCTGTGTACGACAAGTATTTGATCACTGCGTATGAACCCAGCAGTCAGCCGCGGAACAAAGGTTTACCTACTTGCTGCAGGTTCCTCTGATATTACTTGTTGATTTTGGTGCGTTGCAGACGTCGCCAAAGCAATTGTTCGGCGATTCACCGACGCTATGGCGCATCACGACCGCCTCTCCAGCGGTTATGACCTTATAACATTCTCGTCGCGTGCCAATTTCATCGGCACCGTCAATCATCAGAATTTCGAGCAAGTCTGGGGCAAAATTCGGATTAACGGTGGCACGCGTGTGATGACTGGCTGGCAGAAAGTCAAACAGCGGCACTTCGAGAAGCATCGCGAGTCTGCTGTTTGGCATCCTCAGTTGTAAGTTGGTTCTCAATGATGTGGTACTATTATTTTCGGTTGAACGACTCGCTTGTGCAGCGGTTGGCAAGCGGGACCAGAGACTCCGATCCTGCGTTTGCTGTTGCTTTTGGATGGCGAGGCTACTGATAGTAAGTTCGAACTTACGAGCACAACACTAAACTAATGTGCGTTTAGTGGACGAGTTCGAGCTCGACCTCTTGGGCCTCTCATGGGCCCATGTAACGATATTTTTAATTGGTGCAGTCCAAGCAGGTCCTACCCACCGATTTTAGCGCTGATTTTCGTTTGCAGGTCCCGACGGGTTAGCTTTTCTTTTCTCGCATGTATCCACTTGAATACCCAGCTCATCCACTTCTCCTAGCTGTCCGCATCATCACAGACATGCAAACGAATTGCAGCGCATCAGCGACGTCAATCCGTCAGTCCCAGTTTTTTCTCCGCTCGCATCCAGCTGCATGCTAATGTCCTTCTTACTCAGGCACGTCAGCTTCGTCGACGCTCAAGGCAATACGCCCGAGCGATACGTCACGCATGAACTGCTCAAGCGGACATCTTGGTGTTGATTTGAGCCTGGCGCAATTCCGGGAGATGGAGGCGCTTCCGGCGTATAGTAAGTAGGAACATTTTATCCTCAGTTGTTTTGTTGTTGTAAGTACATGCACTTTATCGCCGTTTGCCTAGTCTCGTTCGACCTACAAATGCGTCTACAGCAATGTTAACGCCGAGCGGCATTGTTTTCATTTGGGTTCGATCTCTCCTTAATTCCACACGTGGCATCAGATTCGCCAATGTCCGATTCCTTCTCTGTCACTTTTTTAGCAACTCTCAAAGCTGGCGCCCTTCTCACAGTGACCGCAACGCCGGCTTAAGAACTCCACCAACGTTCAAGTTGGCGATTTCGGGAATTTGGGTTGCAAAATAAGTTACAAATAAGTAATCCTCAACGCTCCACGACGATTTCTCAAGGCGCTCGACATGAGGAAAGCTATTTCCCATTCGGTTCTCCTCGAACACGAACGTTTCCATTGGTTCCACCCTCAAAGTTTATAAGTCACTCGGCGTCTAAACCGTGTGAAGTTCCCAAGTCGGCGTTTAAACCGTGCGAAAGGTTTACGGCGCACAGCTCTTTGTCTTCTCCCACATGGATTTAGAAAATTTTGACGACGCCGCTGCGCTCGACCCTCAGCCTCTGGTCGAAAAGCCGCAATCACGCATTTCGGTCCACCGTGCATTGCAACTGATTGACAGTCAATGGTTCTCTTTGGCCACTCGACGGGCACGCTGGATGGATTTGCTTGGGGATTACGCTGGGGCAGAGCTTTTCCTAATTTCAGGTTAGAAGTGGACCCAGGACTGGGTGAGGCAATACAACTCATTCCAATTATCAGGGGAATCTTTACTTGAGAGGGTTCTGGACGACCCGCTCCTCGCCATCGGCCGTGAAGGTGATACATGATCATCGTTCGTACCTTCGGTATCTCACCCACCTCATCAAGACATGGGTTTCCAGTTGATACACGCATATTACATCCTTGAAACCACCCTTCTTGAATTCCTCGACCGTCGCGCGAATTTCGAAATTGTTTTTTGGCAAGGTACGCATTTGATGAGTGGCAATACTATTTCTAACAAAGACGTCAGTCAACTACCACTCAACGATACACAGTGGATCCTCCTCTTTCAATGTTGCCTCTCGGAACTTGGCGCGTTCATTACTATTTGAGCATCTGCTTAACATGGACCGTGTCGCCGTCCACACCTTTCGCTGACTTGAATGATCCCTCGTGGCTGAGGTTCGAGACCGAAAGGAGGACCCATGTTCGTTATGGTCAACGATGGTCATGTGTCTGACACCGGCGGGTTCCGCGACGAGCGAACCCTTCTCCAAAGAGCGTTCTTGTATCAGCTTGTTGGCGGAGGCATGGCTATCGCATTGCTCAACGGCGCAGAGTTTCGTGACTCTAAGGTCTGCATGGAACACGTTTGCTCATGCCGCGTTAACATTCCCGCAGATTTTGTCGTTTGTATATCACGAAGCGCATCAACGCAGTCGGCATGCGCTCCCTCAAAACATTGTCGCTGCTGTCAACCAAGCTAGATTGTCACTCGACGAGGAGGTGGCCAATCTCAATCCAGGCCAACCATTCTCCCTTCCCTCGACCGACCAGCGATCCACCCGCAGTCGGATGGTTGAATTTTCTCAACGAGTCGTGCAGCATTTGCGGTTTGAGTTCGCTCAAGAACTGCTCTTCGTGTTTCTTTTGCATGCCACCAGTCCTTCCAGAGTTATCCTTGGCCTGAACGTGCTCAATCCCATCAACTCCTTCCCCGTCCACTGATGGATCTACTTTCCAAGTCGTTTCTGCCCGGAGTGTTCTTACTCGCGTCGACCCTCCCTTTCGATATCGACGGAAGAGTTTTTGTATCCTTGATTTCTATCGTCATCTCGCATTCCGGTGGGCTCCCAGAAATCGTCGGACGCGCTGCATACGAGGAAAGCTCTGGCCGTTTGGAGTCCTTTATCCCTGCCGATTCCTAATTTCACTGCCTTCGCGCCCGGCACCCATCTGTCCCTTCCAATACAGTCCTCAGTGGCACGGATGCCCGCCGAACCTACAAGTTGCTTCCTTTCCATCACTCGGTGTTCGATTTCACCTCCGTTTTATCACTCGATTCTTTGGTTGAAGAAGACGAACCCGCATCAGGCCACCTCGATTTTGGGGTACCATTTTCCGATACTAAACATTGGCATAATTCCTCGTCAATCCTACCGAGTCATCTCGGCGGCGAGGACCACAAGACGTTGGACGAACGCCAGCGCATGCGTCAAAATCGCAACAATCAGCGATTTATGACGACTCTTCAGAAAAATGCCGCGACTCTGACCGGTGCGCTTGGGACAAGCCTTCAGCAAATCGTCATTGTACCTGTAAAGGCGGCTTCCAAAAATTCAAAAGCTCCGAAGGTGCGAGATAGTCTAGCATTGTTCTTTCGATTTTGACAGGAAGTAAATCGTAGGAGCGCCCAGCAGCAGAGTCGGCAGCCTGGCCGTAAAGGCAAACCCGCGTTAACTTCCGCACAGCAACTCCTGGAGAAGATCAAACAGGAGAAAGCCGCCTCGCAGGATGATCTCTCCTTCAAGTGGTGGCAGAAGGAGCTCGATGGCATGGCTCGCCTAACCACCGACGCGAAGGTTGAAAAGTTGCAATCCATGTTTCGGAACAAGCGATCCGACGAGCCCATGATCGGTCTAGAGATGCGCCTATACTCCATTAATCTGACTTTACTTCAGTGGATCGAAAGCTCGGACCAGGAATCACCCTCCGTACGCGACAAGTTCACCCTCGCCGTCTTGAAGGAGGTGAAAGCTCTCTGTGACCGTCAGAAGCTAACGTCCTCTGCGGCCAATATTATCAAAACCGTTCTTGAGGCACTTGGCTTTGCCGCCTATGCGTCGAACCTTGTTTCTGAATCTGTCCAACTTCCCGACAGAGATCTTTCGTTCACCTTCCAAAAACTATTTTCACGATCGACCAAGAAGCATCAGTACCCCTTCATGAAAACAAGCGAAGACCCAGTTGAATGGCAACTTCGCCTCTTTGGCGACTTTATGGATCGTTCCATGGATGGCGCTCGTGATCCTCGAGTTGCTTTCACGCCCGATGCATGGCAAAGGGACGTGCTGGATTGTATAGACCAAGAATTTTCCGTCCTCGTTATAGGTTAGTGGTCTTTGTAGTTTTCGGTCGAGTGGACTAAAATTTCTGCAGCTCCTACAAGTGCCGGGAAAACGTTCATTTCCTATTACTCGATGGAGAAGATACTCAGGGACTCCGACGACGGCATACTGGTGTACGTCGCACCTACCAAAGCGCTGGTAACCCAGATCGCAGCGGAGATATATGCGCGATTCAAAAAGAACCTCACTAGCAGTTTGTCTCATCATTTTCAACCTCGTATCGGATAATTGACTACCGTCGGTGTAGAATCTCTCTGGGCGATCCACACTCGAGACTATCGCGTGAACGACCCTTTGAAATGTCAAATTCTAGTTACCGTTCCCGAAATTTTAGCGGTAGGTTCTTGCTTTCGTTCAACTTCGTGATCTCATCAATAACAGACGCTTCTGCTTTCTCCTCCTCTGGCCCGAGTTTGGACTCCAAAATTGAAATCGTCAGTTATTTAGGCACGTACTACCTGTTTGATCTCACAATTTGTAGGATAATCTTGGATGAGATCCACTCGATTGGTCAACAAGAGGGCGGTTCCGTTTGGGAGCAGATAATTCTGATGGCGCCTTGCCCGATTATGTGCGACATGTCATTGATTTTAACCTATCATTGTCTAACCTTTTATCTTAAGTGGGCTTTCTGCGACGGTGGGATCCCCCCAAGACTTCAGCCAGTGGCTTGAATCTGTTCAAACGGCCCATGGCTTCAAGTATCGAGTCATCGAGCACCCTCACCGTTACTCGCACCTGCGAAAGTTTGCGTACATCATGGATGAGGAGGCCTCAACGAAAGTTCAGAGGTCTAGGATCATCACGAAGACACACAACGGACCCGTTTCCTCCACCCAATCTCGTTGATGTCCTTTGGTATCCGTTCAATTCCGGACGATCTCGCCCTTGAAGCAGCAGACACACTGACACTCTATCGAGCTCTGCAAGAGAATGCGCCGCCCTCCAGCTGTGAGGCTCTGGATCCTCGGACGTTCTTTAACTCAGAACCAGGTGATGCTCTTCTCGTTCAAAAGGACATCATCCGCTATGAGCGCGCTCTGAAGGACAAACTCGTGTCATTCATGAAGGGGCCCGACAATGCCGTTGTGGTGAACCTCATTCGTTCATTGCAGGACCCGAAAATCACCTCGCTCCGCGATCCCAACAAAGCTCCTTCTCGTGATGACTACAAGAAGAACCTCATCTATCTCTTGGCTGACCTTCACGTTAAAGGCGAGCTTGTGAGTCCGAATTTCTTGATGTGTATGGAGGAAACATACTCACTAGCGTCTTATCCTTTAGCCCGCGATTTTGTTCTCGTTCGATCGAACGGACTGCGATATTTTAGCGCAAAAGCTTCTTTCAACGCTTGAAGCCGCGGAGAAGAACTGGAGACATGGAAGTGTGGAGTGGAAGGGTAAGATCCAGCAGTGGGAACGGTGGAAGTTGACGCAGGCCAAACTGCGTGAGAAAACGTCAGCGAAGGTCTCGAAGCAACGCAAGCGAAACGACGACGATGAGCCCGAAAGTCGAGAGGATCAGCATCAAAGTTGGGAAAGCTCGTTCGATCCCCATGAGCCTTCGCCTCCATTCTCATTCGCTGGGATGACGGCTTATTCCAAGGCGGAGCTCGCCGAGCAAATTCTCGAACTGCGGCGATGGTCTAGCACTCCAGATTGGGCCTTGGATGCACTGGAGAGGGGTGTAGGAATTCACCACGCTGGGATGAACAAGAAGTACAGGAGTTTGGTGGAAAGGTACGCGACGCCTCCTCGAGGTTCGCTTTGAATTCTCGCTCATCGCCATCCAGTTTGTTTCGCCAGGGTTTTGTACGCGTCATGATCGCCACGGGTACGATAAATGCCTCGTTTTTTTTTCTTTCTGAACTGACCCTGCGGTAGGAACATTGGCACTCGGAATCAATGCTCCGGCCAAGACAGCGGTCTTCTGTGGAGATTCGCCCTTTTTAACGGCGCTGATGTATCGGCAATGCGCCGGGAGAGCAGGAAGACGAGGATTTGACCTTCGCGGGAACGTCATTTTCTACGGCTTACCCATGGAACGAGTGCAGCGGCTGACCCTGAGCAAATTGCCGCCGCTTGGAGGGAACTTCCCTTTGACATCGACTCTTTCTTTGCGACTGATGAATCTCCTGAACGGGTCCAACGACGCCGAAGTAGCTGTGGCGGCCGTGACGTCCATCTTAAATCTCCCTCGAATTTCTTTCATCTCTGAAATTGGCCGAACCCAGGTGTTGAACCACATGCGGTTCAGCATCGAGTACTTGCGTCGTTCCGGCCTCATCGACAAGGAGGGCAACCCGATGAATCTCTTCAGCTTGGCTGCGCATCTCTACGTCAGTTTTCCTGTCCCTCCTTTCCACCCTCCTTCTAACTTGACTCTCAGTACCACGAACCGAGCAATTTTGCTCTAATTGCTCTCCTGAAAAGCGGCGCTTTGCACGACATCTGCGAGCAAAGCTCGATTGACGCCAAGCGAGAATTCATTCTCATAATGGCTCATCTCTTCGGCCGTCGTTATATTTCACGGGTTTACGCCAGCGAGGCAAACCTGGCTATCGCCAGAAAGTCTCCTTCGATGGTCGTGCTCCCTGACCTGCCAGAGTCCGTCCGGGAAGTATTTGAATCCCATAATCAGCAAATCATCCGCACATTTACCGGATACGCTCTTGCTTGCGCTTCACAACTGGAGATGAATTCGCCCGTCGACCACGATTGCCTGCCGCTCAGCAAAATATCCTATCCGGGCAGCCCCCACGCAGAGCCAGGCATCTTGCGATCTCGTCTTCGGGAGACAGCCATCCACGTCGTCGCGCGCTCCCCGTTCGTCGCCAACTCTGGCCACAACGACGAGTTTACCAGCGTCGAGGAATTGGCGCGCTCCGCACGGAACGGCCTGTACTTGAATAATAACGCCATACCGTCCTTGAAGCCCTTGACAGCCAGAGACGGCGAACACGTCCTGAACGCATACCTCCTGGATTTCTTCATCCACGGGCAGGTAGCTACACTGGCCAACGCCAACGGGATCCGCCGTGGCGACGTGTGGTATCTCCTCCAGGACTTCTCGTTGACTCTAGCGACAATCGTCAACTCGCTGAAGCAGCTGTTTTTGTCGGTTCCGGAAGACGAAGAGGCCGTCGAGGGGCATGATCCTGCGGAGAGGGAGGACGACGGAGAGATGGAGAATGGCCTTGAACGGCCGCCCGGGGTGACGGATCGGGATTGGAAGTTATACAGCATCGCCTACGGAGCACAGCGCGACTTTGATGAGAAATTCAAGGCGATGTGGGCTTGAAGGAGGGGAACCCGATTTGTGCAATTGGAGTAACTGTGTACACCTGACCCAAATGCCGTGCAGCGATTTACTTTGTTATCGTCCATAGTCGTATACAGTCGACTCTGTCCTAACCCATACGTGTCGGTGGACCCCAAAAAGCTATGGGATACTGCAGAGTTATGGGTTATCCCTGCCAAAAGTTCGGAAAATCGTCTCAAAAAAGTATGGTTTACTGCAGAGTATGGGTTAAAAAAGTATGGGTTAGAACAGAGTCGACTGTAAATACTTCGTGAAACGGTAGTTTTGTTCGTCGTCGAGGAGATTTCAGAGGTCGGAATACGTGAAGACATTGTCGTGCGAGAGGAACAAGAAACACTGTAAGTCTACAAACAAACTGAGCACAAGATATGCGTACATCTACAGCCGAGAGAACGAAGTCACTCAAACGAAACAGCTTAGATTCCGAGCATCCAGAACCCAAATCGCAGCCACCGAGTCCTGGTCATTCGCGACAGAGTCTTCGTCCTCGGGCTCCTCCACCAACCGCCCCATCAGTCTCGCAGCCTTGATCTCCCGTAACAGCGCCTTGACACTTGATCGAGTCGTGGTCAGGGTCGTCCAACCGAGCTCCGCGCCGCGCAGCATGCTCTTCACCGCATGGGGAGACAGCCGCGAATTGGTTTTCGCTGCAGGACGTGTGCTGAGTGTCCCCAGTCCCCGTCCTCGCCGGTGCCGGCGTCCCTCGCTGCGGGGCTGATGATTCCGCCCAGTTGGAGGCTAGTCGCAGCTGCAGTCGCGGAGGCACCCTCCTGCGCGAGGAGGTCCCTGACAGACTTTCGTCATGGAGCGGAAGAACCGAGAATGCGGCTCCGGGATGCCTTGGACGGGCGGGAGAGGTGGTGCTGGGTACAGCCTTATTGGAAGCAGGGGGATGAAGTTCGCGGGGTAGCGCGAGTCCTGCCAGAACAGGGCCTCGGCGTCCGAAAGGGAGATATCTTCTGTGGGGAACAGCGCCTCCGCTCTCCGTACCTCGCGGTCGCTACCTATTCGCGAAACGATGCGCATGCAGCGCTCGCGCGCCTCGTCGCTCGTCCAGAACTCGACTTTGGGAGCCACGAGGTCCGCGCCGCCGAAGAGCTTCTCGTGGATCTCCTGAAGGAGTCCTTGGCCCATTTCTTGCAGGAGGTGCGTCGTCAGAGCGCGGCTGTGCTTAACGATGTCTTGCGAGAGGCCGCCGATGGTATCTGGCGCCTCCGCAGCTATCCGTTCCTGCGGCTTTCCACTCGCGATACTTCTGGGGCGGAAGGAACCGCGCGGTGGCCTCCTCGACAGATGAGGGGAGCGGCGAATGCGTGAGATCGGATACAAGCGCGACAAGAACCGAGAGATCCAGATTTATCTGGCGGGTGGGCTGAAGGGGTCCCTGGTGGTAGCTTCGGCGCCTTGAGGACTGGTATTGGAATGTCGCTCTCGGGTCTTTCGCCCAACTCGACGTCGACGCCCATGTCGCGCAGGCATTGAATGGTCTGCGCTATCCGCGGGTCGCTCGCTTCCCCGTTGGGGCGGACAGGCGAAGGGATCTAGTCGAGTGAGTCGCAGCGTAACGCGGGGAATTTCGGGCCCACTTATGCCCTCGATTGGATTTGCATTCGCGGCATCGATAAGCACCCGACCCATTTGCAGAATGGAATTGTCGAACTCAGTTTGGGCAAGACTTGGTCTCCGGTCGGGGTCGTCAGAGTCAGATTCCGAGTCTGTCAGGTACGAGTCGATTTCTCGGAATTCAGCCAAGATTCCGGCGTTTTTGATCCTATGAAATTGTCAAGACGAAGAAAAAACCATGTCAGTATATGAACTGACGTATTTATTCGAATCCATCGCCGACCATTGTCGGCAACGACGTCCACCTTGGTGGATGGTGGTCTCCGTCCCTTGCGCTCGCGTCGATCCGCGCCATCCGATGGATTGAGCTGCAGAAATTTGAAAACAGACACCACGGAGGAAGTGTGTTCTAGCAATTCCTGGTATACGGCCACCAGATATGGCGCATGAGTTGATATTGGCTGTTCATGCTCCGACGCAGGATCAGATAGAAACTACTGATGAAGTGCGCAACATGAGCGAAGGCGTGCATGCACAGAGAGAGTGAGCAAGCCTTTTCGAGAATATCGATATCGAACTTTATTGACTCTCGCAACTTCTTGATGCCTGGAACATTTTCGTGGCGTAGCCATTGCCCGTCATCGTTTGGATCGGCGTCGACCGACGAATCAAGGATTGGAGGAACCCCGGCGAGCGGCTTTGAAGTTCAAGAGCGCGTCAAATATGGATTGGAGTTTTTTGAGCAGCAAATGAAGCTCAGGATGCGCTAGTAGAAGCCATAGTCCAGACCTCGAACGAAAAGTCGGAGTCAAGAAGCGAGAAGCTCTAGACAAACATTCTCAGGGGCTATGCCAAACAACCGCCCGCGGCCCAAAAAAGCAATTTTGCAATTTTGGCCAATTTCCCAAAGCGAGGATGGATTTGGAAGCAAATGCACCTAGATCTTGACTGCTCAAATTCTACACTATTCCTTCTGATTCGGAGTCCTGCCGACGCGTTGGAATCAATATTAGGTTATGTAATAATCTACAGAGTTACAGAAAGCCAGCGATAGGCTAGAAAATATGAGATCCGGCTCAGAACGGCGAATCAGGAATGTTGGACCACCACTAAAACGAAGGATAAGCGTCGAAACCACTGCACATAAGCATACATAACATACCGGATGACACTCCCCGCCGTCCCAGTGCCACACTCGCGTCGCATCCCCAACGACCATCTTCGCAAACTGCATCCCATTGCCCTACCTCGACGTTCTTCATCCACCACACCACCACCCAATGCCGTGTGATCCACTTCCACCACACGTAGTACTTCCACTCGTACGCAGTTGATTACCCGCGGGTTGAGGTAGATGCGCTGCATATCAAACTGCCGGCGGAGGTCGTACGGAAGATTGAACGACTCGGATGACCAGCACTCCTTATCGGTTGAGACACGAAACCGGAGCGGTGGAGTCATTGCGGGTGTAAGGGAGGCGGGCTGCGGGTATGCTGGGTGCGTCTTAGGGAGCGGGCGCGAAAGCGGGGCGGTGGAGAGGCGCCCGGGGACGCGAAGGGAGAGGGGTAGCACAGGGTCTGCACGGAAGGCAACGATGCCGTTCCAGCAGGCGAAAACGGGCGCAGGGCTCCTCGTGCATCACTGCTTCCATGCCCGTGTCCTCTAGGAAGTAAGGCCAGAGAGAGGATACGAGACGGCCGAGGCGATCGCGCACGACCCAGGCGTCGTACAGACTAGCGACAGATAAGAGACAGAGATTATAGTGAAAGGAAAGCGCTCACCCCCATCGCCCCATGTCTAATCCACAGACCATGTCCCATTCGCCATCTTTTGTCTTCAAGAGCTCCACAACCGACTCCGCTTCTATCAGGATGTCGTTGCTAAATAGGACTACGTCGTAACCGCCGTGCTCGACGAGCGGTACGAGGGCCAGGTTGCGCGCGGCGGAGAGAAAGTCGATGCGTTCGCGGTCTGTGCTCGGATGACTTCAGGAATATGCGAGAGCCTGGTGATAACCCACGTACCTGGGGGCCGCGGCTCCGTATTGTCGCGCGTGAGAATGCGATGTGCTACGCCCAGGCCGTCGAGGGTTCCCTTCCATTCGTCGAGCATTTCAGCCGTGCCGTCCCAGCTGTTGCCCTCGACCACAGAAATAAATACATTGTCCTGTGCAGATAATAAACTTGGGGAACGAAGGGAAATTAATCCGTACTCACGGTACCAAGATAGTGGATGACCTTTGTAAACTCTTTAATCCAGTAAGGCAAAATGTCGATATTGTTATTAAACATGACAGCGACGAAGACCTTGGCTGTGCGGGATTAACGGAGGAAAATATACGAGTCCTCGCACTCACTCCCATTATGGTACCCGCTCTTTTTCGGTTCTCGCAAAGCAAGTTCTATTTCGGGCCTGTACCGATGGTCGCCGGGGAGTTCGTATGTCTTGAACATGTATAGCCCGCTGAGTGCAAGGGCCACAAAGCCAACAAAAGTAGTCAGCCACGGGACATTCATCTTTGGGAATTCGAGACGCGTCCGCCGGGTCCTGTTCCGTGCGCCCGCATGTCCGTCCTCCGTCGTGTTCACAAGCTCGTAATCCTCTGTAGACCTCTTCCTCCGCGTGAACCACCGCACAGAGAAGGCGAACAGCACCTTCACAATCGCCCACAGCACGATGCCCACGGCCATGCAAAATCCCCAGCTGGGAATTGTGGCCATCAACACGACAAGGCGCGTGCGCGGAGTGGGCCAAGCGGGCAGGAAGAGTCCATCGGGGAAGTGAAACGTCCAGTAGTCCCAAAAGTAGAGGTAGATGTACCGAAAGAGGAACAGAGGGACAGTGACAAACGCCGTCCGCGCGAAGATTTTTAGGGTCAAGGATGATAACCACTGGACATAAGATGCACCGCGGGAGACGATTGGATGTTTGCTGACGGCCCCTAGCCAACGAATCAGTGCAACAATGCGGGGTCGAAGCCTAGCGTAGTTAATTTGCCGCCGCGTGTTTTGCATTAGAGGGTCTTGGGTATTGAAGTGTGGCGAAGAGTGTGGCGAAGGGTTATAACTTATACTACGGCATCTTGGTCAAGTTGGGCTTGCTGAGAACGTGCCATCAACGATCTCGGAAAAATGTACACCAAAAAAGGCAGTTCCGCAGCAATAGGAAAATCCGTGTACGGGCTTGACAACCCGTTCTGTCACCGGGAGCGTCTACTTGTGCGAAAGCCACCCAAAAGAACTGAGCGAGGGCGACCACGTTCAAAGATGGAGCGGGACGCCAGCGCGTTTGACGATCATCCCAAGTCCGGATTTGCCTTGGATTGAGCAGTAGTCCTTTGAATAGCTGTCCTTTTGCGACCTGGGTAATTCAAGCGAAATTTTTAAAGCAGACGGGTTTGAACAGATGGGCAGAGGTTGTTCGGGCCTGGTCGGACTCGGTCGGGGTTGCGTCACACTCGAAGGACGCAAAATCTTTCGCCGATCCTGTTCGGTAGATGGTGGTCGAGATTCGCTCAAGCAGCCGTGACGTCACAGATCAGCGGCTTTTCTTTTTTTTGTCAGACTCGCGCGTCGTCCAGGATAATTCATGAATAGATAGAGTCAGGACAGAATGAAGTATCGTATCGGGAGTGGTATGACAGGGAAACTATAGAGTCGACCCAGATCAACTTGAAGGTTTGCCGTCCAGCGATATTGAAGAAGCCAAAAGATACACGATTGAATCGGGGGTCCGTATTGGAGAAACCATGAATACACGATTGAATCCGGGGGTCCTGCGGAGAAAACTTGATCAAAGTACAGAGGTCCTCGGGGAATGTATCTCAAGCCCGACGAGTCTACGTGAATGCGTTGGTATGACGAGGGAAAATGCAGCCGGCGCACACACCATCATAATTCCGGGTTGTTAGCGGACTGCGGACGAGAATTGTGGGAGAGACTAGCGGGTCCGTCGAGGAGACGGTGGGAGAGGCGAGCGGGGCCTTGAGGGAGGCGGTGGGCCTTGAGAGGGGAAGTTGTTCAGGCGGGGACGCGTTGCTGGCCGAGGCGGCTTTGCGCTGTAAAGAGATTATTGATAACGATGTCGCAACGAGGCGGGACGACAAACCTTGAGTGAGATCGGGGCAAGCAGGCCAGTCGAGCGTCTGGGTCCGTTGGGAGACGTTGGCTAGCCGAGGTTTGTTGCCAGCGGAGCCCCCGGCACACCGACTTTTCCTCCTCCGCGGGCCATCCGTGCCTGAGGCCAGTACTGATGAGCGATTGCAAAGTAAGTGAGTCGGTGCGACATGCCTTGGGTGAGATCGGTGCACGCTGCTCAGGCGCGGCTTCGGGGGAAGAGCTGCTCCGCCGATGGATGCTCGTGAATGCGAGTTTGCGCCCTGGTACACCAAATTTACTGCCGTTTTTGCTGGGCACACTTGACTGGATAACAGGTCGCAAATGGCAAAACGGCACGGTCGAAAAGGAGATAGGATTGACGGACCTTGAGCGAGATCGGCAGCAGGCCCGTCGACACCTCGGGTTCGTTGGACGCGAAGGGCCGCCAGCCTTCGACCACCGCAGAGAGATTGCTGCCGGGGATACCAGACTTGCCGCCACGTCCCGCATATTGGACCCTGGAAGTGTCGGCTTGGCGAACACTTGTCGATGGAGGAGAGGTGGGAGAGAAGGGAGCTCTGGGGGTGTTTGGAAGCCTGATAAGCAGGTCGTCGTACTTTCTCTCTTGTTCTTTCGTCCGTTTGACGGGCTTTTTCGCGATTTGAAGCTTGTAGATACGATGAGCGACCTTGAGGTCTGCTTACTGAAATTAGACACCAATGGAGCTTGAAAGGATCACAGACCATTGGGCTGACCGATGCCATGACAAGCGTGACGAGGTTTCTTGGATGGGCGCCTGAGGCAGGAAGTGAGCAGAGGTATCTGGACGTCGTTGATCGAACCTACAAATCTTGCAAAGAGAGTTTGAGCGGACTGGGATGACCTTTCCAAGGTTCTGCGCTGGAAAATTTGACTTCAGCCCATGAAATAATACAGCATAAGTATTATGAAAGGAGGTGGATTGTACGGCTACCCTTAGGCCCCACAGGTGAGGGGAGAGGAGGGCTGGACCTGAATCCCTTTTCCAATCGCATTTCCGAGATTCTTATCGACCTGAGTACATTAACCAGAGTTAGCCGCCGAATGGTCGAAATCAAAGTAGCACTGACGCAAGCAAACATGTCCACCGAGCGCTGATTGAGGAGCATTAATAAAATATGACAAGAAAGCTAGGTAGCGCCTTACCTGCTTCACCTGTTGAACGGTTACGCTATTTAACGCCGTAATGACATTCGCGACTAGCGACTGCCTCTCTACTTCCGTGAACTCCTAGGTTAGAGTTAGATTAGTGTCGTAAACCTTGGTCGCGCGGAATCCCGCACCTTGTTATATAAAGCGTTTGGCTGCTCAAAGTCCATGCGCGAAAGCCGATAGGACGAGAGGACCGTAGCGGGTCCCACGATGGGGTCTGCGATCTGCGATAAGTTGTATGGTCGCTGGGGGAAGGACACCGGTGGTTGAAAGGAAGATGGATAATTCGGTGCCGAGGGGGGTAGAGTGCCTGCGCCGCCGTCAACACGCATCCATCCCGCGCCTGAGTATTGAATCAGTCCAAGAACCAAACCATAAAGAGACCGACATACGCTGGAAATTGTGAACCGCAAGAGGGCAGTTGATGGGTATCTCTAGGTGATTAGGTCCGAGACGATGGCGCGCCGTATCCGAATACCTGTAAGTAATCTGCGTGAGATTGGGCTCTAAGAGAAATCTATATCACGCACGCAAATAGACGAGACTGCAGGACTGGGTCGTTCGATGGCTCAGCCTATCGGAAATTAGCCTCGTAGTTCTTCTTTCCATGTTGAGCACTATACCCCAGGAGGCATATTTCCGGGAGAGAATGACACTTGAATGAGTTAGTACGAGAAACGAGCATGGCGTTCGACATACGCTGCTCGATTTCCGCGAACCTAACCACACAGATATACTCAAACACCGATCTATCCCAGACTTGAAGCACATACCAGTTTTCCGGATTTTTGTCCAAAACAATTTTCCCCACTTCCAGCAACGGAAATTCATCTTCTGGCCACACTTTGGTCAAATCATTCTATCTAAACTTAGCTTCCTGGAAAAGAGATCGGCTGAAGAGCAGACGCACGACATCATATTTGTACTTTTGGCCTTCCTCCGGTGTCATGGTCTGGATCGCTACATGCCATGTTGGGAAATTTTTCGCTGCGATACGATCCCTGCGCTGCTATGAGCTGAATAAACTCTGTTGAAAACACCCAACTTGCCTAAGGTCTTGGGTGTTGTGATCGGGGTTGCTGGCGGCCAGCGCCTAAAGCTCGGTGTCAAAGACTGAGGAAATGCCCGATTCTTGACCGACCAGTGCTTCTTCTGCAGACAAATTATCTATTCCTTGTTGGGAGATCACTTTGATTTTCACGTAGTGCCACGAGCCGTCTTTCGCCACCCATTTGTATGTATGCCCGCTCCATCCGTGCATCTAACAGGAGTTAGTTGTTGAGATACGCCAAATGAGTAACAGACCTGCGCCCAAGAACGGGGAGCTAGAGTCGTGCGAACATTAATTTGCGACATTGCCGATTTCGGCATTTGACTTACTCCCACGGTTGGAAAACAAGATCATTACTTGATACACCGATTCCTGGTTCCTGTGAACGTCGGGTCACTATAAATCCGAAGTAGAAGCGATTTCGCCTTACTGCGACCAATAATCCCTGCAACACAGTGTGAACGGAAGCAATGTGATTTTTGGTTCAACTCACCATTGAATTGTAGGGGACCGAAGGTTGGTTTGGGGATCCCGCTTTTGACTTATGAAGAAGTCAGCAAGGCCCTGCAGAATATGAGGATCCCTACCTGTGAATGAAGAGAGGGAATTTCGTTGGGTCCCGCAGGAAAAACACGGGGGTATTATTGAACACTGCGAGGGACATTGAGGGGGCGTTTTCGGAAGAGCGGCGAATGCGCACCCCAGTCCCAAATGCCCATCTGCCAGGATACTCATAAGTAAATTAATGCCGAATTATAAAAGAGAAGTTACGAACCGATGTGCGCATCTTGATGGCAAAGCTATCGAAGATTTATCAGAAGAAAAATTTGAATTCGGGCATCAAGGCAGCCTCACCCTCGAGGATCGCGGTTGGTATCGGGAGTCCCAGACTCTCCTGCCACAGTGGAAAAACGCATGGTTAAAGGTACCTTTGTACCCACCCCTTCCGAAAACGGGGCGGCCATGGTAATCTGAAAGCTTAAGTCGGACGATCCGCCCCATACAGTGAAATACTCACATTGCTGACATCACGAGTGACTTCGAACTGAAGTCCGGTTAAGACGGCGAAGACAAAAGAAACAACACCGTACATAACCATGGGCCCCACTACCCTTCGCATGAACAACCTGAGATAGCGGGTTATGTTAGAATACCAATCTCAGAGAAAAGTGACAATGCTGACTCTTTCAGGGATTCGCTCGCGACCGAAGTGGGTAAGTAAATCTATAAGGTGAAAATCCTGTGGTACACTCTTAGTCTCGAACTTGATTCTCAAATTATCCACCGACCTGAAGCAACAGTGGTCCTCTCTACGAAGTATCGGCGACTTCAGGACCATAAACTCTGGGTAGTTATTGGCACGAACCGTTCCTTTAGTAAAAACGTCAAATTAATGGTGATCTCCAAAGAAGAGCAGTTCGTACCGACTCTCTGGTAATCATACGGGGATGATACTGGGTGTCCTCCTCCATCCTTTACGAGCCTGAGTATCAAGATACGCGAGAACTCGACCAGAAGCTGACCGTATACACTGGCTGGGTGTTATTGGCGAAGGTCGTATGTACCCAGCCCGTCAAAAGCAGAGGGAAAAGCAGCGCTCGGGCGGTAGAGAGGCTTGAGTGTTTGAACATCTTGAGAATGCTGACGAGCCGGGCCCTGATTTTTGGACCGCGAAAGAGGGAGGGTTATATAGGAATCGGACTGGTCCTGAAACGCCACCCGAGTTAGCTAACGCTCTTGGACACGACGTACATTCCGGCATTGATGTGGGTCGAAAGCGGCGGAAGGGTAACTGCGATACCAAGGGGCAAGATCTGACCCTTCCGCGCCGAGTTGACCGCGAAAATGGGAGGCCGCTTGCCTCCAAATAGAATAGTCCATATACAGCGGACAGCAGTAGGCTTTCCAAGAGGACCAATGACTTGCGCGAGGGGTGCGCCACGTAGGGGCGGGTAAATGCAGAGCGTTGAATAATATTTCATTACAGATACCGAGTAAGCTCGCGTCGGGCGCGTCGAAGCGAAAAATGGCCTCGATGATCCCGGTCCTGGGGGACAGATGGATGGAATTGAACAGGCTCACCTCAATTTGATGAGGTACGTGCGCCAATAATTGCACTATCGGAATCGAAGGGGCCGTAATAAAAAAAGTAGTTTGCGCGCTGTTTGGTACTCGTTGTGGCGCCAGGTAAATCCGGCAGGGTTACCTTCAGTTTCAACACTCCATCAATATGTAGAACTCATCGCCAAGAAAAATCGGCCCACACTGCGAATAACGGTCTCCTGTTTAGAGCACGGAGGATGGAATTCAAAGCCACCTCCGAGACAGGCTCTGACAGACTGAGGAGTTGCTCGAGTTCTGTTGCGAATGCACGACGTTCCCGGGAAAACTGTACGACCTGGTACGTACAGGGCTCCATTTTAGGCTGTTTCGTTGCTGTTTAACGCAAACCAAAAAAAAAGTGAATGCCCTCCATTACGGCGCATTATTGCGGTGGATTATGTATATATGCCGGTTGAAATAATCATCTCGATGACGATAACACCAGCAACCCGGTAATGCGGCGCGTTCAGGTCCAGTAAGTAGCAACAAGGCGATGTGTGGGCCAGCGCCTGTGTGCTTGGAATACACCGATCATTTCCTATCGCATACGACCTATCGGGGTACGACAGACTAAAGAATGCCATTCAAGTCGCTCACTGCGCCCGACACTGACGGAGAACTCGGATCCAATGGACCGGGGAATCCAAGTCGGGGCAAGTTGGATGTTGTTGAAATGCGGCGTTAGATGCACTCTCCAGAGTCCGAAGTACGCGCAGAGATTATGTGAGGTCTGGCCACTTTCAAAAGATTTTGATCCCGTCGAAGGGACGTTCATGAATATTTTAGCCGGAGCTCATCGCCTTTAAATTGGTGCGGTTTGATGCGGCTGTGGGTCGGATCACCGATGTCCTTTTCGAGATCTGCTTGACTGACGCGGCTACACCAGCTCTGAGGTCTTTGAAGCCTTCAAAATAGGTTCGGGGCAACCATATATTACCTCCTCTTGCAAAAACCCAGCTGCATTATAAAGGGTGTGAACTGGGCCCATCACCCAACAATAATCCTACATCACCACTGCGAACGAGTCAGCTTACCGCACGCAGGTAACGGTATGCGAGACTCAGACATACCGGATGACACTCCCCGCCGTCCCAAGTCCACACCCTCTTCGCGTCCCCAATAACCATCTTCGCAAACTGCATTCCATTCCCCTTCTCCACATCCCGCATCCACCACCGCACCACCCAATGCCGCGTGATCCACTTCCACCACACGTAGTACTTCCACTCGTACGCGTTGATCACGCGCGGGTTGAGGTAGATGCGCTGCATATCAAACTGCCGGCGGAGGTCGTACGGGAAGTTGAATGACTCAGAGGAGAAGCACTCCTTGTCGCCCGAGAGGCGAAATTTAAGCGGCGGGGTGGCCGCGGGGGTGAGGCCGGCGGGCTGTGGGTACGCTGGGTGCGTCTCCGGGAGGGGGCGGGAGAGCGGGGCGGTGGAGAGGCCGCCGGGGGTGCGGAGGGAGGGGGGCAGCATGGGGTCGGCGCGGAAGGCGACTATGCCGTTCCAGCAGGTGAAGACGGGCGCAGGCTCGTCGTGCATTACGGCTTCCATGCCGGCATCTTCCAAGAAATACGGCCACAGGGAGGATACAAGACGGCCGAGGCGGTCGCGGATGACCCAGGCGTCGTAGAGACTGGCGGCGTATAAGACAGATGAAGTATAGTGGAGGGGGAAGCGCTCACCCCCATCGCCCCATATCTAATCCACAGACCATGTCCCATTCGCCATTCTTCGTCTTCAAGAGCTCCACGACCGACTCGGCCTCTATCAGCACGTCGTTGCTGAACAAGACAACATCGTACCCGCCGTGCTCGACGAGTGGTGCGAGGGCCAGGTTGCGCGTGTCGGAGAGAAACTGGATGCGGCCGGGCCCCGTAGACATATCTGTGCCCGCGCAGCGTCAGCAATACGCGGAACTCAGTATGAATGTGCATGCACGTACCCGCGGGCCGTGTTACCGTCTTATCGCGGGTTAGAATGCGATGTCGCACGCCAAGGCCGTCGAGTGTTCCTTTCCAATCGTCAAGCATTTCAGCAGTGCCATCCCAGCTGTTGCCCTCGACGATGGAGATGAATACATTGTCCTGCAGAGAGGGTAAATTTTGCGACGAGCGGAATCGAGTGGCACTCACGCTGCCCAAGTAGTAGATGACCTTCGTAAACTCTTTGATCCAGTAGGGCAAAATGTCGATGTTGTTGTTGAACATGACTGCAACGAAGACCTTGGCTGCGCACAATTAACGACGAGGAACAGAGGTTGTCCTGGCACTTACTCCCGTCATGGTATCCGCTCTGCTTCGGTTCTCTCAGCGCGAGCTCTATGTCGCGTTTGTACCGATAGTCGTCGGCGAATTCATATGTCTCGAACATGTACAGCCCGCTGAGTGCAAGCGACACGAAGCCAAAAAAGCTGGCCAGCCACAGAACGTTCATCCACAGGAGCGCAGGGCGTCTCCGCTGGGTCCTCTTCCGCGCGCCCAGGTGCTCTGTCGGGCTCGCAAGCTCGTAATCCCCTCCGCCACGCCTCCTCCGGGCGACCCACTGCACGGAAAACGCAAATAACACCTTCAGCACCGCCCACAGCACGACCCCCACGGCCATGCAAACTCCCCAAGTAGGGACGGTGGCCATCAACACCACGAGACGCGTCCGTGGGGTGGGCCAGGCGGGCAGGAAGAGTCCATCCGGGAAGTAGAACGTCCAATAGTCCCAAAAGTAGAGGTAGATGTACCGAAAGAGGTACAGGGGAATCGTTATGAAGGCGGTCCGAGCCAAGATTGTTAGGACAAAAGATGATAGCCAGTAAAGCGGGTACACAATGCGCGAGACGGTTGGGTGTTTGCTGACGGCTGTTAGCCACGCAACCGGTGTAGCCACGCGAGGTCCAAGGCCAGCGTAGTTCATCTGCCGCCATGCATTTTGCATTATATTTTTTGGATAGAGAGCCTATTAGCTGGACCGCTAGAATTCCGGGAAGCTGGGAGGCAAGATTGCCTTGGAATATGGAACGCAAGAGAATCCAGCGACTTCCCGGCGAGAGGAGCTCGGACGAGGGGTGGGGAAAAGATAACCTCTTAATAGCTGCGGCCATCGGAAGGCGTTGGCCGCTGCGGCAAACAAGTGCAACTCAAGGGTCTCTTCTGTACTCTCGTCTGATACTTTATCTTTCAGAACCATGGGGCGCGGATCTCGCAGTTAAATAACGTCAAGTTAAAATCTGGGCACACTTCAAACCTCTCTGAGAGTCTCTGAGCTACTCTATGTCCAACACAACACTCGACCTAGTCTCTGGACAAACACTTTATAAAACTTGCGCTCGTGCGCTCGACGTCGTTCCTTGCGCAATTAATCCCACCGAAATTTCAGGATTATTTGCAAGAGGTTCATCATTCAAGACTCTAAATCCGAGGGATCCTTTAGGGCAATATACTGAGACTCTCAAGACGTTTCGGTATGAACAAGCCGAGGGCTCAGCGCTCAGCCCGAGGAACGCCGGAGGAACGCGATCTGCAAAAGATCTGCACTGATCTGACACTCTGAGACTCGCATGGCGGAGCTGGCGGATGCAATGCGAGCACGGACCAGCGACACATATATAGCGACTCCATCGACCAGACGTGCACTTTCGCTCCCCCGATGATACTTATCCCGTCCTATTATCTCGAAATACCTCGTCTACTCATAGGCTGTTCAAGCAGAACCTCGGAGAACCGTCGACCCATAGGAAATAACGACCGCATTCCAGTTGTTGGGACAACCGAGGACAACCGTTTGAACTGCGGTGCCTTGTTCAGATGTATCGCTGGTACCGGGCCCGTTGGCATGCTCGGCAACAGGTTCGTCATTTTCTTGTGGTATAAAAGCCACTGTCCCGTTTGCGAACTGAAACAGTTTTTCCCTTCTTCAATTCATCGACAGTCTTTTCCCCTCCTTCACTCATTTCAAGTATGTTCTCCCGGGTTCTCGCCACTCTCCTTGTTACTGTGATAGCTGTCTCGGCGTCGCCAGTCGAGACCCTCGAGGTACAAATCTCTCTCTCCCCCCATGCGACGAATATTCACGATATGAGTACAGAGCCGTCAGTCATGCGCGTCGACGTATACCGTCGTGAGCGGGGACTGGTGCAGCGCCATCGAACAAAAGACCGCGGTCTCTGATGCCACGCTTCATGCCCTCAATCCTTCGATCAATAGTGGCTGCACAAGTACGAACCCCTTCTACTTCTCCGTGTTTATTTTCGCTGAGTTTTTTTCTTCTCGCTAGATCTTCAAGTCGGCCAAGTCCTCTGCCTCAGCGGCAGTGGTAGCAGCAGCGGTGGCGGGAGCAGCGGAGGCTCGGGAATCAACGGCATCGGTATGTCCTTTTCTATTTTGCATTTCTGTTATAGTCAACTCTGTTATGCAGCGACCTATTACCAACCCGATGGCGGGTTTGGTGCCTGCGGTAACCATCTCCAGAACACCGATGCCGTCGTCGCTCTCGGCGTGAACAACTGGGCTGCCGGTGCCCACTGCGGACGGAACATCCTCGTTCAGTGTGCGTATCAGGTCTTACTTCTTCCTTGGATCGTCGATGCTGAATGCAATGCGTTAACAGACCAAGGACGAAGCATCACTCTCAGCGTTCAGGATTTGTGCCCTGGCTGCCAGGGTGACAATGGAATCGACTTGACTGAGGGCGCAATGGCCGCAATTGACCCAAACTACGTTAACGATGGGCATATTAACGTCGTCTGGTCCTTTGTGTAATTTTTGGTCTCCGGAGATATACTCATATTTAGTTTTTGTAATGGGTAATTTGGTGTGTGGTCATTGTTGTGACTTTCTAATAGAGTTTACGAACAAAACGGGAACGATGTTACACGAAGATGCCCTGACCGAGGCTGCCCTGGTCATGATTCAAGATCCCATTTCACTACTTATTCATCCAGCAAAGAGGTGTTACATGGAAATCAAATTCGCGCCAGGAAAACGATACCGTAGATGTGAGAACGCGAACCAGGTTCACCTTCTGTACGTAGTTCCTGCTTCGTATGAAGGCCGCTGCGCTTTAGGTTTTCAATGATATCTTCGAAGCTTTCACTGAATGGTGCACTCGGAGTCTCCACCCGTAGCTCCACGCGTTCCCAACGAGCAATGTCCGCCGGCGCCGTTCCGGACTCCTCTTCCGCGTCTGTCCACCATCGGGAGGCAATCAGACCCGCCAAAATATTTTCCGACACCCTAGTTGGTGAAATTCCCCGCAAGCGTAAATCCCGCAGGCGCGGCACCAAAGGTTTCAAGCCGCGTTCGTAATGGAGGGCGCGTAGCAACGCGTCGTCGATGCAATCCATACAGAAATCTAGAGTCAAGTAGTTGAGGAGCGGTGCATAAAGAAGGGCGGCTATGAGGGCGTCTGGCGTTAGAAACGCATGGCATAGCTTGAGTGAGGTGAGATGCGGTGAACGCAGCTGGAATGCCGTGAAGGCAGATGCCGACCATGGGCAACGTGAGCCGAAATACAGCACAAGACTCGTCAGTGCAGGAGCAGATAGGGAGTCCAGGAACGACATGAAGTGCGTTTCATATCCACCGTCAATCTCGAAAATGCGCAGGTGGGGAAGAGTGACCATCCTAGACGGGGCCACTAAGGTCCACATGAAAGTGTCCACAGACGCCGTGACCAGGTTCACACACTGCGCGAGGATCTCCAGGGATATATCCGTCGCAGTGCTTGTCCGCAGAGTGAGATCCCTGAGTTGCGTCCACGGCATGTTAAGTCGTGAAGTCGGAGTGAAACTTAATTTGCGGAGGAGTGGCGTGGCACCGAATATCGGAAGTGCTGAAGTACCATCTACGTGCGATGGCCCCAGATCCACCTCTTCAAGGCTCTCGAAGGTATGCCCCACGGCAAGGCGCATGAAAAACCAGGCTGGAGCGGATCGGTACAGACATAAAGAGGACCAGCGCGATGATATGGACAATAGCTCCTCCAGTACGCGATGAGCCACATCCTCCTCCGGGAACTCCGTGAGGAGGATAGGGACGGACATCGGCGCAGAACGGGACAGCCAGGCCTTGAGACCATCGGCATCGCCGTCTACTCGGAGGTCTACACCCACAGGCCCGGTCCATAGACGTGGAGTGCCGAATGAGATCGCCCGCCAATGTGAGGAAACATGGGAAACCCGATAGGCGTCCTGGAAATGTGCGTAACGTCCCAAATGTTGTTCCTTGGAAATCGCAAATCCGAAAATCCGCACCAACAGCTCGACGGGAAGTTGGATCGGTGAGATGAGATGTCGGAGTGCATCAACCACAAGAATCTCGCGGTCGCGGCGCTCGACGAGGGAAGCAAGCCGCGACTCAAGATCGGCGATTTGGGACTCCACAGAGAGGATTTCGGAATTGGACTCTCCAATTAATTGTTGGATCTCCGTTCTGGATTTCCCCTTGGTCCTTGTTCTCTGCTCGAGAAGAATCGCGGCGCGAACAGACATGAGTGTTGGGTACAAACTTTCGGCCGCAGAAATCCGACACGCCAAATAAATCCAAGAACGGCTCTCGTTCCGCCACCATATGCTCCAAGCCAATATCGATTTGCGCGCACAGCTTGCTGAAGTCGATGCGTCGATACTCCGACTTAAATCACGCCTGAGGGCCCTTGAAGCTACTCGACTTCCCCTTCAAAGGCAGCTGGATCGCGTCGTGTTTCAGGTCCTCTCGCTGCCACCCGAAGTAGTGTCCAATATTTTCGTGGAATGCCTACCTCGCCGTCTCGATACTGGCTCCCTCGATAGAGGCGTCCCTAATGCGAAGCTAGCCCCCCTCCTTCTGTTACAGGTCTGCCGGACGTGGAGGGCAATTGCTGTATCGACTCCTCATTTATGGCATTACCTTCACCTAGATCTCACTCACGGACTCCACCTGCAAAAAGTCGTAGGGGACTGGTTCGAACGCGCTGGGTGCTGCCCGCTCACCTTCAGTGTTCGCGTGCGGGAGGGAGGGGAAATATTCGACGGCGCAATCGGCTCCGTTCTTCTCGTCTTCGCCTCACGGCTACGGAGCATTTGCCTGCAGCTCACACTGGACGACTACGAGGAGCTTTCAGACCTCGGGCCTTTTCCGATCCTCGAGAACCTCACCATTTCGCTTCCTCGGCGTGAATCATCCACGGAGCGTATCCAGTTGTTTTCCAGCGCTCCTCTGCTGCGTCGTGTCTTTTACACCGAGGGAGCCAAACCTCGCCAGTTCGTCCTTCCTTGCAGGGATGTGTCCCAACTCACTTGCCAAGCTGCTCTCGTACAAGATGACTTCTTAGATTTCCTTCAGGAAAACACATCCGTAAAGGGATTCCAGGGTCTTGTCCGCGGACGCGTTCGCCGCACCGATGGCGTGACCCACCACCATCTCGAAACTCTGCATCTTGTCCCCAGCAGCTTGACCAATTTTCTTCGATTTCTTCGGCTTCCCGCCCTCCAAAACCTTCACGTTTCTTCGCTCGATCACAATGCGCAAGAATATTTCCCCTCCTTCCTTGCATCCACCTCTTTGCGACGCTTTCATACCGAGCATCAAATAGAATCGCTCTCCGTGGAATGGTTCACGGTTGCGATGCCGCGTCTCGTCGATATCGAGCTCTGCGATCCCACATTGCGTTTTTCCGCGAGTTCTTCGGGATGTTGGACCGCTCCCAAGAAAACGGGTTCCTTCCGCATCTGAAGACCCTAACGTTCCGACACTGCGCCTTCGAGCTGGACGCATCCATGTTGCAGGCGCTTTCGTCCCGCTGCAACCCGCACGACGAATCTGCCGTTCTTGTATCGTTCCAGCAGATTTGGCCTGAAGGATGGCAGTCTATATTTACTGTGGACGATTCCACAATTGCTGCTTGCCGGGAACTCATTCAACGGGGGATGGTGATTCACGTTGGGGCCGTGGCGCGGAACTGGATCTCCCTACCTATCTCTTAGTTCTTGCTAGTACTATCTTGTCGGTTTATAGACCTCGGTAACCTCGAAGAACAAATACAAGTTTGCCTGCATCTCTTCATTTGCAACAAGTGTCTTAGTGTAGCACCTCGTCGCATCAAGTCCGTACAGTCAGTCGCTGTGGCGCTAGTCGAGGTCGTCGAGTCTCTGCCTGACAGTCATTTCTTTGAGAGTCATTTCTTTGAGGGTCGCAAGCTGCCGAGCGGTTCAATAGACAAACGGGAAGAAAATTGGGTACGGAGTCACTTTGCCTGTGAGAATCTGGAACGAAATCTGAGTAAAACGGCGGCTGCCGACGCGTTAGAGCTCAGTCACCTGAATCGCGTCCTTTACTTCATTATACCGAGGGCGGAGCTTTATGTAACTCTTAACGATCGCCTCTCCGTCCTCATGCTCGCTGTAAACTAGCTGTGAAGCTTGTTCGTATTGGACTGCCGCGAAGAAACATGCCTGTACCCTGATTCCTTCCCGAGGCTCTCGACTTTCTTTTCGAGACTCTCGACCTCCGCTTCGAGAGCAGCTACACGCGCCGCCAGCTCCTGGATTCACGGTTAGCGAGGGAACGGTGGTATTCATGGTGTCTTGCGCGTACTTTGACTGAAATGTGGGCGTGCATGAGGGTAGGAAGAGAGAGCAAGAAGGCAAAACGCGTTGATCTGTCAATTACATATTCGGAAGCCTGCCTTTCCAGGACGCGTATTTACATCTTTAGACTTTGCGGCAGAGGATTTCGCCGTGCAAAAGACCAAACCAAGCGTCCGGTTGAGAACCCCAAGTCTTCCAACCCTGCGACATGGCGGTCAGATCCTCCTGCGTCCCAAATCCGCGCTCCACGGCACTCGTGGCGAATTCTGACGAAAGAACACGGTCTGCCCATGTTGAAGTCCACCAGGCAATTTCCTCGGGGGTACTGTAGCACCAAGTGCTAGCGGTCGCGGTAATCTGGGCTTTGGGGATACCGGCTGCGAGAGCCCAAGACAGCAATCGTCGTCCGGCGTCAGGTTCTCCGCCGTTCGAGCGCGCGACCTGTTGGTGTGTTTTGCGCCTGCGGGAATGTGAACCTCTCTGTTCTCGACGACGGAAATTGAAAGACTACCATAGAGCTATCCCCCTGCTTTCGGGAAACCAGGTCATCGCCTCAAAGTCTGTATCGCGCGCCGCGACGATTCCTCCGGGCTTGGCGACGCGGAACATCTCCTTCAAGGCCAGAATTGGATCGGGGACGTGCTGGAGAACTTGGTGCGCGTGAACGACGTCGAAGGAGTTGTCGGGGAAGCTGAGGGCCAAGACATCGTCCATCGCATAGGTGATGTTGGTGACACCTTGCGCAGCTGCATGGTCCCTGGCCTTTTGGAGGACGTCTTCGGCTGAGCGCTCGATACCAGTAACGTGTCCCGCTGGAACGAGCTTTGCGAGGTCGGCGGTGATCGTGCCGGGGCCGCAACCAACGTCGAGGATGTGCATGTTCGGGGTGAGCGAGCTCAAAAGATACGCGCAAGAGTTTTGTGCGGTGCGCCACGAGTGGGAACGCAAGACCGATTCATGGTGGCCGTGTGTGTACTGAGCGGTCATGGCAAGTGGGTGAACTTGGAGAGCATTGAGGCCAAATTGAGCTCCTATTTACGCGATTGCCCACGGTCGGAGTTCCTTTCAACTTTCGGAGTTCCGAACATTATCGGAACAGAACTAAGGCCCATTCCTCAACGTGCCGGCGATGAAACGGACGAGAATAAAAATAATCTATATTTCTATTTCTATAAAACAGCATCGTATTTTTCCATCTCCTTCATGAGGTTCGCCCATCTTCCATCGTGCCAAGTCAAAATATCCTCCCATTTATCCCTTGAAAGTACCAGCTTCGTCCAACGGAGAAGTCCCGCCACGATGATATCCGCATAGCAGATAGTTTCTCCCATGACGAACCTGCCCCTGCTGTTTTTTCGAATCCAGCTATCAACGCGGCCGAAACTGTCTTGGACGTTTTTCCACTCGACGACGTGCACGGCGCCTGTGGGCGTTACATCCTCCAAACGCCAGCCACCAAAGAGCTCCTCCCTCGTCCGCCGGAAGTAGCCCTGGCTGGCTGGGTTCAGGAACGGCAGGCTGGCTGGCAGATTGTAGGGGAGAAGGGATTGGGTGAGAGTAGCGTCGATAGTGTCCGTGAATGCGTAGTGGAACGCGGTCGTCCCTTGTGGGATCAGACGCGGTAAATCCGGATAAGTTGCATCCAAATAACGGGCGATCTCGATCGAGTCGGAGACGACCGTGTCTGGAGGTTTCGACAATTAGTATCTGTCGAATTGAACAAAAAAAGACACACCTGTCGAGGGATCGTAGATGACGGGAAGCGTGTAGTGAGGACATGTTTCGCTGGTCGGTTTCGCTCCAATTTTCTTGAGGAGAGGCTCAATCTCGAGATACTCGAGGAAGACGGTCCTGTGGGGGATGCCCTTGAAGTTGAGGGCATATCTGGAAGACTTTGGTAAATTGCGAGACGGTGGGTATTCAGTCTTACCTTGCTTTCGCGGTATTCGGCGACCAGGCTTGGCGAGGGTGGGTGGACGCGATGTCGTATAGAGTGATGACCGACATTGGGGGAAGTACTTTTTTCGTTGATGATGCAGCCAGGACGTGCAGTCATTTATACTGTTCACAAAAGAAAATTCGCTATGGCGTTCTTGCAAGACGGCGTGCATCGGAAGTTTTGAATCAGCTTGCCCGAGTCAGGTGACAAGAGATGGTGAGCTGAAAGAACGGGAGTCGGCGGCGTTTGTCACGACGATAGCTCGGAGCACGCAAAGCGGGACATAGTTGAGGATCGTAGAAAGCCGGAAGCAAGTCGGTGAAGACGGCGAAGTAGATATCCCTTCGCGAAAGTTCGGAGAGGTTGGCATCCAGGTTCGAGGGTTGGGGCTGGGTAGAAGTAGTGCTAATTGCAGCTTGACAATCGCTGTTTTTTTGGGATGCCCTGAGCCAGCCAGGTTAAGTTTGGGGATGCCACGAAGCTCTTAGCTGATGCTCACTCTATCTCTGGAGGTCAAAATATTTGTAGCGCTGCTGGTCAGCGTCGGACGGCGTCACAGTAGTGCTGAGTATGTTGACCTAGAACACAATGTTGCGTATGGTGCGGCGGAAGTGGCTCGGGATGAGATGAGCATGACCATTCGGGATCAAGGTTGGTGATCTTCCGGCAACTTGTCTAAATCAGACTAAATCTCGGTGATTTGAAGACAAGGCATTGAATCCCCGAAATTGCAACATGGTTTAGCTGAAATGTGAAGACCTAGCGGGCGGGCGCGAAGCGCCCCGCCAGGCTGATCGGCCAAAGAGTGTCGTTGGAAGGAAATAAAAATGAGGGTTGTTAGACAACACAGAGAAAAGATGACTGCTCCCCATGAGGGTCGAACTCATGACCTCCAGATTACACGACACAATGTCGTTCACACACTTCGTATGAGACTGGCGCTCTAACCAACTGAGCCAGGGAAGCACATCAGAGCATCCCACCAGGTCAACATGATCCTGACGCCTAACCAACTGAGCCAGGGAAGCTTTTCTTGGGGCCACCGACATCCACAGAGGGGCTTCTTGGGTTCACATTCGACCGGCGCTCAACCAACTGAGCCAGGGAAGCACATCAGAGCATCCCACCAGGTCAACATGATCCTGACGCCTAACCAACTGAGCCAGGGAAGCTTTTCTTGGGGCCACCGACATCCACAGAGGGGCTTCTTGGGTTCACATTCGACCGGCGCTCAACCAACTGAGCCAGGGAAGCACATCAGAGCATCCCACCAGGTCAACATGATCCTGACGCCTAACCAACTGAGCCAGGGAAGCTTTTCTTGGGGCCGCCGACATCCACAGAGGGGCTTCTTGGGTTCACATTCGACCGGCGCTCAACCAACTGAGCCAGGGAAGCACATCAGAGCATCCCACCAGGTCAACATGATCCTGGCGCCTAACCAACTGAGTCAGAGAAGCTTTTCTTGGGGCTGCCGACATCCACAGAGGGGTTTCTTGGGTTCACATTCAACCAGCGCTCAATTTTAGGCCGTTTATTTACTATTGGGTAGTTTCATGGGCATTTGAACCAGATTTAAAGCTGAAGCTGCACTTTAATTTCACCGGGCAGAAATTTGACTTGACTGAGGTTTCCATTGCCCAGGTGAAATTTAAACCAGAGTTGACTTTCTTCAAGCGGCCAACATACACAGAGCACAACTTTTCGACCCCCCCAAATAGCACACTCGACCAGCGCTCAACCAACTGAGTATTTGAGGCCTTTTATTTGCTGTTGTGACTAGGCTGAGGTTTCACCCGGATAATGCCCGGGTGAAACATCTTGCACTCCTGCTGTGGCTGAGTGGGAATTGAACTAGATCAACAGCTGTCCAAATGCGGACTACTCACATTGACATCCCGATTAAGAAGGTCTAGTTTCAGAGTTGAAGACTTCGGCCAGTGAAGAAGCAAAATATCAATGTCGGTAATAGTGAGCTAGCAAGCACATGTTTACAATGTGTCTACATATGGGAGAAGGCGGAGGAATAAGAAGCCTCCGCTGTGAGTAGGGGTTCAATTGCTGCAGGTTCGTGCCCCACTGGGGAGGCCAATAACACTATGTGCCGGTACACTGCAAGGAATTCACATTGCCGCTACGGACATTGCACCAAACAGATTTGCATGTGGAAAGAGCAGGTGGGGACGAAGCACTCTTGCAGCAGCTTCCCAGAAAGTCTGAGCTGCGGCCGTACTGCTGCGCTACGAGGAAGAATGCCTGCTCCCTCTTGTTGATCTTGCCAACGAGCACTGTAATTTTCAAAACAAAGACGCACACAAGTTTCAGTGAGGATTTTTGTACAGAACTGGAAGTCCAAGCCAAGGTAGAAGAGAAGGGGTGAGGGTCATCAAACTTGAAGGTGTAAGAGGGCAAGTAATGCGGTTCCATTGCCCAAGGGCAATGAGGCAGACCTAAGGTCTGAGCAGCCACCAGGAACTTGAGGCCTAGGGTTGGCTCGCATGGCAACAATTGCAAATGTTTGAGCCAAGAATCCAAGACACAAATACTGCAGATGGATTCATGATATACGGTGTTCGTGTGTAGAATGGGTTGACTGAGAAGGAAGAGTTGTTTGCCTGTGCTACGTTTACAGTAATACTCCATTGATTGTGAGCTACAAAGTTTTGTACACACAAGGAATCTTGATGTTGTTGAGTAGACTGATTACCGGGGTCCAGAGGTGAGTCGGTAAAGTCTACGTGTTTTGAATCGAGACTACTTTACTGCTACGCACTGCCATGAGTATTCATACTATCTAAGAATTCTTCGGATCTGTTCTACGATAACTCTTAATGAGTTCTACTGACTAGTAGGAATTCCTGGTACCGTTTATGGATCCAGGTCTCAAACACAAATTACCATCAGTAACCGATGTCTTCGATCATACCACTTCCTATTTGGGAAAAATATAAAAGCATATAAATTTCCTTTTCGGTATAAATTTAAAGCAATAAATCATATAGCTCACACCACTTTGTGTCGCAAATAAATTTTAAACCGTTTTAATCGAGTTTAGGACTTGTGTTACAGCAGTCTAATACTGCACGATACGAAGTGCCATATTATTTCTTCCACTTCCCCCTTGCTCCTCCTGACGTCGACGTCTGGGACGTCGTTCGCAAAACACGGGACCCGAGCCACGCTCTGTGTCACTCCTGGCCGGCGCTCCAATCTCACTCAGCCGGGCTGTACGAGACTTCCCCTCTCCCCTCTTATTCCCCCTGGATCGGCTCTGGGGTATATAAGACGAGGTGACGCACAGGAGCCTTAGCTTTCTGTCGCTCTCACTCCTTGTTCTCCCACGCTTGTATTCTTCCTTTACCCACCATCCCACATCTTTATTCTACAAAATGATGTATTAGGCTTACCGTGACCTAATCCACATTGTTCTTGGAGCTCTCAGCTCAACGCCGGGAGTCGCCGCTGACGCTATTTTCCTCGCTCTTCGGAGTACACCGGAATTAGAGCCTTTATATCACGCCTTCCGCCGTTTAAAGCCTTTATATCATGCCTTCCGCCGTTTAAAAACAGGAATTACCCTGTATGGGCTGCAGAACGGACGGCTTCCTGATGAATAAAATCCTACAAACTGAAAGGCTCGCTGTGTATAATATTGGATAAATAATATTTTTTTGCTCAAGAACAGTGCATCGCGGTTCCGCATCCCGCGCTGGACCGATGCCGCATAATTCTCTCATGACAATACCAGGGATGCCTGGAGGGCCTTTATAATAATAGAATTCCTGGTACCGATTTAGGTCCAAGTCTCCAAAACGAAATGTAAAAAAAACCAATCATGACACGATCATACATGAAACTCAAAATTTAATAAAATTAAGAAATGTTTTTGGCATCAAGGATATTGTATTTCCTCCCCCTTTTCAATGTGTTTTCCCAGCCTCCTCATTCGATGACGAGCACTTTCCGTCTTCCTTCCTGCCAACAATGTGTTCAGCCCGCCGTTTGTCTCCCCAATAACTGCACACCTTTTCCGCCTCCCATTCAAGTTGATCCCACCAGTCATGAATAATTACTGTTTGACTCTGTTCAGAAACATTCACGAGCAGGGGTTTGAAAGTCGTCAGCATAAAGGCTCGTGAGGAAGGCGAGTCGGCCGTAGTCTCTCGCAGCCAGACACTTCAACCGGTGACGCCCCTACCTCGCTTGTTGAAGTCTGTTACTAACCGCGGGGGTCGGATCGTGTAGCTGGCTTATTATGCAATCTCACATAAGCAGAAATCAGTGGTTCCTCGATTCGGCCCTGCACGAAATCGATTAAGTTTAAGTAAGGGCACAGATGTTATGGGTACCACGAGAGCTCACTGTCTGATTTTTCTAGGGAATTTTGAGCAAGGTTTAAATATTTAGAGTGTCGATCATTTGAGGGGTCGGCTTCGGTCGGCTTTCCACAACCAAGTTTCAGGTCGTTTTGCGAGATTTCAAGTCGAGAAGATGTTGGTAAAAGGCGATTTAACTCTACTGGGTGCAAATCAGATGAAAAATCGCGTCGTTTTCGCCCAGGTTCATTCGCCACGACTTCTGCTTACGTGAGATTACATAATAGCGCGGCTACGATCCGACCCCCGCGGTAACAACAAGACTAAGTCGGCCGAGGCACGAGGCCGGGCGAGACTTACTGAGTGAGCCGTTCCTCTGAATCTGACGTCAGATACTTATCTACCTCCGAGCTCAAGATCCTGGTGGCGGTACAAGGGGTGCCCGGAGGGCCTTGATGATGACTATCTATGAGTTGAGAAAGTTGAACCGCCGCAACCGAGAAATGTCTGATCCGCCGGATCAGAGCTGCGAGCACGTGGCGGAACCTTATCGCAACTCTTCCGCTTCGGACTGCGTCAGCGTGGTTTGAATTCACGCCTAACTACTGTAGGATAAGACTCAGGATAATATATTAGCTTGGCGTGGTCCCATTTCGGAACATACCAAGTTGTAGCGTACAGTACACCGGCCCTTGTATAATATACTGCGCTACACCACTACCCCAACACCCTCGACGAGCTGACCTCTCTCGGCGAGGCTGTAGATCTCGGATGCCGGAATAGCAGCCTAGAGTCACTGACCTTGATAGCTACATCCCCTCTGGCCACACCATTGGCTCCGCCGCAAAGATTGCAAACACTTTGTGGGCATACTTCGCCACCTGACATATTGTGTCCCTCCGGAATGTAGTATTCCGATCACGATAGTATCCCGATCACTATGTCGGAAAAACGTAATCTCGGTGATGCAAGGCCTTACGAGATATCTCTTCTCTCATATTGCTTTCATAAGATTAACTGTTTATTATCCAGGCCTCGCACCGCGGTCGGAACCCTCTTTCAATCTTCTTATGTCCCCGGTGACCTTCGCTGGAATCTCGGTTAACAACTTGGATACGATAGATTAGGGAGAAACAACTTCAGATTACCTCCAGTTGCCCAGGAAATCTCGCATCCCACGCAGTCCCACGCCTTGACAAGGCCGATCGGTTACAAGGCTAAAAATAATCACGGGGTGTCACCCGTAACCACAAAAGTTTACTGAATACATATGTGGTTCTCTGCAGCGAGCCCTCTGTTCTCACTCCTTCAATGCCCATAGGATAAAGCATCTCACCGGAATTCCTGTGAATCCAGTTTTTTTTTCGCACCTTCGCGTCGTCACTATGCACATGTCTCAATCCTCGGGCTCTGACCAACTCCTGCCCGACCTTCGGAAGGAAATTGAGGTCTCGGTGTATATCTTTGCTGGCTCGACGGCGGTATGTCTCCTACCCACCTGGTCCTTCATGGAAATTCACATGTGTAGGTCTTTGTCTGGGATATCCTGAACAATCTCCACAGCGACTATTCTCTGCTTTTCAAACATCGGTTGAACGCAGCTACTCTGGCATATTTTGTATCCAGGTAAAGAACATTTGCCATCCATCTTGACCATTCACCAATCCGTGGCGCGGCCAGAATTGCCTCGTTCGCTTATGTGCTGGGATCCACGATATTTGCCTGCGAGTCCTTGTACTCTGCTCTGAGTGCGTGGCTAACACTATTTCCATCGACTAGCGTACCCACTGCAGGACTGCGAAACGGTCCACATTGTGGTGAACAGTTTTTTTCCAATTGGCGTGTCCGGGACGGCCTTCCTCTTTTTCATCCGAGTCCGTGCTATTTTTAATGGCGAGCGTATGCCCACCATCATATTTGGATGTCTATGGTTAGCAGTCCTCGCGTCGTCGATAGCCAACAGCACCACCGGGCGCGCGATCGGGTTAGGGAATCCAACGTTGTGCGTCGTTGCGCTGCAGCACGTCCCCCCCGCACTTCTTGGTTTGGTGGGGATCGCCATAACCATGCACGACACAATCGTCTTCCTTGCGATATCCTATCGGCTTATTTCCAATGTTCAAGCGGAGCCGCAGACACCCTGGGAGCAATTTAAGGCTTTGTTCAGCGGCGCCGACTTACCAGCCTTTTCCAAGTCCCTCTTCATGGATGGCCAGATGTATTACATGTGCGTCGTTTGATGCCGCTTTCATTATTACCATGTTGATTATGTCCTTTCACCAGGATCGCCGTCGTTGTTAATATTGCCACCACAGTAGTGGCCTACGCCCCCGTGAGCCCGGTTTACCGCAGCTTACTGGTCATCCCAAGTGTGACGATAACCTGTATAATGGCGTGCCGCGTTTACCGAAACGTCAAGCTCGGCGTCACTCATCGCAATGGGGACTTCATGCTTCCTACCCTCAATACTGGGAACACCATTCTGCCGACCTTTGTGCAGTTTTCCGCTGAACATACGGTGGAGCTGCATATCGGGGCAAATCACTCGGATTACACAGAGCAGGAGAGGAATATTCATCTCCACTTGGCGTCTCGGGGGAAAAATTCGAACCATTCGGCTCCGAGTCCGTCAAATGACATTCTTTAACTAAATTTACCTGTTGTATTGCTATCACTGTATCACACTACCGCATATGCGATTGTATTATTCATGCCCGTAACTAGGCTGCTCGCCGATCCATTGAGTTTCCTACTATCCCACAAGAGCGGGGTGCGAAGCAGTGGGAAGCACGCACCACTTCGGTCTAATCGGGCTGAGCTCGACAACCAGAAGCTCGGCTGTCTGGGAGTTTGTGATCATTCATCCCCGATGGGACCGAGGGTATGTACGGAGAACAGGTAACTACGAAGGGAATGAGTAGAATACTAGGTAAAAGGTAGTAGAATAATAAAGGGTGGGTGCTTGGTGGGTGCGCAAAAATAACGATTCGGGAACTAGTCACGGTGACGTGATTCAGAAGCCGCATTAGCAAGAAGCTCAATGCAAATTAATCGAACCGTGGAAAAAATATTTAGTGACGCGTGAAGGAGGAGGACGGACACAAGAGGTAGAGCGACTAGTAACCGGACAATAGTCCCTGTCAATGCTGTATACAAATATGTTCGCGCGGGAATATACCCGGTAGATTCAACCGTAAGCCGTAAGCTTCGAACAGGCGATCTCGGCGTAGCCTCGGTGCTCTCGGAATAATAATACTGGTATCAGAGCAACCAAGACTACGAACGAACATACCTTGGGGCACGTGACCGAAGAACGGGAAAAGTGGGGAACTTTTTCCTCGCCGCGCTCCAAGTATGAATAAGGAAATTTCGGCCTGGCTGAATTGGTTCCTGAAACATTGAGTTTCGGCAACAATTTTGGCATCTTGCCGATACCTATAGTTTCAGCCGCAGCCGATTCTGCGGCTGAAACTGAGGGTTTCAACCACCAGCCGAAATCTCTGGCGAAACTCAAGGTTTCGGTAACCTATTCAGTTAAGCCGAAATTTCCTTTTTGACGGTGTGAATCAAGGGGGCCCAAAGATAAGAAAAAAGGATATCACCTACATATTTCTTTTTCCTAGCACTTTAGCCTACCCCTCCCCCCCCTACGTAACGACGATGCCATCAAATTCCCTTTTAGAGAAAGATATCCGAGGCGGCAGAGTATCAAGCTGCAATATTTTGGTGGTAGAAAGTGGCGGTCACTGGTTGGGAGATTCAAATTTTTCACCTCAATTTACGGTGAAAAATGTTGTTTGTTTTTCAGACATTTTTCACCGAAAAAAAAGGTGAAAAATTTAAAACTTTTTCACCACTATTTCAAGTGGAATTCAAGGTGAAAAACTTGAAACAAAACTCATAATGATTTACACCAACTATTCACCCAAAATTCAGCGGGTTTTTCAGACATTTTTCACCGAAAAAAGAGGTGAAAAATTTAAAACTTTTTCACCACTATTTCAAGTGGAATTCAAGGTGAAAAACTTGAAACAAAACTCATAATGTTTTACACCAACTATTCACCTAAACTTCAGCGGGATTTTTACACATTTTTCACTGAGAAAAGAGGTGAAAAATTTAAACTTTTTTCACCACTATTTCAGGTGGAATTCAAGGTGAAAAACTTGAAACAAAATTTATGAGTTTTACACCAACTATTCACCCAAAATTCAGTGGATTTTTACGCATTTTTCACTGAGAAACGAGGTGAAAAATTTAAAACTTTTTTCACCACTATTTCAAGTGGAATTCAGGGTGAAAAACTTGAAACAAAATTTATAAGTTTTACACCAACTATTCACCCAAAATTCAGCGGAGTTTTACACATTTTTCAGTGAGAAACGAGGTGAAAAATTTAAAACTTTTTTCACCACTATTTCCAGTGGAATTTAAGGTGAAAAACTTGAAACAAAATTTATGAGTTTTACACCTCAAGATTCACCTCTATTGCCACCCGGAAATTGGGGTGGAAAATGTAAAACTTTATTCACAACAATATTCGGCGGAAAAGTGCTGAAAAATTCGTGAAAAAAGTGATAAAAAAAGCGGTGAAAAATGTGAAACTGGGGTTCACATTTTTCACATATTTTTCACATTGTTTTCTACTGTAATTTTTGGTGAAAAATGTAATGAAATATACATGTTTTTTTTCACCCCATTTTACACCAAGAATATGACTGAAAAAGTTAAAACATTTTTCAGAGATTTTTCACTTGGAACTGAGGTGAAAAACTTGAAATATTTGAATTCAAGTTTTTCGGTGAAAAATGTGAATTTTTTTATTTCGAATTTTCTACCTCAAAATTCACCAGTTTTTCAGGTGAAAATATTGGTGAAAAACTTGAAACCTGGTTGGCTGAAAATGTCACTTGCTTTTCTCTTCTCCAGTTTTCCCTTAAGTGTGTCACATAGTTTGGGAGGTTGCAGCCAAAGAATTGGGGTAGAGCAGCACATGTATGTTGGTGGTCAGCGACTGTATGTTCCTTGTGACTACCTCTTCCAGTGGCTTTAGCTCTTCTGAATAGAAATGGTTTTAAACTGTTTCAAAAGTACAAGATATAAGGAGACAAACTTGTAGATATGATGGGAGTGCACATGTTTTGGAACTAATTGAAGTTTGTTATTCGGTGAGCAAGCTTTCTGCTGGAGATCTGTGACAGGTCAAATACGTTGGTGAAAGTGTCCCTGGGTTTGTAGGTATGGCGGTCACTTCGCACATTTATTATTCCGGGGTTTTTTCCCACTTTTCCACCTTTTTTTCGGGTCTTTAACTTTCCATACTTTTTTTTTGGGTGTTTTCATTCTGCTATTCTTTTCTTCCCATGGACACAGATTAGTATTCATTCAATGTGCTGGAACATGACAACTTTATGAACAAGACCTAGGGAGGACAGTGGTTTTGAACACTGCCCTACATTAGGGTTAAACACTCTTGATGGCCGAAGGTGATTGCGGTCGGTTGCATAATAAATGTGCAATGTGACCGCCATATGTAGGAACATAAGAACAACAATGGGATATTGGAAGAAAATTCGGTGGGCATGGTGGCAGAAAATCCGGTGCGGAATTGCCTCTTGCGCAGGCAAAACAATCTGAAGTGCCCAGTTTCGGTCATTTGGCTGGGAGATTTTCTACGGCAGGTCAGAGATCGCAAAGAGAGGCACTGCTGGGTCTGGGGGAGCATAACAATGGGAGAAAATTTGGTGCGGAATTGCCTCTTGTGCAGGCAAAACAAGGTAAAGTGCACAGTTTTGGTCATTTGGCTGGCAGATTTTCTACGGCAGGTCAGATATTGCAGACAGAGGCACTGCTGGGTCCATGGGCAGCGTAGCAATGCGGGTGGTATGTTGGCAAAAAGTTCGGTATGGAATTGGCAGGCAAAACAGTCTGAAGTCCCCAGTTTCAGGTATTTAGCTGGCGGATTTTCTGCTGCAGATCCGCAGCAGGTCATATGTCATGGGGGAAGGTATGTGCGAGTCTGCGGGACAGATGCCAATGCGGGTGGTATGTTGGCAGAAAATTCAGTGTGGAATTGCCTCTTGCCGAGGCAAAACAATCTGAAGTGCCCAGTTTTGGGCATTCAGGTGGCAGATTTTCTATAGTAGGTCATGTCTTTACTGATTAGTAAAGAAAGTTGAAAATCGGGAAAAAGGGTGAAAAGGTGAACAGAAAAGGTCAGAATAGTAAATATGCAATGTGACCGCCATACTACTGCATATCTGCAGCAGAAAATTTGTAAGGACGATAACAAGATCCGGCCACTTTGGATTGTTTGGCCTGCATCTACGCCCCCCACGGACCCAGTGGGACCTCTGTCTGCAATAACTGACCTGCCGTTGAAAATCTGCCAGCCAAATAACCAAAACTGGGCACTTCAGACTGTTTTGCCTGCGGGAGAGGCATTTCGGCAGTTCCACACCGATTTTTTTGCCAACATTGCACATGCATTGCTACGCTCCCCAAGGACCCCTCAGTGTCTTTTATTGCGATATCTGAGCAGCGGTAGGAAATCCGCGGGCCAGACACTCGAAAGTGGGCACCTCAGGTGGGTTTGCCCGTACAAGCTGCAATTCTGCAGCGATTTTTCTGCCAAGATGGGACGCGGATTGCTATGCTCCTCAGAGACCCATCAGGGCCTCCCTTTGCGATATCTGACCCGCAGTAGAAAATCTGCGGTCCAAATGACCAAAACTGGGCACTTTGGCTTGTTTTCCCCGCATGAAGAGATCATTTTGCCCGTGCAAGCTGCACATTCTGCACCGATTTTTCTGGCGACATGGCACACACTTTGCCACTCTCCCCAGGGACCCTTCAGTGTCCTTCATTGCGATATCAGACCCGCGGTAGAAAATCCGCGGGCCAGACATCCGAAAGTGGGCACTTCAGATTATTTTGCCTGCGTGAGGGGCAGTTCCACACTGAATTTTCTGCCAACATTGCATGTGCATTTCCGTGCTCCCCAGGGCCCCTCAGTGTCTTTCATTGCGATATCTGACCACTAGTAGAAAATCCGCGGGCCAAATGACCCAAACTGGGCACTTTACCTTGTTTTTGCTGCATGAGGAGATTATTGTGCCCGCGCAAGCTGCAATTCTGCACCGATTTTTCTGCCAACACGGTACATGCCTTGCCACGCTCCCCAGGAACTGGGCACTTTAGCTTATTTTTCCTGCATGAGGAGATTATTGTGCCTGCACAAGCTGCAATTCTGCACCGATTTTTCTGCCAACATGGCACACACATTGCTGTGCTCCCCAGGGACCCTTTTGCACGCACATTGCTACGCTCCCCAGGGACCCCTCAGTTTCTTTCATTGCAATCTCTGACCAGCGGTAGAAAATCCGCAGGGCAAACACTCGAAAGTGGGCACTTCAGGTGGGTTTACCTGCGCAGGCTGCAATTCTGCAGCGATCTTTCTGCCAATATGGCACACGTTTTGCCACGCTCCCCAGGGACCCTTAACTGTCTTTCATTGCGATATCTGACCGACGGTAGACAATCCGCGGGCCAGACTCCCGAAAGTGGGCACATCAGAAGATATCGCAATGAAGGACACTGAAAGGTCCCTGGGGAGTGTAGCAATGTGGGTGCTATGTTGGCAGAAAAATTGAGGCAGAACTGCAGCTTGGGCGGGCAAACCAATTTGAAGTGCCCACTTTCGAGTGTTTGACCCGCGGATGTTCTACTGCTGGTCAGATATCGCGATGAAAAACACGGAGGGGTCCCTGGGAAGCGTGGCAATGTGGGTGCCATGTTGGCAGAAAAATCGGTGCAGAATTGCAGCTTGTGCGGGCAAACCCACCTGAAGTGCCCACTTTCAGGTGTCTGACCCGCGGATTTCCTATCGCTGGTCAGATATCGCAAAGGGAGGCCTTAATAGGTCCCTAGGGAGCATAGCAATGCGGGTCCCATCCTGGCAGATAAATTGCTGTGGAATTGCAGCTTGCGCAGGCAAACCAACCTGAAGTGCCCACTTTCGGGTGTCTGACCTGCGGATTTTGAACCGCTGGTCAAATATCGCGATGAAAGAGACTGAGGGGTCCCTGGGGAGCGTAGCAATGCGCCTGCCATGTTGGCAGAAAATTCGGTGCCGAACTGCCCCTCACGCGGGCAAGATAATCTCCTCATGCGGAGAAAGCAAGCTAAAGTGCCCAGTTTTTGTAGTTTGGACCGCGGATTTTCTGCCTTAGGTCAGATATTGCAAAAAGGCCCTGATGGGTCCCCGGGGAGCATAGCACTGCGCGTCCCATCTTGGCAGAAAAATCGCTGCAGGATTGCAGCTTGCATGGGCAAACCCACTTTCAGGTGTCTGACCCGCGGATTTTCTACCGCTGGTCAGGTATCACAATGAAGGCCACTGAAGGGTCCTTGGGGAGCACAGCAATGTGTGCCATGTTGGCAGAAAGATCGGTGCAGAATTGCAGCTTGTGCGGGCAAACCCACCTGAAGTGCCCACTTTCGGGTGTCTGACCCGCGGATTTTCTACCGCTGGTCGGATATCACAATGACAGACACTGAGGGATCCCTGGGGATCGTAGCGATGCGCGTGCCATATTGGCAGAAAATTCGGTGCAGTACTGCCCCTCACGCGGGCAAAATAATCTGAAGCACCCACTTTCGGGTGCCTGGCCCGCGGATTTGCTACTGCGGGTCAGATATCGCAAAAGGAGGCCCTGATGGGTCCCGGGGGAGCATAGCAATGCGGGTCCCATCTTGGCAGAAAAATCGGGGCAGAACTGCAGCTTGGGCGGGCAAACCAATCTGAAGTGCCCACTTTCGAGTGTCTGACCTGCGGATTTTCTACCGCTGGCCAGATATCGCAATGAAAGACACTGAGGGGTCCCTGGGGAGCATAGAAATGCACGTGAACTGTTGGCAGAAAATTCGGTGTGGAACTGCCCCTCACGCAGGCACAATACTCTGAAGTGCCCACTTTCGGATGTCTGGCCCGCGGATTTTCTGCAAGGCGTGTGGCATGTGAGCGGAGACATTGAGGCGCAACTGCCTCTCATGTGGGCAAAATGATCTCTTCAGGGACCCCTCAGTGTGCCTTATTGCGATATCTGACCAGCGGTAAAAAATTCGCGGGTCAAATGACTAAAACTGGGCACTTTAGCTTGTTTTCCCGCATAAGGAGCTTATGTTGCCCGCGCAGGCTGCAATTCTGCACCGATTTGCCGGGAAACATGGCACGCGCATCACCACGCTCCCCAGGGACCCCTCAGTGTCTCCTACTGCAATATCAGCAGAAAATTTGTAAGGACGATAACAAGATCCGGCCACTTTGGATTGTTTGGCCTGCATCTACGCCCCCCACGGACCCAGTGGGACCTCTGTCTGCAATAACTGACCTGCTGTTGAAAATCTGCCAGCCAAATAACCAAAACTGGGCACTTCAGATTATTTAGCCCGCGTGAGGGGCAGTTCCACCCCGAATTTTCTGCCAACATTGCACGGGCATTGCCGCGCTCCCCAGGGACCCTTCAGTGTCCTTCATTGCGATATACGACCGGCGGTAGAAAATCCGCGGGCCAGACACCCGAAATTAGGCACTTCAGATTATCTTGCCCGCGTGAGGGGCAGTTCCGCACTGAATTTTCTGCCAACATTGCATGTGCATTTCCGTGCTCCCCAGGGCCCCTCAGTGTCTTTCATTGCGATATCTGACCACTAGTAGAAAATCCGCGGGCCAAATGACCCAAACTGGGCAGTTCCGCACCAAATTTTCTGCCAACATTGCACGTGCATTGCTATGCTCCCCGGGGACCCCTCAGGGTGTTTTATTGTAATAATTGACCAGCGGTAGAAAATCCGCGGGCCAAATGAACAAAACTAGGCACTTTAGCTTGTTTTTCCTGCATGACGAAATTATTTTGCCTGTGCAAGCTGCAATTCTGCACCGATTTTTCTGCTGACTTGGCACACGCCTTACCACGCTCCCCAGGGACCCTTCAGTGTCCTTCATTGCGATATCTGACCAGTGGTAGGAAATCCGCGGGCCAGACACCCAAAAGTGGGCAGTTCAGATTATTTTGCCCGCGTCAGTGGCAGTTCCGCATCAAATTTTCTGCCAACATTGCACGTGCATTGCTATACTCCCCAGGGACCCCTCAGTGTCCTTTATTGTAATATTTGACCAGCAGTAGAAGATCCACGGACCAAATGAACAAAACTGGGCACTTTAGCTTGTTTTTCCTGCAGGAGGAGATTATTTTGCCCGTGCAAGCTGCAATTCTGCACCGATTTTTCTGCTAACATGGCACCTACATTGCCACGCTTCCCAGGGACCCCTCCGTGTTTTTCATCGCGATATCTGACCAGCGGTAGAAAATCCGCGCATCAAACACTCGAAAGTGGGCACTTCAAATTGGTTTGCCCGCCCAAGCTGCAGTTCTGCCTCAATTTTTCTGCCAGCATAGCACCCACATTGCTACACTCCCCAGGGACCCTTCAGTGTCCTTCATTGTGATATCTTCTGATGTGCCCACTTTCGGGAGTCTGGCCCGCGGATTGTCTACCGTCGGTCAGATATCGCAATGAAAGACAGTTCGGGGTCCCTGGGGAGCGTGGCAAGGCGTGTGCCATATTGGCAGAAAGATCGCTGCAGAATTGCAGCCTGCGCAGGTAAACCCACCTGAAGTGTCCACTTTCGAGTGTTTGCCCTGTGGATTTTCTACCGCTGGTCAGAGATTGCAATGAAAGAAACTGAGGGGTCCCTGGGGAGCGTAGCAATGTGTGTGCAATGTTGGCGGAAAATTCGGTGCGGAACTGCTCCTCACGTGGGCAAAATAATCTGAAGTGCCCACTTTCGGGTGTCTGGCCCGCGGATTTTCTACCGCCGGTCGGATATCGCAATGAAGGACACTGAGGGGTCCCTGGGGAGTGCGGCAATGCCCATGCAATGTTGGCAGAAAATTCAGTGCGGAACTGCCCCTCACACGGGCAAAATAATCTGAAGTGCCCACTTTCAGGTGTCTGGCCCGCGGATTTTCTACCGCCGGTTAGATATCGCAATGAAAAACACCGAGGGGTCCTTGGGGGGCATGGCAAGGTCTGTGCCATGTTGGCAGATAAATGGGTGCAGCATTGCAGCTTGCGCGGGCACACTAATCTCCTCATCCAGGAAAAACAAGCTAAAGTGCCCAGTTTTGGTCATTTGGCTCGCGGATCTTCTACCGCTGGTCAGATATTGCAATGAAGGACCCTGAAGCGTCCCCGGGAAGCATGGCAAGGTGTGTGCCATGTTGGCAGAAAAATCGGTGCAGAATTGCAGCTTGCGCGGGCACAATAATCTCCTCATGCAGGAAAAACAAACTAAAGTGCCCAGTTTGGGTCAGTTGATGCGCGGATTTTCAACCGGTGGTCAGATATCGCAATGAAGGACACTGAGGGGTCCCTGGGGAGCGCGGCAATGCACATGCAATGTTGGCAGAAAATTCAGTGTGGAACTGCCCCTCACGCAGGCAAAATAATCTGAAGTGCCCACTTTCGGGTGTCTGGCCCGCGGATTTTCTACCGCTGCTCAGATATTGCAATCAGAGACACTGAGGGGTCCCTGGGGAGCGTGGCAAGATGTGTGCCATTTTGGTAGAAAAATCGCTGCAGAATTGCAGCTTGCACGGGCAAACCCACCTGAAGTGCCCACTTTCGTGTGTCTGGCCCGCGGATTTTCTACTGCCGGTCAGATATTGCAATAAAGAACACTGAAGGGTCCCTGGGGAGAGTGGCAAAGCGTGTGCCATGTTGCCAGAAAAATCGGTGCAGAATGTGCAGCTTGCGCAGGCAAAATGATCTCTTCATGCTGGGAAAACAAGCCAAAGTGCCCAGTTTTGGTCATTTGGACCGCGGATTTTCTACTGCAGGGCAGATATTGCAAGGGGAGGCCCTGATGGGTCCCCGGGGAGCATAGCAATGCGCGTCCCATTTTGGCCGAAAAATTGCTGCAGGATTGCAGCTTGCATGGCCAAACCCACGTGAAGTGCCCACTTTCAGGTGTCTGACCCGTGGATTTTCTACCGCTGGTCAGGTATCACATTGAAGGACACTGAAGGGTCCCTGGGGAGCACAGCAATGTGTGCCATGTTGGCAGAAAGATCGGTGCAGAATTGCAGCTTGTGCGGGCAAACCCACCTGAAGTGCCCACTTTCGGGTGTCTGACCCGCGGATTTTCTACCGCTGGCCAGATGGTGCAATGAAAGACACTGAGGGATCCCTGGGGATTGTAGTGATGCGTGTGCCATATTGGCAGAAAATTCGGTGCGGTAGTGCCCCTCACGCGGGCAAAATAATCTGAAGTGCCCACTTTCGGGTGCCTGGCCCGCGGATTTGCTACTGCGGGTCAGATATCACAAAGGGAGGCCCTGATGAGTCCCTAGGGAGCATAGCAATGCGGGTCCCATCTTGGCAGAAAAATCGGGGCAGAACTGCAGCTTGGGCGGGCAAACCAATCTGAAGTGCCCACTTTCGAGTGTCTGACCCGCGGATTTTCTACCGCTGGTCAGATATCGCAATGAAAGACACTGAGGGGTCCCTGGGGAGCGTAGAAATGCATGTGAACTGTTGGCAGAAAATTCGGTGTGGAACTGCCCCTCACGCGGGCACAATACTCTGAAGTGCCCGCTTTCAGATGTCTGGCCCGCGGATTTTCTACCGCAGGTCTGATATCGCAATGAAGGACACTAAAGGGTCCCTGGGGAGCGTAGCAATATGGGTGCCATGTTGGCAGAAAAATCGAGGCGGAACTGCTTCTCACGAGGGCAGAATAATCTCCTCATGCGGAGAAAACAAGCTAAAGTGCCCAGTTTTGTAGTTTGGACCGCAGATTTTCTACTGCAGGTCAGATATCGCAAAGAGCGGCCCTAATGGGTCCCCAGGGAGCATAGCAATGTGGGTCCCATCTTGGCAGAAGAATCGCTGCCGAATTGCAGCTTGTGTGGGCAAACCAATCTGAAGTGCCCACTTTCGGGTGTCTGACCCGCGGATTTTCCACTGCGGGTCAGATATCGCAAAGGGAGGCTGTGATAGGTCCCTGGGGGGCATAGCACTGCGCGTCCCATTTTGGCAGAAAAACCGCTGTGGAATTGCAGCTTACACGGGCAAACCAATCTGAAGTGCCCACTTTCCGGTGTCTGACCCGCGGATTTTCTACCGCTGGTCAGATATCGCAATGAAAGACACTGAAGTGTCCCTGGGGAGCGTAGCAATGTGGCTGCCATGTTGGCAGAAAGCCCGAGGCAGAACTGCTTCTCAAAAGGGCAAAATAATCTCCTCATGCGGAGACAACAAGCTAAAGTGCCCAGTTTTTGTAGTTTGGCACCTCAGATTATTTTGTCTGCGAGAGGGGCAATTATGCGCCTAATTTCCTCCCAACATGTTGGCCGCGGTCCTATACCTCCTGCAGACCCAGCAGTACCTCTGGCCACAATATTTGACCTGCCATAGAAAGCCTGCAGCCGGAAATCTGCCAGGCAAATCACTGAAACTGGGCACCTCAGATTGTCTCGCCTGTGCGAGAGGCAATTATGCTCCTAATTTTTTCCCAACATGTTGGCCACCGTACTATGCTTCCCGTGGACCCAGCAGTACCTTCGGCCACAATATTGACCTCCTGCACAAAATCTGCAGCCGGAAATCTGCCAGGCAAATGACACAAACTGCACACTTCAGATTGTTTCGCCTGCGCGAGAGGCAATTATGTGCCTAATTTTCTCCCAACATCCTGGCCACGTTACCATGTGTCCCGCGGGCCCTGCAGTACCTCCGGCCGCAATGTTTTGACCTTCGTAGAAAATCCGCAGCCGGAAATTTGCCAGCCAAATGACTGAAACTGGGCACCTCAGATTATTTCGCCTGCGCGAGAGGCAATTATGGGCCGAATTTCCTCCCAACCTGCCACACACATTGCTATGTGTCCTGCGGACCCACAGGAATCCTTACCCATAACATTGGACCTGCCGCGCAGCTGCAGCAGCAAATTAGCCCACTAAATGACCCAAACTGCGCACTTCAGGCAATTATGCGCCTAGTCAGGCCTGCACCTTCCTGACCGTGTTTTAACGTGTTTGCGGAGCTCCTTGTGGCCGAGCTACCTCTAGGAGCTTCTGTGCTTGCCCTCTTCATGAGCCTCCATTTTTCTTGTTGATTTTCCCGCAATTTTCCTCGTCTATTTTTCTCTTGTTTTTCTTCTCTTTATCGGACGTCATCTCTTGGTCCAATTAGACCCATCTCATGCCGCCGTGGTCTACGCAATGTGGAACATGCCCCGGCATTCGGTGCCGTGGGGGATTTCTTTTCCCTTTCGGCTTGGATCTTTGCCGCCATTCTTCGGCTTGTTTTTCTATTTCTTTTTTTCTTTCCTGCGTTGCCGGATGCTCCCTCCTGATCCGCGCATGATCTCATTCATGTACACGTCACGTGGGTTGGGCTATGCCATGGCGCGAAGCGCTGTGGGCAACTTTTTTCTTCTCTTAAGCTAGCTTGTTCAACTTTCTTTAACTATTATCTACCCTTTGTCTTTCCCTCTCTCACCTCCGACTTGGCTCTCTCATCTTGCCCTCGTCTTCATGATCATTCATTTATATTTCTGGATAACCAATCTCTACCTCAAACACCCGCAATGCCTTCTGAGGCCTGCTCCGACCCCGAAGCTCGGCCCTGACGCCAAAACTTTGATCCTACGTCGAAACTTTGTTCGAGTACCGAACTTTACTTCACAACATACCTCTCTATGGTTAATACTTGCGTGATCTTCTATTTGTCGTTGCCTGACGTTCAACTGCTTCTCCAGTCCATTACTATGTCGAAACTACGTTTGGAGGGCGAAACCTTGCTTCAAAATTCAATTACTCCGACCACCTGTTTTCAAGTTCAACTACTCAGTGGAGGTCAGTACTTACTTATGCTTTCAATCGAACATTTGTTGAACTCAAATCTCCCTCTTACAGCCGCTTCCCATATCCGAATCACGCTCGGAGGCCGAAACTTTCCTTCAACATTAAATTCGACTTTGCGCACCAAGTTTTCAACTCATCATGGTTAGTAGTACTTTAAGTTCATTGCAACGATCACCGAGCTCATGGACCTCTTCTCAGCCCTCTGACATGCCCAAATTATGCTCCGACATGGAGACTACGCCCCGCCAATGAACCTTTGCAAATTCAACTCTAGCGGCCAATTTTCAAGCTCAACCACTCAGCTCAGGTTCGTACTTGATTACACCTTTTCAACTCAATGTCTGTGAAGCTCACAAAGGTCTTTTCAGCCCGTTCTAATGCCGAAATTACGCTTGGAGGCCGAACCTTTACTCCAACATCAAATTCGACTTTGCGGGAAATTTTTGACTTCAACTGCCTCATCACAGTCAGTGTTCATTCAAACATTCGTTTCAATGATACTTGAGCTCACCTTTTCTTTTTTCAGATTGCCAAACTATGCCCCGATCGCGCCGAAACTTTGCCTTAACCAATCTGAAGTGCCCCTCGGGTGTCTGGCCCGCGGGCCCGCGCAAGCTGCAATTCTGCACCGATTTTCCTGCTAACACAGCACACACCTTGCCATGCTCCCCAGGAACCCCTCAGTGTCCTTCATTGCGATATCTGACCGGCGGTAGAAGATCCGTGGGCCAGACACCCGAAAGTGGGCACTTCAGCTTATTTTGCCCGCGTGAGGGGTAGTTCCGCACCAAATTTTCTGCCAACGTGGCAGGCGCATTAGCTTGTTTTCCCCGCATGAATAGATCAATTTACCCACGTGAGAGGCAGTTGCGCCTCGATTTCTCTGCTAACATGGCACACACCTTGCCACGCTCCCCAGGGACCCTTCAGTGTCTTTCATTGCGATATCTGACCGACGGTAGACAATCTGCGAGCCAGACACCCGAAAGTGGGGACATCAGATTATTTTGCCCGCGTGAGGGACAGTTCCGCATCGAATTTTCTGCCAACATTGTACGCGCGTTGCCACACTCCCGAGGGACCCCTCAGTGTTTTTGATTGCAATATCCGACCAGCGGTAGAAAATCCGCGGGCCAACTGACCAAAACTGGGCACTTTAGCTTGTTTTTCCTGCATGAGGAGAATATTTTGCCTGTGCAAGCTGCAATTCTGCACCGATTTTTCTGCCAACATGGCACACGCTTTGCCACGCTCCCCAGGGACCCCTCAGCGTGTCTTATTGCAATATCTGACCAGCGGTAGAAAATCCGTGGATCAGACACTCGAAAGTGGGCACTTCAGGTGGGTTTGCCCACGCAAGCTCCAGCGATTTTTCTGCCAAGATGGGACGCGCATTGCTAGGCTCCCCAGGGACCCCTCAGTGTCTTTCATTTCGATATCTGACCAGCGGTGAAAAATCGGCGGGCCAAATGACCAAAACTGGGCACTTTAGCTTGTTTTTCCTGCATGAGGAGATTATTTTGCCCGCACAAGTTGCAATTCTGCACCGATTTGTCTGCCAACATGGCACGCACATTGCTAGGCTCCCCAGGGACCCCTCAGTGTCTTTCATTTCGATATCTGACCAGCGGTAGAAAATCGGCGGGCCAAATGACCAAAACTGGGCACTTTAGCTTGTTTTTCCTGCATGAGGAGATTATCTTGCCCGCGTGAGGGGCAGTTCGGCACCGAATTTTCTGCCAACATGGCACGCGCATTTCTACGCTCCCCAGGGACCCCTCGGTGTCTTTCATTGCGATATCTGACCAGCGGTAGAAAATCCGCAGGCCAGACACCCAAAAGTGGGCACTTCAGATTATTTTGCCCGCGTGAGGGGCAGTTCTGCACCAAATTTTCTGCCAACGTGGCAGGCACATTGCCACGCTCCCTAGCGACCCCTCAGTGTTTTTCATTGCAACATTTGACCAGCGGTAGAAAATCCGCGGGCCAAATAAACAAAACTGGGCACTTTAGCTTGTTTTTCCTGCATGAAGAGATCATTTTGCCCACGTGAAAGGCAGTTGCGCCTGGATTTCTCTGCTACCATGGGACGCGTATCGCTACCCCTCCAAGGGACCCCTCAGTGCCTTTCATTGCGATATCTGACCGGTGGTGGAAAATCCGTGGGCCAGACACCCGAAAGTGGGCACTTCAGATTATTTTGCCCGCGTGAGGGGCAGTTCTGCACCAAATTTTCTGCCAACGTGGCAGGCACATTGCCACGCTCCCTAGCGACCCCTCAGTGTTTTTCATTGCAACATTTGACCAGCGGTAGAAAATTCGCGGGCCAAATAAACAAAACTGGGCACTTTAGCTTCTTTTTCCTGCATGAGGAGATTATTTTGCCCGCACAAGCTGCAATTCTGCACCGATTTTCCTGCCAACACAGGTCCCTGAGGAGCGCGGCAAGGCGTGTCCTATGTTGGTAGAAAAATCGGTGCAGAATTGCAGCTTGCGCGGGCATAATAATCTGAAGTGCCCACTTTCGGGTGTCTGGCCCATGGATTTTCTACTGCCGGTCAGATATCGCAATGAAGGACACTGAGGGGTCCCTGAGGAGCGCAGCAAGGGCGTGTGCCATGTTGGCAGAAAAATCGGTGCAGAATTGCAGCTTGCGCAGGCACAATAATCCCCTCATGCAGGAAAAACAAGCTAGGGTGCCCAGTTTTGGTCATTTGGCCCGCGGATTTCCTACCGCCGGTCAGATATTGCAATGAAGGCCAATCAAGGGTCCCTGGGGAGCGTGGCAAGGTGTGTGCCATGTTGGCCGAAAAATCGGTGCAGAATTGCAGCTTGCGCGGGCACAATAATCTCCTTATGCAGGAAAAACAAGCTAAAGTGCCCAGTTCCTGGGGAGCGTGGCAAGGCATGTACCGTGTTGGCAGAAAAATCGGTGCAGAATTGCAGCTTGTGCGGGCATAATAATCTCCTTATGCAGGAAAAACAAGCTAAAGTGCCCAGTTTTGGTCATTTGGACCGCGGATTTCCTACCGCCGCTCAGATATTGCAATGAAAGACACTGAGGGGCCCCTGGGGAGCGCGGCAATGCACATGCAATGTGGGCAGAAAATTCAGTGCGGAAATGCCCCTCACGTGGGCAAAATAATCTGAAGTGCCCACTTTCAGGTGTCTGGCCCGCAGATTTTCTACTGCCGGTCAGATATCACAATGAAGGACACTGAGGGGTCCCTGGGGAGCGCCGCAAGGCGTGTGCCACGTTGGTAGAAAAATCGGCGCAGAATTGCAGCTTGCGCGGGCAAACCCACCTGAAGTGCCCACTTTCGAGTGTCTGGCCCGCGGATTTTCTACCGCCGGTCAGATATCGCAATGAAGGACACTGAAGGGTCCCTGGGGAGAGTGGCAAAGTGTGTGCCATGTCGCCAGAAAAATCGGTGCAGAATGTGCAGCTTGCAAGGGCAAAATGATCTCTTCATGCGGGGAAAACAAGCCAAAGTGCCCAGTTTTGGTCATTTGGACCGCAGATTTTCTACTGCGGGTCAGATATCGCAAAGGGAGGCCCTGATGGGTCTCTGAGGAGCATAGCAATCCGCGTCCCATCTTGGCAGAAAAATCGCTGCAGAATTGCAGCTTGCACGGGCAAACCCACCTGAGGTGCCCACTTTCGAGTGTCTGGCCCGCAGATTTTCTACCGCCGGTCAGATATTGCAATGAAGGCCAATCAAGGGTCCCTGGGGAGCGTGGCAAGGTGTGTGCCATGTTGGCCGAAAAATCGGTGCAGAATTGCAGCTTGTACGGGCAAACCCACCTGAGGTGCCCACTTTCGAGTGTCTGGCCCGCGGATTTCCTACCGCTGCTCAGATATCGCAATAAAAGACACTGAGGGGTCCTTGGGGAGCGTAGCAATGCATGTGCAATGTTGGCAAAAAAATCGGTGTGGAACTGCCGAAATGCCTCTCCCGCAGGCAAAACAGTCTGAAGTGCCCAGTTTTGGTTATTTGGCTGGCAGATTTTCAACGGCAGGTCAGTTATTGCAGACAGAGGTCCCACTGGGTCCGTGGGGGGCGTAGATGCAGGCCAAACAATCCAAAGTGGCCGGATCTTGTTATCGTCCTTACAAATTTTCTGCTGCAGATATGCAGTAGTATGGCGGTCACATTGCATATTTACTATTCTGACCTTTTCTGTTCACCTTTTCACCCTTTTTCCCGATTTTCAACTTTCTTTACTAATCAGTAAAGACATGACCTACTATAGAAAATCTGCCACCTGAATGCCCAAAACTGGGCACTTCAGATTGTTTTGCCTCGGCAAGAGGCAATTCCACACTGAATTTTCTGCCAACATACCACCCGCATTGGCATCTGTCCCGCAGACTCGCACATACCTTCCCCCATGACATATGACCTGCTGCGGATCTGCAGCAGAAAATCCGCCAGCTAAATACCTGAAACTGGGGACTTCAGACTGTTTTGCCTGCCAATTCCATACCGAACTTTTTGCCAACATACCACCCGCATTGCTACGCTGCCCATGGACCCAGCAGTGCCTCTGTCTGCAATATCTGACCTGCCGTAGAAAATCTGCCAGCCAAATGACCAAAACTGTGCACTTTACCTTGTTTTGCCTGCACAAGAGGCAATTCCGCACCAAATTTTCTCCCATTGTTATGCTCCCCCAGACCCAGCAGTGCCTCTCTTTGCGATCTCTGACCTGCCGTAGAAAATCTCCCAGCCAAATGACCGAAACTGGGCACTTCAGATTGTTTTGCCTGCGCAAGAGGCAATTCCGCACCGGATTTTCTGCCACCATGCCCACCGAATTTTCTTCCAATATCCCATTGTTGTTCTTATGTTCCTACATATGGCGGTCACATTGCACATTTATTATGCAACCGACCGCAATCACCTTCGGCCATCAAGAGTGTTTAACCCTAATGTAGGGCAGTGTTCAAAACCACTGTCCTCCCTAGGTCTTGTTCATAAAGTTGTCATGTTCCAGCACATTGAATGAATACTAATCTGTGTCCATGGGAAGAAAAGAATAGCAGAATGAAAACACCCAAAAAAAAAGTATGGAAAGTTAAAGACCCGAAAAAAAGGTGGAAAAGTGGGAAAAAACCCCGGAATAATAAATGTGCGAAGTGACCGCCATACCTACAAACCCAGGGACACTTTCACCAACGTATTTGACCTGTCACAGATCTCCAGCAGAAAGCTTGCTCACCGAATAACAAACTTCAATTAGTTCCAAAACATGTGCACTCCCATCATATCTACAAGTTTGTCTCCTTATATCTTGTACTTTTGAAACAGTTTAAAACCATTTCTATTCAGAAGAGCTAAAGCCACTGGAAGAGGTAGTCACAAGGAACATACAGTCGCTGACCACCAACATACATGTGCTGCTCTACCCCAATTCTTTGGCTGCAACCTCCCAAACTATGTGACACACTTAAGGGAAAACTGGAGAAGAGAAAAGCAAGTGACATTTTCAGCCAACCAGGTTTCAAGTTTTTCACCAATATTTTCACCTGAAAAACTGGTGAATTTTGAGGTAGAAAATTCGAAATAAAAAAATTCACATTTTTCACCGAAAAACTTGAATTCAAATATTTCAAGTTTTTCACCTCAGTTCCAAGTGAAAAATCTCTGAAAAATGTTTTAACTTTTTCAGTCATATTCTTGGTGTAAAATGGGGTGAAAAAAAACATGTATATTTCATTACATTTTTCACCAAAAATTACAGTAGAAAACAATGTGAAAAATATGTGAAAAATGTGAACCCCAGTTTCACATTTTTCACCGCTTTTTTTATCACTTTTTTCACGAATTTTTCAGCACTTTTCCGCCGAATATTGTTGTGAATAAAGTTTTACATTTTCCACCCCAATTTCCGGGTGGCAATAGAGGTGAATCTTGAGGTGTAAAACTCATAAATTTTGTTTCAAGTTTTTCACCTTAAATTCCACTGGAAATAGTGGTGAAAAAAGTTTTAAATTTTTCACCTCGTTTCTCACTGAAAAATGTGTAAAACTCCGCTGAATTTTGGGTGAATAGTTGGTGTAAAACTTATAAATTTTGTTTCAAGTTTTTCACCCTGAATTCCACTTGAAATAGTGGTGAAAAAAGTTTTAAATTTTTCACCTCGTTTCTCAGTGAAAAATGCGTAAAAATCCACTGAATTTTGGGTGAATAGTTGGTGTAAAACTCATAAATTTTGTTTCAAGTTTTTCACCTTGAATTCCACCTGAAATAGTGGTGAAAAAAGTTTAAATTTTTCACCTCTTTTCTCAGTGAAAAATGTGTAAAAATCCCGCTGAAGTTTAGGTGAATAGTTGGTGTAAAACATTATGAGTTTTGTTTCAAGTTTTTCACCTTGAATTCCACTTGAAATAGTGGTGAAAAAGTTTTAAATCTTTCACCTCTTTTTTCGGTGAAAAATGTCTGAAAAACCCGCTGAATTTTGGGTGAATAGTTGGTGTAAATCATTATGAGTTTTGTTTCAAGTTTTTCACCTTGAATTCTACTTGAAATAGTGGTGAAAAAGTTTTAAATTTTTCACCTCTTTTTTCGGTGAAAAATGTCTGAAAAACAAACAACATTTTTCACCGTAAATTGAGGTGAAAAATTTGAATCTCCCAACCAGTGGGTAGCAGTGATTTGACGACAACAGCAGTCCATGTGAGAAGAAGCTCCTGAACCATGGACACTCTCTTGACACTCACATGGTTTGTTGGGTTGAAACTTGGTTCAAAACAGACCACGGTGACCCAACCTTTAGTCTCTCGTAGACAGACGCTACAAAAATTTGCTCGTACCTCGCAATTTGTACCCAACCTTGCTAACGGGATTGGTGAGAGGCCTACAATGGGGTGATTATAGTGGGAAATCATGTTTGAGGTCCTGCCTGGTATCCTCAACTGCCCACTGGACCTTCCTGGGGCAAAATAAAAGTGCATACAATTTTTTTTTCCGGCGGACCCTGGACCCCTCCCCCCCTCTACCCCATATGGTAATTGCTTATCGTTGGGCCCCCTTGGTGTGAATATTATTCGCTTGGGCCCCCAGATGCCTAGGCCCAAGCGACGAAGCGGGCGACAGGTGCGGCTAGCTGGCCGACTAGCCGAACATAGCCGAAGCCTGTCGGAACCCCGGCCATTCCACGGCTGAATGCAGTGATTGGCAGAGGTAGGATTACTCAACCAGGTATCTGTCGAGCGTCATGGAACAATTGAAGTCGAGGAGCTCCCACTCCTTCTTTACTTCTGGCGGAGGATCCTTGGTGCGAGAGGTGGATGGAGCCCGGGGAAAAATCAAGTCGGGCGGTACTATCCATGCTGTCCCCACGTCTCTCTTGAGCCGGGAGGATCGATCCTAGGCCTCCAGCCATAAAATATAACTGGGGTACTTATATAGCCTGCGTTCGAAGAGACATGGGTCCGCAGTCCTTGGGTTTCAACGGAATGCAGAGCTTGATTCCACCTCTGGAACAATTCACATTAAAATCGAAGTGAACTTGAACTCAAACTTTATTCGAAAACATTTAGTACCCAAGTTCACGTGGTATACCTCCCCCGAGACGTACTATCTGGTTTCGTTTCTGAACCAAAGTAAGCGAAGCCCAGAGAAAAAGGAATCTAGATATAAGCAGGAAATTGAGTTATTTCTCACGGTTCGATTCGATTCAATAAACCCCTCTGCGGTTGCATGCTAGCGATTGTGATGAGCCTCGGAGATTCAACGCTGTCGGCGAGGTGGAGTGTGCGGATTTCGGTTTAAAGGTATTTTTAGCATAGCCCGATGATCCAAACACCCGGTTTTGATTTTTATTACAGATATTCGGCTCTCTAGTCTGTAAAACGAAGTTCGACAACCCGTCTTACCATTAAGATCTACACCACTCACCTAAAATTGCGACCTCAACTCCGAAAACATTTACCCCGATTCGCAAGAGCGCGCCGCGCCGACGAAAAGAAAGAAAGTTTAGACTGGAAGGTTCATAAGTGGTGGATTCATTCAACCGCTTGCCGAGGCTGAGGGCGCTCCAGCAGATATATCTGCAGACGTTGTCATAACCTAGAGGTAGGAATGTGTGTTCGGCGACGGAGAAGTCACAGTTCAACGGTACATGACTCGGAGTATGCCAATGTATCCGCACCCAACCCCAACACAACAGAGGCAACGGGCACTGACGAAGGAGATTCAGTAGATTGCCTTGTGGGTACAGTCGAAATTCATCAAGCTGGAAAGCTCGGGGCTCATCGTTCAAACGGTGGCTGGTAACTTCAGTCAATGTATTCAAGACGGATATCGGATGAAGGCCTGTCCACGGCGCTCCGAAAACGAAGAGCGAGTGAGCGGATGAGCGTGGAGGTGTCGTGATAGACTTGAGAGGGTCGAATCAGCAACGAAATAACATGGAAGAGGGCAGTGAGAGCTCACGCAATATCCACTCTGCAGTGCATAAGTGCGGCTCGGCGTGGCGCCGTTCGACGCGCAGCTGGTAATAGCGCCAACGCACTACACCATTAGATCGGCTCGGCATTTTCGACCATAGACGCAAGACTCACCAAGCCAATCATCGACTTGGCGAAAGATGCATGCCCAGCTCTTGAGCTCGAGCCCATTGTTATTCAGTCGGAGCATAAATGGCCGTGAGAGGGCTTGAACGAGGTCTTCGTCCTTCCCGGTATATTTAGCTGTTCCCAGGACATCAATCGTGGATAGAGCACCCGAAAGTAGACTGTGCCACCATTCGAGCATTTTCTTCATCGTGCGCCCCCTGAAGTCGGCCAATTTCTCGACGCAGTCTGAATAGACATCGGTTTTGAGCTGGACATAAAGGGTACACGCGTCGAGAGACTCGTCGAGCGTTGGTAGCGGTAAGATTTCCTGATGGAACTCGGCCAGGTATCGGTCGAGCGTAATCGAGCAATCAAAGTCGAGGAGCTCCCATTCCTTCTTTAGTTCTGGAGGGGGATCCTGGTGCGAGAGGTGGATGGGGGAGAGTTTAGGGTCGTAAGGGATCCCTGCGGTGATACTGCATCGCCGCGGCTTGAGGAGGATTTGGCAAGGTATCGACATGGAGGAAGGAAGCAAGGCAGTTAGGGGCACTGATAGCCGACTTTCGGCGATCTTCGGGGACATCAACCACCTGTTCCGAATCGAGTTCTCTCTTCTTCAAACGAGCCTACTGGCCAAAGTCTCAATTCTTGTCATGGCCATCTCTTTGTTGCCCCCAAATTCTGAGCGCCATGATGCCCCTTCAACGTTCTTTTCGCAAACAGCTGTTGCAAGTGCCGTCTGCTGTGGTTTGTTTCGACACCGGCTCCGCAGGGGGCGACTTGTAGTACTCTGTTGGGACTAAGACGCGCCCATCGAAATGCAGGGTAAAATAAAGGTGATCCCACCTTCGCACTGTTAACTCGCAGACCAGAGTAGATCGGACACCTTTGAACTTTCGTCCTTCAAGATGTTCCTGCTATCTCACCTGATACCGTGTGGCTCTCGAGAATTTTAGAGGACCGGATCATCCGCGCGCGGGTATAGACGGCTCACGAGAACTCAAAATCCTCTCACTTAGAACATTACACTAACCTTGTAATCCGCACCGCTGCGCAGAGCAAGCCGCTTTTACTTGGCTCTAGAGGTCGCAATGCAAATTAGTTATCAGCCCCGAGACGTCAGGAGCCACAAGAAACTCACAGTGCGAATACAATCCCGATAGGCCATAGCATTCTGGATCAAATAAATGATCGAGAAGCGATGTTCAACAGCAGTTCTTCAGACGGTTTTGGCACCTTTCTACTGACCGCTCAAGGTTCGACATTTACCGCCACCTGTCGATGTCGAGGCAAAAATAACAAGACTAGCTGTGTTGTCATAGCATCTGCAGCCGTGTGTAGTCTGTGGTTTGACTTCGCTCCTAGCATTAAATTGCATAAGCCTCGAGTCGATTTCTCAGTGTATATCCGCAGTTGCTATCGCCACCGTGAAAATAAAAGCCAGCTAATGGCAGCGTTGCAAGGGTGAAATACATTCGTGTGACTGCAGAAAACAAAAAGGGGCTTTGTTAGATTGGAACGCCATCGCCAAACATCGAAACAACGCCTCGAGGACGCCATATGGATCGCATCCGCCTCAACGCCCAAGACGGGCCCTGGAGCGTCAGTGTAGCAGAGAATGACGGGGATTATTCACTGTACATAAAGAGTGCGCCATTTCTTGTCTATTTGACTGTAAAACTAACAAATTCAGCCCCCACCCACAACCTCACACTCTCCCGAACGGCCGCAGAATTGGTGGAATTGGACCGCAAGCTCAGGGAAGCGTACCCAAATGCACCAGTTTTGCCTTTGGATTCAGCAAATTCGAAGAAAGGCCGGTCGAAATCATCGACGTTCATGAACACACTCAGCCGCCTCGCATCCCCAAAGCCGCCTAGTACTCGTTCCCCGTCCACCCCCGATGCCAGTGACCCGTTTCTGGCTTACGGCGACATTGCGTCCTATCTAACCACTATCAGCAACACTCCAAGTATGCGCCAGGCGCGTGTATGGAAGCGCTTCATCCGGGTGAGGACTGACGACCTGGAGTCTGTGCGCGTCGAAAGGGCGATCAAGCGCGTCCGGAGCGTCGAGGCCGCCACTGCAATCTCTGAGGAACCCACCTCTGAATCAACCCCGGTCGATACCACACGCCTCTCCGCCTTTGACTCGGAAACCACCGACGTCGAGGAGGCTCCCACCACGTCCGCGTCTTCTAAACCTAAACGCGCACCAAAACCCGCCCGCAAATCCACCCGCAAAGTCGTCATCACCGACTTTGAAATGATGCGCGTGCTGGGCAAGGGGTGTGCGGGCAAGGTATTGCTCGTAAAACACAAACCGACCTCGGATCTGTATGCTCTGAAAGCGATAACGAAGCGCCACGTGTTGGCGCACCAAGAGCTGCAGCACACGCTTACCGAGCAGGCCGTGTTAAAGCGTATGGCTGCCGCGCCTTCTACTTCGAGTGGCGCGACCACGACCGACCCCTTCGTCGTAAAACTCTGGTGGTCCTTCCACGACAAAGACAACCTCTTCCTCGTCATGGACTTTCACCCCGGCGGCGACCTCGCCACTCAACTCGCGCGCTGGGGCCGCCTCGGTCGTGATCGCGCGCGCTTCTACGCCGCCGAAATCGTCGAGGGCGTGGAGGGACTGCATGCCGCGGGTGTGATCTACCGCGACCTGAAGCCGGAGAACATATTGATTGGCGGGGACGGCCATATCGTGTTGACGGATTTCGGGTTGTCGAAGGAGTTTCCGCGGAATACGAACCAGCACGCGGATGGGGGGACGACGGAGCCGAGCACGCCGCAGAAGGAGTGGGGATCGGGCGGGCCTGGGGTGGCTGCGCCGCCGTGGATGAAGGTGCCCGCGTTTCCCTCTATTCACCTGAATTTCTTATTGATGAGGAGACGACGCGGCAGCCTATCACTTCCGCAAATGGCAGCCCCACCACGGAACTCGCCGCCGGCTGGCCCGGTCCTCCCGTCGGCGACCATCGCGACACTACCACCACCTTCTGCGGCACCGCCGAGTACCTCGCGCCCGAGGTCATTCAGGGACTCCCCTACAGCTACGAGGTAGATTGGTGGAGTTTTGGGACGATGCTGTATGAGATGTTGACCGGGATTGTGAGTGTCCATTTTTTTGGCGAGGGAATTTACGGCACGCGAGCGCTGTTCTTTGTTTTTATTTTGGCGATACTAACTCATCCACAGACCCCCTTCTGGGCCAACAACCACTCGGACATGTACGTCCGCGTCCTGCAGGACGAGTTGCAGTTCCCCGACGACCGCGCGATCGACCAGGATACGAAGAGCTTGATTCGCGGGGTGAGTGGCGCGTTTTCTTTTGACTTCGTTATCTTTCTTCGGATTCGGATCCGTGTTTTTTGGATGACCGTCCTTCGCCGTGCGGAGTCGGAATGCGACCGACTGCACGGCCCCGTCCCATCTTTCGTTTCTTTCTCCTCGTTCTCCGAATTCAGAGGCAGCCTAAATGCTAATTCCACCCCCGAACCCAGCTCCTCCAACGCAACCCCGCCCTCCGGATCTGCGAGCCCCGCATAAAGAGGCATCCATATTTCTCCATGATGTGCGTCCGCGCCTTGGGTTTCTTTCATCGAACAGGAGAACGGTGTTAATCGTTCTTTTTCCAGAGACTGGTCGCATGTGTATTACAAGCGTTATATACGTGCGTGTAACTTTCTTCCTTTTTCTTCCTTCTTTCTTTGGAGGATGGAGGCGATGAGCGACGCGCGCGATGTCGTTTGGTGTCATTCCTTGCGACCGGTTTGCGTGCGCCCGAACTATATCTGGCTCGGTACATGACGGCAATGTCGTGTCTGTCGTGTACTGGGGCGACACAGCTGCTGGAGGCAAGGAAGCGAGCTTTGTGCTTGCCGCAGGAGCGGAGACTGGTCTTCGTTCCAGTATGATGGTGTTCCAACGGTCCAGTCGTTTGTGCTTCGGTATTTCGGACTCTTGAAGGGTGAACTGTGGACGCACTCACCCGTGAGCTCGCACGGCGGTTTTCGCTCGCCCTAGTGTGACGGCGGCGTACAAATCACGAGTCTGGTGAACTACGTCCAGTAGCAGCCGACTATTTCACCTGGCACTGTCACTTGCTGGCGACTCTAACAATGCCCTGCATCCCTCGCTCCTTCATTTCAGCCCTCCTCTACGCTTATCCCTTATTTCTCTGCCTGAGGCTGATATCACTTCGCGTAGCCCCGTATATCCCGCCCATCGACCCCTCCAACGCCTCCGACACCCAAAACTTCGACGACACCTTCCTTGACATGGAACCCGTGCTCGACGCTGCAGACGACCTCGATGTCGACGGGGACACGGACCAGGAACCCGCGACGGACCACGAGCCCGGCACGGAGGACGACGAAGCGAACACGACTCCGTCGCAGAGTCGCAGCTCGTCCATGCACCCGCCCGCGTCCTCAAGCAAGTCCTCCGCCATCGCGGGCGCCAAGGGCGATTCCGGCGAAGCGAAGGAAGGAGAGGAGGAGGACGTGGATGTGTTTGATGGGTACTCGTTCAAGGGGCGGCATTCGGTGCTCATTGACGACGAAGATGAGGAGAGCGATGGGAGCGGGGAGGAGGAAAGTGAGGATGAGGGCGATATATTAAAGGATTTGGATGTGGGGTTGGGGCCGGAGGGCGAACCGGAGACGCCAACGGGGGGTGTGGATGGGGAGAGCGCGGAGGCAACGGTGGAGGGGGCGGTGGAAGGGGAGTTGGACGACGGCGAGGGGGACATGCCGGAGCCCAAGACGCCCGAGGCGCGCCCTGTCGTGGCGGTCGAGCCGGTGCCGGAGTTGCCGACGAAGGTCCAGGATGCGGATGCGATCACGGAAGAGCCGCGTGCGCCGCCGACACCGACGGTTGCCCAGGAACCGACCCCCGAAGTGCAGGAGCCAACGCCCAAGGTAGAGCCGGCACCCAAAGCGCAGGAACCGACACCCAAGGTGCCAGAACCAGCGGCCCAGGCGCCAGAACCAGCAGTCAAGGTGCCGGAACCCAAACCCAAGGTCAAGGAGGTTGCGCCTGCACCGGAGCCCAAACCGAGAAGGAGCAAGGAGCAGCCGCGTACGACGGCTGCTGCTCCCGTCGCACCGCCACCCGTCCCCGACAAGGAACTTCTTGCGCCGCCCGAGGTTCCGCCCAAAGCCGTCAAGGGCGGCGCGAAGCTCTCCGCCCGCCCCCGCCGCGAGAAGTCGGGCGTGCCCGCGCTGGATCGGCACCTCGACGAGGAGGCGTCGGCGACGGAAAAGGAGGACGACGACGAAGACGACGACTGGGACTTTGTCGAGGCTGCGGATGGGGAGGACCGCAACGGTGCCAAGGGGACGTCCCTCTTTGCGCGCGGCGTGGTCGACCGGTATCGGCTCGCCGTATTCCGCAAAGCATCGACTCCGTCGCGCAATGCCATGCCGCGCTCAGTCTCGGCGGTGTCGCGCGACTCCGATATGGGTGCGCAGACGGATGGCGGTGACTCGCCGAGTCCGTCGCAGCGTCGGGGGCGTACGGGCGCTGGGCTGACGTTCCGGAAACACCCGAGGCAGTTCCTGCGAGCCAAGTCGCCGCCACCGTCCTCGTTCTCGTCCAAATCGAGTTTCACCAGCAAGACGATGAGCCGGTCAAACTCAGCGACCATCTCTGGTTCGTCGAGTGGCGGTTTGCTGACACCGGCGACGTCTCAGACTCTGCCGCATTCGCTCAAGTCGAAGGAGTCGGCGATGTCGATGGGACAGAGCTCGGCTTCAGATGTCGAGAATAGCGGCCTACTGTCCGACAGCGGCCTGGCTAGCGGCGTTATGTCGGATAGCGGGCTGTCGCCAGAGGGGCCGAAGCGACAGAAGAGTAGAAAGCTGAAGAAGTATAAGGAGAACGCGGAGAAGGTGTTCTCTTTCCTCTCGCCACGTCAACAACCAACATGACCCGTCATTCGTTTTGCTGTTTTCCTTCACTCTTTTTCCTGGTTTTTCTATCTCTCTCTCTCTCTAAAAGCTAAACACTCAATCTCTGTATGCATCGCACCTCTTAATCGTCTGTCTTACCTACTATGCACCCGATCGAACTCAACCACTAACTTAGCATCGTTTACTACGTTCACCATCGCGGACACACACGCTCTTTCCGGTTTCTGCTCCATACATACCTACATACAGTCCAACTTTTGTGGTGGCCGGTGGACTTGCTCGGGCATACTACGTATCTTTTATTAGGCTGACCCCTCTGGAACTTTGTCGGGCGTCCGTCATCTGTCCCTCCTTACTACTGCACCATTGTTTTCGATACCAACTACTCGCTAAACACTTATAGATTCCTCACTCGTTAACAATTCAAATATACTGGCTAAATCGGTTTCTTTTTGTGCGCGCTCTCAAAACAAAGCAAATTTGATTTCTCCTGACGAGTTCCTGATCATGCATGAAAGGCAGTTGTTTGTATCAGTTAGTCACCATCAACTTTTCTGCTTTACGCCCCAATGCCGCAATGCGCACCAGCAAGGCAAAAGCTACCAGACGCCTGAGAGGTCAGCACTATCACAGCGGAAAGCGCTAGGAGTCCAGAAATTCTGATGAAGTGCCTCATGTTGTACTAGGCAGTACAAATTTGAAGTGCTGTATGCGAGAGTCCTCTGCTTCCCTCTCTCGACTCTCCGAATGTCCTCAGACCAACTCTCGGAAGCGCTAATCCCCTACAATCCCAACCCAATGATGATAGCATTCAAGGTCCAGAGAATTTCATCTCGGAGCCTGGGGCATCATCCGCAACGCCTTCACAAACCCTTCGCCTGGACGCACCTTGGATCAGACGTACACCGCGCTGGGCAAAGTTCTCGAGACGCAAGCGAACCGTGCTGCGTACAAGCTCGGTCTGGGTCCCAACGTCGTTGAAAAGAAAGTCAGGGCCTACTTCGGAGCAGGCGAGCACCGGGTGCTGCAGTTACAGCTGCTTCGCACTTCTACCCCACCGACATGGAAGAGATATTGTGCCGAGCTCATGAAATACAGCCTACCGTAGGGTTCTACCTCGACCCCAAGAGCGTAATTCATCGAATTCTCTGTAGGAACAAGTCGCCGGATACCCAGCTCCGAGCATTCAGAGCGATCGTCGACGTCGTCACTCGCTTTCCTGGTCTCCGTGTACTCTGTCTGGCCTCCGGACACTTGCGGGGTGAAACATCGACAGAGGTCATTTCTGCCATCTGGGAACAAACTAATACAGCTTTCGGTCGCGAGCTGATATTTTGGCAAACGATGGCGGCAACCTGCTTGTCCGATATGACCATTTCGGCCGTCTTGGAACACAGTACCATTTCTAATCTTTCGAAGTGCGAGGCGGGGAAGCTCAATGTAATCGAAACACTACTGGTTGAACATGGCTGCTCGTGAGTATTGATTCTGGCTTCAGTATGATCGTTTTTCACGAATGAATCGCAGAGGGGACACGGTTTTTGCTAGCGCACTCTGCGTTCGATATCTCGCCGCTATTCTCGAGCTTCCAGACTTTTGGTCGGACATGGGACCTGTCCAGTCGGATGTCAATAGAAAACTGTGTTCTGAAATGATCGTTATCCTCAAGGACATCGGTGTTGATGACCTAATGCTGGGATCTCTCCCGGAGGACTCGAACACGTTATTGGATTATGAGGGCGCTGATCTTCTGGCCACCATCATCCTCCGCGGTCTTTCAAGCTGGATCGCCAGAATCAATAAGGATGAATGGCCTCTTCAACCTTGGTATCAGCCTTCGCGTGAACTCCTTAGGCTGTTACGAATGTGAGACTGTCGCAATGGATTGTCTCCGAAAAATGACTGTCTTACAGGCCCCAATCCGAGGAACTTTTACCAACGGCGGCTGCGTGCGCCGCAAGTGCTTTTGAGCATTTTGAGCATGTGTATTTTCAGGAAGCCGAGTTGACTGTTTATGTAGCGAATAGGTACGATAACAGATGTTGCGCCGCTTCAAGCAATTGACCTTAGTGTGCTGACTAGTTATATCCAAGAGAACTTCAGGAACAAGCGAGACTGGAATCATCTCAATATCTCAACAACCCATCTTCGTGACGATGTTGCACCAACGGAGTCGGAGGAGGCGGCGACGACGCCGTTGAAAGGCCGCAGTTCGTCCATCCACCCGCCTGCGTCCTTGGTTGAATCCCCCTTCGAGATCGCCGACACGAATGGCCAGCCTGAGACAATAGAAGCCGACGAGGAAGACGTGGACGTGGATGATGGGCGGCGTTCCGTACTTATTGGGGACGAGGACGAGGACGAGGATGAGCAGGACATACCGAAGGATCTCGATGCGCGGCTGAGGCCGGAGGGTGATGGAGAGCAGAAGACACCGACGGGGGGTATAGATCGGGAGAGCGCGGAAGCGACGGTGAAGGCGGCGCTGGAAGGAGAGGTGGACGATAGTGAAGTGGATATACCGGAGCCCGAAACGCCCGAGGCGCGTCCTGTCGTGGCCGTCGAGCCGGTGCGGGAGTTGCCTGCGAAGCCGACGAAGGTCCAGGATGTGGATGCGATTATGGAGGAGCCGCGTGCGCCGACGGTTGCGCAGGAACCGACCCCCGAAGTGCCGGAACTAGCGGCCAAGGTGCCAGAACCAGCGGCCAGGAGTGAGGATGAGGGTGGTATATTGAAGGATTTGGATGTGGGGTTGGGTCTGGAGGGCGAACCGGAGACGCCAATGGGGGGTGTGGATGGGGAGAGCGCGGAGGCGACGGTGGAGGGGGCGGTGGAAGGGGAGTTGGACGACGGCGAGAGGGACATACCGGAGCCCAAGACGCCCGAGGCGCGCCCTGTCGTGGCGGTCGAGCCGGTGCCGGAGTTGCCTGCGAAGCCGACGAAGGTCCAGGATGCGGATGCGATCACGGAGGAGGCGCGTGCGCCGCCGACACCGACGGTTGCCCAGGAACCGACCCCCGAAGTGCAGGAACCAGCGCCCAAGGTCGAGCCGGCACCCAACGCGCAGGAACCGACACCCAAGGTGCCCGAACCAGCGGCCCAGGCGCCAACCAGCAGCCAAGGTGCCAGAACCCAAACTCAAGGTCAAGGAGGTTGCGCCTGCACCGGAGCCCAAACCGAGAAGGAGCAAGGAGCAGCCGCGTACGACGGCTGCTGCTCCCGTCGCGCCGCCACCCGTCCCCGACGAGGAACTTCCTGCGCCGCCCGAGGTTCCGCCCAAAGCCGTCAAGGGCGGCGCGAAGCTCTCCGCCCGCCGCCCCCGCCGCGAGAAGTCGGGCGTGCCCGCGCTGGACCGGCACCTCGACAATGAGGCGTCGGCGACGGAGACGGAGGACGACTGGGACTTTGTCGAAGCTGCGGATGGGGAGGACCGCAACGGTGCTAAGGGGACGTCCCTCTTTGCGCGCGGCGTGGTCGACCGGTATCGGCTCGCCGTATTCCGCAAAGCATCGACTCCGTCGCGCAATGCCATGCCGCGCTCAGTCTCGGCGGTTTCGCGCGACTCCGATGTAGGGGCGCAGACGGATGGCAGTGACTCGCCGAGTCCGTCGCAACGTCGGGGGCGTTCAGGCGCTGGGCTGACATTCCGGCAATACCCGAGTCTGTTCCCGCGAGCCAAGTCGCCGCTACCGTCGTCGTTCTCGGCCAAGCCGAGTTTCACGAGTCAGACAATTGGCCAGTCAAACTCGCCTGTCCATCCCAACGCCCAAGATAGGTCATGGATGGTCAGCGTAGCATTTGTCTTGGCAGTTTCAGCGGGAGGGTGGATACGTGGGCGTCCTGCGCCTTTTCGGCGGCCCCCATGACCTGCTTTGGGCCGCGTGGGTGGAACGGGGACCGCTGGGTCTGGAGTGGCCTCTAAAAAAAATCACTATTTGAATCTTGGAAACACCAAGAGAATGCCAACACGTACGCTGTGATGAGGAAGATTGCCCTGTCGAAGTGGATGGACCTGCTTCATGGGCATTAGGCTTGTATGTTCCTGTGTTAAGTTCAGAGTTGTAGTAGTCAAATGAAAATTTCGAAATCATACGGGATTGTGAGCCTCCGAGGACAGATGGTTGGATGCGAAGAATTGAAAGGTTTTTAACACCAACATCTCGCAAAATATCAGTGTGCTTGAGTGATTGGCCTTCATGTATGATACTATGCTGAAGACGTGAGGTCAGGAATTAACCGACGGCGGCGCAGTTCGATTATCACATCCTGGACTGTGTTATTGAATCCCAGATCTAGAAACAAACATGAGAAATTGGAGGTGATGAATCAGAGATAAAAATTCAGTACCAAGAAGAATGGACCGGGTGAATCAAAACCTGAAACTTCTTGGTTTCTGAGGCACGACGTGAGCACCGGGGACGGGATCGTGGTGGTGGCTGAGTATTATTCCGGCATTGCACATGACGGCAGACTATGAAGCAAGAATAAAAATTAAAGATTTTGTCAATTTTGTACACAGAGAAAATACCAATTAAACAACCAAGTAGACTCGCGAAATCCATCGGGGCAGTCCAGTACACAAGTGATTCGGGAGAGAACGAGGTGGTGGAAAAAGCTGTTCCAGCACAAAGGACAGAAAAAATGGCCAGTAGGGAGAAAGCCCAGGATTTTGATGCTCTTCGCAGGGCATGTGCTTTACCCAATCGCATATGGTTTTGCCATCGGTGAAAGCGTTGTTTATGAACAGCGATGTGTCGAGAAAAGGGGTGCCGTAGATTTTGAGAGAGGACTTTGGGTCTGGGTTTAGTGTGAGGTTCTGCCGTGGTGACAAAAGGCATTGAAGAGGGCGGCGCGACTGGGGCGCGATGCGGTCGGAAGAAGACTTGCGGGGTGATGCGCCTGATTAGGCTTCATTCAAAAATTAGGCGGAGGCCGTGCTGATTAGGGACGATTCCTTCTGACTCCCATCATGAAATCTCGAAAGCCCGGTGAAGGTCCGCGAACCTGCGTACGACCACACTGAGAGGCCGAGATATACTATACGATGGAAGAGCGCACTAATTTTGCGAGCGCAGCGAGCAATTCTACCTAAATGCACGTGACGAGGATGGGGGATAGAATATGTAGTAAACAACTACAAATTCATGCCCCGGTGGCTGAAATCCGTGCCAAAGAAGTGCCTCAAACTCATTCGATTTTGCTCCGCTCCCTCCAATAACGTAAATAATGGTAGTCCTCTCACATAGCTTTCAATTGATACTGGAATCAGCGGGTAGGATGGAGTTCAAAAACACCCAAATTAAGGAGAATTATGTAATCTGCGCGAGCACCCTTCGCATCAGCGGATCCATATTAGAAATCCTCGCACTTGTCCTCGAGTCCAAAACTGCCGCTCAGGGGCCCAAATACTTGACAGTCCTCGCGCGCGAGAGTGGGTGTACTCCGGCGCACAACGCGCTTAAAAGGTGCTTCCTCTATGCTCCGAGCGGACACTGCTCCAATCACAGCGTCCTGCGACGTCTTCGCAATGCACGTGGGGAGCTGCGGGTCGAATCGGACAGTGACCGGAGGAGTGGAGCGAGTTAGGGGTGTCTTGGACTTACGGTCCGCAAATTTGATCCGCCGGTTCTCCAAGCTCTCAGTCGTTCTGAAAACAACAGATCCTCACGCTTCACGAGCCATTCTTCAATTATCATCCGAGGAGATTCAAGTTCAAGTGCACAACCACAACCGGTCGGACTTGGAGTCTTGTACTTCCGCACACTCAATCCAAAACCCTCCTTTGCTCTCGGAGTTGTTCGCTGCGAAGTCCACTCACGTATGAAACCGCTCAATACGCAAAAGGCCTACTCATACCTCGTGCAGGGAATCACTGCAGACAACATTTGAAACTCAGTGGACATGTCCACTTGGGCGCGAGTATTCTGTTGACGAAAAACTCAAGTTCCTTCAAATAGAATATAAGACATCTGTCTTTCATACACAATGTTAATGACTCACCCGCAATAACGTGTCGAAGGCCAGGGATTGAAATGGCTCCAGTTTCCAAGACAATTAAAACTTGAGGCCCAGGAGGGCGTCGGTCAGATTTGATGTACAGTCTGCCCTTCCTTTCAAGGTTTACACCACACTGATTTCACAGACTCCCATCATGAAATCTCGAAAGCCCGGTGAAGGTCCGCGAGCCCACGTAGAACCACACTGAGAGGCAGAGATATACTAGACAATGGTAGAGCCCAATCATCCTAGCCGTCAACCTCTCGAGTCCAACACTAGTGCTCAGGAGCCCGAATATCAGACATTGCCAGCCTGCGAAAGTGGGTGTACTTGCGTGCACATTGTGCTTGGAGGCTGCCTCGTCCATGCCTCAAGCGCACCGTCGTCTTATCACGGCTTTCTACGACGTCTTAATTGCTCACGTGGGGGATGCGGGTCGAATCGGACAACGACCGGAGGACTCAGAAGTTAGGGGCTCCGGTGACTTAGAATGACGCACATCGGCCCGGGAAGTTTGATCTGTTCCTTGCATTCCGCCCTCATGTGGAGCGACGGAACTCATCTCGCTCAATCCTGCACAGTCGGCAAACGATAACTTGCTTCTCAAACACTCTCAGAAACCTCCCACAATCCAATTACTACGGGAGATCCGAGTTCATGAAACATTGGCGAACAGACAGCGTATTTCGCAATCACTGCGTTTCCTGGAAAATAGCGCAGCTCGGACTACTGGGAGGGTAGACAGCGGGGGTCGAGAGTTGTTCGCAACCGATATCAAAATGTCAAGTGGCCCGAGAACTCGAGCCCAAGCCCCAAGTTGGTCCGACCTCCAGCTATCCACGCCAGCTTGCTCCCACTTCCCTTCTTCTCCATGCAAAGTCTCTGAGACCTCTCTGCAAATTTATTATTACCCTTTGAAGATCTGGACTTTGAATTTTCCAGCTAGTTCTCCCCGGGCTTTATTGGCTGTGGCTTGAGTTCAAGCGAAACTATTTGAACGATTGATCAAAGTCCACGAACTTTGCTTGAACTTCTAAGCCACCCGACCTTTATCAGGCAGTTGCATACACCTTTTTTCGAAATTTTTCAAGTCTTGAATATCGCCACAGAAGTCAGACTTTTGCTGAATTGGCGCAACATTCGGCGCACCCCACCATATATAAAGTCTGGCTTTCTCAAGTCTTTGGCCCGGAATTCCCCAGATGCCCCAGCTATGACGATGGCTCTTCTTCTGTGCCTGCGCAGACCTTTCCCAGCAATTCAAGAGAGCTTCATCATCCTCACGACATCCATCAAGGGTGAGTGGGAGTTAACGGATTCAAACAGGACTCATCGCCGACGAGTTGTCTTCAGACATCATGGTTTCGACACACAAGAGGTCAAGAATGTACTCAGGTGAGTGAGGTGAGTTACTTCACGACTTTAGATATGTTTTTATATGTTCCTTGCTATGACTTGTTGGTTGTATTAGGCCCATGTACTTGTCCATCCCTCGTCAACAGCGGCGGGATTCTGGGCAGGGAATTTTGCGATCTGTACGGCGGGGTGGCCGGTGGACATTTAACAATGTACTAGAATTCCAAACAAATACATTTTCCGACGACAATAAGAATGTGAAATGTGGGGGAGTATCCTGAGGTCAACCCACTGCAAAATCTGGAAGTGGTTTGAGAACCTGGTCCAAAAGGTTTGAGAGTCGCTCAAGTAAATGTCCCAAAAAGACAGGGAGTCCCTCGAGAAGATATTCAAGTTGCCGAATAATAGCTCAAGCGGCTATATGGAAGGCTCAGGTAAACTACCAAGAAAGTATGAGTTCAAACTGTTGTGGACATTCTGGCTTATCTCTCCTTGAACTACCTTGAAATTTGTTGTCGATGTTGGGGGTAAAGTCCTAGTCCAACTTTGGGGGTAGTTGTGATTGAACTTTTTTAGCCCTTGTATTTTCCTACAAAGAGTCCGATCTACTATTGTCCGGGAAACACAGTGAATGTTGGCAGTTGGACTTGCACCTCAAGAAGCCGTGACTCGTCTTTTGACCCTGGAAGTGGTGCAATTTGCAATCTCGAGACTAGGAGGGCTACAGGGATCTCACTGTACGTGCTGTCCGGTGCCCAATAAGCGCAAATTCACAACAAATTGACTCGCAATCCTGCCTCCAGGACCCGGCTCGCTCTCGGAATGGTTCTTCACGAGACCTATCGCGCAGACAACCGCTTCATCCGCAAATCGCCTCGGCACCGCATCAAAAAGGAGCTGTAGTATTATGACTACAGATTCCATTTGGAACTCAGTGAACATGTACACTTGGCAATGACTGGATGGTGCAGTGCAGCAAACCTTCGAATCTCCCTGTCTCCCCGAAGTCAATCTGTCGACGGAAATGTGAGTTTCTGCAAATGACAAAAATACACCAAGTCCGTCGGACCATCTTTCAAAATGTTAGTGATTTATTTTCGCAATCAACGCATCGAAGGCCAGGAATTGGAACGAATCGAGGGCTCTCAGCCGAATATGATACACGACCTGCCTTACCTGCCCAGGAGTTTACAACGACTGGTCCGAATTCACTCACCTTTGGGCCCCGCAAGTTGTTCCTTTGCTTGCCTTCTCCCTCACGAAGAGGAACCCCATCTCTACTGCGTCCTCGTGGCGCATCTCATTAATTGCCTTTGCAAATGTCCGTACCTCGAACCATTCCTCTCGACCCTCATTCGAGTTCTGGGCTGCCGTATGATCTAGAGGGGAAAAGGCTTGGGATCAAGATCTGTAGGTATGATCCAACATGGCATTCAATACCGCGCGAAAAACCATGTACTGCTGCGGCGACATGAAGAGGAAGTCCGGAAATCAAGGAAAATGTGCTCCTTACAAAGGAGCATATTTCTGCTCTCCGTTCGCCGAAAGTTAGAGCCATGCAATACATACACTGTGCGGGATGTTCCGTTCTGCAGACTCGCAACACCCTCGTGTCCCGGGTGTTGTATTTTATGGTGCAATTCATGGACGACGCTTCCCACGAAATTTGAGATGGTGTTTCTTCTTCTTCGTACCGAATTTTGGCGATCACGCGACCCTGCGGTTCTCCTTGCGAGGAGTCTGCGCAGGTGATCAGATGTTCAAAGATTGACGGTATCCGTAGCATACACTTGACACATGTATGTAGTACGGGCCCCAGCTGTTTCTTAACGGGATCGCGCCGGTAATTCCTTCCTTCCTTCCTATCAGCCGATACACGAATCATTCGGGTGCAATCCCTAGTGACTTGGCCTCATTCGCTACGGATAATGAGCCGTTTATAGTGCTGTACCGGGGTTGATTTCTCTATTTTCAGGCGACAAGAATAGAGCTGTTTAGCAACCGCACAATTCAGGATTTCTGTTGAAAAATGGTGCTCCACCTGGTCAAGGAAATTGGCTCCATGGTCAGAATACTGGGTGGCCGAATGCGGCACAAGGTGAAAAACAGAGCGCTCCACGCTCAAACTCTTTGTATTTTCTGTTGAAATCCAAAAGCATTTTTCGGCGGTTGCTAAACAGCTCTAATGGGGTCAAGATTAAACAACCGCTTCCCAAAGTGCTCATCATTCGATGGAGATCTGTGACTCAGCCTTCTCGTCCTCGAATCTATCATTCCATCCCCACTGCTGTTCGCGCGGGGTTGCATCGCCGATGGCTAGAGATAGCTCGTATTAATACCCCACCTTCATGATTTATGCGGACCTTTCTTACGTTCTCCCACATCTTCCCTTGCTCTTGAAAGTGCCAGGGATGCTTCATGGAGGAATTCCAGGATTTTGGTTTGTTTCCTCCGTCAACCTCTCTCGCGTCGTGTCCGTCGACTGATTTTCGCCAGCATTATTTTCGTTGCAGGTTTATCTTTGCGACTCGTGACCACCTCGGCCGTAATCATTCGCCTTGACCACAGTGACAATGTACTAAGCCGTGGTCTCGGGGTTCTCCCAAGGCGGGTCAATTTTCTTTTTGAGGACATGCCCTTGTTCTCTCTTATGAGCTACAGAAAATTGACAATTCCCAGTCTGCCTCCTCCTATCCCCGGCTCTTCCAGTTCATCTACCACAACTACCAGTTCATCTAGCAGTGCATCTACGACATTTATCAGTTCATCTAGCACAACTACCAGTGCATCTACGACATTTACCATTCATGTAGCAGGCGGGTAAGTTGTTTTCGTTGGACCCCAACATCACGTTCACACCAAATTCCCAGTCCTGAGATCCCGATCTCGACCCAAACGTGGATAAAGTGGGTGGTTGGTTATTCCATGCAGTGAGCCACGAGTTCACTCGAATTCCCAGTGCTTCACCTTCCTCGACATCAGCGGAACAGCGAGTGGTTCATGATTTGCTTAACTGGCCCCGTGAAGCTCAATCATTTTCAGCCCTTCAGTTTCCCCAACCTCAACCCAGCGGTGAGTGGTTCGTTGTTCCGAAATAGCCTCTGAACCAAACCCTCAGTCCTTCGATTTCTCCCAGCTCAACCCACACAGCAGCGAAACGGTAAGGTCCATTCTTCCTTCGATCCAAATCTCAGCCATTTCAGTGGTTCGACTAAATCCATTCAGATCGCTGTTCCCCTCGGTGTCGTGGGCATCATCTTGATTACCGTCGGGCTGGTTATTCTGCGCCGGCGCCAGCTCACGCCGGCAAAGGATAGTGAGAGTCAGACGAATCAAGCACCGGAGGCCAAAGAGCTCCCCACCTCCTTCAACTTAGAATCGCCGGACGCCGGTTCTGAGTCTGTTGTGCATCGCGCATCGTGGGCACCCTACATGAACAGGGTCAATAGTCGCCACGGATTAACGCCCTCCAACACCGTTTCGACACGTCAGCTGTATATTTCCAACCAAGTGAACAGGGCGCGCGAGAAGGTGGCAGAGTTGCAGGCCGAGACCTCGACACTCCTACGGCAGTCACCGCACAGCTCTCATCATGAGGGAATTCCATCGAGTACGGGCGACGTGCACTCCCGAGGGAATGATGAGAGGCTGGAGCAGGCAATTCAACAAATCGAAAGCCTGACCGACCGGATACGCGAGCTTGAGCGAGAGCGGAGGTCATCATGGGCACTGGGCATTTCGGATGAGGCACCGCCTGGATATATCGAATAAAGTGTGATACAGGGTGCTTTACTTAAGGATACCCTGTAGCGTACACTAGGACGTGTTGTACGTTGGTACAGAACCTGCTTATCCCTTATTGGGACCTCTGCAGTTATACCACTTCCTTCCTTCCTTCCAGCAGAAATTGAACTTGTACCATGCTGGATTTGACTCGAAGCTTGAAAGATTCTGAACATTTTGAAACGGAAGAAAAGAAAGAATGTGAGCTTGATGAGATTTTTGGTCCTTCTGTCGGATTTCAAAATCAAGCTCCGAAAGAAGCTTGGTTTGGTTAACAATTTAACAATGTGATATTCGTCTACGGACATTACAATCCTTAGGTACATGTACCTCGACGAACCCAAGTGAAATGTATAGGATGCATACAGAAGAGAAGATGCCTGGTTTACCGTTGACGACTCGTCAATCGACAACAGAGCAAAAGAGGCGCATAACTGCCGGACCATGAAACCGGCGCAACTCGATTGGGGATATTCCACTGATCCCATCGCAATCCACCAAAAATCCTAAAATCCACAGAAAAATTGTCGTCGGTCGATAAACGCGGGATGCGAATGAGTGAGGTTGCTCGAGGTGTCAAGGACAACAGTGGGTGTTGGAGGAAAGTGTTTGTGGAGTTTGGAGAGGCAGCGTGAGCTGGATGCGCAGTTTTAAATGCGGATGAGGATGGTCAAAGTGGTAAAAATTGGCGTGATGTTAACGGCGGCGTGGATAATGGGCGGGGGCGTGGGGCGTGGGCAATTGGCGTGGGTAATAGGCAGGGGGGCGACCCCAAGGCATGGAGCTACGTGCCGCTGAGTGCCAGGGCTCAACGGGACGGAATAACAGAACCGGGGTGGTGGTGGTAGCGGTCAGTAGTTGTTGTTGTTGTTGTTGTTGTTGTTTTCTTGGCGGTGGTTCAAACTGAAGAGATAGGGGTAAATTGATGCGATCATTACGTACATCAACCAGTTGTGGCTTTCTTCAAACCACCCAAAAACCATCATGTTCACTGCAGTTTTTTGCTCGAAGCAACAGACTTCTGCAAAGTACAACACCACCTGATAACTGGATCGAACGAATGAGCCCGTGGTTGAATCTATCGGGCCTCAAGACGAATTCCGGAGATTCCGACTCCGGCGTACTACGTTATTCCAGTGCTGTCAAACTCCAGTGCGCTTCGTTCAGGGGAACCACTTCCAAGTCGCTCGGTCTCTGGATTCGACTTCCAATTATTTTGGTCCCTCAAACGCACCCTTTCCTTATTCTCGGACATCAACTGTCAAATGTTCAAGTTTGCGCAACGTAAATTTTCGTGATACTCTTATCCATCTTGCTAGATTTCCACACACCGTGCGCTACTCTCGTTCTCTTCCAGCCTCAGGAAGCGCAGCCAAATCATTGTTTCCCGTGGACACAGAACTTGAGCGTTCTGGCACGCAATCAATCGTGATGCGCAACCGTTATTTCAGTACCACTGTACCAGTCATGCTTGACCTTTTGCCATCGACGTCATCATCTTGTCGCCTTTTAAGGCACGGGGGGCAAGTGCCGCGGTTTTTCTCCTTATTTCAGACGAAAAGAAGGATATGGTCAAGATTAAACAGGCCACTTCCCGAATGATCATTGTTCGATCGGCCTTCTCCCTCAAATCTATCATTCCATCCTCACTGCTGATCGCACGGAGATGCATCGCCAAAGATTGCCGAGGTTTTAGGATAGCGCCCTACTGTACCAAGTTGTAAGGAGGCAACGGCTCAAGGACCGCGACAAGGCTGTTGCCTATCTTCCAGGCAACCGCGGGACCGTGAGCCGTGACCGTTGCTTACAAGGCAACAAGATTATTTTTTCAAGGCAGATTGGGGTGAGTTTAAAGATTCTGGGCACATCCGGTGTGTGGGAGATGTTCTGGTGAGCCTCTTACCACTTTACCTTACTTCCAGCACCAGCAGATTTTTTTTCAGCTACTTCTTTCTCTATGTCACGGTTTTTTTCAGGCAACCAACCCTACCGTTACCGTGACCGACAAGAAACTTGTCTTGTGGGGCTATTGCTGTGCATGGCATGTACGAGGACTTTTTCTCCTGCCCAGCTACTGAGAACGTAATTTTCTCATTCCAATAGGCTGATAACAATCAGGGCGGAAGGTGGGCAGTTTCGACTCATTGGGAAACTATAGAAGTGAGAGAACTGAATGTTCATCTCCGGGGATAAACAAGGGTATCTGGAATTCTCCCTCTGCGGGAATCAAGGAAATCAGGTGGATGATTATCCAAATACTACTCATCAATGCAGGCTCGACCTGTATTAAATCCGAGTACAATTCCCCAGAGGACATGGGGCACTAGAGCATATTCGCAACTTTAGCCAAGATTTTTGTGGGCCTCCCATTGGTGGATCAGCGTAGATCTGTGTGATGCATGCAGCCAATGGGAAGCCACCAAAAATCTCGCTAAAAATCTGCGAATATGCTCTACTAGGCCTTGTACAAATGGATTATAGCTCCCAAGAACAGCCAATAAGCTAGTTATGCCGTCACTGCAAGCGGGGGGTCGTCGGTGAGAAACAATATGGAATCTTTGGAAATCAGGCAATCCAGTACGGGATTGAACAGAATCGGCAGTGCGGCACTCCTCAAATGCGACACACCGTGCTAAAGTACGACACATTTCCCATCAATGTGTCGCACTTGCGCGGCAGCCATCAAAATGGCCATCAAACCGGTGTATCCCTGTCGCGAAGCGGCCGGTTAAGGTTCGGGTTAGTGGTTTTGGTTAGAGGTTAGAGGTTAGGGGTTAGTGGTTTGGGTTAGAGGTTAGGGTTAGTGGTTAGTGGTTTGAGTTAGAGGTCAGGGTTAGTGGTTAGTGGTTAGGGTTAGTGGTTAGTGGTTTGAGTTAGAGGTCAGGGTTAATGGTTAGTGGTTAGTGGTTAGAGTTAGAGGTTAGGGTGAGGGTGAGGAATATTGTAATGCTGTTGAAGGGGACTTATATTGATGGAGGACGTGAATTGATGGCCGAACAAGGCGAATCAGACACTGCGAAACAAGTGCGACACATTCCCCATCAATGTGTCGTACTTGAGCACAATGTGTCGCATCTCAGGTGTGTCGCACTGCCGATTCTGGTATATCCTCAATCCAGTAGAGAATGACGGGCATCATTCGCTGTACATAAAGAGTGCGCCATTTCTTGACTATTTGACTGTAAAACTAACAAATTTAGCCCCTACCCACCACCTCACACTCACCCGGACTGCCGCAGAACTGGTCGACTTGGACCGCAAACTTAGAGAAGCCTACCCAGATGCCCCGGTGTTATTACCATTCGATTCAGCAGATTCAAAGAAAGGGCAGTCCGACTTATCGATGTTCATGAACACACTCAACCGCCTCGTTCCCCCAAAGCTGCGTAGTACTCGTTCCCCGTCTACCCCTGATGCCAGTGACCCGTTTCTGGCTTACGGCGACATTGCGTCCTATCTAACCACTATCAGCAACACTCCAAGTATGCGCCAGGCACGTGTATGGAAGCACTTTGTCCGGGTGAGGACTGACAACCTGGAGTCTGTGCGCGTCGAAAGGGCGATCAACAGTTGTACATCTCGGGCGGAGTATCCGCGGTGCACTCGGGCTCATCGGGGTGGCGAAAACGAATGTAGTCCTTGTGCTTATGGAAGCGAGCAAGGTGCGCGGGGGTGTAGAGTTTGTCGGGATTATCATCAAACGGCATGGTCGCTGAACTATTGTTCCACTCAAAGTCCTCCGTATTTAAGGAAATTGACCCAACAAAAATCTGCAGATCCTCAGCGGGCGGATTGATTATTCCGGTAGGAAGATTAGAGATAGTTGCAACCCCATATGCCTCGAGATAAGCAGACAGAGCTTTCAGGTGCGCTACCTGTTCATACGGGAACCAGGCTTTGCCACCGCTCTTCCACAGGACCTCAAATTTAGCATTCTTGGCTTTTCCCGTATGCACCACAATTTTATCGACAGCCCACTCCTCGGTACCTTCACCAAAGCCTGTTATCTGTGGTATCTGCCGACCAGGAAATCTACGATCATCATTCGCGTTGTGGATCCGCAATAATGAAGAGTGAAACACCGGGTGGTTTCCCCGCCGCTTCAAGTCGCTGGGCAGTTCTAGCTTAAATGTCCCATTGTTGTAGTCTTCCAGGATGCGGAACGGTCCAATAAACTTTGGTACAAGCTTACGCGACCTGTTCTTTGTAATTGACAAGTTCTTTGTCGAAAGATAAACCAAATCATCCTTGGTAAAAGGTGCGGGCTTGTGGTGCTTGTTCGCCTGTTTAGTCTGCTTCACGCGTGCTTCAATGATTGCATCGTGTGCAGTCATTATTGCCTCCTTCATTCGCTGAGCAAACACGCCGACTCCAGGATATTCAGACTTGGCATCCCAAATCATGGGAGCGGGCATCCGTCCCGTGTTAAGGGAGAACGGGCTGAATCCCGTTGTTTCAGAGCGAGCCGAGTTCATTGCAAACTCGATACCGGGCAATTTAATCACCCAATCTTTCTGGTTCGGAGTAATGCAGGAACGAAGCATCTGGCCCATCGTCCGGTTGGCACGTTCGGTTGCGCCGTCCGTTTGCGGATGAAAGGCTGAAGACATTCGAAGCTTTGTTCCAATGAGGGCATGTAGCCTATCCGAGAAAATACTTGTGAATAACGAGTCCCGGTCGCTCACAACAATCTCAGGTAATCCATGCTTTGAATAAACATGCTCGAAGATGACCTCGGCAATATCCTTCACCTTGTAGGTCTGTTTCGTAGGCACCAGGTGCGCCATGGATGAAAGATGGTCAATTATGACCATGATCATGTCGAAGAGCCCCAGCCGATTTTTCGAAGCAGTTAACGGCCCAACAAAATCAATTCCGATTGACTGCCACAGTCGCGACGGCACAGGCAGAGGATTCAGCAACCCATAAGGCTTCTGACTGCTAGATTTCGATGTAGCACAGATAGAGCACGAGCCACAGAAAGATTTCACGTCGTCAACCATGGATTTCCACCACACATTATCCTTCAGATAATAAAGTGTTTTCCGTGCCCCAAGATGAGCCAGAATGGAATGTGCGTGGGATATAATTATCTCCCGAGTGCTCCGAGTGCCAATGAGGACGTCAGGAACACAGAGAATCCGATTTTCGCTGTCTTTAAGGAATAGCAAGCCGTTCGCGACCTCAAAGTTCTTGTAATGTCCAGGATTGTCCAGAACCAATTTAAAGAAGGGATCCTCGGAGTACCGGTCCTTCAGGCCTCCAGGTAGGTCAAGAGACGGGTCGCCTTCAGAGATTAAGTCCGTAAGATGTGGAGCGACGCTAGCAAGAAGTTCTTCTTCAGGCGTTTGGAGTTGTGTAACATCATTTGGCTCGGAGGTCGTTGCCTTCACGTTCTCGGCCGGTTCCTTCGCCGCACTGTCTCCGTGCATAGCTGGCACCTCCACGACCTCAACTCGAAACTTGTAGGGTCTCGGGCTGGGCCCTCAAGACCTCTGGGGAATTTTCTACAGCCGTATCGGGCAACTCCGTGTCCTTCAATGACACGCCCTCCAGTTTGGGTCCAGGAGTGAAAACCTCGCCAGTCTCAGCATTCCGCACGCACAAGAATATCTTGGGCAACACCCTAGGCTTCGCTTTGCCACGTCCTTTTGTCTTAGGGGTAGCAGCAGCCGCCGAGACCTCGTGCTTGGGGTACCTCAGGGATTAAATCCAATGTAGCGAAGACTTCATCTCCCGTTTTAATGGGACGTGTCACCGTAGTCTGGGATTTGATGGGGGGTAGGTCTGAGACTCGACCATCAGTGATGAAATGTGTGATCCGATACCGCGGCAGGCGCCCTTTCCGGACCCGGCAGGAAAAAACAACAGGTTTGACCATCCTCGTTGCAAATACGCAACCGTCCTTCGTGCACATCTTGCATCTCAATTTCGCAGCAGAATTTCACTCCTCATTTGCAGTCGTGCCTCCGAACGGCGTCCCAGTATTTTGGTTTGAGTTCAGAGTTGTAAAGACAATTCAACAAGTCTGATTCGTCCATTGAGGCCTGGCAAATTATGTGTTGGTTAAAGTACGGGAGAGGTACTGCCGAGCCAGGGAAACACGACAAGTAATAGTTTGTGCAAACCCAACGCGGACCGCTTCAATATGGCAGCAATCACGCATTTTCAAACTCAGCATCACTGATGGTCGACTCTCAGACCTACCCCCCATCAAAGCCCAGACTTTATATAGGTCACCGAGAACGATTGTCTTCTCGGTCGGTATAAAGTCTGGTTAACGAGACTAGCGTCACCGCAGCTAAAGCCGCCTGCATCGCGTTCGCATTGACATCGTCCTCATCCAAAGGGACATATTCGCTGGCTGCATGCATCCGCCCGGGTTCGTCCGCGCTGTATATGCGGGACAACGCGTCTGCGAGCACATTTGTTGTTCCAGGAATATATTCAATGGTAAAGTCAAACTCGCTCAAGGTTTCCAGCCACCTAGATTGACGTGGGCTCAGCTTCTTCTGGCTCATGAAGTGCTCCAGTGCGCGATGGTCAGTCAAAATCTTGAACCTCGCGCCAAGCAGCAAGGTACGAAAATGTTTTAATGATTCGACTATAGCGAGCAACTCAACGTCGTGCACAGGGTAATTCTGCTGTGCGGCATTGAACTTTCCCGACCAGAAAGCAGTAATGTGTGCAGACTTGAAGTCCACGCCTTGCAAAATGACTCCGCTGGCGCCAGTCAAGCATGCATCTGTCGCGAGGAAAATATCCGGCGCGCCAGGTTTGCAGTCCAAATTCTTCCGGTGGTGTCCTCTCCACCTGCCAACCGACGATTTAACACTCTCAAAGGCACACTGTTCAGTGTGGGCCCATCTCCACGGATTCGTGCCCGTCAAGTCGGTCAACATCTCCATGGGAATCCGGATACCTTCGCAGTCGGGCGCAAGAAATCCTACAGCCCCAATAAATGCGGCCAGCAAACTCGCGTTCGTCGGGACAGGCCATTTCTGAATGCTGTCGACCTTGTATGGGTCCATCATGATGCCCTCGTCATCGACGATATGCCCCAGAACAACCACCCTCTCGATGAAGAACTTGATCTTGTCGCCATTGAGGTATAGTTTTTCGTGCCTCAGTATATCAATCACAATTTTGACGTGCTTGACGTGTTCCTCAGCGCTGTCCGAGTAGATGAATATATCGTCCAAGTATATGTCTAAGAATTTCCCGATGTATGGACTGAATAAGTGGTTCATGAGTGCCTGGTATGTCCCGCCTCCATTGCAGTCACCCTGTTGAATAACAAGGCTAGCCATCGTTCCATCCGGTGTATTGAATAGGGTACGGTCTACGTGGTCGGGCTCGACACGGATCCGCTCGTAAGCTTCTTTCATATCCAGTGTCGACTTATACTGGTGCTGAGCAACATTGCGTAGTATCCCTTCGATGTCCGGCAAGGGTGAAGCCATTTTTTGTGTGTTCTTATTCCGTTCTCGGCAGTCGAATACCGTTCGAAGACGGATTCCCGTCTCACCGGGCTTGTTGGGCTTGCGGAGCATAAGCATCGGGATGGCATTAGGCCCCGGCTGCATGCGCCAGCGACCTGTCATTACTTAGGCGTCGCGCTTAGCGTGCCATACAGGTCTCAATGGATCCGGGCATTTGGAAGGACGATACGAGTAAGCCTTAGTTTCGTCAATCAGTGGTATCTTATGATTAATAGCTCGCAACGGCGGTAACGGCGTTTTCGAAGCATCGACACAAATGTCCGCGGCGTATTCTCGAAGTTCCTTTCGAAATACTTCCAAACTGTCCTCGTAGAGGTCCATAGCAAGAGAACTCAAGGTAGTGACTTGTTCTCCGCGAATTGGACGTGCCCTAGTGCTACCAATTCCGATCTGAGGTGGGTCTAAACCAAACACTATCTGGTGCTGAAACAGAAACGGTGTGCCCAGAATCAAATCATAATTGGCGATGTTCATGACGTCGAACCGACGTTCCTCGTCAATACCCTGGTAGCGCAAATGGAGGTTGCAGCTATGGTTCACCATTGTACGTGAACCTGTCGCCGCCATGGAAACATTGAGAGGCTTGGTGAGTATGTCCGTCTTCAGTGGGGATGTACCAAACCAGGACCATACACACATTCACAAACCAGACACATCGGCGAATGTGCCAGATTTGAGTTGTGCCGGCGTTAACGGAATTGATTAGCCATCAATCTCCGAAGTTCACACACAAGTCCTTTCGCCAACACATTTATAATATTCCCTGACCCTGACGCTAACAAAACCTTAACCACTAACCAAAACCCTAACCAAAACCTCTAACCTGAACCTCTAACCAAAACTCAAACCACCCTAACCTCTAACCCGAACCGCTAACCCGAACCAACCCCTAACCGGCAACACTCGGCACAGATTCCGCCGAATGACGGCCGCCAAATCAATCCTATCAAAGCAGACACATTCAATGCCATGTGTCGGATTTGCATTGAATGTGTCTGCTTTGCGAATGTGTGTATGGTCCCGGTTTGGTCTATCCCGGTCTTTCAGGTGCAATTGGTCAACGACCTTCGTTGAAATGAAGTCTGCTAGGGAACCGGAGTCAAGCAAAGCAGTAGCCGGCTTGTCATTCACATAGACCACAATAACCATCGGGCGTGGAACGAGTCGCGCAAAATTGCGCACTGTCAAAGCATTACGTTGATAGGTAATACTTTGCTCGGCAGGTTTGCGGCTTTTTGATGGTGTAGTAGCTGCAGCTAGGACAGCATGGGTTCGGCCACCTCCACCTAGATTATCGGGCTCGTCGTCACTGTTTTCCGAGCTACCTTCGTCGTCGGCGTCATCGTCAGATGAATACTCAAAATCCCGTAAGTCCGGTGAATTCAAGTCAGATTCCGAGTCAGAATCTGATTGTTCCTCTAATTCAGGTGGTTCCCCAAGCTCTGAATCGGAGTCGTTGACGTTGTCGTTCACCGCAATGCCTGCTGCAGGCGGCGGCGGCGGTGGTGGTGGCGGCGGTGGTGTCCCATTTCCGGATGGAAGGTCAAAGCTACAGCCTGACCAACTGGACTCCGTTTCGGGCTCCATTTCAAATTCCTCCTCTATCCACCCAACGTCGGCTCCTAGTTCCTCATGGGCAACATCCAAATCTGCATATACACGTTCCATGAACTCGCGGGGATCCCATCCTTGTGCAAGTAATTCCGGATAATCCAGTAGATATCCCCGCTAGTGGAAGTTGTCCGTGACGACGAAGAATTCTCGTTCCAAGTAATCCACTTCAAACCTAGCTGGGTCGAAAATGCCTTCGCCGTGATACATTTCATCAAATGAGTACGGTACGCAATTCATAAAATCTGTAACCAAAGACTCTAACCAAAGACTCAATGACTTCTTCCGCTGCTCCTGGCGCATCAGGATCGCATTCTAAGCGCTGCAAGAACCTTCTAAAGGCTTGCGGCAGATCTTGTCGACGAGCGTTGGCTGTTTCTGCCTCCGGCGACTCGCACCGAGAGAGCGGGATCATCGGAGGTAAGTTTACGAAAGTCTCGTCTTCCGCGCGTTGACGTTTCTTCACTCGCACAGGGTGATGTTCCGTGTAGAGCTGATCTTCCATTGCCCATTTCTCGTTGTACAAATGCATAATGAAATCGAATTCCGGGTCAAGCAATTGTGTGCGCAAAATTTCATGGTGATCATTGGTATGCCCGTCACACACAAGCCACCCAAGCTGTAGTGGAACTATGGTGAACCTATCCTCCGCAAGAGGATCATCCTCAGGATCTCCGAAGTAATCAAAAACAAAGGGAACCTCCCGTCGGAGGTCGCTGTGCATTTTCGCGACCAGAACCTCGTCAATAGCCTGTTCATGTTCTGGAGTAATTTCAGCATGTTCAATGCTGACCGCGAACACACCAAGGCGTTGAGCATCTCTAAGGCTCCGGCGACGTTCCACTTCTTCAAAGGAAACTGCCGCCACCGTTACACGATGCTTCGGCTTGAGTTGATTATTCGTCGCGCAATCCTTGCTCAAATGACCAGTTTCCCCGCAAGTAAAGCACTTTCCCTGTGCACGGTACCCGTTCATCTGTTCCTTAGACAGTTTATGGCTTCTGTTACCGCCATCCTTCGGCTTGGGATCGCCTTGGCGCTTGCCACTACCCGAGGCTTGATTCCGAGAGTCTTTACGGTCAAATCTTGTGCTGCAGTCCTTGTGAGGACCAGCATTTCTATTATTCCCGCCCTCCTGCCGCGATGTACCGCCTTTAGAATTACGGTCATTCTTCTTTCCAGGATGATCGCTCTTCTTGCCATCGTGGTCTGGTTTCTGAGTCCGCGCTACCTTGATCGCGTGTTCATAATTGATCGCGGCAGCTTCGAGCTCCTTGAGCTTCGAGGTTTCTGGATCGTAACCGTCACCGGCCCATCGAACACGCATCTCGTAGTCCGCGCCGTCCCAAAATTGCACAATCAGACCGCGAGTTGTTATGTCGCCAATACTATCTGCCAGAACCTCAAGCTCTGTCTTGTACTGCTTAATGGGATGTCCACGTTGCGCAAAATTCTGGAATTTCTTGCGTTGTAGGCTACGGAAATCCACAGGAAAGCAGTGATTAAACAAGGCTTCAAAGAACTTCTTCAAGGTCCATTTCTTTGCATCCTTGGCAACCACGTGCATGTACCAAGTTAGAGCCTTCCCGCCCAAGTACTTTGATACGCGGGAGGCTCTCATCTTCGGGCGAATATAACTCTCGGACGTCCAATCCCGTGCTTCGTACGACCAGCGCTCAATTGTATTGAACACCGGCTCGCCATTGTACACGAACGGGGACGCTGGCTTCGCATTGGACTGTTCCAGACGTAGTCGAAGAAGCTTCAAATTGAAGTTCTTCTTGGCTCGCTTCTTGGAGCGCTTCGTCCGCTTGGAGTCATCAGAATTCACCTCAGATGGTGCTGATCCTAGAGAGCTCCAGTCCGATTCAGACGATGAGCTTGAACTCTCCGAGTCCGAACTGGAAAACGAATCATTGCTTGAGGGAGGGGAATCATCGCGCGTACGCCGACAATTATTTTTGGCCTTCTTGGATTTCTTGGATTTCTTGGAAGATTTCCGAGACTTCTTCAAGAATGAGGGGCGAGAACTGTCAGATTCCGATGAACTCGAACTACTGTCGTCGCTCAGCGGCGGCGAAGATTTGCTCTTCCTTGCGGCCTGTTCCGAAGGTTTCTCTCCAGCATTCATCTCGCGAAAAAGGATGCTGGACTTGGGGACCTGGTCCATCGGTGAAGGCCTCACGTTCGGAGCCTTATTCCGTTTACCAGCGTCACCACGACGGCGCCAGAGGTCAGGATCCTCGCTGCCGTCATGGTGGTGCGCTGGTTCCTGTCCTTTCAATTCTTGCATCTGTTTGTATTGGGCATCGAGCATCAGCTGCATGCTAGCCGCAAATTCGTGGTCCTTAGATGTCTGTTCCATGACCGCGCTGTTGTTGTCCGCGTTGTGTTCTACCCCAGAGGGACCCGCGACAGGAACATCCGCAGTGTGGGCTCGGCCTTGTGTATTCAATTCGTGCTGAAGCTTCATAGCCAGAGGAGCATCAGCTTGCAATTGATAAGGTCGATCCGCGTCGTCTGCTGCTTCGCCGTCAGATACGTAGCCATCGTTGTAGTTAATGCTCGGGGCAGTCGCAAAATCTCTCCCTTTTCCCTTAGCAGCCGCTGGAATACGGGGGGTACTGTTGGCAGTGCGGGAAGGTTGAGACGTGTACGCAGAGTCCGGGACATTGACATTGCCGTTGACGGGATGTATCGAGACGTGAGTAGCGGGGCTACCCCCCATTGTTGTCTCTGAAATGGAAATGGCAGGCTTCGCATTCCCCATGGAAGCATTCCTCTGGAGAATCTTAATTTTCTCTGCCGGCGTGAGGTTCTCAGAAATTTCACGCATAAGATTGTCAAAAGAAAAATCAATTCCATTGCTATCGACGGGGGGAAGACCAGGGGAGGTCAACGGAGACCGACTCCTGCTTCATCCAAGCAGGAGGGATCGTCCCAAGACCATCGTCATCCGTAGATTCAAACCATTCTCTAAAGAAACGGGGAGCCGTCTCCAAGCCCGGCGAGCCCGCACGCACGCTGAGTCAACGCGCGCGATGACTTCTTGGGGAAAGAAAAACCCGGCATTTCGGAGCTGGCGTCGTGGAAAGCAGCCTCTTCGCTACCGTCTTGAGAGGCAGCGAGCGAGGATCCCGCGGGAACGTCCGTCACAACGGCACCGGCTTGAGAGGTGACGCTGTGGGAGCCCGATGACGCAACATCCGCCTTCGAGCGGGAGTGGTCAGAACCGCCGGAGCGGTGCCCAGGCTCGACAGCATCTTGACTGCCAGAGTGGGACTTGGCGCTGTGGCCCATGTTGTCTGCAACAGACGGGGTCAGCGCGGGCAAGGGGGAAGGAGACTCACCGAGTTCGCCGTTGTCAGTTGAGATGCCCACGGAGGCATCCATCTCAACGCTTCCTACGGAGTCCGAGGAAGGGGGGGGGGTGGTACCAGTTTCGTTGTTGAACGAAGTTGCATCGGCATCTTCGTTGTCGTTGTTGGCAGTGTAGCGGGTGATCAGTCCGAAACGTCGCCAAAAGGGGTTTTTAAAGCAAAAGAGTAAGAGGGTTCAAAAAAGTGTGGTCGTTCTGACTCTCCTGACGAGCGGGACATGTGCCGCCGCGAGGATTCTGGACACTACACCACCGCCGCGAGGACTCTGGCGACCGCTACACACACCGCCGTGATGTCTCCCTCGACACCCGCACTTACCGGGAGGAGGAGTCCGTTGATGCCCGCTCGGACGCAGACTATAATGTTCGTGACGAGCGCCGCGTTTCGGGACGTGGAGACGCAAACCCTCGCGCACGCCACGATTCTCCTCCGTATCGTCGTCCCAGCTCTGCTGAGATGGATGAAGTCTCTCGCCATGACCTGGAACAGCAGTTCAGCAAGTTCCAGGAAAAGCGCAACGCGGAGAACGCGGCTATTCAGCGCGCTCGCGAGGCCAAAGCTGCCCCTGTTCGGGCGTCGGAGGATGTTGAGATGACCCTGGCTGCACAGGAGCTCGTCGACGTCTCCGTTTCACCCAAGGACAAAGGCAAGCAGAAGGCCGTTGAGCCTATCTTCGTCGCGAGCAGCTCGACCGCTGCCACACCCAAACCGGCCAACGATCTCGACTTCCTCAACACGCTCTGGGCTTTGGACGAGGAGGGTAATGAGTTGCCTGCTTTGCCTAACCCCGACGATGAGCTCTGAAACACGGGCGAGGATGGACGAGGATGGCGCGGAGGGGTGGAAGTTCGGTTTATTTCATTCTAATTTCTACTTTATTGCTGATTCTAGTTAGCGTTACTTTCTGATTGCGAGCGAAGCGAAGCAATTACCCTAAACGCACGTGACGAGCAGAGGGCTGGGAAAGAGAAGATAGTAGATCAGTCTAATGATGTTGTGCCGTACTTATTGTGGAAGCCTGCCAGCAAGGACACAATCAGCGCAGAACACCCTAGAACGTCGTCGGGCCTTGGCCCGGTGTATGCAGCTATGTGGCAATGCCCTCCCTCCTGTGTGGTGCTATGTGGCAATACCCTCCTTGTCGGCCGACGGCTGCCAGTCACCTCGTCACGAAACAGAGAAGCCCCTGTCCATTTTTTTAGCCGTCTTTCGTGGCGTCTTCCGTCTAATGCGTTCAGTTATGTCTGGTTTCAATTCCGCTTTCTGCAATTCCGCTTCTGCCGTGTCCTCTCGTAACCAACGGACTTGGCGCTCTTGTCCTCAACACTCCTCATTTCTCTTGAGCGGGGTGGGACTATTTAAACTGCACCTTCAAGAAATGGTAAGCCAAAAATCGCTATGGGCCCCCAACGTCAACTCCCCTTCTCCAGCTATAGCCGGTACAGGCCCCTACTCCGTGTGACACCACCCAAAACACCGCAGTTCGTTGAAGCCAAGCGCACTCTGGACCAGTACAACAAGCTAGGATTCCCTACCACTTGGTGCCCCTTTGCTAATGACTGGGTCCCCTGGATGATGTGAGTCTTTCCCTTCTTTCCCGGTAATTCATTATTCACTCATGCCGATGCAGGCCCATGCGGGTGCTCAAGGGGTCGCGCCAGCTTGTTCGTGTCGCAGTGTCCGGTTACCACAAGGTCAAAGGCCTAGTACCACCCCGCTGCCCCCACTCGTCCCTGGACTCCCGGATGAAACTCCATCTGCACTGCAAGCACCCGAATGGGCAAAAGGCGAATTTCTACCGCGCGGAGTCTCACGATTGCGCTTTCACAGGTAAGAGCCCGCTATTTTTCTCCCCATGTCATTCTGAATTCTCTAGTCATCATCCCGGACCTAGAGCACCGTCAGAGTCAGTATGTGACGACCACGGAGGAATGGGAAACCCACTGTGCGTCCTCGTTTATCAAACTATGTGGTATTAATAATTGACCTCTGGACGTACAGTGGCCAGCCTCCACCGCTTCGACGATGACGATGACGACGACGAGGATCCTTGCCAGTCCCAGACGTCTCAAATTTCCCCGTCCTCTACCTCTGAGGAAGACGTAGAGGAGTATCTGCTGCATGGTGATCCCCGTATGCCCAGTCCCCGGGATCTTGCCGCAGTCTTTGGCTCGGGTCCACTCAAGCCTTTCTTCTGCGACCGAGTAGCTTTGGCTCGCAAGACCGTTGGTACGCCGCCTTGCCCACTATATACCTTGGTGAATCTCACAGTGACGCATTTTTTTGCAGACTTGGCTTTGATCAATGATACAACTACAGCCCACCAAGCAGGCACTTACGACGGTACTTATTTTCGCATTTTGTTTGATATTCTGGCTAAGACGACCTCTCAGCGCAACCCAAACTTCATCCGCTGGCCGCAAAACCGCCTCATGCCATTATGGCCCTCTATGACGAAAAGAACATGTCTGCTGGCTCTCTCTCCCGGGTCTTCAGCAATCTCGAGCACCTCGACACTCACCTTGGGCGCGCTATGCGCAAGTTTAACTCGCCCATTGGTTTGCCTGAATTTTCATGGCGTAGATTGCGTGATCACAACGTTCCTTGCAAATGTTGCCAATGCGTCTTCAGCATCCAAGGCTACAATTCTCATCTCCTTGAGGATCGGTGTTCCACAGCGGTGCCGATGGATAAAGGTACGTCTTTCTTACTATATCTTCTTATTCCTACCCACTCAACGTTCCCCTAGTCCCCACTCACACAGGGGCTATCCGTAGCCTGCCCGCACGGACATATCCTCCTGGTTATCAGGTTCCTATCACCGTGGACTTTCTGTACACTCCCACTGGGGTCGCTTTCGCTAAGTGGAATTCACGGATTGGTGTCCCTCTTGACGTGTGGACTTTATTATCCACTTCTGGAGTGAAATGCTCTGAATGTCTTCTTCTACGCTCGTTCGAAGGACATCACGAGCATCTCAAAGACGGCCAGTGTGGAGATCCAGGGGAGGTGCCGGGGAACATTGCTCAGTAGTTTTTGTGACTCTACATCTTGCGATAATTGTTACATTGTTTATCTTAGTTATGCCTCTAATTACACATCTTGCATTTTGATTCTACCTCGTTTTCTAATTCCGTCTCAAGGGCGGCATAATTTGTGGCCTCTTCCGCCCTCAACTTCCGCCCTGAACTTCCGCCTTCAACGCCACAAGCGGAATTCCCCAGCAGCCGCTGGAAACAAGGTCGTATGCCCAATTCCATCCGCCAACTCGAAACATGGACGGCGCCACTCAGAAGAGCAGTTAAAAGACGTCCAGCCCTGAAGACTGTTTGCAACACCCCCCACCATCATGGAAGTCGAGCGCGTTGACCACGGCTGGGTTCGTTATATGCGGACCTCGCCCGATTTATGTATTTTCTCACGTGCTGGTGTGGTTGTTCGCGTCCCTTGGTATATCCCTATCCTCTCTCTTCATTGTCTACCTCCTTAACCACTGGCAGGCCCTTGAACCCCGACGGAGAAAAACTTACGCCGCGACAATTGATTGCCTTACTCGACCGGGAACAGCTCTATCTGCCGTGCTTCTGCTCCCTTACTTAGGGTATCCCGTACGGTTGCGAGATTACTGCAGCGGCGACCGTCAAACCGGGTGGATGTGTACAAGACCAACGCGTTTTTTTTTATATTGCCATTTCCAGGCCCCACGGTGCTCTTTCTTCGGTGAGTTCCAACCGGCGTTATAATTCTGCGCTCGATCAGCTCATTCTTCCCTGGTTCGCAGTAGACTTGTTCGGTGTATACCACGGCAACTGTTACTTATACGTACCCACCTTCCATCCTCACCCAAAGCCCTTACACGTATGTCCGGTCGCTTTCTTCTTTCTTGATATTGACTCGCTCTAGGGGACAGGACCTTATGCAGGAGTTCCTGTTTAGGCCGTTAACCATCAACGGGGTGGAACACCGGGGATTCCTGCAAAATTACTTAGGGGAGCCTCGAGCCAGCCTGTCCACGAACTAACGGTCTCTGATCAAAACGGTGGAAACTTTCCCGATTCTAGAACCAGGTCAGCTTGGACCAAAACATGGTGCGTTGAAACGGCGTGTCATTGAATACGCTGCCATCCGGCTATTATTTGCGCTTTTTAGCAATAGTCTGTCTAGACGCTACTAAGTAATAATACAGCCGTCTAGACGGGTCAATATACCTACTGGAACTCTGTTCGGTGGTACAAAGGAGAGTCAGAGTGAGCTCCGGCTGCTGACTGTAGTATTAGTACAGTGCTAGGCGCGGTTACAAGCGTTACACTGTGTGAAGTACACATACCAAGGAGGTCTATACGGGGTCTAGTACCTCAGAATGTCAATTACCCTATCAAAGGAACCAACGACTGCACAGGAAAGCCATAGTCTTCACTAAAAGGGCAAGCAACATGATATAGGGTCTGTCTAGACGAGTCGGCGCACTAAGCTACAGGCGTCTAGACGAGCATAGGACGACTCTATAGGTTGTCTAGACGGCAAAGTATCGCGTCTAGACGGTGCAAGGAGCTTAGGGATATAAGGAGGGGTCGCCCTAAAGGTGCCCCTCTAGCCAGTCAGGTGACCAACGCGACGCGGTCAGCGTTGGGGCGCCACAAGCACAAACATGACGAAGGGGTTCTTGTTGAGATGTAGCCATGGGCGGACGTACATATGTCTAGTCCGTGTGCTATCGGGGTATACGAGCGGATTGGTGAGCAGTCCGGCGTCGGGGGACAAAGTTTTGCAAATTACAAGGTTCGGAAGCTGTCTAGACGACCCGAACTGGCCATATACCCGAACTGGGCCCCCAAGATCGTCATCTATATGACTTTCTGGCAAGCCCAGAGCCAGCATAGACCCGGTTAGCCTTCCGAGGATGACCGCATGACCAGAACATCGGCCTGTTTTACTCATTTCTCTTTACCTCATCTCTTTCTCTCAGAATCGTATATAAAGCCTCATAAAATACCGCAACAGACCAGTGTATGCCCCGCTCATCGTTACGACGATTCGGGTGTGCTCAGGCCACTTAGCGGAGATTAAAGTACCATCTCTCTCTGTGTAAACAGTAGTCTATAAAATTGCAGCGTTGCTTGTTGGATCCAGAACATTTGTGTGAACCTATAAGCAAAGCTTCGCGTTGGGAGGTCGTGAGCGGCGACTGCCTCCACGTATAAATCAGGACTGCACGCACATTAGAAGGCTTGAGAACTGCACTAAGCGTCGCGAGTGGACTCTAGCAGGGCATCCGCATTGGGTGACCAGGAAACGCCTTGCTAAAACCGACCACGCCCGGCACAGCACTTTGGGAGAACCCTGGGACAACCACCGGTCGTTTAGCTGTGTTGGATAGTACTTTGAGGTCCTTAATAAACTCAAGTGTACGGAAAAGATCTTGGATTCAAAGGAGTCCGAGTCTGCCGCTAGTTCTCGAGAGGCTAGCTGTGCACCAGAGGCCGTCTAGACGAAGCAGCATAGCCCTTGAACGGGATTTTCAGTCCAAATCTACACCTCCTCACCTAGCCACCTGTACTTCGGTGCGATTCCTAGTAACAATCCTTTATATATAAACCTGTACATCCTTCCCTGGAAGTCTTGTTTAGAAGCCAAGCAGCCAAGCCAACTAGCGTCTAGACGCTGCAGTTTGAGACGTTTTGAACGCATAGAACAACTATACGTGCTCTAGACATCAGATCCGCAGTCGCATACTACGACTCAGGACCCGAACTCATCGAGGAAGACGCGCTACGTCCCCCGTGAGTCAGTTTAGATAGGATTGGGTTGGTGTGTGTGTGTTTTGTGTGTGGTGTGTTAGTTGTTCAGCTAGCCCGCATTCAGAGCTTAGTTTAGCCCATTCCGTAGTCAGCGCATCTTGCCCGTTTCAACGCGCCGTGACGAAACGCGTGGAGAGTCACTCGGGAGGAGAGTCACTCGATCCGCGTCGCGTCTATTAGAAGGTGGCGTTGGTGTGGCCTACAGGCCGCAGCCAAACAAAGCTTCTCTTTGTCTTTGTCTACATCGACCGCCGGCGTCTGGCCCTCTCACTCGTAGCCCGTAAGTGGCTTCAGACCTCCGCGTTGCCTCCTAATGGCGATTAGGTACCGGCACATGTTGCGGTCCCCATCGGGAGTCTAATGGGATGCCTGAAAGACCTCTGGAGAAAGCTCTGGGTGCGTACTTCTCTCTTTGTTTGATTCAAGCTGACTGAATCTCAACAACTACGTAGCAACATCGCGACACATTAGCTTGGGGGAAGAGAACAGGGCGGGTACGGGGCGGGTAAGGACTTGGAGAAGAGCGAGAGGAGAAAGGCGGGAGTTTGTGGGCGCGGGGGCAGTCTCCACTGGCCGGTGCCGTCTTCATTGTCGAGGCGCGCCGGCCCCAGTACTTGCAATGTGTGGACTTGCGGCTCCCCCAATGACGTGGGTACTTGCTCTCCCCTTTTACGGTTTACTTTGGCTAACATTGCCTTCTTTCGTCCAGCTGCATCTCTCGGCGATCGCGCTACACAATCTCCTATGCGAATCTTTGTAAAATCGCCAGCAGGACGCACCATACCGAACACGCCTGCTTGCAAATTCCAACTTCCGCGGGACGACCAGCTCCTTGCACACTCAACGAGGTGTTCGCCGCCGTCGCCGCCCTCGTTCGGCACCCACATACACGGGCACGTCCTCGTCTCCCCTTTCTCCGCTCCGCCTCTGTCCTCCTTCGTCCCGCTTGCCCGCGCGCCCACTACCCGGTCCCAAGTGCGTGCATTCCGCCTATTCCAATTTCCTACTGACCTTGTTACAGAATTCATCGGCGCCCAAGCACACATCGAGGACGTCCCAGAGCCGCCTCACTGCGCCGGCACTCGCATGCCCCCCTGCACTCGCATGCCCCCGCGCGCCGACACACCGGACGCTGCGTTCACCGTTCGCCGGCACTCACGCGAGTCTGCACCGCATGCAGACCCGCGGCGGCACTCGCATGCCCCCGCGCGCACCGACACACCCGACGCCGCGTTCGCGAGAGCCCAAACTCGGAAATTTTCAAGAAGAAGACGGCGGACGGAGAGCACGAATGTGTATATAGAGGGGTGCATTCGAACGGGCTCATTGGATATGTTGCTAGGACCCGCGGACGCGGCAGAGGTCCCAATAACTGGCGCGGATCGCACTGGACCCCGCGCCCGCACAAGCAGTACAACCCCTACCGCGGCGGCACCTTTGCAAACGAACCCCGCGACTTTGGGCTTCGCTGCAACGACGAGAAGGTTCTCGACAATGCGGAATACAACGACAACCGCAACGCGAACAACAAGCGCGGACGTGACAACCGCGACCGCCGCGGGTACTATCGCGAGGACTATCACAACCGCGAGCACCGCGAGGATTATCGTGACGATTATCACGACCGCCGCGACTACCGCCAGCACGATGACGAGGCCGTCGTCTCGGATTACCTCAAGAATCATCCTGACAAGCTTTGCGAGCTTGTGGAGCGCGCGAAAGGCACCCCCGACCCTGCTGACGTCCTGAAACTGGGCGGCTTGAACTTGGATGGGAAGGGAAAAGGGCGCGAGGGTGAGGCCGGACCTTCAGCGGGAGCTTACCGTGAGAAGAAGAAGGACGCTGGTGAGGAGTCGGACGCGGAGGGCACGGTGGATGGCGAGGCGGCGGATTAGACCGTGGACGGCTCCGTATGTGGAGGAGAAAATTTTGTTCGAGTTTCTTTTGACTTCGTTTCTTTTCGTTTTCTTCACTTCTTTATTTTATTGACCTACTTACTTGCTATTAGAGTCGTAGCGTGGAGGTCGCGCGCACGGGGTGCCCGTGCGTGCACGTATGTGCTGCATTGTGCGCCTGCCCAATTCCGAGTCCAGATGGCGCGCAGGAGGACGAGGTGTCGTGGCGGCGTTTCTCGGCGTGGAGGAGGGTGTCGAGGAGTGCCCCCGCCACCGCGGCGGCTGAGCAAGATGCCGCGCAGCGCGGGGTCATCGGAGGGGGGCGACTCGGATTCGGTGGGAGAAGCCCGAGATGCCTTTGAACAGGCGCGCGGCTTCTTCCAAGCAAAGCAGAGTGAACGGGTACTCAACGCTCATTCGATCCACAGCTCCGCTGCTGGGAGCATCCACCCCGGTGTTCTTTCTTCTGCACGCAACGCCCATTCGCCGCCCTCCCTCCCGCGCCGCACCTCACCCGCGCCCGCCTCCGCGCCGCACACCGACACGCACGATGCTGCGTTCGCCGACTCACCGCGCCGGCACTCGCGCCCTATGCTGATCTTGTCCCCATGGCAGCGCGGAGTAACAAGGAGCAACGGTCGCAGAGATCGGGAGGGAGCAGAGGAAGTTGGTGCACCTTTTTTGCTTCTGCTACAATTGGTGCTTACCGCATCCCCGGCGCTCTCTCTTCTGCGTGCAACGCCCGTTCGCCGCGCTCCCGCGCCTGCACTCGCATCCCCCCGTGCGCCTCCGCGCTGCACACCGACGCTGTTCGCCCCCCTTGCCGCGCTGGCAGCGAGCCCGCACTTGCATCCCGCCCCCTGCGCGCGCGCCGACACACCTGACGTCGACTCACCCGACCCCGACCGACTCATCGTACCCCCGCTGCAGCCTCGTCGCTTCGAACGCGCGCGCGCCATGCTCCTTTATTCTTGGGTTTTTCGATGATGTGACGAGACGAGCGCTGGGCCGGACGTGCGGGAGAGTGAATGCTTGCGGTGGATTTGAGCGCGAGTACGGTCGGAGCCGGCTCGCGTACGTCTGTGGGGTGTGTGGCGAGCGCTGGGCATCCGGACGTGCGGCGGGCAGCGAACGTTGGATGGATCTGGAGTGCCTGGAGTGCCGAATTTCCTTATGATGATTCCTGTTGGAATACACACAGATTAGCAGAGGCCATCTGTACAGTACATACTTGCCCCCGATGAAATTCAGCAGCAGGTAAAGATTTAAGTGAGAGTCAATGAGATTTGAAAACAAGGTGGCTGTTATTTGTTTTACACACAAACAGCAGTAGTATCTACGCCGAGGCAGGAAACAACAGCCTCAAGCTGGGCTGCTCGGGCAAATCCACAGGCTGGGAGGCCCGGGAATCCACAGCCTGGGATGGCCGGGATAACGCAAGAAAAAGCACAAGCTGGGAGGCTTGGCTCAAGCACACGAGCTGGGCTGCTCGGGCACCACCATGCCTGGGAGAGCACGGGTGGGGTAAATCTGCAGGCTGGGGGGCCCGGGAATCTGCAAGCTGGGACGGCCTGGGATGGTGGAAGGAAGAAAGAGATGTGGCATTGTTGCTGTTTGTTTGCATCAGTCGCCAATAGCTTCTCTCTGCTGTCCATGAACTCCGACCGCGACGATATCCTCTTGGTTGCCCACAGGGTCAATTTAGCTCCAACAGTTGAAACTCTCCAGAAACAAGATTACCTGCGCCGATATCCTCTGGCTTTCCCTCCTCATAATCCAACTCTATCCCACGAAGAACGTTGTACGGTGATTTTTGTCTTGAACAGCTAAAGGGCCAATGTAGACTTACCCTCTCCTGTAGGCAGTTGGCCAGTACTTCAAACAAAAACCCAGTTTGCCAGAACCACAGCAAAAAGCCATTGTGTTATCCCACAAAGTGTATCATGACTTGAAGAAGGAGCCCAATTGGCGTAGAGAACAAAAGTGTCCAGTGAGTGCTTCTGGGGAATCCATTTACTATTCTCACTAGATCATTAGATTTGTGGCAAAGGGGAAGCTAGCCTCCTGCTACCGTGCAGGTGCAGGTACTCCGCATACCATCTGGTGAGTTTCTTTTGTCAAGTTTTTTCTACCGTTAGATTAACCTGTAGAGTATGGTCGTGCTTTCAGACCTGGCATATTTCCAAGGGGGTTGAGCGTACCGTAGAATGTGAGGTGTCCTTATCGCAATTGAGTGTCCTGACTTTACGCCAGGCCCTACCTGCCGACTCCCGACGAAGCCGGTGAATATTGACTGGATTCAAATGTCGACTGCAGAAAAGGTAGAACGAGAGCGCAAACAAGCGGAGGCCAAGAAGCAGGACAGGAGGGCACACGCGAAAGAAAGGGAGTGCAACGCTGGTCGCCAACGGGCTAAGGCCCGTCGGGATTGGGAGAGAAATGGGGGGTACCACCTACATTAATATTTCACCGATTTTCTGCCCTCTCTGTGTAGAAAATATAATGTCTCCTTCTAATATCCCTTGTTTCGAGTGCGTGTCTTCCAGACTTCCACTCCTCAATGCATTGCTAGTGAGCTTCAATCCCCGCCATCCTCTTATTGTTCTTTGTACTGACGAGAATCCCGGCGATAGGTTTATTCACATCCGTGCTCGATTCACATCCGCGCACACCCGAACACCCGCGTTTGCAGCTGGGTGCCTCATGGCCAACGTCGCTGAGCTTATAAGGGCTTTGCCTCAAACGCAACTCCCCAGAACTTGGACCAGATGAGAATTATCGAGGTGAGGTTCAATATTTCTATTCGGTCAACCGTTGATTTTCTGCAGACCGCCCCCCAATATGGTACTTGCCCACCGGTTTTCTTTCAGACCAAGACTACGGCTAGCATCTACTATGTCGTTACAAAAGGACCCGCTCCCGGTATCTACGCCCATGAGTATGTTCCTTTCAACAGAAGACTTTCTGTAGACCCATATTCTCCAGGCGGTTGACCGAATTGCCCAGCGCCGATAGCTTCACTGATCGCGAAGAGGCTGTCAAGGCTTGGGCTCAACACTGTCGTACCCAGCACGGTCGCCCGTGCCCCATTGCTGGCTCAAAAATGTATTGGGCGATTAAAGGACTCCGAGCAGTCTTTGAATCAAGGTATGTCGTTATCTACTTCGTCTTCCTATGAGTTCCTGACTGATTCTAGGGACGCCGTCCTGGAATACGCTGAAGCAGTTGGCCACAAAACTATTCATCTGTACGGTCATTTCGATAAGGAAGTAGTCAAGTCATTTGTAGGCCTTAACTAGTGGCCAATGTTGTGAATTTACAAGCTCGAAATTACGGTGTAAGAGTATATTCTTGGACTGCCACTTTCCCCGTTCCTCTTCCTTCCAACTCCTTACCGTCGTCCACTAGCTTCAGATGGGCTGCAAGTGCTCTATCGGCTAGGTCCGCCAGTCTTTGGATGGCGACAGAAATGTCGTGGCCAGCGAGATTTGTTTGCAGCTTTAGGAGTATGTTATGGCGTGCCTTGACGAGTTGTTCATAGCTCTTCTGAAGCTTGTTGTTGAGTGTTTCCATCTGCTGGTCGACCAGTAGCAGAGTCTTCCGCTGGGCGTTATCTATTGTGATTGAGAACCGTAATCAGACCAATTTATAGGGAACAAATACCTCGGCGTCTAAGGTTCGTGAACGCATTCTCAGATATGTGGCCTGAGTTGTACGTGGGTCGAATACCGTACGTTTCAAAGACCTGTAGACATGCTGAGCTATGGTATACATGAAGTCGGGAGTCATCAAACCTCCAAGGTGCGCAATTTGAGGGCGTCAAATGCCTGGCCCTTCTGAAGACCTCCGAGCAAGGTACAATGAACTCCTTCACGGTTAGCGTCCCTATGAGTAGACTCTACAAAATTAGTTGTTGAGTCTCCCGCCCGCCAAATTGCTTCTGGAATGAAGCTGCGCTCCCAGCAGATGGCCTCAAAGACAAAATGAGTGGTTTCCTTGTCGCGTAACCAATCTGGAACCAACTGAGCGCAGAAACATAGATTTAACCGGACACGCACCATTGCCAGCCTTCCTGCCTTTTTCTCGAATGCCGGTCAACGCCCCGTCCCAATTCTCATGAGTCATACACAAGAGATCGCGCATCAGCCCTTTGACTTCCTGTGTAACACCACAGCTGGTGATATTGCGGTGATAGTGGTTAGAGCAAAGGCGAAAAAGGCGATGGAGATGCTCATAAGGCGTAAGACTTTGAAGGCTACGATGGGGTTCGTGGAGGTCGGCCTTGAGCGGCATGGAAGCTGCTAGTGCCTGAAGGTATAGTCCTAGAACTGCGTCCAGTTAATAGAATGAATACATGCATTTGTAAGGGTACGTGCCTTTGGCTTGGCCTCGGTGCTGGTCAGCAGCCCATTCCAAAACCATATTATCGAAATCGTCCAAAGTCTGAGCATGCAAATGTCGCCATCTGAGGTGACGACCCGTGTCTTGATATACTATATCGTCTATAGCCTGGAAGACCAATTCGTGGGCAACAGCGCTTTAGCGATTCAAGAAAACTCGACAGAAGATCAAACCTGAAGCGTTGTATAAGGTTAAATGCCAGAGAGAAAGATAGTAACAGATCACTGACTCGTATTTGCGTCTCGCTCCATGCAAGCCATTTCGAATTCCAAGAAGTCTACAATACATTTAAAAGCTATATCGCTTTGTAGATAACTGCTGCGTTCCAGAAGCCGGCGACTAGCATTGGGTGACATGCAGACTATAATCCGGAGTTGGTTATCTTTCAGAGGGGCGTCGTCGTCATCTTCTTCGTGGTGTGCTATGGAATGGTTGTCCAAAACAATCATTCGCCGAATATAATGGTCGCAAGCGGGAAGATTGGTGTCTTGGAGACCTTTTAAGATGTGCGATAGCTTCCTCGACAATCAATGTAGGTTCCATCGCCGACCAACCAACCGAAGCTCACCTTCCCAGCCAGTACCCTCCGGACAATGAATCTCTTTTATCTGCTTGATGTAGGCTTTGATACGCGAGCGGTTGGCCAAAGATATATGCAGATGGCTGAGAGTAGGTTGGGGAGTATGACGAAATTCCGTCGCCAGAAACGCCTTGAGGATTGGATGTCGCAGAAAGCGTCTTGGGGTTATGTCCGGTATGTCATCTCCTAGTTCCTCCAAGAGCTGGAATATTCGGGATCGGATAGCTGGAGGAGTTTTTGTCGGTAGGGGGATGGGATGTGTGTGATGGCCCAGGGAAGTAATCAAAACATAAGGACAAGCGGCCCGATATTCCTCAAGAGGTTCGATAACGCGAAATTTCACACAGCACTCTAGGCGCTCCATGAGAGGCTGGTTAAGACTGCCGTTCTCATCCCGGTGGTCGTGGGCTAAAGGGCGATGATCAATTTCTGTTTCTGCAGCCAACGAACGGAGACCTACGGCAAATGGCTCTCTGAGAAGACGCATTGGTGACTGTTGTACACTCCACTCGGGGACCGTATCCCAGAGAAAAAGCCGCTTCTTCAATGCAAGTCACCTCTTCTTCATTGCCTGTTAAGACCGCCTTGATGTAGGCTAAATTGTACGTCCCTGCAGCAGCACCGATGTGATCGTCATGAAAGTGATCTCTGCTCGTAAGGTGGTCGTAGTGCTCGCAGCTGCATGAAACTATTAGAAGAGCCGTTACTCGGCCAGGGCAGAAAATAATTACCTTACGCGGGGCCGCCCGCGGTTATCGTATTGAAAAATGATTCTCCCCTCACAGACTCCCTGCCGGGGACGATGACCCCGACTTACTTGCTGCCTGTATATTTCAGACACTTCTTTCTGCTCTTCCTCGCTCTCAGAAAACAGGGTCTCTTCCACCAAAGGGCGAGAACAGCCTAGTTTCCGGACAGCCGACAAGTATGCGGCAGTACGACAGAAAATGTCTTTACTAGGAGATGCGTACTGAAGACGGTCTTCACGGTCCTGTCTTAGCCACGTCTGAATATTTGCCCTGGATGCCGACGTATGGGGCATAGCGAGATTATCTTTATCGCTCTGCGGGCAAACTTTCACGCCTTGGCCTGAGGAGTCATTTTAGATATATATTCAAGGGGTATGGTAAGTGTACAACGAACAAGCACTGTGGCTCTCTGAGCAAGGCACCTTCTCCCCGTTACCGTTCACCATGACATCAAAAAAGACCTCCTTCCCCGATAGAGTTCGACCCATTGGTTCGCCTCTGGAATACGCAATATTGAGGTCCGGCACGAGCCACTCTTCAGGATCCAGATGGAAGAGATGCCCAGTAGGCTTGGAGAGGCTCGTCTCGGGATACTCGAGAACTGCATCGGGAGGATAGCGATAAAGTTTGGAAAGGGTTGTTTTTCTGGTCAGGCGAACATCGACCTCTGCAACAATGTCCTCGAGAGCCATTCGAATCAGAACGGGAGGGAGAGGGGGCAGAGCGGGGACAGGAATATGAGCGAGGTGTTGCTGAGACTCAAGGTATTCAATAGCATTGAGAAGCTGTTCTTGGATAGCGAGGGTGGCATGCACACCCTCTCGGTTGAAGCTAGAAAGGCGTAACAGCTGTGGTCGAATGTCTACAAGACCAGCCTGCATAGAAGCCTGGACGCGCTGACCAGCCAAATCAACGGGATTTAACAAGTCTGCCAGATGAATCGCCATTGCAGCAAGAGATGGGCGGAAAGTTCAATGCCGGCAGTTTTCGAATGCCCGTAGTCCCCCAGAGACCTGAAACGCAAGAAGGACCACGGCGAACACAAAAGAAGTCGGTGCAGAGGCATTTAATTGTTGTCTGTGCTGTAGTACCTAGAACTCAGGCGGAAGGAAAAGCAGCCGCCAGAACTTCCCGCCACAGGGGATATTGACGGGTCACAGCGTCTGGATCGTATATTGTTGATTTTGGCTTTTTGGTCGCACGCGAGGGACCGGGCATGGTCTGCGATGGTCCGCGATGAGTCGACAACAAGGAACGGGGGGTTGAAGCGAGCAAGTGCGGCGAAAGCGAGCAAGGGTGGACAATATCTGTCAAGATTGGGCGGGAAGGCCTATGCCGGCACAAGATCATTAGACTAATCAACCCCTTCCTCGCTGGGAAATGCGGACGGCTCAGGGGCTCCGACTGGCGTGGCTGTACACTCCCAAAGAAGTCGCCCAAACTTGTTCAAATCTTCTCGGAGTTCGATCTGGGTAGCACCAATCGATAACGCTCTTCCCGGGTGTTCGACTGATACCAAAATTTGAGCCGACATACATGTAAAAGAGTACAAAATTATTAGGAGGATTTCCGCTTACGATATTGTGCTGACTGCGCTTCGCTCGCACCCAGCGCCTCAGCGGATCACTAGTACTTTACCCTACTACTCACTAGTTTGTGTCGTATTCTCTTCGTGAATACGGGAGGGCGTATGTAGGGGTTCTGGGTCGTTCGGCCTCGGGCCGAGCGACTGCACTGCTTTTTTGACGGACTATATACTGTACTATTACGACCAAAGGTTCAGGTGACGGGTGACAGACCCCCGTGAACTGAACCAATTTGGCCTAGGTGACGGTGACAAACAGCCTTCCTGGCCCAAATAGGCCGAAAAACTTCAAAAAATTTGCGCCGGCATTCGCCGGACGTCCATTTATAGTAATTTCTGCTGATTGCCGATCAATGAACCTCCTATCCAGTGAACCTTTGCGGTGACGGGTGACACCCCATGAACCTTTGGTCGTAATAGTACAGTAAGACTCGTAGCTACATTTTGTATCTACAAGATTCCTTTCGCAATAGAGTTCATCTCTGTTCACTTGCGCGAATCTGAGTCTTCTCTCGTTGCCAGACTACTCTGAACATCAGAGTCTCTGCGCTTACACTTTTTTGAACGAATACGTTCCTGGGGCGTTGACATGTGGATAATGATGATTCGTTTCTTTTTGTGCACGCTCCCAAGTTGTATTGAAGGTCAAGATAAAAAATACATTTAAATTACAGAACTCGTCCATGGGCTAGATTAGATCTCTTCCCCCAGCCGTAGAAAAGCACGCTTTCGAAGATGTCGTCGCCGGTTGATGATGTAGCAAAGAACGAGAACGAGGAAAATCGCGACCGCGCCGATGGCAATGCCCACCGCTACGGATGTGCTGAGGTGGAGCTTCGATCTGCAAGTGTTACGATTATGAGTATTCGGTACGAAATTGGGCTTCTGATGCTCTCACTTGGCTGCGTTCACTGTGGGGGAATGCGTAGGGACGGGGACAGGAATGGGGACAGCAGTCACAGAGGTGCTCTTGATAGGGATTGCAGTTGTGTGGATCTGCCCGTTTGAGGTGAAGAAAGAGAGCGAGACTGCGGTGAAGGTCGTCGTGCTCGATGAAAGCGAGGCCGACGCCTGTGGATTTGAGACGTGGACGGCGTTCCTAGAAGAGGTCAGGGACCCGGTAAGATTAATGCAATGTACAACTCACGCGAAGGTGGACGTGGGTACGGGTCCCGGAAAACTTGAAGTCGTCGTGCTAGTTACACTAGGGATGATCAGCGGGAAAAGAGTCGTCGAGCGAAAGACACCAACGTTTCAGGTGTGGAACCTTCTGTTACTCCAGGCCCAGTCGTCGATATGGCCGATGCTGAAGTTACCGCAGTCCCTTCTGATGTGCTCGACGCTGGGAATGCGCTCGAAACCGGGGTTGAAGGCACAGAAACTATTGCGGTGCTCTCGGACGTGAGCGTCACCGTGACCGAAGAGACGGGCGTGCCGCCACTGCCTAATGTCGTGGAGGGATAAAGTATTGGTGCAGAATCAGGCAGAAGTCCGGGAGCGGTCGAAAAGCTTTGAGCATTGGGGGCAACATTCACTGATGAAATGGCGGAGGGAGATATTTCGCTGAGGACCTCGGTATCGGAGGGATCCACGGCGGACCAGGACAGTGAGACCGAACGTTGGGCAAAGGTAAGGAACAAGAAAAGACACAAAACCGTTCTTGAAACGAAGTCGTCGTCAGTTTGGACAACCGAAAAGCATGGGGAGAAGACTCACTCGGTCATTATGTTACAAAGCCAGCCGTCTAGGGGAGCTTGGGAGATGAACGCGCTCAGCGAGCTCAACTCGTAGAAATGGGCCTTAAAAGTAGTGTTGCACCGCCCGAGTGAGACAGCCACACATGCAGGTTGAATCCATGTACGACGATCGTCCTGGTCGCCTTATCAAGCACGCAGAAGGGAGACCGTGTCTGTTCCTCATCTCCCCAACTTCGGTAGGTGGGAGGTTCACTGAAACCTCGCAGGCCGCGTATGTGAAATCGCCATCGTATCATCCCAAGCATCTAAATGATCATCCATGCATCCCGTTGATGTACACTTCGTGTGGAGATCCGCACAGACCTGGTCATCGTCCCTGATCTGGCAAGACGGGCGCACGTTCTGAAGGTAAAGAGCGTTTATTTTGAGAATTAAATAATCGAGTTTACAGACGACGGAGGTCTCACACGTGCAGGTCATCTGCCGCGGATCGGAACGATGCGATACTGACGCCCAATCGACACCGTGCTTGGCGCCGCAACCGAGGGGTTGCTGGTGGACGGCGGGACGACATACGGAGCGGAGAAAGTGAGACGGCTGAAGGTGCGGCTCGCCATATTACTTCGATCCGGTTGCGGGAACTCCGAGTCAAGGTCCGGGCGCACCAATTGCTTGATCGTGCTGTGACGGATGGCTTTCCGCTGCCGCCGACGCCGGGAGAGCATATACAGAATGACCACCAAGATGATAGCCACGAGACCGCCGCCGCCAGCGGCGATTGGGATAATCGGGAAAGAGGCCGGTCTGGAGAGGATTTTATTAGCCTGTTTGCACTTTGGTTGGCAATCGACTGACTTGAGGGTCGCGACTGCAGTCTGGGAAGGCAGATATGAAGTGTTTGACGACAGGTATGGAACCAAAGTTGCGAAAGTGAGCGTTACGGGAACGACCGTCGTGAGTACCGCGCCATCGGAAAGCGTGGTGAGCGAAGTAGGTGATGCGGTAGAGAGAGACACCGTTTCAATCAAAGTGGCATTCGCACTGGTCCTGCTCAGCTTATAGCATAAATATGCTAACCAGGACTTACTCCGATACATCCCGAAGCGACTTGAAACCACGAGTTCTGAAGAATCCATGAACAACATGTAGAAGAGCAAGATTTTAAAGCGAACCTTGCAATCCCTCCGTCACTTGCGACCTTTGAGATGACGGCCGATAGCACAGTGCCACGAAATTGGCTCATGAATACCGCAAGAGCTGCAAGGGACCTGTAAAACTCGTCAGGACCGTGCTCTGAATTTTCGCTCGAGAGACCGACCACCGGGAAGAATGCATGAAAAAGACACTGAGAATGTGCGAATCCAAGGCCTTGTTATCGGGCAGAGGACAGCTACGTAAATGATATTCCAGGGAGAAGCATCATAGGTATGCATTGAGCAGCGCAGCTGAGATGGACTGCCGCATGCGTGCGAAAGCAGAACAGAACAGTCTCAATAGAGTTCAAATGAGCCAAGGATAGAGTCCAGGGGAATCCTGTGTCGATCGTAAGCTTGTAGGTTTGAAACGAGTGCAACTTGAAGTGAAGTCGTCCAGCAGTCCAAGGACGACTCGGATTGACTCGTCACAATCTCTTGCTACATGTATAGTGTTCTGATCAAGCCTTAGACATGCGATGCGACAAAAGAGCGAAGCAGGTAGCATAAGACTGCAGAAGAGACTACTTGAAAGGGGTTGTAAGGGATTGGGAGTTGGGGAGAAAGTGCGCAAGGCTAGTGCAAGGCTGTGCCAACCGCGGCGATCAAACCCGAACAATACCCCTAACTCGAATTGCCTTTCTTCCTCCATGTCGATACCTTGCCAGGTTCTCTTGAAACCACGGTCATCCCTCATAACACGGGGTCCTGCATACATTCCCGGCGGGCCCGAATACGCCCCTATCCAACTCTCGCACCAGGATCCTCCTCCAGATTCAGAACTAAAGAATGAATGGCAGCTCCTCGACTTTGACTGCTCGATTACGCTCGACCGATATTTGCCCCAGTACCACCGGGAAATCCTACCCTTTCCATCCCTCGACGAGTCTCTCGACATATGTACCCTCTACGTCGAGATGAAATGTGGCGCCCTTCCAGAATACGTCCAGAAATTGGTCGACTTTAGGCTTCGCACGGCGAGGGAATCGGTCCGATGGATGCGCAGTATACCTTCTGAGACTCTGGAAAAGGCTCGCGTTCCATATACACACAGTAGTACTGAAGGGCTGGACGAACAAGTCATCGCCCGGATGATGGTGTTCTTCAGTATGCGCTCAATGGATAACGCCTTGATTGAGCTCAAGAGCTGGTTATGCCTGTTTTATCAAGTCGATGACTGGCTTCGTGAGTCTTGCGTCCATGGTCGAAAGTGCCGAGCCGATCTAATGGTGCAGTGCGTTGGAACTATTACCAGCTGCGCGTCGACCGGCGCCACGCTGAGTCGCACTTGATATGCCCTGCAGAGTGGATATTGCGTGAGATGTCACTGCCCTCTTCCATGTTCAAGTTTCGCTACTGATTCGACTTTCCGCAAGTTGTTCACGATACCTCCAAGCTTTATCACGACACCTCCAAGTTCATTCGCTCAGTCGCGCTTCGCATTCCCGGCGCCATTGCCATCGACAGGCGGCCTTCATCTCCGGCTGATATACCTCTTGAACACATCAACGGCACTTAATTCCAAACATCTGGCACCCCCGCACGTTCCAGCTTGATAAAGCTGGGCTCGATACAGCCTACTAGCTCGTATATATAACCTTCTCCATAAATTCAAAACGCGTTCGTTTTTTCCCGCGGAGTACTAAATGTTTCCGAAGATTGAGTTCACGTCGATTTTGATATGTAAACTCTCCGAGGGGCTCTGAATTCCGTTGATTCCAAAGACTGTGGATCCATGGTTTTTAATCTCAGGAGGAGGAGGAGGAGGAGGAGGGTGTATTACTGCAGAGGTCCCTATAAGGAACAAGCAGGTGTTGTACCGACATACATTTGTCCTTAATGTATGCTACAACCATCAACGGCCCTATCGCTGAGGGAGCATAGGCACCGATAGCACCTACACATCGCACAATAGGACGGAAGAAGACGGGACAGCAGTATCACAGATTCCGACGCCAGAAAACTACGGGCAGAGCCAACATGTCGTCAGTGTACTTTATAACACAATTCCGATGTTCATTAGCATAACCTACTCTGCAGTCGCGAGGTAGAGGACACCGATACTGTGAAAGGTATCAAAGTCGGTCAACACTTAGCAGGTGGTACCCAAGTAGTCCAGTCAGGGCTTGACGGTGCACAGGTAGCACTTAAGAGTGCAGCAGGCAACAAGTGCGTACCAAGGTACGGTCATCGCCTATTTCAAGCCGGTTGTGGAGGCATGATTCGCCCCGACCAAGTGCTTGAATCGCCTGAGTGCGTATCGGCATTTACCCTCGGTCTGTGAATGGAATGGCCAGCAAGGAGGGTGAATTTAGTCGGATGAGCGGCGGAGGAAGGAGTACTAATGTGTTGCATCCTTCATCTATGTTCTATCCGCATCCAGGGAGAGTTCACACCCGGGTCCAAGATAGCGGTTGATAAGGGCATGTATAGCTGGAGCCGTTCCTTGACAGGGAGCGTCCCGAACCTTGTGTTTAGTGCCCAATACTTAGCTTCTTGTACCCCTGGCCTTGGACGCCGGCGTAAAGACACATAAATTTGAACTCGGGTACAAGCTTGATGATTGAGTTACCAGCACGCAGCGAGCTGGGATGACGTGTGGCAGAGGTCGGAAGAATATCCGCCTAGATTTCTTTGCACTAGCGAAGATACACCTTTTACTTCCCACACAGAAGTGCGCGACCTTGGCGGAACGCGGGAAAGACCATGGAAATTATTGGAGTGTCGTTCACCTTCAGCCTGAGATGCCGAGGATCCATTCAGATGCATGTCGTCCTTGTAAGTACGGTAACCGTGTTCGTTCCCGGATTTGACGGCGTCATGCGAGCGTATAGCATGTACATCCGGTCAAATGGGTGCCCGGAGACTCGCGCAGTGTAGTCCGACCCAAGCTTAGTGACATCCATAGGAAAGTGTTTGACGTATCCAAATACCAAGTTTGCCCTTTACTGTGCGCACTCGTTCACAATGCATGTGCGGGTGATCGGCCATCCAACAGCAGCGAGGAATTCCAACAAGAAGCCCCAAGAACTAGGTAGCTTCAAGGTCCCGGTTCCCAGTCAATTGATTTGGCGCCCGTCATGTCTATGCATGCGTGGAAAAGGAGCGAGGAGGAAGCGGGTGATATTCGTGTATGGTGCTGCGTCTGCTCCCAGTCTCAGGGCGTCGCGAACCGGTTCTGAGCTTCCGAAATGTAATCAGTCCGTGGAAAGAGGTCGTTAGTGCACTGGAGAGCTGCTTAGAGCTGTACGAAAAGCGGCTCAGGGAAAAGTGGAGATCATCGAAGTTGCGGTTGACCTTTGATGTACTCACACTCCCGCCGTCGGCCCGCGGTAAGATCCGCTCGATCCGAGTCAGGGGATATTCCATGGGAGAAAGGAGCACTCTTGCTCGCTGCCCGAGACAGTCCGAAGCCCTCAACGGGTGACGCCAAAATCCGCCGTCGGACTCCGCACAAAGAGCAAGGAAGACGGCCACTGATCAATATTCTCCTTCTGACAATCTCGTGTCCACTAATACAGCCGGCCGAGCAGAAAATGAGGTGGAGGAATCCCCCCTAATGTATCATTGTGAAGGCCGTTTTCTGGTCTCGAGATGGCGCGATGCCTCGTCATGTCGTACTCCTCCCCAGTGCTGAGTTCACTGTCCGACTTTCCTGAGCGTGTGCTCGGCGTCGGCAGTCTTCTCTTGTTTGCACATGGTGGTAAAGGTTAAGATTACAGGGCTCCTAGTTTATGCAAGAGTATTTTACGTCAAATGTTTTAGCATTCCTGTCCACCACATGGCTTTCCGGTCCCAAAGTAAAGGCTTTTTTGACAAACCGAGTAAACATTCATGTCCCCCCGAGATGGCATAATGGACATCCAAAGATCGCCACCCGGTCGACCCTCGAAACCCTTTTTGGTAATCGGCATGTGATATTCCTGTCACTCCGGATCAAGAATCCCGCCATCAAGATTCTCCCTTTTGGCCAAACTCTGATGGTCTTCCTGTCACCTCTTTCTTCTAGCGCGTCAACGGCGCATCCAATCCTAAACGTCCTGGTAGGTATTCGACGCGGTTTGATGGTAGGATTCTGGGAAAAATGCCAGTTGGACCGTTAGGTCGATATCTAACACAATATATCCAATACCCTGAGAACCACCTGTCCAAGGCTCCTGCGCAACCAAGTGATCTCCCCCTTAGATTGACCCCTACAAACCGGTGATATTCTCATTCTTGAAGTCGTATAGGACGTCTATTCGACTCGCCCTGACTTGCCTTAACTTTGGCTCAAGTTCGGGCTTGCGGCGAGAATTCTTCCCACGGTTGGAAATATTTCTCACCATTGCAATTTACTTTTGATGCCGGAAAAACACAGAAAGACAGTATAAAGGTTAATTTAAGCCCGGAATCGACAAGATTCAATGAGGGAAATCTCTGATTGCGATGGACTCGGCATGCACATTGCCGCACTGCCCATCAATACTCAAGCCTCCAGTTGGCCTGATTCTCTCGGTATTCGGGAGGCTATGGCCACTCCACAAAGGCTCTGTGTGAGGATATTACCCACTGTTCAGCTTTGGACAAGGAAGGCATCAAGTGGAAATAACCCACAATAGTATTAATATGTGATTTGATCTACTGGTTTGTACGGACCGGATCCTGCCTAGCTCTGACCAAATATGTTTGTATGTGAGTAGATAACTTCATGTGAACCTTGCAACCGAACTTCATACACACTTGTTGTCCATCTGAGGCCGGTACCAGAAACAACAAAACATAATGATGTGATAGACAAAGGAGGTTCCCTGGGCTAAGGAAAAATCAGTCTGTATTTTTCTGGCCCTTCTACACACCAACTGATGACCCAGACAACATCCTAGATCATAGTGTGCAGCCCTGGACAGCCCACTGAAAAGGGTGACAAGACCGCAATCCCCCGGACCGGCGGCCCAACTCACGGACCAGAATCTGATCTGATTTGACGATCCCCATTTTTGCCTAGTTTATCTTATCGCAGACACCCGAAGATAGCCGAAAGTCGGCTAATAGTGCCCCTATGTCGCCTTTGCTTCCTTCTACTCACCTCCATGTCCTTAGCCTCCCAGATTCTACTCAGACCGCGCCCACCGATGACAACTGTGGGGACAGCATGGATACCATGCGGACTTGAATACGCCCCCATCCACCTCTCGCACCAGGATCCTCCTTTAGAAGTAAAGGAGTGGGACCTCCTCGACTTCAATTGTTCAATAACGCTCGACAAGTACTTAGTCGAGTACCACCAGGACATCCTACCCCTTCCATACCTCGACGATTCTGTGGACATATGTACCCTTTATGTCCAGCTCAAATCCGGCGCCCATTCGGAATATGTCGAAAAATTGGTTGATTACAGACGGTGCACAATGGAGGAAATGCTCGGATGGTGGCGCAGTTTACCTTCGAATGCTCCGGTCAGGGCCGCAATCCCACTTAAATATGCCAAGTTGGACGGCGAAGACCTTGCTCAACAACTCTCGGAGCCAGGCATGCTCCTAATGGATGACAATGCCCTCGAGCTCAAGAGCTGGGGATACCTGTTTCGCAAAGTCGATGATTGGCTTGGTGAGTCTCGTGTCTACCGTCCAACTGCTGAGCCAATCTGACGGCACAGTTCGGCACTGGACCCCATACCAGGAGCGCATCTATCAGCGTCACTCCGAGCCGCACTCGATGTGCACCGCAGAATACAGATTGTGTGAGACTTCAACCTCTTCTTACATGTCGTTTGGGTACTAATTCAATTTCCCCAAGTCTATCACGAGACGTCCAAACTCCTACGCTCACTCGCCCTCCGTGCTCGGGATGCTATCAACAAGCCCTCGCTCGATTCAGCAGATATCTCACTTGACGATATCGACGGTATTTGAAGTTTGAACCCGAATAGTTATCACCGTCCCCCTGCTCTCGAATTGATCAGGTTGAATTTAAATCAATTGAACAAAAATGTGCACTTCAATCGGACAATTCTTTGGAATGCAACCGTGGTTCACGGTCATCGGAGAGGTGGTTTGCAAGTTGATTGACTCAGAATTGAACCGTGAGAAACAATTGACTGCTTCCATCTCGGATCGTCTTTTCTTCGCCGTTTCGTTTTCTAAAAAACGATACGTCCGGTCAGAGGTACAACAAAGTAGAAAGTATCCACAGAAAAAGTAAATCTTCTTTCGAACAAACTTGTAAATTATACATGTAATACGGTATCGTGGAGCTGGTATAAACAAAGGTTTGCAAAATTACAAGGGAGCGACAGACGAGGCCAAATGCACTATGGACTGGGAGCCTGGTTGCGTGAGGATAGATTCGCCGGAGAGCTGCTTGAAGGCAATTGCCAGCCTACGGGAGATGCACCTGCGAATAGGTCTAAAGAAAAGGAAGGGCTCTGGGCCGCGGAGGCAAATAAAGGGCTTGAGCCTGCGGTATCATGAATTAGAAGATCCGAGGGTGAATGATGTTGGGCCGACTGGGAACTCACCAGGCTCGATTGTGCGAGGAAATAACGGACTGCGATCGGTAATGGCGAAGGGGCTATGGAGGTTGTGGTCCGGAAGCAAATGATCCTCGAAAGCAAATTGGTCTTCAGTGTAGTGTTCCGAGTTGCTTGCCTAGGCGATTGTGAGGACAATAAAGAGGTCTTCAAACGAGAACACACCTCAGAATTCAATGTGAAGGCCGGCTCGAGGGTGCTGGAATCATGAGCCTCCGCTGCTAAGAAAAACACCAGTGGCTGGAGACACGATTATCATGTCATGCTACGTACGGCGAACGAAGACGGGTCGGGGACAACCCACCTGGATGGTTCCCGTGCTACTGAGCGCCGAAACACTCTCTTGGTCGGATTCACCGTCGACAGAGTCATAAGCGACGCGTAGAGGTGACAACAAAAAGCTCATTTCGACATCCGCTTCGGTACGCGCCGGCGGCAGGATTTGGAACGCATGTATACGTTGCAGCACTATAAGCTCTGGGCACACGGTCATAAACGCTGAAGCTTGGGAGATATCAACTGACCACCAGCAGTATTATCGCCATCCTGAGAGGTCTTCGATACTTTGACGTCTTTCTTGATCCCTTCTCCGCTATGGAAGAAGTGAGCCGGAAAAGCGGGTAGCAGAAGGCAGACTCACAACTCGTCGTAAGCCCGCAATGCAACACGAATGAGTGGGACAAAAACCGAGCAGATCCAGGGGATGACTTGGCTAAGCCCTTTTGCATCTTCCCACATCGCGCCGACGAAGACAAGAAATGGGCCGAGCGCTGCAGTGTCTTTCGTGGCGATCGGCTGCTTCATATTGGGGTGGTGAGGCTTGCGGAATATCGCAGCTAGGACCTCTTTCCGGAGCAGGCACTCTTCTATGGTCTTGGCCAACGTGAGAGACAGTCGCCGAAAAAGTCGCCACGGCCACGCTCACTTCATATTTCCCAGGTATTGAACCTGCATCAATGCCGCCTACCACCTCGCGGAATGCAAGCATAAGACCATAGGTGAAAGTTGCTCTTCCCGTAACTCGAAGGTACCGCCGAATCACGTCGACAGGAGACAGAGCACATTCCCAGGTCTTGGCCTTGAGGTTTGGAATAGGAACTTCGTACAGCGGATCCTCGATAGCTTCTAGGAGCTCGCCGACAACGAAGCATGTGCGAGCATTCGGGGTATTCTTGGGTGTCATGGGTAAAGGCGTCGAGGAGGAGTTAAACGCGTGACGTCACGCGAAGCAGCGCGTCGATCCGTTGATGAAGCGAAGATCCCGCCATCCCCATCCTGCACCGCCGACGGATCACAAATATCAAGCCTAATGCGGGAAGTTGGCGGGAGGCCAAAGCAGGAGCGAACTCATGCCAACTGCAGAGAAGAGAAACAGAGTCCCCGGTCAGCCCGCATTACCCACAATCTTTTTCAGACCTGACTCGAGAAAAAAAAAGATAATATTCTACTTGCACGATGGAAATTTATCAAGGCGAAAGAAAAAAATCATACAAGTTCGTCAGTATTCACGACCTCTCGGGAACAGATCTCCTATTCGCCACCCCTCGGGGACAAGACTCCGCGCTTCCGTGGCTCAGTTGGTTATGGCGCCAACTGCAGCACCGCCATCCGATGACAAAGTGGGAGACTACGAGTTGGTTGGTCGCGGGTTCGATTCCCGCCGGAGGTGCAAGGGCGCTGCGGGCCGGTCAAAAAGTGCGACTTGCGCCGATGGGGTTTACTGAGTTCGTGTCATCGTTCCGCGATTGCCTCGCCCCGCTAGGCAAAATGCCATGTTATTTTTATTTTTATTTTTTGGCAGTTTGCTCAGGTCGTTTCACTTCATCGACTCAGTCCAAATTGAATCGCTCGCTACCAAAAAGGGGATTAAACCACTGAAAAGACCTTGAGAAGACCCATGAATTAGATGTTTGTTTATGAGGCACAGCTAGTCGCGTAGTCCGGTGGCGGGTTTGAGTGGACCGTGTCTGAGCGCTGGAGGTCCGAATGTTCTCCAGTCCGGCAATTAACACTCTTCTCTGAGATGCTACTCTCCGACGACTCCGCCGACGTTCTCTCCGTAATCGACCACGCAGTCGACTCCGCCTGCCCTTTCATCGGCGGAACCACCGCGACGTTCTGTGGACCGCCATGCGTCCGCAGGAATGGGATTGCCTGGTTCTCGCGCACCGGCACCTGCAGCGCGGGCCCGGCGTGGTCTAGTGCATCTAGCATCTCCTCCGCGCCCTGTTCCAGATCCATGCTTCGTGGTGCAAACAATGGGGATCGGGAGCGCGATGTGGAGGAGGGCGACAAGGGCGCTGCCCCTACTGAATTCGTGGTTGCGCGTGGCGCGGAGAAGAACGAGGAGGAGGCGGAAGCGGGACGCCGGCGTCGTCTACGGCATACGATGCATGCTATCAATGCGACGAAGACGCTCGCCACCGCCGCACTGACCGAGCCTGCAACAACGACCATCTTGTGATGAGAAGATCTGGACGTAGTAAGTAAGTGTATATCCGTTGTAATAATTGATTGCATGTCTAAAAACATACAAGCTAATAGAGTCGGGTACGGTTGCTCCCGTCGACACGGGTACCAACGTAGTTGACGTCCGCACTATTGGAGTTACAGTGGTGAAGATCCTCGGATCTGAGGTGACGGTCACGGTCGAGAGCTCGGTGAATACGTTTGTGCTGGTGCTGACTGCTACGGTCTCGGAGATGCGGATGCGGACACTGGAGGACAACAGAATACATGTCAGTATTGTTATTCAAGTTTCAAGTGGCATGAATACCGACATGAAATCTGTCGCTGTCGTCGTAGCAATGGGAGGTGTAGTAGCCGATTCATCGACGGCGCTCGATAGGGTCGAGGCAGCTACAGGAGTCGGCGTCGAGAGGGTCGTTACTGAAGGGATTGAGCTAGATACCGCAAGCTGAGAGCTCGTGGAAACCATCACAGGTAGAGGCGGTGTCAATGTCGGCGAACTCAATGCAGACGAAAGTGAGGAGAGACTTGTCGATATCAGCGGGCTCGACGTGGAGGTCGGTGAGCTTGATGTCGATGAAACTGACGATATGGCGGTCGGTGTCGAGCTCGAAGTCGAGGGAGTTGATGGGGTAAGATTGGATGTAGAAGCTGCTGAGGGAGTTGATGGTAAATTTATGGGACCGTTCGTGGAATATCTGTATTGATTCATCGATGAGCGCGCAAACAGATCGGATGAATTTGGGGACTGACATGTAGTAACGGGTCTCGGTGACGACGACGCAGCCGTCTATTGTCGTGGAAGATGCGGGTGTCGGCTGTATGGAGGAGATACCGACTGACGGCGTCGTTGTAGGAGGCGTGATCGACGGTGAAGCGAGTGAGGATAGCTGAGCGGGTAGAGTGGAAGGTATTGGAGGTGTCGCGCGAGCGCGAAGAGCAGGGTTGCTCAAAATGTTCGTGGTAGGAATGGGGAGGGCTGACTGCGGTGCACTCGAAGTCAGCACGGAAGGCGAGGCGGAATGTGTGGATCCCGGTGGCCCAAGAATCGAGTCTGGGAATTGGGAGGTGGGTAAAAATAATATGGCGGTTAATGTACATGTTGTTGGTGAAGTGCTTGAAGGACTGGAGCGGCTGAATGTTTGGCTGGAAGAAGGTGGTACAGGCGTGGAAAGGGAACTTCTGGATGAGCCCGGGAGGCCCTGGGTCGAGCTTTGTGAAAGAGCGGAAGACGGTAGAATAGATGTGGAAAGGGGACCCGCGGATGAGCCCGGAGGGCCCTGGGTCGAGCTTTGCGAAAGAGCGGAAGAAGGTGGTATAGAGGTGGAAAGGGGACCCGCGGATGAGCCCGGGAGGCTTTGGGTCGAGGTTTGCGAAAGGGTGGGGGAGGGGAAATCCACGGAGATCGTCAATGACGGTCCGATGCTCGAGTCGGCTAAGAAGACCGGAGGAGACGAGGTGGCCAAAGGAATGCCGGAGTGTGTTTGACCCGAAGACTCAAGGGAAGTCGACTTGTGTGTCAACGATTGAGTCGGATGCGGCCGGTGATGTGTTTTACTCCCGCTAGAAGGACGCTTCCCATGGCTCTTGCTATGTCGTCCGCCTCGGCCCAATGATTTAGGAAGGGGTCCTGCCTCGATGCAGTCGATAAGTCCAAGAAATAAACAAAGCGCAAAGCTGTAAAGACGCTTGTGTGAGTATTGGTCTATTTCGGGAGTTAGCTCTTACCAAAAATGCATCTTTGAGCCCATGCCTGCATGTAAGTATACTTGAATAACCAACAATGCTGAGAATGAATATGAAAGAAAGGAAACGAAAGAACGAAGTAGGGGGAAGGGAGGGAGACCAAGCCCTGCTGCCTTGAACTACAGCTCCCATCTATATATCTTTCCAGGAATACCACAAAACAAGTTGTCGAACTTGGAACACACCGAAATATCGATATCATCTTCCGCAGCCGGAGACCCGCAGATGTGTTCGAGCTCTGTTGAGATTCAATGGACGGCCGAAGCGCGACAGTGCTGCCCTAGATATGTCGCCGCCCCGTTGCTGAAGAGAACTCGTAAGCCACCAGAGAGTCCTGAGCTGAACTTCAAACGCTTAAAATAACCATAAATGATATGGGGTGTTGATGTAGGAACTGCATAGCGGGGAGACGGCGATGCTACGCGGGTCCATCATCGTCGACAATGCTGAGAGCAAATGAATATGAAGGAGAAAGCAACATTACAATTACAGAAGTCGAGTCGAGTTGAACAGAAAACAATCCAAAAACGCGATGTTGGCCCTTGGACGTCCGAGCCGTGGTCCTGAGAGGAGAGTACCGAGAACACGATAGCGTTTGAGTGGCAAGTTATAAATGGAACGAAGAGCCACGAAAGAGTACGATTGCAGATCCGCACTGGCAGGCTGTATGCTGGTAGGATGAGCGAACGAAACGGAAAACGGAGATTGGATCAAAAGCTTGGCAGATATACACAGCCAAATCTTCGTCGGATCATATCACCGAATCGTGACCCACAAGTTACAGCGACAGTGAAACTCAATAAACTCATCGCAATCGCTGGGATTCAATCTCGGCCAGAGTGGAGGGCTCGCTCGCAGGTTGATGGAATTGAAGAACTCGTTGATAATTTGAACCGTGAGAACTAATTTGCTGCTCGCAACTGGGATCGTCTCAAAGGATAGTACTTTCGAGAGAGCTAAACACGTTAACGCTGATCGAAATCCTGGAATGCAATCGGGGCAAGTGCAGGGAGTCGATTGAATTGAACCGTGAGAAATAACGCACTCCCCGAGATTGTCCCTCTCGTTTCACTCTTTTTCCTGTAACAAAATTAAATGATACCTCTCGAGGAAGCGGACATCATGATCACGGAGCACCGGGCAGAAACGTTCCTGAGCCAATGATTCACGGAACACGGAGACGAGTGTCTAATATTGCTCGAAGCTTAAGGAGGTTACATGTCTGTTATGAGAGGATTTGTGTTTATGTAGAGTAACAGTAGAGCGGATTGAAATCGCCGATATGCCTTACCTGGTCTCATTGAGCCTCCCGGGAGACCGCCGTCCACAGTTGTGTCGCACCAAAAAGGAGCAGGACACAAGGGCCGTGTTCATCCGCGTCGACGTCGCAAAAACATCCCGCATAGTGTGGTGCTGTGTCGTCTTCGACTTCGTCGTCCTCCTCAACGTCACTCTCCTCCTCGAACTCGTCATCCTCCACCCCATCGTGGCAGTCAGCGCGCTCGAAATCTACCACAGTTTCTTCTTCGTCTGATGGAGGTGATCTTGCTACGGTAATGGGTAATGTCGCTGTGGAGATGGATGCCTGCGCCGAGGAACTTGAAAAAAAAGTGAGAATGTAACTCATCCGCCTAATGTACTGCTCACATTGGATCCGGTCGCCCCAGAAACTCCAACAACTCCTGCAACTCCCGAGTGGCGAACCACTCTAGCATCGTCTGCGTAAATCGCAGCTTGAGCAGGACCAATGTTTCCTCGCTATGGTCCAGTACGCCGGTCGAGTGTGAGTTGATGGGGCATTGCTGGAGCGCGAAGAGAGGAGCGTGCGGCTTTTCGGCCAGCAAGAGCAGCTAAGATGGTCCCAATAAGACACCTGGACTGAAGCAGAAAAGCACGTACACGACGCAGCACAGAGATAGCGGCTCTGTGGTCGTCCCATGGTCTGTGAAGGGCAACCCAGAGGGCTAACCCATTACAAAAATGATCTATTGACCTGACGCTCGTGTCGGGACAAAACCGTTTCAACAACAGTAGGAAGATAATGTGACCGGGGCTATGATGGGTCGTCAACAAAAAAAAACTCAGATTGGAGGAATCGACTAACCGTGGAAAGATGTGCGCCGCCTCCAGGTCATCTTCGGGAAATCGTTGGATGGCGGTGGAGAATGTGCAGCAATGACCGTGCCGCTTCTTCACGGCGGAGGCGAACTTTGGGTCGCGCTAAGATAAAATCAGTATGATGTATTGGGAAAAGAATGAATTATTTACCTTCCCCGCAGGCGAATGAAAGTTTAATCGAGGAAGTTCCTGCGCTTCAACGGCTTCAAAGGTGCTCAGTTTAAGCCTCAGGTCAGAAGCTAAGACATACTGTTTAGAGCAATAAAGAAGTCGCCCTCTAAATTGTCATCCTCATTGACCACGGTGGAGCAGCTCGGGTCTCGAAATATTGCTACGGTGTCGGGAGTTTGGTTGAGATGTTTTCCCAGAACGGCGTCGAGGACCTCGCGGAAAAGGCGAACGGTAGCCCAATTGCCGTGGGCAAAGGCGAAACGAAGGTCGTGATCTCTTTGCGGCCGGAGCCAAGGGATCCACCCAGAATATTTAGAGTTGACCGCTTGATAGCCGGGTCTGGGACGGAGAGAGATATAGAACGTAAATTTTCGGACAGGGGGTAGCTCGGCGTATTCGGTCGTGCTTGTGAAAGGCCCCAGAAGTAACACTAAACGAGGAGAAATCAGCATGCGCTTCTCAGTCGACTCCAGACAAACCTGTTTCTGCTTGAACCCGGTGCGAAAGGATGCGGTGGACGACGGAGATAGACATTCCTGTCGCGGGGATATTTTTGTCGCCAAAAAGCACTCCTTTGACCTGCGAGACGGAAATCAAAAGAGAATGCCACTTGAAAAGGAAAGTATTACTTCGTCATAAATTTGTTCGGCGCGTTCTGCGGCGGGATCATCGCGCGCCACTCCAACAGACGCTAGGAATAGATACTTGACCTCGCTCGCATCTTGCGGAACGTGGTGCCAGAGGTAGGCCAGAATGGCGTTGGCGCCAGGCGGAAGGATGAACGGTTCATTGAGTATTTTGGAGTAGGAGCTTGTGAGCTGCGGGTCGAGTGTTGGGATGCGCAGCTTGTGTAGCTGGAGAATTATGGTAAGGACAATGATTTTCAGGCAAGGTTAGAACTTACATTAATGGGGCGCGCTGTAAATTCCCAGTCATCCAAGGATTGTGCTGGACGTGGGTCCATGGCGAGAGGAGACTTCGACGCCCGGTGGCGATGCACTCCTAGATCATTTTGCTGAGAGTCGATCTGGAATGCAGTTTAAAACGGTGCAGCGAACTGGGCCCTCTTATAAATAACTGTGTGGCCCGCGTACCGCGGCAAAGCCCGCTATGTACCTCCAGCAATAAAGGCGCAAACTCTGGCAATCTTTCCACTCCGAGTCGCTGGCACGCTAGTCTCTCGGAGACAGACGCTTCAACGAAAAGCTCGGAACTCGCTTGTTGAACTGGCACGCAGTGTATCCGGAATCCGGATCGCACCGTGAAACGCTGCGCGACACCAAGCCTCACCGGCGGATTGGAGCAGAGATCCTGGGGCTTCACTAGCTTCACTCGGGATGTATATGGGTGTGGTGGCTGGATGCGCGGACAGACCCGCGCCAGACGTCGAAACTTAAAAACGTCGTGTTTTGCTGATTATTTGTGGATTTTTGCTTCATTGAGTTACCTAGAATTGAATGAAATCGAGGCGGGTATTCGCTGCCACTCCGGGTTGTAGTTGAGGATTGCGGGAGTTTGCGGAGATGGTTAGAGTGAGCATGGGTACCGAAGTTGCCGGAATGATTGATCACCAACCTTATTTAATCCCGGACGGCCATGTCGTGCGTTGCTCATGCTCATCTCATCTTCCCGAGCCTCTCCCGTCGCACGAGCCTGAAGATTCGTTGTTCTGGGGTCCTGTCCACACTCAGCCTAGCGTTTAAACTAAGAGCGCTACAAAATATGTTGGCTCTAGAGAGAGAGCACGAGCTGCAGCCTCCACACGTCCGCCATAACTTACCTGCTCAGGGGATTCCGAACACACAAGGTCGCCACTATTCTGCAACTAGCCTCGAATGCATGCCAATAGGCTCCTCCGAAATTTCGCGAAAGGATAACCCTTGTCGTCTACTTCGCCGTTTCCGGCTTTCTACGATCCTCGACTATGTCCCGCTTTGCGTGCTCCGGGCTATCGTCGTGACAAACGCCGCCCACTCCCGTTTTTTCAGCCTCACGACCTCTTGTCACCTGACTCGGGCAAGCTGATTCAAAGTTTCCGATGCACGCCGTCTTGCAAGAACGCCACAGCGAATTTTCTTTCGTGAACAGTATAAATGGCTTCGCGTCCTCGCTGCATCATCAACGAAAAAAGTACTTCCCCCAATGTCGGTTATCACTCTATACGACATCGCGTCCACCCACCCTCGCCAAGCCTGGTCGCCGAATACTGCGAAAGCAAGGTAAGACTGAATATCCACCGTCTCGCAATTTACTAAATTCTTCCAGATATGCCCTCAATTTCAAGGGCATCCCATACAGGACCGTCTTCCTCGAGTATCTCGAGATTGAGCCTCTCCTCAAGAAAATTGGAGCGAAACCGACCAGCGAAACATGTCCTCACTACACGCTTCCCGTCATCTACGATCCCTCGACAGGTGTGTTTTTTTTTTGTTCGATTCGACGAGATACTGATTGTCAAAACCTCCAGACAGGGTCGTCTCCGACTCGATCGAGATCGCACGTTATTTGGATGCAACTTATCCGGATTTACCGCGCCTGATCCCACAAGGGACGACCGCGTTCCACTACGCATTCACGGACACTATCGACGCTACTCTCACCCAATCCCTTCTCCCCTACAATCTGCCAGCCAGCCTGCCGTTCCTGAACCCAGCCAGCCAGGGCTACTTCCGGCGGACGAGGGAGGAGCTCTTTGGTGGCTGGCGGTTGGAGAATGTAACACCCACAGGCGCCGCGCACGTCGTCGAGTGGAAAAATGTCCAAGATAGCTTCGGCCGCGTTGATGGCTGGATTCGCAAAAACAGCAGAGGCAGGTTCGTTGTGGGGGACACTATCTGCTATGCGGATATCATCGTGGCGGGACTTCTCCGGTGGACTAAGCTGGTACTTTCACGGGATAAATGGGAGGATATCTCGACTTGGCACGATGGAAGATGGGCAAACCTCATGAAGGAGATGGAAAAATATGATTCTGTTTTATAGAAATGTAGATTCTTTTTAATTCTCCTCCGTTTCATCGCCGGCGCGTTGAGGAATAGGTCTTGGTTCTGTTCCGATAATGTTCGGAACTCCGAAAGTCGAAAGGAACTCCGACCGTGGGCAATCGCGTAAATAGGAGCTCAATTTGGCCTCAATGCTCTCCAAGTTCACCCACTTGCCATGACCGCTCAGTACACACACACGGCCACCATGAATCGGTCTTACGCTCCCACTCGTGGCGCACCGCACAAAACTCTTGCGCATATCTCTTGAGCTCGCTCACGCCGAACATGCGCATTCTCGACGTTGGTTGCGGCCCCGGCACGATTACTGCCGACCTCGCAAAAGCTCGTTCCAGCGGGACACGTTACTGGTATCGAGCGCTCAGCCGAAGACGTCCTCCAAAAGGCCAGGGACCATGCAGCTGCGCAAGGTGTCACCAACATCACCTATGCGATGGACGATGTCTTGGCCCTCAGCTTCCCCGACAACTCCTTCGACGTCGTTCACGCGCACCAAGTTCTCCAGCACGTCCCCGATCCAATCCTGGCCTTGAAGGAGATGTTCCCCGTCGCCAAGCCCGGAGGAATCGTCGCGGCGCGCGATACAGACTTTGAGGCGATGACATGGTTTCCCGAAAGCAGGGGGATAGCTCTATGGTAGTCTTTCGATTTCCGTCGTCGAGAACGGAGAGGTTCACATTCCCGCAGGCGCAAAACACACCAGCAGGTCGCGCGCTCGAACGGCGGACAACCTGACGCCGGACGACGATTGTTGTCTTGGGCTCTCGCAGCCGGTATCCTAAAGGCCCAGATTACCGCGACCGCTAGCACTTGGTGCTACAGTACCCCAGAGGAAATTACCTGGTGGACTTCGACTTGGGCAGACCGCGTTCTTTCGTCGGAATTCGCCACGAGTGCCTTGGAGCGCGGATTTGCGACGCAGGAGGATCTCGACGCCATGTCGCAGGGTTGGAAGACCTGGGGTTCGCAACCAGATGCTTGGTTTGGTCTTCTACACGGCGAAATCCTCTGCCGCAAAGTCTAAAGATGTAAATACGCGTCCTGGTAAGGCAGGCTTCCGAATATGTAATTGACAGATCAACGCGTTTTGCCTTCTTGCTCTCTCTTCCTACCCTCATGCACGCCCACATTTCAGTTCAAGTACGCGCAAGACACCATGAATATCACCGTTCCCTCGCTAACCGTGAATCCAGGAGCTGGCGGCGCGTGTAGCTGCTCTCGAAGCGGAGGTCGAGAGTCTCGAAAAGGAAGTCGAGAGCCTCAAGAAGGAATCAGGGTACAGGCATGTTTCTTCGCGTCAGTCCAATACGAACAGGCTTCACAGCCAGTTCACAGCGAGCACGAGGACGCAGAGGCGATCGTTAAGAGTTACATAAAGCTCCGCCCTCGGTATAATGAAATAAAGGACGCGATTCAGGTGACTGAGCTCTAACGCGTCGGCAGCCGCCGTTTTACTCAGATTTCGTTCCAGATTCTCACAGGCAAAGTGACTCCGTACCCAATTTTCTTCCCGTTTGTCTATTGAGCCGCTCGGCAGCTTGCGACCCTCAAAGAAATGACTGTCAGGCAGATGCTCGACGACCTCGACTAGCGCCACAGCGACTGTTATAGAATCCTTGTAGGCGGTCTCTGCGTGGTAATGTTTTCATTCATTCCTTCCTCCGTAGCAGCACGACTGAAATAAGCTCACTGTTGGCAAGATTGGCGACTTCGGATGTCTTTCATTTGTGAATATCTGCCACAGCGCAATTCTGCTCCCTATTTGAGGCTGGTGAGAAGATAATATTTAACGGGAACGTTACAGAGGCCGTGGAGCGAGTAAGTAAATTGACGCCGCCGACGAACACTACACAGGACGTCACGGCAATACGGACCGCTCCCATCGCGCATTGGTGTGTGGACTTCGGTATTTGATGCGCCCTGCGTTTGCTTCCATGTCCGCGAAGTAGTTGATAGTTCTTCTAGTCACGGAGCCATCAAAAGCCGAGCCGAGCCCGAGCCGCGGCAACACTAAGTGATGCTGCATTCCTGCGCAAAGTCGCCTGACTCAGATTTGGGTTCTGAACACTCTCCACCACTACGCGACGCACGCGGGACCGAAGTCACGTCGATATAGATGGCCTTCGCGCAGCGGCGATTGCACACACCAAGCTCTTCCCCCATATTCAGATGGTGACCGCGACATCCAGCTTCACCTGCAACACCTGCTCCGCAGTCTTTGAGACCAACGAGGTCCAACGCGCGCATATGCGCGAGCCCTGGCAGTGAGTTGCACCATGCACGTCCTCAAGTCCTGTAACTCACCCATGCTCACAGCCTCTACAACCTGAAGCGCCGGATGGTGTCGCTGCCACCCGTGACGCTGCTGCGTTACGACGCGCAGGTGCAAAACGATGATGCCGCATCTGCGGGATTGATCTGCCCGACGTGTAACAAGAAATGCGCGAGCGAAAAGCTCTACCAGCGGCACCTCGGGAAACACACGAGTCCCGAGAACGACTCCGCGTCCGACTCCGATTCCGATGATGCAGAACGGAGCGACTCCGACACACCGGACCTCCTCCCCACGCAATGCTTGTTCTGCAACCTCGCCCTGCCGACGATTGAGGAGAACGTGGGGCACATGCACGCCAAACATGGGCTCTTCATTCCCTCGCCCGAGCACCTCACGGACCTGACAACCTTCCTCACCTACCTCGCCGCGCTCGTGTGCCGCTACACCGAGTGCCTCTACTGCGGCGTGCACAAGTCCTCCCGCGCGAGCATCCAGGCGCACATGCGCGACAAGGGCCACTGCATGATTAACGCCGACCCCGACTCAGAGCTGTTCGAGTTCTGGGAGTTCCCCGGTAGCGACGACGCCGACTCGGACGCTTCAAAGCCCAGAGCAAAACAACGGCCGTCGATCGTCAAGGTCTCCGAGACGGAGCTGCTGCTACCCTCGGGTGCGATCCTCGGCGCACGCGCGGACAGCGCACACGGGCGCCTGCATCCCACCGGCGTGCGCGGCGACGCGAAACGGACGCGCGCAAAGGCGATCGAGGACGGGACCGCAGCCCCCAATCCCGCAACGACAAGCACGGACCGCCGCGTCGTGGTGCGCGGCGAGCAGGGGCTCACCGGCATGTCGGAACAACAGCGGCGTGCGCTCATGGTCGTGGAGAAGAAGATGATGAAGCGCGAAGCGGTCGCGCGGTCGGCGCAGCGCTGGGCGACGGAGCAGGTCGCGAATCGGCAAAAGTTCTTCAAGGTGAGCAGCACGTTTTGGTCAAGATTTGAGAAACTTACTAATTGGTTTTTGATAGCCCGATGTTCCGGGGAGGAAGAATGGTTGATACATAGCTCGATTCGAGTCTTGTATGAACGACCGGAAGGCATGGAATAATATGTGCGGCTCAACACTCTTCTCTGCGACGTCCTTCGTCCGCGAGGACGGCATCTTCGTCCTCCTCCTTCACCTCCCGTCACGCCGAAGCCCGCTTCTCCAACGTGCCAATCTCCTCCCGCACCATAATCACCTCGTTTGCGAGCTGCTCTTGTCGTGCGGCGGATGAACCACTGCTCGATGCTGGCGATTGCGGAGACGGATCGACAATGGAGGCCTGGCGACTCGCGAGATACTCGCCCTGCACCGGAGTAGTAGGCCGCAACGCCAGCGCGTCCCTCAGCGAGACACCGGGAGTGAGGAAGCTGGATAGCCTCGTCGAGGATGCTTGCAGCGGTGGTCCAGCAAGGTCGAGCTCGTCCGCATTCACGTCCGAATATACTGACAAGCTGCGTATGCTGCTTGGCTGTGAAACGAGACGCGCGGGGAAGAAGGTTGCCTCGCTTTCGAGGATCTGCTGCTGCACCAGTTGTCGTCGCCTGCGCCAAAGAACCAAGCCTGTTATACCTGCAATCAGTAGCGCCGAAAACGGGACTGCAAGTCCGACGATCAAAGCTGTATTTCGGGGAGATTTACTGCAGGACTGAAATTTAAATAGCATTAGCGGGAAAGGACGAAAGACGTACGAGGAACCAGATAGAGGTGCAACGCCCGTGACCGTAGGTGCTGGTATCAGCGTAATCGCCGTACTCGTAATGGGAAACGACGTGGTGAAGGTGTGCGAGTTTGAGGTGAATGCGGAATATGCGACGGTGGTAAACACCATGGTACTTGAACTCAATGTCGCGGCGACGGAAGCACCGATTCTGATGCTGTTGATTGCTATATAAGTAACGCACAGGTTGTAGTCCGACGCAGACTTACCCATAGACCGTAGCCGTTAAAGGACCGTCCATCATGGAGGCAGCCCCGAGGTCACTCATACTTTCCGTCATGTACGCAACCGCGGGACTGCATCCAGAATTCAGAGATGAAGAGGCGTTAAAAGGTAAATTCACTTACCCATAATACTCGGTCTCTGTATCGCCGTCGTGCATCATGCTCGAGGAATCGACATAGGGATATCCATTCCCTCCTGCTTCCCACACCGTCGGCATCGGGTCCCATGTTGCGGTAACCGCCCCAGGGGACTGCATTACATGAGGCGGTGGGTTCATTGGAGCGAAGGTCATCATCGCCTCTGCAGGCCGCATGACGCCTGGGATTAGGGCCGCGGGGATGGTGGGCGAGTCCTTGGGCTGTACGACAGTCGGGATGGCCGCCGCGGGGATGGCGATGGACTCTGTGAGCGGCGCGCCAATGTAAGGAGCAAGCGGCTGCATTACATGGCGAAGTGGCGGGCCCACTGTAGTCAAGGTCTCTGCCGGCCGCATGGTGGTCAGGGTGGGCGCTGCGGAGGAGGAGTCCTTGGGCTGCACGCCAACGGGAGTAGCCACCACTGCAGGATGTATCGCCGGTATCGGTACGGTCGCAGGGGGTTGGATGGCGATCGAAGCAGATCGCGAGGACGAGGAGAAGCTCCGCGTCGTTCCCGTCGGCGATGATGCTGATCGTGTAAGGGACATGAACGTCTTGGAGGAGTTGGAACGTGTCGCCGTGGTCGAGCTCGAATATGACTGAGACTGGCCAAAGCTGGAGATGGGCCCGAAAGAATCCGAGGACGCCGAGAGTGAGCTAATCGCAGACGGGTGAAATTTCGCACTGGACGAACTTGCGAGGGAGGATGAGGCTGTATTCGACCGTGAGTGCGAAGCCGAAATGGATCTTGCAACGGAAGAGCTTCGTGCTGCCGCAGAACCTGACCTTGATTCAAAACTTGAAGAGCGCGAAGCCGAGGCCGACGCTGTACGCGACGAAGTGGACGAGCCAACTCCGGAGGTAGATGAAGTCGATACGAGATGTTGGTCTGGATTCGCGAAGTTGTGCGCTCCAGAGAGTGTCGACCGGGGAGGGGCCGAGGTGCTATGATCTGAAGGGCGCGAAGCCGAGGCCGACGCTATACGCGAAGTGGACGAGCCAACTCCGGAGGCAGATGAAGTCGATACGAGATGTTGGTCTGGATTCGCGGAGTTGTGCGCTCCCGCAGTGCTCTTTCCCGTCCTAGAGAGAGTCGGCCGGGGAAGGTCTGAAGTGCTGTGTGAGGGTGCATGCTGGGTCGACGCAGCGGCGGGGGGTTTATCACTCCTGATTGAGGCAGAGGCGGAATGGCCGGGATTGACGTGAGTATTTCCTTGAGAATTACCCGCTCCGGCAAGAGATTTGGGGTATGGCGCAGCCTGAACACCACCCGCCCGAACGAATGAAAAAAGAATTAAACTGGTTCAATCGGTATGAGGTTTCTTCAGGTGAACAGGAACTCACGTTAAAAGACATATACGGTCCATCATGCCGCAGGGATATCTGTGCCAGCGAAAGGAAGGAAAAAGTGGAAGGAGGGGAAGTGGCCGACCCAAAAAAGCACAACGGGAACGAAGCCAGCTACATATCTCACTTGGAATAGAACCAACTAGACTTGCAGTGGCATTTCAGAGATAATCTGTCAGTTCCATCGCGCAAAGTGAGTTCCAATAAGATCGTCAGGACACTGAGATAGGATCTGGAGACCAAGATATGGTTGAATGATGGTCAAGAGTATCGTGTAGCTGTGTGAACCCGAAAAGAGAAGGTTGGCCGAGATCATCCTCAAGTTGGGTTCGTCAACGTCTGAATATGATTTGCTGAAACCCCTGGAAATTCTTCTTGGGTTTCAAACGTCGGGTACTGATAAGTATGCCGCCGTATGTAGCCCGCGAGCGAACGAGATGGTGGGAGTGGTCTGTGGCTGTGCTTCCAACTTTGCGCCATCTCCTGCCATCTCGGCCCGGGGCTTACCTGGCTCGGTTGAACACTCACTGCAACTGCGTCCCCAGGTCGGAAAGGCGGAGATTTCATAGACGAGGTTACGAGGATTCACCTGAATCCTCGTCACCTGAATCCTCGTCACTCTGCCCTACGTTGATTGCGCCGGCGGCAGGCGCTCGAGGCAATGCATCAGCAATAAGGTCGCCGAAAGTCGGCTAACAGTACCCCTAACTCTTCCTTCATGTCGATACCTTGCCAAATCCTCTTCAAACCGCGGCCACACGTTCCCTCATTGCGTACCGCATGGATCCCCGCAGGACTTGCGTACGCCCCCATCCACCTCTCGCACCAGGATCCTCCTCCAGAACTCAAGAAGGAATGGGAGCTCCTCGACTTTAATTGCTCGGTTACGCTCGATCGGTACCTGGTTGAGTTCCACCAGCATATCCTCCCTCTACCAATAATGCTCGACGAGTCTATCGACACCTGCACCCAATACGTCCAGCTCGAATCCGGGGTCCACTCACAATGCGTCCAGATATTGGTCGACTTCAGGCGGCGCACAATGGAGGAAATGGTCGGATGGTGGCGCAGCTTGCCCAAGGCCCTAGCCAAAGAAAAAATTCCCGATCTACGTGCCGACCTGGACGACGAAACCGTCTCGAAAAGATTCAGGCACACATGTATGCTCTCAATGGATAATTCCCTGATTGAGCTCAAGAGCTGGGTGTGCATGTTTCATCAAGTCGACAATTGGCTTCGTGAGTCTCGTGTATATCCTTGCAACTGAGCTGATCTAGTGGTACAGGCCGTTGGCCCTATCACCAGCAGCGCGTCTACGACCGCCACGCCGAGCCGCACTTGCTATGCACTGCAGACTATCGATTGCGTGAGATCTCACTCTTCTCCTTGTTGATTCGGTGCTCATTCGACTCTCTCAAGTCTATCACGATACCTCCAAGCTCATCGCCTCACTCGCTCTTCGTTTCGGGGCGTCATTGACAAGCCTTCATCTGACATCCCTCTTGAAGACATTAACGGCACTTGAACTGAAGTTTCCAACTGCCGTTTTTTGAACAACGAGCCCCGCCGTGCTGTCCAGCTTGATGAAATTCGACTCTATTCACAGGTTCATCTACTAAATCTTGCTCGTAGACTCCGATAATTGGCTTATACTTATGCCGATACATATACCGCATTGTATATATTGAACTCTGGCTTCGCCGTCGTCGAGCATACATCATATTTTTGCCTCCGGCCCTTCTCAGGTTGGAATCGAACTCCGCTCTGCATTTGCCCGAAGATCGCCGACTCGGAAAGTCGGCTAACAGTGCCCCTATGTGCCTTTCCTTCCTTCCTCCATGTCGATACCTTGCCAGATTCTTTACAAACCACGCTCATCCCCCAGACCCTGGGATGCAGCATACATCCCTGGCGGGCCTGAATATGCCCCTGTCCACCTCTCATACCAGGATCCTCCTCCAGAACTAAGGAATGAATGGGACCTCCTCGACTTCAATTGCTCAATTACGCTCGACCGATGCTTGGCCGAGTACCACCAGGAAATCCTACCCTTTCCATTTCTCGACGAGTCTCTCGACACATGTATCCTCTACGTAGAGATGAAATGCGGCGCCCTTCCAGAATACGTCCAGAAATTGTCCGACTTCAGGCGTCGCACAGCAAAGGAATCGGTCCGATGGTTGCGCAGTATACCTTCTGAGACTCTGGACAAGGCTCTAGTTCCATATAAATACACTGAAGGGTCGGACGAACAAGTCATCGCGCGGACAATGGTGTGGTGCAATATGCGCTCAATGGATAACGCCTTGATTGAGCTTAAGAGCTGGTTATGCATGTTTTATCAAGTCGAAGAGTGGCTTCGTGAGTCTCATATCTATCCTCGGAATCACTGAGTCCAGTTAATGGGGTGCAGTTCAGCGTTGGGCTCGTTACTGGCGCACCGTGTGCCAACGCCACTCTGAGCCACACCTATGCAACGCAGAATACAGATTGTGTGCGACCTTAGCCTCTTCTTACATGTTGTTTCGGTACTTATTCGACTTTCTGCAAGTTGTTTTCCATGCGAACAAGCTCTTCGGTGATACGAACAAGCTCATCCGCTCTCTCCTCCGTGTTCGAGGCGCTCGTGACAAGCGTTCATTCGATATCCCTCTGGAAGACGTTCGCAGCACTTCTCTATCGCCATCGTCGCAGCAGCCCGCCGCTCGCTTCAAGTCTGAATAAGTTGAATTCAAATTTTCTCTACCCAGTTCATGTATTGGGTTCGCCAGTATACCACAAGATCGCGGTCACAGCATTCGCCCCGCCACCTATAATATCTCCATGTGTCTACCTCTTTCTCTGTATGCCTCAGGTGATTGCAATTCGGCGAAAAATGAAGTGAAGCCAGGCAAGAACGACAGCAGACGACAGCAGTCGGCACTTGCAGCAGTTTGCGGAGGCATTGAAAAGAATACTGACGGGGCGTCACGGCGGTCTGAATTTGCGGGCAACAAGGAGGTGGCCATGACACGAATCGAGACTTTGGCCAGCAGGCTTGTTCGGAAGAGAATTCGAACAGGTTTGGTGGTTAACTCGGACTCCAGAGAGACGCGCCGCATCAGCAATCCCTGATGTCCCCGAAGATCGCTGAAAGTCGGCTAACAGTGCCCCTATGTGCCTTTCCTTCCTGCCTTCATGTCCTTAGCTTGCCAGATTCTACTCAGACCACGCCCACCGAGGAGAGATGTGGGGACAGCATGGATACCGCCCGGACATGATTTTTTCCCCATCCACCTCTCGCACCAGGATCCTCCGCCGGAACTAAAGGAGTGGGAGCTCCTGGACTTCAATTGCTCAATGACGCTCAACAAATACTTGGTCGAGTACCACCAGGAAATCATACCCCTTCCATCCCTCGACGAGTTTCTCGACATATGTACCCTCTACGTCGACATGAAACGCGGCGCCGATTCGGAATATGTCGAGAAATTGGTCGATTTCAGGCGGCGCACAATGAAGGAAATGCTCGGATGGTGCGGCCGTTTACCTCCGGGTGCTCTATCCCATGCTTTAATGCTCGGCATATATCCCGGGTTGGACGAGGAAGGCCTCGCTAACAAGTTCTCGCGGTCATCCATTCTCCCAATGGATAACAATTCCCTCGAGCTCAAGAGCTGGGCATGCATGTTTCGCACAGTCGATGATTGGCTTCGTGAGTCTCGTGTCCATCGTCGAAACTGCTGAGCCGATCCAATTGCGCAGTTTGGCGCCGGAGTTCATACCAGGGACGCGTCTATCGGGGCCACTCTGAGCCACACCTATGCATCGCAGAGTATAGATTGCGTGAGACCTCAGCCTCCCCATATCGTTTGGGTGCTAATTCCATTTCCCCAAGTTTATCACGATACGAACAAGCTCATCCGCTCACTCCTTGGTGCTCGAGGCGCTCGTGACAAGCCTTCACCTCGTTCATCTGATATCCCTCTGGAACACGTTAGCAACTCTTTGCTATCGCCACCGTCGCAGCAGCCCGCCGCTCACTTGAAGATTGAGTAAGTTGAATCCATTTTTCTATACGCAGTTCATCTATTGACGTCGCTGTTAGCTAATTAGTATACCATAAGATTGCAATATTCGCCCGACCATTTTTATCTCCATGTGTCGACCTCTTTCTCTGTATGCCTCAATTATCTATCTTCACCTTTATACGAACGAATCCGGAGAAGGCTTAATGTACAGATGTCTTCGGGGAATGCATCTCAAGGTCCGACGGGTCTACGTGAATGCGTTGGTATCCGATGAGGAAATGCAGCCGCCGCACACTGGGGGAACGAGAGCGCGTTCTTCGCGTGACGGCCGAAATTTTTCAATGCGCAAATACCTTTTTATTACAGTATAGACAATACATTTGACCAGATAAAGGACGAGAGCAGTAGAATTGAAAGAAACAAACCCGGCACCCTGACCACGAGCAAAACATTTCAAGTTCGGATAAAATTCCCAACGATCATACTCGGTATACCCCACTTATCTCTCCGGATCGTGAACGAGAAGCAGCAGTTTATGAACTCGCCCTCCTCCTGTGCAGAGGGGAGCGGCTGGCCCTCGGCCGCGGCTTTCGCGACCTCCGAAGCAGCGTTGGGGAGGGCGCTGGATGACGGGAGTACGGGCTTGTAGCGCAGCACACACGACGTCAGCACAGCTTTCTGGGACGAGTCGAAAGCGACGTGGCCGTATTTCTAGCAAAAATAACTCTGTAAGTAAAGAGGGGACAATTTAGGATGGATGTAGTTATTACCTCCCAGTAATTAACCGCGCTCTCCTCTGCCATGAGCTCGTAGATGCAGAGCCGGCCCTCGCGCATGTCCTCGCCACGGACACCGACGAGCTCGCTGAACTCGCGGTTGCCCTTGTATATCTCGCCGGTGCGGCGCCAGAGGCAGGCTGGGACACCCATGGCGGAAAAGACACGATCGTAGTCGAGAAGCAGCCGCTCGAAGGCTTCTTCGATGAATACAAGATCCTAGCGAAGGGTAAGCGAACTGCGAGTGTATCAATGGAATAACTGACGATATCCCTCAGGCTCTGCGCGACTGCACGGAATTTGGGACGCAGCACTGACAAGGGCTGCAATATTTGTTGCTTCGATTCTTGTGAAACGCTATTCACGATTAGAAAGCGAAAGATATTTCCGAGATGAAAACACACTTGCGGTCCATCCACCGACTCAGCCGTGCATAACCCTTCACGTAATTGTAAGGTTTCAGGAGGCCCGCCTCGTACTTGCTGCGGATAACTCTGTTGAGCCGCTCGTCGCGTGAACCAGATTCTTGGTCTGCCGCGGTCAGGAGGAAACGCTCCGTCTTTGTCGCAGCAGGGATTACCGCTGGGGGAGCGGGCGGAGGTTTGAGAGGCGGGATATGTGAGAGGCTCGGCGCTGGTCCGAAGCGGTCGAAGCCAGCAGAGGCAGACGCCATGAGAGGAGTCTGCGGTGGTCCAGTAAAGAACGAGCCGTCGTCGAGGGTCTCAAGGAAGTCGCTGAGAAGGTGGAGTTAGATACAGAACGATAGCGAAGAACACGAACCTACGTTAAAACGGAGAACTCGTTTCCGAAAGTCTCTGGCTGGTAGAAATACGGTGCCTTCCCCCACTGGTTCTGCTGGGGGGCCGAGTTGGGTGTGCCAAATGCACCAGTGTTGCCGTTGAACGTGGACGTGGAGGAAGACGCGTTGTTGGATGGTTGTTTATCCGACGTTTTCGACCGTACTTCGTCATGACAGAGATGACCGATCTCCCGTTTAATGCTGACCGGCTTGGTGAGGGATGCGTGAGTATTCGGCGTATGGTAGCTTACCAGCGCTGGCAAGGACGGCCTTCATCGCACGTCATATGGCTTCTGCGGCAATATAAGCATGCGTGGTTTACTTTCCGGCGCTTGGAGCCTTTTCTTGTATCCTCTGGATCCTGAACTGGACTCCGGGGCGGCGGGGGCAGTTGCGGAGTCGGAGCGGGGTTACTGGTCGAGGAAGAGGAGCCAGGGGCGGAAGGATAGTTTTGTGCAAAGCCATCCATTTCGTGCGATATTTCGGGGCAACAAGTACCAGATTTTGAAGGCAAGTCCAAGCAAATATGAAGGCTGCCCCCAAAGGATTCCAACGGGAAAGCAGACACTATTTAGGACGACGCTCAGAAATATTGTATAAGGACCGAGGGAGTCGGAGAGCAAGCCGATGGCGTCCAAGGGAAGCACGGACAATCAGACGCCCAAACAAGCCACAAGAACGCGGTACGCGACTCTCAAGTTAATTTTATCGAATCGGAATTTACAATTATGAGGTGCTTCTCCTGCTCACTTCGTTGCCGCTGTTAATCTGGTTCAATTATTCACACAATGTTCAAGTAGCTGTACTCGTGGAATTGATTTCAACTGTAACGACTCGACGAGACCAAGCCGAGTGCAATTTGAGCTAGATATATAGGGAGTTAGTAACTAGACAAGGTTCTGCCCCGCCGGTCCAACATGGAGGACTGCCAAGCCTCGTTCGACGAGTTCCCGACAAGCAACAAGCGACATTGCGTTGTCTCGAGCGAAAGCGTCAGCCAGGGATGCCGACATTGGGTACAAAATCTGCTGGAATGATTCGAGATCAGCGAGATTCTCATCACCGGCCGTGCATCTGGATGAGAGTGCTCCCAGCATGGATGCATCCAGCCCAAACATGCGCCGTCGGAACACAAGGGTTCGCAGGTGGGGGAGAAAAGCACCATCCCTGTTACGGTCCAACATCCCAAGGAACTCGCGCAGAAACTGGTGTCCCGGCAGGTCGAGCTCGAGGTCTACGAGGCCCAGCATGGCAGCAGCGAACCATTCGACGGAAAGTGATTCGATTGGATGGTCGGCGCGAAAGCGTCGCAAGGAGGTAGAGGCGAGAAAGGTGGAGAAATAATCATTCCCATTGTGGTATGTGATATCCGAAGTGAGATGAAGATTTTGCAGGGCGGGAAGCCGAAGAGATCGAAGGAAACGGGTGGAGCCGCCGGAATGAAGACGTAGAGTTTTGAGATGGTGGTGAGTTATGTACTCGGGGTCGAAGTTGTCATCATAGACACAAGCCGTTGATATCTGCAGGAATGGGAGGGCCTTGAGGAGATCTAGACATTCTTGGGCGATAAGATCGTCGCAAGATATTTGGAATACCTCGCAGGGAAGTACAAACATGCTGGGTGTTGCAAATCGGGTAAAAAAAATCTGGTGAAGTCGAGGGGCGGTGGAGAATAGTTTTAGAGGCACCCTAGATTGACCCTGCGAAGTCGTAGCCGAAAGTGCGAGGGTCTCGAGAATCGGAAACGGTCCGATATCTGCGAGGTCCTTGAACTGGTGCCATGATACTCCTAGATATAGACTCTGTAGTCGTTGGGCAAGGGGATGAAGGATCCCACGGATTCCATTGGCAAAGGTTCGCCGTAGCTCACAGCAAAGGCTGAGGGTGAGTGGACACGACCCAGCCCGACCAAACCAATCCGCTACGATTGTTTCTATCTCAGGGTAAGGCAGCCTCTCGGTGAGGCGATCGAGATCTACGTGGAGGAAAACCCATAGATGAGGAGTCGACAGGGCGATCTCCCTCCACGCCCTGCAGACCTGCAGCAGAAGGAGAGGGGCATGGATCGGAGTAGGGCCAGTTCTTCTCTGGTCATCAAGATTTGGAAGATGGAGGCAGTGGAGAAAGATATTGGACATGATTTCGGGTGGGAGGGTGAGGACTGGATACACGATACCATCCAGCGACCTCTGAACGGAAGCTTGAACGTCAAGAGCCTTTAAGGGTAATCTAAGCTCGACGATCGACGCGTCAAGCTCAGCGGGACGTGCGCGCAGGTCAGCGCTCGTTGAGAGCATGGTGGTGGAAGCGGAGTGATCTTCGGCGGAGCTTCGGCCGAACGAAATCACTTCTACTTTTCTTTCTTCTGTTTCGCCTTAACCACCTTCACATTCATCACCGCCAGTAGGCAATTTAGTCCCAGTCGGGTGTGTATCTAGCTGAAACAGAAAAATAGGACTTCAAGTTCGAACCTTTTCACAAGAAATGCATGTTCTGGGAGACAATCGCGGAACGACAACGCGAGCTCACTGGCAGGATGAACCCAGACTCTCCTCATCTCCCAAATCAATATTATTTCTACGGCTGTGTCCTTCTCTCAGTCGTCTCCTCGTCCTGGACGACGAAAATTATCCGATGGGAGCTCAGAGCGCTAAGCATTTCTAATACTTAAGGATTACTACTAAGACGCTGTTCTCCTACCCTTGCAGTCTTCAAGCTTTACATTATTCCAGCCATTGGTAAGCTGCATTTTATTGCGAGTCTCGTTTTGAGTCTTGTTCACCCTTCTTCACCGGCCAGTTCGTCGCTCAAATCGGTTCAGTGTGGTTTAACTCTTCCGAAGGAGAAAAACACCCTCGCCGACACATCCAAGGCTCTCATGCGCAAACGCCTAGGGCTACCTGTTTTTTTCTGATGCCCCTATGTTCTGCGGCCGCGGCGAAGTCGTGTTTGCCAGTCCCAAAAAGGAAAGATAGTTCGATGCTGTAATCGCTTTCTCTCAACCACCCAAAGCCCGATATTCGCCAGCGACCGCATACCCAGGCGTCCGACCACCTACCCCTGTGACCCAAACGCACAATGTCCAGTCCCCGCGAGGATTCCCCTGTCGATGAGAATGCAGCGGTGGAGGAGGCGGAGGGGCGGGTTGTTGATGTCAATGTAGACGAGGGCGATGAGAGCGACGACTACGATGAGACTTTCGAGGGCGAGGCGGACGAGGAAGAGGTTAGTTGCAGAGTCTTTCCTGTCGTTTCCAGCGCTCACAACTATATCTAGGAGGAAGACGAGGAAGATCCCCAGCCGGTAAGTCCGGCCATGGCTCGCTTCGACACCGAGTCGATCCCCGTTTGATGATGGTACTTACATCCCGCTGCAGGCCGCATCGCAGTCCGGTTTGACCGCCCTCTTGTTGGGAAACGTAGGTCGCGTCCATGTTATATGCCTTGTCTTGAACTCACAACGAATTTAATTAGCCCAGTGCAGCGGCCGCTGAGGAAGAGGATGAGGAAGACGAAGAAGACGACGACGACGAATACGTCGAGCCTGAGGCTTCCCAGGCCCCGCCCGTCGTCTCCAAGAAGCGCAGTATCGACGACGTTGCGCCCGGGGACGACGCCGAGAACGGCGAGAGCAAGAAGGTGAAGGCGTAAACCCTCCGCCTACGAAGTCAGAGTTCAAGTAGACTCGACGAAACTGGAAGCTGTGTGGGTTCCGTGCCTACGCCATCACAACACCCATCTATATCTTTATCTCATTCCTATTCCCCTCGCTCTGACTTATCTGCTCTGTTTTATTCCCTAGTTCCTCCGCTGTGTGTACCCTGTTGTCGGAATAGATCCAAAGGCCAAATGTACAATATTTTTATATAGACTGCTGCTCAAGGTCCAGTCACAACGACGGAAACTGAAAAATCACGGCACCAACGCCTCTTCTTCCCATCCACCTCCGCTCGCTCGCCAGAATCTAGTGCGTCGATTCGGCACAGGTGTCAGCTCGACATAGTCCACCTCCTGCGGCTCGATAACGACCAGCGCAAGGTTGGAAAGCGCCATTTCCCCAGAGTCGCTTCCCCTTAGTGTCGCCCGGCTTCGGTTCCTCGAGCTCAAGCGGCCAATTCTCAGACTCAGCCCGCCCACTTTCGAGTCGACTACCAGAGACCGCCCGACAGTAACTCCCCTTCAAGAACGGGCTCGTATTCTTGAATACTTCGAGCCGCTTTGCCTCCCAGTCGTATTTTTGGCCTTCGCTGAGCGCACTGATGGGCGTGTGGAGCTCGTGTCCTGGTGCGGGTACAATGTGCGCTTTGCCCGTGATGCGGTACTGCTCTTGGGTGCCGTTAATCCACCACACTATTTGGACGTGCGGGTTCGCGATCATCTGGGCCGTTTTTGGTGTCCGCACATCTTGGTTCGCATGTTAACAAGCGTCCGAGAGAAACTGATGCACGAATCGGTAGTACAGAGTAGCAGAGCATGTGAGGGGTCCTCCGTGAGGGATATGAAGCCTCGGCAGCCCAAGGAACGGACATGAACCAACGCAGACGAGTCCAACGATGCCAGTTGGATAACTTTTGCGTTATCAGGTCGTTGGAGGTTGCGACTCACCAACGAGGGTGCATACCATTTTGTTTCGGATGTGCCACGAGAGCTTGTTCGAGCGCTGTCTTCCAACGAGGGTCGGGCATTGCATAGGTGTCAGATGGTCCCACAAGTTCTTATCGAAGGGCGTTAGAGCTGTACAACATGTATGCTACAGATCACTGCGTAGTATAAAACCGTAAGAGAAGGCGCGATGCAAGACGAGGATGAGAGAAATCAGGGCACCAGCGCTTCTTCATCCCACACCCCGCCCTTCGCTCGCCAGAATCGCGTTCGTTGATTGGGTACGGGCGCCAGCTCGACATAGTCCACATCCTGCGGCTCGACGACGACCAGCGCAAAGTTCGAAAGTGATATCTCCCAAAGCCGCTTCCCCTCCTCGTCGCCGGGCTTCGGCTCCTCAATCTGAACAGGCCACTTCTTAGCCTCGTCCTGCCCACCTTCGAGTCGACTCCCAGGAACGGGACGGCACCAGCTCGCCTTCATGACTGGGCTCATGTTCTTGAACACCTCGAGCCGCTTCGCTTCCCAGTCGTATTTCTGCCCTTCGCTGAGCGCACTGACGGGGTGCACAAAGTGTTTGTGGAGGCCGTGCGCCGGTGCGGGGACGATGTGCGCCTTGCCTGCGATGCGGTATTGCTCTTGGGTGCCGTTGATCCACCACACGACCTGGACGTGCGGGTTTGCAATCATCTGAGCCGTTTTTGGTGTTCGTACATCTTGATTTTGATTCACGTTAACCTATGCTGTTCAGAAGACTCATTGACTGACCAGTGGTAGCGAGCAGCAGAGGGTGCGAGGGATTGTCTGTCGGGGACACGAACCCGCGGAAGATCAAGGAGCGGGCATGGGGAACCGGCGTCGAGGGGTCAATCGAGGCGAGCTGGATAACTGCATTATTGAACATTAGGGCGTTGAAGGCTAGCGCTCCATGCTAACCATACCAGTTTCTTTGGGGTGTGCTGCTAGGGCCTTTTCGAGGGCAGCTTTCCAGCGAGGGATGGCCATTTGCATGCGAGTGAGATGAAAGTGCCTGATGACTCCACAAAGTCTCAGGTTGGCCGAATTAGACGTTATGGCTGTTCTTTTCTCTCCTGGTGGCAGGAAGAATGATTATTGAGCCTTGCGGCCGACACTTCAACTTCAACGTACGCTTGAAGCTCAAGGTGGATGTCAAGAGCAGGAAATCACCGAACGGCTATCCGGTCCGAGCCTTCAAACGCGTGGCGCGTCGTGTGCCTGCGCTTTTATACTTGAATCTCTACATATTCCTCTAGAATCTGCATGTTTATGATACAACAGTCCAGATTATGTTACTAAAATACAAGGTTAGTACGCATACATCACAGCACTCGCAAAGCACAAAGCACTCCTCCTCCTACCACCAACCACTGGCCAGTCAACTCCAGAATCAGCCGCGTCGCCAGATCCATGAACACAAACGGCGACATGACCGTCTCGTCCGAGCTCAGCCCGTTGTTTTCGATCAACGAGCGCCCGGAGGAGGTCATGGAATCTGCCTCACCCGCGGCCGGATTCCTGACTCGTTGACCACTCAATATACTGTTTTGCACGCTCGCAAAGGTAAAGCTAGAAATTGAGGCATATAGAGAATAAGGAATATACAAGTGGTCGGGCGAATGCTATAAGCGCGATCTTGTGGTATACTAGCTAATAGCGACGTGTCAATAAATGAACTGCGTAGAGAAAAAATGGCTTCAACTCAATTAATCTTCAAGCGAGCGGCGCGCTGCTGCGACGATGACAATGGCAAAGTGTTGCTAACGTCTTCCAGAGGGATATCGGATGAACGAGGTGAAGGTTTGGCACGAGCGCCTCGAACACCGAGGAGTGAGCGGATGAGCTTGTTCGTATCGTGATAAACTTGGGGAAATGGAATTAGCACCCAAACGACATAGGGAGGTTGAGGTCTCACGCAATCTGAATTCTGCAGTGCACATCGAGTGCAATTCGGAGTGGCACTCGTAGACACGCTTTTGGTATGGGGTCCAGCACCGAACTGCGCCGTCAGATCGGCTCAGCAGTTGGACGATAAACACTCAACTCACCAAGCCATTCATCGACTTCGCAAAACATGCATGCCCAGCTCTTGAGCTCGAGGCCATTGTTATCCATCGGGAGTATAGTCAGCCGTGAGAGTGTTTGAGCAAGGCCTTGGTCGTCCAACGCCGCATATCCAGCAAAAACCGCAGTCTTGGCCGGAGCATCCGAAGGTAAACTGCGCCACCATCCGACCATTTCCTCCATTGTGCGCCGCCTGAAATCGACTAATTTCTCGACATCTTCCGAATGGGCGCCGGATCTTAGCTGGACATAAAGGGTACATATATCCACCGACTCGTCGAGGTATGGAAGGGGTAGGATTTTCTGGTGGTACTCGACCAAGTATTTGTCGAGCGTTATCGAACAATTGAAGTCGAGGAGGTCCCACTCCTTCTTTAGTTCTGGCGGAGGATCCTGGTGCGAGAGGTGGATGGGGAAATATTCAAGTCCGAGCGGTATCCATGCTGTCCCCACATCTCTCCTCGGTGGGCGCGGTCTGAGTAGAATCTGGCTGGCTAAGGACATGGAGGTGAGTGAAGGCAGTTAGGGGCACTGTTAGGCGATCTTCGGGGAAAGAGAAGTCCTAAGGCGGCCCGGGCTATTGCCGCTGTAACGTAACGTCACCAGCCCGGTACCAGTTACGCCTTACTCTCAGTTCCACTTCCACAAGCTCAACAAATTCAGTCTAATTATCCAGAATGGCTGCGCTATCTTTCGGTCTAGGACACACACCTGCACGCATTTCTCGGGCCCCCAATTGTACCTATGCAGACCTCACGCGACGCCACTGGCAGTTTCAGGAAATTACCCATATTTCACCATTCCCACTTTTGGAGAGACCTGCAGTGTCATATCCTTGGGTCCGTCTATGGAATCTTTCATCCTCGCTCTTAGACTTCGTCGCGTTCTTTTCCACTCCTCCGCAGGCCCGAGAAAATCTGACCTTCCTTGCAGCCAAGTGACCGGCCTACGGCTTGTTTTAATTTCATGTCTCGAACCCAGCCTGGTCTCGCTTTCAACAGACTCCCCACTCAAGTTCGAACACAACATCACCACGGAGAGTATCGCTTTCGGTGAAGCACCTTCAGCGCGCAAGCCTCCAACACTTGCTTCGTTTCTTGAATTTACACAATCTTGGACCACAGCTCACTCTCTTGCTTTCGCTTCCACCTGTACTTCTCGCCGCTGCTTCATTTTCATCATTCCACGCTAAACCCGAGCCACTTATGTGTGCGACAACAAGCTCGCAGACCTCGACCTCGAGCCCGCCGGCACAGAACCGACATTGCCTTGATACTCATCCTTGAACGCAAAAAAAAAGTTGCCAGTCGTATTTCTGTGCGGCATGCCATATAGTTACCGACTAGGACTCCCCGGCCTCACAATCTGGTGCTTGTTGCCGCTGAGGTGTCGCGCCAAATGGATGGCTCTGTAAGACCATCCTTCCGCATCTGACTCGTTCTTTACAGGACCGCCTCAGACCCCTCCCATGGCGTCTGCCTTCACTGGTTTCGACCGCTTCCGGCCAGCGTCTAGCCTCCGAATCTCTGCCCGCTCCCGACGGTCGTCCTTGCACTGTTTTCTTGTACCGCATCCTCGGTCCCGAAGCTCGACGCGGTCACGTGAATAAAGCCCGTCCCTTTTTTACCTTTCATGAGTTCTGCAAAGCAATGTAACACGACGCAATAAAACCTGCAATTGGGCTTGATGAATGGACTGTCTTTCGCCTTAATTTCTAACTTGATATGCTCAGGAAGAACGCTAGCTGCCTTGGAGTGAAAATCGCCTCGCATTGGTTTCTAAAAGGGAATTTTTCCTACCACTTGATGAAGCATGAATGAAGCATGATCGTGGTGCGTGCAAAGGTATGGTTGCGGCCTCATCAAGACTGTGCTGCTCGCGCACGTAAGAAGCAGCGCAAATTTATAATGGTGGGAGACTTGCGAAGGGTTCAACCACTCGAGAACACAAACGGGCCTCGGAGTTTCGTTTTGCAGCGCAAGAGTTCCCAAACGGGAAATGACCAAATTCAGATCCGAATAAGAGGATCGACCTATGAGCACAGTTAACATTGCTCCTCCCGCCACACCCCCCACACCCAGCTCCTCTCTGACCCTACCACATCATCGTTCAATGGGCCGACGGGTTATACCAGATCCTTTTGCTGGCCCTGATCGCTGCCGCTGCGAAGATGGCCGCGGAAGGCAAAGAGTACATTCAAGTCGTTGCGACGTTCGTTGTATGGGGTCTCGCACTACTGCTGCGTACAGGCTTCGCGGTGGGCAAAACGGCTCTCGTAGTCGTGGCCTACGTCGTCATGTCGTACGGCCTTCTTTTTTTTTCATTTTATTTCCCCTTTTCTTACATGCACTTGGATTTATAGCGTCTTTAGCGCGATCGGACTTCTCAGTAAATAGAATACAGTAATGTATCATGAATTCACCCTCAACACCTTGAACAGCTCGAGCCGCTTCGCCTCCCAGTCGTATTTCTGCCCTTCGCTGAGCGCACTGATGGGTGCACAAAGTGCTTGTGGAGGCCGTGGCCCGGTGCGGGGACGATGTGCGCCTTTCCGGCGATGCGGTGCTGCGCCGTTGATCCACCCGACGACTTGGACGTGCGGGTTTGCAATCATCTGGGGCGTTTTTGGTGTCCGTACATCTTCGTTTCATTTCCTGTTAACACTCTATGCTTTTTGAAAAGCCCAGTATTGACTGACCAGTAGTAGAGAGCAGCAGAGGGCGCGAGGGATTGTCTGTCGGGAACACGAACCCGCAGGAGCGGACATGGGGAACCGGCGTGGAGTGCGAGCTCGAGTATTGAACATTAGAACTCCGTGCTAACCATACCAGCCTTTTTGGGTGTGCTGCCAGGGCCTTCTCGAGGGCAGCTTTCCAGCGAGGGACGGCCATTTGCATGGTCAGGCTGGCTGAATTAGATGTTATGGCTGAGGCCGTTCTTGCCTCTCCTTACTAGTGGCAGAGATAATACATATTGGGCCCTGCGTCGGCGGCAGGCTTCAGGCTTGAACGCACGCTTGAAGCAGGAAATTAACCGAGCGGCTATCCGGTCCGAGCCTTCAAACGCGTGGCGCGTCGTGTGCCTGCGCTTTTATACTTGAATCTCTACATATTCCTCTAGAATCTGCATGTTTATGATACAACAGTCCAGATTATATTACTAAAATACAAAGTTAGTACGCATACATCACAGCACTCGCAAAGCACAAAGCACTCCTCCCCTCCTGGATCTCCCACCACCAACTACTGGCCAGCCAGCTCCAGAATCAGCCGCGTCGCCAGATCCATGAACACAAACGGCGACATGACCGTCTCGTCCGAGCTCAGCCCGTTGTTTTCGATCAACGAGCGCCCGGAGGAGGTCATGGAATCTGCCTCACCCGGCCCCGTGTTCTCGCGCGGCGCGGGGTCGAATTTCCCTGCATCCGGCAACGTGGAGGCGCGGTACGACTTCTTGTGCTGGAAGTCGACGAGGTAGTTTTGCTCGTCTACTTTGTACAGATTTATGTTCATCAGAACCTGCAAAAAAGCCATTCGAGTGAGTCTCGCGGTCAGAAGAGGTAAGAAGGGAGCTGGATGCATACCACGATGTTCTGCACCCTCGCCCGCGTCTCGATGCAGAATATACCCGCCGCAGCGCGCATGCTCTCGTCGGACCGCTCGTCACAGTAGTCGTCCCGCCCAGCGGAAGTCCGCCCAAGACACCCCAGGTTCTTCTTCTCCTTCCACTCCATCCCCATGCTCAGCAGCGTCTTGTAGATCTCCAACATGACCTCCATCGGCGAGCTGCGACTCCGGATCCCAAAGTGCCACCGCGCGGTCTTGGGGGGCCGGCGGCTGTTGGCGCGACCGGTGGGCGTGGGCTCGGGCTTGCGGAGGGAGGAGTTGAGGATGGTGACGTTGGAGGGGGCGTTGGGGTCGTCTTCGGGGACGTCGTCGAGGCCGTCGTCTGGCTCGTGGGCTTCGTCTTCCTCGCCGAATTCAGCCTCGAACGGGTTCTCGTCAAGGTCGCTGCCGCCAGGGGACAATGCATTGGGTGAGAGCACATTCCGGGGCTACGAGAGGATTATGAGAAGAAGCTCGATTTTAATAAATAGAAGCCGCCTTACATCCATCGTCGCTAGCTCGGCGTCACGTTCCTGTTCAGCGAAGATAGCAACTAAACGAAGTCTCAGCAGTAGAATCGACGACGTTCTGAGTACTTACGGTCCTTCCCGACCCGCTTCTTGTCCTTGAGCAACATGTACGCGACCTTGACCTGGTTACCCCGAATACCGTCGTTCCGTCGGAGACTGTGCATTATCTCCTCCTTGTCGGTCCCTATGAGCCGAGCCACCAGCTCATCGACCACCTCATCGTCGATACGCCCCAGTCCCTCGACGAACTCAAAGTCGAGCGGCACTGCTGGCGCCGAGACGAGCGAGGCAAGAGTCCCGACCACAGGTCCGGGCACGGGTGGTAGCGGCGTCAGGTACCGCGGCAACTTGACGGTCACGAACGGGTGCTGCATGATCTGCGGCACCGTTATCCGCTTTGTCGGGTCTGCGACGAGCATGGACTTGATGAGATTCTGCGCGTGTGGACTCAGGTGCGTCGGCGGCTCGTAGCGCACATCTGTGGATGGGGTTAAAAGGTGTCGATAATTAGGACAGGACGAACGTTGTATTTTCTCAAACAGGGAACCGATAACTTCGTCCTCGAACGGCAGTTTTCCACAGAGCAGCACGTAGAGAATGATGCCCGAGCTCCAGACGTCGATCTCCGGGCCCGAGTATTTGAGGCCCTTGATAACTTCGGGTGCAGCGTAATTCGGGCTCCCGCAACTTGTGGCCAGGAATTCGCCGTCCACCGTCTCGTTGGAGAGACCAAAGTCGGCGATTTTGACGTTGAGATATTCGTCGAGGAGGATATTCTCGGGCTTGAGGTCGCGATGGACGATCTTGAGTCGATGCGAGTATTCGATTCCGGCCATAATTTGCTGGAAGAACCGCCGCCCTACGTCTTCAGAGAGACGGCCGTTTTGGACGATGTAATTGAAGAGTTCGCCTTCTGCGTACTCCAGGACGAAGATAATGTCCGTCGGGGTCGATATCACCTCGTACCTAGAAAAAGAAAATGAGGACACAAGGGCAATACTGGATGGAAATGAATTACAGCTTGATAATATGCGGGTGTCTCAGCAAACGCATGTATTCGAATTCGCGTCGGACCCTGGCCTTCATTCTGTCCCGATGAATGATAGCCTTGGAGAGAAACTTCATGGCGACTTTGTGGCCAGTAACGGTGTGGATGGCCACTAAGAACGGTTGGAATTTCATAAGGGATGCAAGGACTTAGACGCACTCTTGACCTTGCCAAAGGTTCCTTCCGCGATGTCGTCTATAACGGTGTACATCCCCAGTTGCGTGGTGTCGAACTGTTCCACGGGACCGTCCATGGTGAGAATTGGATCCAGATGGTCGGAAGCAGGAGTGTTGATCGTTGTTTGAGTTTGACGGCGTCGGACTCTGAATCTGCGTTCTGCCGCCATGCTCTCAACCAATATTGACTTGCGCACACGTCTCGCCGAGCTTGACGGGTCGATTACGGAGCTCAAATTGCGATTGAAGGTCCTTGAAGATGCCCGGGTGCCGATTCAGAGGCAGCTAGATGATATTATCTACCCGGTCCTCACGCTTCCACCCGAAATTCTGTCCGATATATTCATACGATGCCTCTCTGCTCCTCCTCCGGCTTTCGATGACTGCAAAACATATGCGCCCAATACGAAGCTAGCTCCCCTTCTTCTGTTACAGGTCTGCAGGACGTGGAGGGATATCGCTCTATCGACTCCCTTCTTATGGAGTTCTCTTCACCTCGGCCCCAAGGAGGTTCGGGGTGCTAAGATTGACAAGATCGTAGCGGATTGGTTTGATCGCGCGGGTTCTTGTCCGCTCACCTTCAATTTTCCGTTGCATCTGAAGGGATATTGGGAACTTGCGAGCGCGGTCCTTCGTGGTCTTGCCCCGAGAATACAGACTCTTTGTCTGCAGCACCTCAAAGAACCTCTACTAAAGGACCTCACAGCCATAGGTCCTTTCCCAATCCTCGAAAGTCTTGCAATTTCGTATCGCGACCCACTTAGGCCTTCCGCAATACCCGTAGAATTGTTTATTGCCCCTCGACTTCGTCACATCTCCCTCAGCCGCTATGCACTACCCAGGATGTTTGTAATCCCGCAGGGCGTATACACAGTGACTTGCGGCGCTCCTATCACCGTCGATGAATCGCTCGACCTCATTCAGGGCCATCCATTCCTGAAGGAACTATCTTGTACCATCCACAGTCATACGACCTCACGGACCGAAATCGTAACTCATAACCATCTCGAGGCTCTTCGCCCCCTCGCCGACTGCTCCCTCCTCCGACTTCTTCGACTTCCCGCCTTGCAAAATCTCCATCTCGATTCGGATATCACATACTGGAGTGAACATTTTCCTACCTTCCTTGCTTCCACCTCCTTGCGACGCTTTCGCGCCGACCGTCCAATTAAATCACTTTCCGTCGAATGGTTCGCCGCTGCCATGCCGGGCCTCGTAGATCTCGAGCTCTGCAACCCGGGACCCCAGTTTCTGCGGAAGTTTTTTGGGATGTTAAATCGTACTAGGGAGAGTGCTTTCCTCCCGCACTTGCGAACCCTTATGTTCCGAGCGAGCCTCTTCGAGCTGGATGCATCCGTGCTGGGAGCGCTCTCATCCAGATGCACCGCGGGCGATGAGAATCTCGCTGTTCTCGAATCGTTCCAGCAGATCTGGGACCCAATATCGGCCTCCCTGGCCGACACTTTAAGTTTCTCTCGGGACAATGCAATGTCGCTTAGTGCTTGTCGGGAACTCGTCGAACGAGGGATGGCAGTTCATGTTGGACCCGAGGGGCAGAACCTCGTCTAGTTGCTATCCAAACTTCACTCCTGCCTATCCTACAGCAGCCCATCCTCTCTTCAAAAACTTTGCCGATTCACATTACTTCCGACCAAGATTTATTACAGTTTGTCTTCCAACCGATTGCTGATGGTTTGACTTCATATAAAATAGTGCCTGTTTTGAACTTCATAGTGCTTTGTATCCGCTGTAATAGCCAAGTTGCTCAAAGCAAGGCTCTTGTGAATTCTAAGTCGGCCGAAGCTCCGACTCAGCGTTTTTGATCATCGACCACTATGCTCTCAACCAGCGCTGACCCGCGCGCACGTCCCGCTGAGCTTGACGCGTCGATCGTCGAGCTTAGATTACACTTGAAGGCTCTTGACGTTCAAGCTTCCATCCAGAGGCCGTTGGATGGTATCGTGTATCCAGTCCTCACCCTCCCACCCGAAATCATGTCCAATATCTTTCTCCACTGCCTCCATCTTCCAAATCTTGATGACCAGAGAAGAACTGGCCCTACTCCGATCCATGCCCCCCTCCTTCTGCTGCAGGTCTGCAGGGCGTGGAGGGAGATCGCCCTGTCGACTCCTCATCTATGGGTTTTCCTCCACGTAGATCTGGATCGCCTCACCGAGAGGCTGCCTTACCCTGAGATAGAAACATTCGTAGCGGATTGGTTTGGTCGGGCTGGGTCGTGTCCACTCACACTCAGCCTTTGCTGTGAGCTACGGCGAACCTTTGCCAATGGAATCCGTGGGATCCTTCATCCCCTTGCCCAACGACTACAGAGTCTATATCTAGGAGTTTCATGGCACCAGTTCAAGGACCTCGCAGATATCGGACCGTTTCCGATTCTCGAGACCCTCGCGCTTCCGGCTACGACTTCGCAGGGTCAATCTAGGGTGCCTCTAAAACTATTCTCCACCGCCCCTCGACTTCACCAGATTTTTTTTACCAGATTTGCAACGCCCAGCATGTTTGTACTTCCCCGCGAGGTATCCCAAATATCTTGCGACGATCTTATCGCCCAAGAATGTCTAGATCTCCTCAAGGCCCTCCCATTCCTGCAGATATTAACGGCTTGTATCTTTGATGACAACTTCGACCCCGAGTACAACTCACCACCATCTCAAAACTCTACGTCTTGATACCGGTAGCTCCCCCGGCTTCCTTCGACTGCTTCGGCTTCCCACCTTGCAAAATCTTCATCTCGATTCGGATATCATATATGACAACGGGGATGATTATCTCCCCGCCTTCCTTGCCTCCAACTCATTGCAATCTTTTCGCGCCGACCATGCAATTGAATCACTTTCCGTTGTATGGTTCGCCGCTGCCATGCCGGGCCTCGTAGATCTCGAGCTCTACCTACCCGGACACCAGTTTCTCCGCGAGTTCTTTGGAATGTTGGATCGTAACAGGGACCGTGCTTTCCTACCCCACCTGCGAACCCTTGTGTTCCGCGGGAGCTTTTTCGAGCTGGACGCACTGGTGCTGGGAGCACTCTCATCCAGATGCACAGCGGGGGATGATAATTTCGCCCGTCTTGATTCGTTCCAGCAAATCTGGCCCCCAGCGTCAGCACACCTGGCTGTCCCTTTCCCTCGGAACAATGCACTGTTTAATGCTTGTCAGGAACTCGTTGAAAGAGGAATGGCAGTTCATGTTGGGCACGAGGGGCAGAACCTCGTCTAGTTTTTAAATTTCCAGCTCACAATCACAGCCCACAACCCAGTCCATCCTCTCTTTCAATTTCTGCACGATTTTACATTACTTCCGACCGAGTTTTATTACAATTTGTCTTCCAACCGATTTCTTATGTTGTGACTTGATATGAAATAGCGCCTGTTTTGAAAAAAGTGCCGTTGCTCAAAGCAAGGCTCAAAGTTGTCTCCTTAACCGTCCGCGGAGTTAGTCGGCCGAAACTCCGAATCCGACATCCCTAACCGCTAGCATGGTGCTCTCAAGCAACGCCGACCTGCGTACCCGTCTCGCCGCACTTGACGCGTCGATTGCGGAGCTCAGATTGCGATTGAAAGGCCTCGAAGATCTTCGGAGGCCCATTCAGCGCCAGCTGGATTATATTATCTACCCGGTCCTCACGCTTCCACCAGAAATCACGTCCCACATCTTTCTCCACTGTCTCCCTCATCCTCTTCCGGGTCTCGATGACTGCGACAAATATGCGCCCAATACGAAGCTAGTTCCCCTTCTTCTGTTACAGGTGTGCAGGACGTGGAGGGATATCGTCCTATCGACTCCCTACTTGTGGAATTCCCTACACCTCGGCCGCGGGATGTTTCTGGGTGCTGACATTGCCAAGATCGTAGCGGATTGGTTTGATCGCGCGGGGTCTTGTCCGCTCACCTTCAATTTTCACCTGCCACGTGGAAGTCGTCGAGAATTTGCAAGCCCAGTCCTTCATGGTCTTGCCCCGCGAATACAGACTCTGGGTCTGCACCTCGGAGCAGTTGACTCAAAGGACCTCATAGGCATTGGTCCGTTCCCAATCCTCGAAAGTCTTGCGATTTCGTATCGCTGGTCACCTTCCTTCGAGCTACCCCTGGAGTTATTTACCGCCCCTCGACTTCGTCACATCTCCCTCACTCGCTATGCACGACCTCGGATGTTTGTAATCCCCCACGACGTATACACGGTAGCTTGCGCCGCTCCTATCACCGTCAATGAGTCCCTCGATGTCCTTCAGGGCCATCCATTTCTCAAGGAATTAAAGATAAATTGCTATCTCGGTTACCGTGACACCACCTCACGCACCGAAATCGTAACTCATAACAATCTTGAAACTCTTCACCTCGTCTCCGGGGCCTCCGTCCTTCGACTTTCTCGACTTCCCGCCCTCCAAAACCTCCACCTCTCTGGGGAACTCGACAACAATGATGGAGATCTACTTCCCGCATTCCTCGCCTTCACCTCCTTGCGGTACTTTCGCACCGACCATCGAATCACTTCGCTGTCCGTCGAATGGTTCACCGCCATGTCGGGCCTCGTAGATGTGGAGCTCTGCGCTCCAGAGTACCAGTTTTTCTGTGACTTCTTCGCAAGGATGGACCGCACCAAGGATAGTGGTTTCCTACCGCACCTGCGAACCCTTGTGTTCCGGGATTGTGCTTGCCAGCTGGATGCGTCCGCGCTACGGGCACTCTCGTCCAGATCCACATCGGATGATAAAACCACCAAACTTGAATCATTCCAGATCTGGCTCGCTCGAAAGATTGCACTCATCTCTTGGGACGACGATTTGACAATTGCTGCCTGCCGTGAACTCGTCAGACAGGGAATGGCAGTTTATGTTGGTGCCGAGGGGCAGAATTTCGTCTAGTTCCTATATATCCAGCTCAAAATCACAGCAGCCCACAACCCAGCCCATCCCCTCTTTCAATTTCTGCACGATTTTACATTACTCCGGCTGACTTGTCTTTGTCTTCCAATCGACTACTGAAATTTTGACTTAGAGTTCAAAATATCACCTGTTCTGATCCTCAGAGTCTCTTATAGTTGTAATGTTGAAGTTACCATTTCCTTAGCCGTATATATAAGCCTTCAAGCTTCAAGATCAAGCTTGACTCTTTTCGAGCCATTCGAAGATATTGATGATCCGTTCGGCACCGCCACACAGCCCTCTGTTGCCATGAACCTCGAGTCAGGGTTGAAAGGATATTTGAGCGCCTCAAGCCAACCTCAAGTTATACGGAATTATCCTATTCATCACCCCACAGGTCCTTAACAAATGGCCACCAGCATTTCCCTAAAAAACACGCACGGAATCCTTGGTCTCGTGGGACCCCTCATCGACACTATTGCCCAACAAACGCTACATTCTGCACCGCCAAATTTTGTCGAGGCCTCTCGCGACGCTTATCATGTTACGCTCTTTTCCAAGGACGAGCTCAGGTCCATATCCTCAGACCAGCTTACTAAGTCGGCGGCGGTCAGTACCAGCAATGTTATGTCCCTAGGTTTAGGCGGAAACCCCAATGTCTTCTTCGTGGTGATCGTCTGGGCCGCTGGTCAACTGTTCCGGAAGCAGGTTGGGTTGCCACCGAAGCAGTTCCACATCACGCTGTCTTCTGCGGATGACCATGACATGGATAAGGGCGTCGCGTCGCTCTTGCCCGGCCAATTTCCTGTCTCCCCGTCTGCCGACCTCTTGGATCATCTCGCGTTCACGCTCCACCTTTCGGGATTTTTTCAACAGGCGCAGACTTACTGCGTCGATTTCATTCGCGCTTTTCCCGAGTCGCATCGTGGTTTCTTGAGGCTCGGAGACGCCGCACTTGCTTTGCACGAGCACAAACTCGCGATGTTGTCTTATGGCCGCGCGTTCGAGCGCGCTGAAGACGAGCGCATCCACGAGTACTGCCTCAAGAAGCTTCTCGAGTGCGCAAAACAGACCGAGTGGGGTTCTGTGATGCGGAAGGAGGAGCTCACACAGATTCCCGAGGCAATCGCAGACATTTTGCTCGCACCGTGGTCTTCTGCATTGCGCAGTCGGCTCGGTGACTTGGAGTTTGTGCCGACTCTGCAGCTCGAGTCGAGGTTGCCATTGTACCTTCCCGCACCGCCCACGCCTTATAAACTACCTCGCTGGTTCCGCTGGCTCATTCCATACCACCTCGCCATCATGTCCACGCCGAAAAACGAAGAGGACATTGCCGCCCTCGCCTCTCCGCACCTCGGCATCCGCCACGTCCTCACACTTACCGAGGAAGAACCCCTCCCCAAGCAATGGTTCCATGGCAAATCCATCACCAACACCTTCCTCCCTGTCGAGAACTATTGCCCGCCCTCGATCGAGCAAGTGGACCTCATCATGCGTCTCTTCGACGACGAGACCAAGCTCCCGCTGCTAGTACACTGCGGCGGCGGCAAAGGACGCGCCGGGACCGTCGCTGCATGCTACCTCGCCGCGTACGGCTTCCACCGCCCCATCCCGGCGCAGGACCATCCCGAAATGGCCGCCCCGGACGCGATCGCGAGCCTGCGCCTCCTCCGCCCCGGCAGCCTTGAGACCTCGCGCCAGGAGGCGTTCGTCTCCACGTGGTGCAGCGCCATCTGGAAGCGCCAGTCGGTGTACCCAGACCTGCCTTCGGAGCCACCGCCGTGTCCCCTCGAGGTGAAGGGCAGGCTGGAGCCGGGCGCGGATTTGTTCGTCCTTGTCGGCCTGCCGGGCTCAGGCAAGTCGTGGTTCTCCCAGGCGGTAAGGACCCGCGATCCGAAAGGCTGGCATCGGATTTCGCAGGATGACTCGGGGAGCAGGGCGGCGTGCGAGAGCGAGATCAGCCATCCGCCGCAGGCAAAGCGCGTGCTGTTGGACCGATGCAATACCGCGGCGACTGACCGCAAGATCTGGCTCAGCTTGGCCTCGACGTGGGCGACGTCCCCAGTGTGCATTTGGTTTGACGTATGTGTTCGCTATATTATCTTTATCTCTACTTTTACTGATAAATATGCAGTACGATAAGTCACTATGCGAATCGCGCGCACAAATGCGAGCGGGGCACCCGACGCTCCCTCCAGGCGGTCGAGTGCGCAACGCGGTCGAGCAGATGCACAAGACGCTTGTCGCGCCGTCCCTGACCGAAGGCTTCAAAGCCATCGTCCACGTCAAATCTTTTGCCGCTGCCGAAGAGCTCGTCCAGCGCCTCTCGCCCCTCGTTGGCGTGTACAAATTCCCCCGCACACCGCACCTCATCAACCTCGGGGCCGCCACCTCTGACGACATCCTCGCGACCGACCTTCCCGCCCTCTCTGGCCAACACGTCGTCATCACCGAAAAAGTTGACGGCGCGAACATGGGCTTCTGGCTCTCCTCCGACCACGAGATCCGCGTGCAAAACCGCTCCCACTACGTCTCCCCAGCGTCGCACGAGCAGTTCAAGAGGCTTGGGCTCTGGGTCGATTCGCACCGCGACACCCTCTACCGCATCCTCGGCCGCGACGCGCACTTTCCGAGCCGCTACATTCTGTTTGGCGAGTGGCTTGCGGTGACGCATTCCATTCCGTATGCACGGCTTCCGGATCGGTTCATGGCCTTCGATGTGTACGATCGGAGTACGGACTCGTGGGTGGACCGCGCGGGGCTCTGCGCGCTGTTGGAGGGGACGGGGGTGGAAGTGGTGCCGCTGCTTTATGAGGGGGCGTTACCAGGGGAGGCGGAGTTGCGGGGGATGGTACAGATGCCGAGCCGGTTTTGGGATGGGCGTGTGGAGGGGGTGTATGTCAAGTTTGAGAGGGATGGGAGGGTGGTGAGCCGGGGAAAGGTTGTGCGTGCGGATTTCATTGCGGGGAACGAGCATTGGACAAGGGGGAATTTGCGTGTGAATGAGTTGGCGATTTCACCGTGACCGTCGTTCCTGCATGATACCAAGATTGTACCTTGGTGGCTTCCTGAATCCTAATCTTGAACTTCCCAAATCCGTCGGTGATTCTTGTCCCCCGCTTCAAGAGAGGGCATATTGCGTCTGGCTTGGGACACGGTACCAATCGTCTCCGCCTACGACGGGTTGCAGATTCATCGACCGTTGTTCCCCGACGTTATGTGCGCCTCGGCCAAGCACGGCATTCACCAGTTTGGATACTCTCATTCGAAACACCACCGGAGGAAATGGAACGAAATTGCATAAAGATCCAGTCACTGGAGTACGATTGCCAAAAAAAAAGCGTCATGCGAAGATCCAGACTCAATGGGCGTTACAACTCGTCCGACGTTGTTGAACGCGATTGTGATGAAGGACAAGAATCATCGCCAGATTGCTTGTAATGTTCTTGTGGCAAGTTGTATATGTACCTGCTGCCTCCTGCGAGTGGTTGGTGTGGTTTGGCGTCGCCCTACGGGGAACACGATGGGGTTCAAGGCGTCGCGTGAGTTCGTCGACGAACCACGAGGAGGAGGAGCCGTCGTGATGATGTGGCAGCGGTTATTGTCGTGTGACGATGGTGACCCAGGCCAGGACTGAGAATTTTTGGCGTTAAAAGAGACTCCGAGAGCGCCCACAGCCTTGACTAGCCACGAAATCAATGAATCCTCGGTTGCCTAGATAATAACGTTTGAATCTGTTGTCCTGACTTGTGTACCACGCGTAGCGGCTGGTGCTTGACGTTTTTTTGCGGTGCAGACTGCGGAACCCGGTGACCGCGACGCGACGAATCGGAAGTTAACCGGAAGTTTTTGTTTTTGTTTCTTATTTCTTTCGTTGAGCGTGGAGGAGGTAAAGGTCGAATTAGTGCAACAGGACCCAAGGCTTCTCGATTGAGAAATATTTCACCTCGGCACCGATCAGTGCATCAACATCAACTATGGATTGGACTTTGACATCTTTTGGGATCTGTCAATGGACCTGTCAGTCGAATAATAACTCCAGGACCTCGCGTCCTCCATATATCGACTGATACCCCGGCGCTCTCTCTCCCTACCACTATCTCCCCTGCATTTTTTTCTGAATGCCCACGAGAGTGCCCAGGCGATCTATGGAGGATTCCGATCCTATTGCAAACGCGATAGCACCCCCACAGAATGAGTCTCCACAGGCCAAGGAGATTCGCATGCAGAAGGAGAGGGCGGCGAAACAAGTGTCGGACGCCATTGACGCGGAGCTGTCCCGCGAACAGGTGTACGAGAAGAAGCGGCCGAAACCCGTCAAAATTCTTCTACTGGGTGCGTGCTTCCTCGCAACGTCGGAGGGCGAGTCTGATACTAGTGACTCCAGGGCAAAGTGAATCAGGTCCGTAGTCTTGTTGTGCTTTTCATCCGGACTCGTAATAACAACAATACTCCACAGGCAAATCTACAACGCTGAAAAGTGTGTTACAGACCAGTCCCCAAGTTCCGCTGACCTGACCCATCCACTAGACTTTCAGCTGCTGTATGAACCCAAGGTCGGTCTAATCAAGAAATAGTCCTCGTGCACTCTGAATTTATCATGTCTGATAGGCCTTCCGAGCCGAGCGCGCCTCATGGCGCGCCATAGTCCAGCTAAATGTGGTCAGATCCATTCATGTTATCCTCGACGCGATAACCCGGGCCCAAAATCCCAACGAGCGGCCTCCGAGCGCGCGATCAAGTGTGTCGTCGAGTGATTCGCTGCGTGTAGACTCGGAACTAGCGCATCTCAAAACGCGTCTCAGCTCCCTCCTCGACATTGAGAAGAAGCTTTTGAAGCGGCTATCGCTTCCCGGATCGACAGAATGGGAGCCGACGGAGCGGCCGATGTCGAGGAAGAGACAGTCGCGAGAAATCGCGGTCAACTCCGCGGTTGCCTGGAAGGGCGCCTTCACGAACGGCCGGGAGAGCTTTGACAGCGACCACCTGGTAGACTGGGACGACCCCGAGGACCCGGGTATCTTACTTCATGCCCGAAGTGAGGACATGAAGCGGCTTTGGGCGCACCCGACGGTTCAGGCAATATTAGAGAAGCAGTCTATCAGGTTGCAGGAGCTTGCTGGATTGTGCGCTTCTCCACTCTCACTGTCTCTGTTACTGACCGCAAATATAGCTTTTTAGATTCCTTAGACGAAGTCACGTCGCCACGGTACGTACCGACAGACGGTGCGTCATAGCTGTTCCTAGGGTCTCATTTTTTGACCGCGACTTGACAGATCACATATTAAGGGCCCGGCTAAAGACTTTGGTATACATTTCAGTGATTTCCCTGCCCGGCCATAATTAATTCCGTGATCAGGGCGTATCTGAGCACCGGATGCGGCTCTCCGACCCCAGTAAGGATTCCGCTGTCAAAATTATTAGTTTTTGTTAAACATCACTTCAGGCGGCGGAATGAGTCGGGATTTCCGTATCTTCGACGTGGGCGGTACACGCTCATTGGTATGCTCCTCTGTCTGATCTAATATCTGCTTGCTTATCGCGATAATCCTGTAGCGGGCTGCCTGGGTGCCGTATGTCGTTTCCTATCCGTCGTAACGGCCGTTTAACTCATGATTTTCATTTCAGTTATTTCGAAGACATGGACGCCATCATCTTCCTTGCACCCATATCCGCCTTCGACCAGGTGTTGGCAGAGGAACCGACTGTCAACCGCCTGGTACGCGCCCCCATCTCTCATCTTATGAGTTTGCTCCTAAATTACTTCTCCGCGCAGGCCGATTCATACAAACTATGGACTTCCATAGTTTCCAACAAGCTCCTGCAGTCGACCAACGTGATACTCTTCCTTAACAAGGTTGACATCATGCATGCGAAGCTTGCCTCGGGAATTCGACTGTCCGACTTCGTCGATTCCTACGGTCGACGACCGAATGACTTTGACAGTGCTTCGCGATGTACGCTCTCTCACGACCGACTGAGATATCCGTGGAACTGATTTTCTCCCCTTCAGATTTGAAGAAACAATTTAGTGCGGCGCACTGCTCTCGTTATCGTGGACGGCAATTGATTTCTCTCTCCCCGTTTAGATGCGATATTGAAGCAAAACTCGCCGGTACCAAGGATATTCTACTGTCATCTCACGAATGCGATTGTTCGTCGTTCAAGCTGTCACAACGCGCCCGCTGACATATCTTCTTCCATCATCCAGGACACCAAATCGACTAAATTCGTACTAGCAGGAAGTACGTGTGCCCTATTCCCTCGTAAATATGTCGCTAATCATTCAACGTCTCAGTCAAGGATATGCTTATGCGCTTTCACCTTCAGGAATCACACTTAATCTTATAATACCCGCGGCGCCGTCGTGTTCCCCTGCTCTCTCATGTCGTCGTTGCACATCAAGCTTTCGTTACACCACCCATACCACCCATAATCCATCTCTCTGTAAACTGCATTATTATTTATCTTATCTTCCCAGTCCTCGCTCATCAATGTAGTGTAGTCCCACGCACACCCAAAATTATTTTTTCAACATTACATGATGTATAACCAAGTAAACTAACTATGTAGAGCGCTGCCGCGCCGTGCGCGGCGCATGTATGCAATTAACCCATTATAATATGGTGACTCTTCTGAAACGCGCGGTGCACGCAAATGTCTGTCTATCCTGTGATTGAAATGCACCACAGCTGTCAGATTGACCATGGAGTGCGTGGGGTGAGTGGGACAGTGTACGCGACCTCCACCTAAATGCTTGATCCGTTCCTGTAACGTCAAGAGTTTTGCTTCCTGAAGATCTTTCGTGATCTTTCCCATTACTCCCGGGGCGCCCAGTGAACCGTTTTTGAAATTGGTTCCGAAGCGGTCCGGGTACTTTTCTCGAGGACTCTTGCGACGTGCGTGGCCACTGACGGCGATCTATACCTCAATCTCTTCGCTCTGATCCGCTGGACTCACATCAGAGAACCAAGCTCACCGCAGAACGCTTCCTACGGCATACAAGACTCATGTAATTCCTACTCTGCAATTTTATGGACGTTTAGGCCTTGGCAGGGGGCTTCCCTACGCTTCTGAGGCAGCGTATCGGACGATATTCGAGCGTGGATACAAGTTACACGGCGGGATGGGCACCGTTTGCTCGCCAAGGGCGGCCACTTCCCCGCCAAGAGTCAAGGTTTTATGTAGTCTCGACGTTGGCCGTCCTCGTCGTGTACGTGCACTCGAAAGAGAGGCTGCCTATAAATTGCAAGTGCATCCGACTTGGTTCCAGCCCCGGTTTCCTATTTCCTGTCGACCAGGTAAGTGGGACTGCTTGCGGAGCGTTTCGTTTCCATTAACGAAACTATATCTCGTCAGTGCAGGGTTCATCCAACGCTAGCGTTGCTGCTCAGGCTTTAATTCGTTGTCGAGCTCCCGGAACCATCCCATATGCGCCTACGACTATCTGTGACCATGGCCATGGTGATCTCCTTCACCGCCGCTGCGCACGTTGACACGAACGTTGCAGCCTTCGGAATCAACTGCCAAGGGAGCGGAAAATGCGACGGCCAGCCAGGCGACACCGCCTCTCTCCTCGTCGGGGACATCGACGGTATCGACGAGGGGCGCTACTACGCCAACGGCCAGCATATCGCGTGTAGGCTCAATATCTGCGCATTTTTGCAGAACCAGGAGGAGCAGATGAACGGGGCGGAAATTAGGGGCGTGGCGCATGATATCACTGAGCATGGCTGCAAGGTTTGCGGGAGTGTGCCAACGAAACCTGGGAACAACGTTGCGGACGGACAGCTGACGTTCAATTATGTTAGCGAGGCTGGTTGTAGAGAGGGTTTGTGCTAGAAGGCCGAATCGCCGAATATAAAATCCGTTGTTTGTACGCTTCCTTGTGAACGGGCCCAACGGTTAATGGGCAGAGGGCCAGCCAGACACGGTCACGGACTTTGGAACTCGAACACTTGGAACAACACTTGGAATCCTTTTGCCAAGCCTTTGTCGATTGTCGACGTGCTCCCAGAAATTTCTTGCAACAGCGGCTTGAGATTTGGCCAAGTTGAAAAAATAATGCTGTGCCAGAGAAGCAAGAAACAAAGACTCGGAGTGTGTCCTCATGAACACCCCCAGTTGGTGACTTGGACTGCACATGGAATATATGACTCTGAACGACTCGACGCCCTAGCCAACCGAATTCGCGGGAATTCACGCGGTCCTTTTGATTTTTGGACGCTAGCTTGTGGAGTATTTCCTCGTTTCAATGCTAGTTCTTGCCTCTTGCATGACTTTGCAACGCGTATGCTCTTGGCTGCCTCGGCCAAGTCGGGCTTCAAACCTAGTCGAGCTTCAAACTTGATTTTGGTACTTTGTGGCATTTTGAATGTTATCGCGAAACTAGTGGAGAGATGGTGGGCTAGCCCCTGCACGGCGAGTTAAACGGAGAGGCCAAAAGGACGGATCAGCGCCCATACCAATTTGGGACCTTTGATCGGCAGTTCCCTTCAATTGAATCAATTTCTTCATCTCCCTCGTTGCACGCCGGCCTTTGCGACGATTGTGTAGGTTTGCGAGCACCGCAACGTCTAAGGCTTCAACTTAGCGCAATACTCAACATGTCGAGTGGAAGTGAGAGCGAGACTCGTACCCGGCAGGATGGCGAGACACCCGCGTCTCCGGTCTATGGCAATGGCGCTCAAACGTCTCTCAAGTCCCGGTCCAAGCGCTCTCTCCACGTGAAGCACACAGACCCCTCGGAGCGCCGGCCAATCGACAAATTTAGGTCGACAGTGAACAAGATTATTGCTATGAAACGGAGCACGACTATCCTTACTTCTATTGGTGCTGGCGCTGAGCCAGGCATCGATCCTCGGCGTGCCTCCATGGAAGTGCAATATCGGGCTGTTCAGAAAGTATGTGCTAGGTATCCTGACGGTTTAGTAACTCGACTTATCCCTGTCTCCAGGATTGCTTAATTGAGGTCGTGGATTATTCCGCCGTCTCAAGCAGCTTTGTGAATATGCGGAATGCTGAATTTGTGAACTGGTGCGGCAGCCCGAAAAGCAAGCGTAAGGATTGGGTCAAAGTACGGTGGATAAATATAACGGGAATTAGCTGGGATGTTATCAAGGTCTGTCAAGACGTGTTATGCACCCTATTTTTATTCACGACGTTGTAGGCCTTATCGTTCATGCACGGTGCTTGGATTTCTCCTCAAATTTGCATCCATAATTGAACTTCTATCAGAACTACACCCGTTAGCATTGGAAGACGTGTTCCACACGCGGCCAGAAAATCTGTCGAAGGCCGACTATTTCCTACACCACCTGTTCCTCCGAGTTCTGGTCCACGATGTCGATGAGGACGGCTCGAGTAGCCCCCCGACATATCTGGCCGAGGAACTTGATCCTTCCACCACCAAAGACGTGCGTCAAACTCGCCGCGTATGGGCTTGACTTCATTCTGTTCACAGGTTCTCCACCAACGCAAAATTGATGAGGCAAAGTTGGACGCGTTGAAACAGGTTCGTGTCGCTTTATCATAGTTTATGCTGCTGACCATTCTCTTTTGTTTAGGGTACCCTCAAAGTGTCTGTCTCACCGATGTTTGTCTTCCTCTTCCGCGACGGTATTTATTTCCTCTGTATCCATACTGAAGTCGCCTTACCGCAATGACGAAGGCACGGTCATCACGATAACATCACACGCGCCGCCCGACTTGATGCTCCCCATTACCGAGCGTCTGCGCCGAGCTGACACAATCCTGCGTAGCTCTGCAGATCCCAGCATGCTCCTGCAGAGCTTCCTTGGCCTCGGTGCGTCTCCCCGTCCCCTCCCTCTTTCCGTCTGACCTCCACCCAGTCGTCGACAAGGCGGTGCAGGTCATCGACGCCTACCACGACCAGATCTCCAAAATCGAGCATCAAATCCTCCTCAAACCCAAGCCCACTACCGTGCGGAAACGTATGTTATTTCGGCGTCTCGCGGCATTCATTCATTTACTTACTTGCTTCCAGTGCACATCGTCTCGGGCGACCTCGTTCTCCATAAGCGCACGCTCGAGCCCATCAAGACGCTCGTCTACGGTCTGCGTCGGTATGATGTCGATCGCTGCGCCGCCTTGATCGACGACTCGGACCCAGCGATGAAGGGCGTTCCCGTCGTCGGGTTCATGAGCCACAAGAGCAAGATCTACCTGGTGTGTATCGTATCACATCACACCCGCCCGCGATACTCACTCGCTCGCTCTTAGGCGGACGTGTACGATCACACGGAGTACATCCTCAGCACACTCGACATGATCGCGGGCATCGGGGAGAGTCTTACCGACTACAGCTTCAATGTGCGTTTCTTCTGCGTGACCTCCCGCTGACATTCATTCATGTTTCATGTAGATGGCGTCGTACTCGATGAATGATACCATGTGCGTCTCCTCTCTCTGCATCGCTCCGCTCTGACCTTGCGACTAGGCGTGTGCTGACCATGATCACGATCATCTGTCTTCCACTCACATTCGTCTCTGGGTACTTCGTACGTCCCCCTTCCTCCCATATTTGCGGCCGCAAAAATAATCCGTTTATCACACGCAGGGTATGAACTTCGAGGTCGAGAACTGGGAAACTGAGTGGTCCGATGTCCTGTGCGTCCACTTTCTTCCTTCCTTCCTTCCTTCCTTCCCTTCCCCACGCACGATGCTAATGCGATGGACGTCCACAGCTTCTGGATCATCGCCCTCCCGTGCATCGCCGTCATCTCCCCGCTCTTCATCATCCCCGACATCAAGAAGATGTGGCACTACATACAAACACGCAAGCTGCTCAAAGTGCGTATCTATCTGCCTCTTTGCCCCTCATTTGAATCCGTCACGTTGCTGAATGCCTGCGCGATAGGGGTTCAAGTAATCCTGCGGGCGAGGGCGGGTTGTGCTTGGATATGATGCTATGATTTTTGCTTTATTTAAGTATGATACCAGGAGGGGGATAATCTACATACAGCCGGTACGCGATTAGTGCTCCGGAAACGCTCGTTACTATTTCAATCGGATTTGTGCCTAGGATGCCGGACCGTGTTGGGGGTAAGACTTGGGGTAAGAACGAATCTACAAAGTACAACGCACAATACAGCCTGAAGTAGTCTCGGACCATCCTCTCCCGACATCCCAATATGGGAACCCTGTCGTGAGAGTCTGGGCATAAGCCAACCACTTAGCCGTACCATTGCGCTATCAATTTTTGAGGCTCGATACTGATATATGTGGGGGAAATTAAGAAAATAAAGAAATAAAGATAATATTTTATTGCAGAGCAGGAGGGAAGGAAGAGGAGAGTTCTCCGATCTATGCAAGCAGTACTGAGGATCTCGGAAATTCACTTTCACTTTCATTTGGGTTTGCCAACCGATCTCGGGAGATCCCGGTCTATCAGAGGCATTTGCCAAACAACGCCACTGTTGATGTCGATACTGAAATAAAGTGACAAAAATACCACCCACGGAGCCAGAAACTCCAAGATAAATGTGACTTCCTGAGGCACATGCTACAGAGCTGCCCAAATATTTTCAGATTTTTCCGGGCGCTGCGCGCGGCCTATGCAAACTCCCCGATACCGAGCGGAGTTTCAGATACCGAGCGGAGTTTGATTCTGGTCCTAATTGGGAAGGTGTTCACAAACAAGGCCATTTGCGAGACATTGCACGTCCATGAACACCCAAACGGCTGATTCACACCACAAGGTGCTTGTCTGACAAACCCTGATGCATTAGACTATGAATTATCCCTTGGTTCAACCATAATCTAGAATGATCTCAGCCAATTTGGCCTAGGAGAGCAACTCACTGGATAGTGACCTCTTCTCTCACTCATTCCTGTTCACCAACAGGTTTTTTCTCACTGTTAACATCGCCTTTAAAGCTTTCAATGACTCTGTTCTGGGTTTACAACCATTTGTCAGGTAGAACCTGGGTTTGGAAGAGTTTCCAAGGAAATTGATCATTGTGGATAGAAATACAGGAGTTCTAGGTTCTCACATCAACATCTTGGCACCTCTGGGTCTCATTCACGGGGAGATATGGGCGATAAAATAAAGGTGCGTCCTGCCGAGTTCGAACTCGAGCACATCAATGACTGCTTACCTGATTCAAACTCCGCTCAGTATCAGGCCTCAGTATCGACCACATATATCAGTATCGAGCCATTTTTGATGGCTTTTTGAATGAGTTTTCGTAAAAGTTCCCATCGCCAAAACCAGTTTTCCCAGCCCTTGTCGCGTATCATAATCCCCTGTCTTCTGCCTTTTACGCCGTCCCGACATGTTTTGCGGGTTGGTACATAATTGTATGGGGGGATTGAAGCCTTATGCTCTGGGATGGACGTGTATCAAAGCGGCTGGTTCAGCCTTTGAACTGGTATGGATTCTGTACATCCTCTGTGTACCAAACCAAAGTGATTCAATTAACTGCGGGCATCTCCTGATTTTGATTCATTTTGAGATTACAAAAGGTTTTTATGGATTCTGAGGGGACTATAATGCCTAGGGCGCGTTGCAAAGGTGAGAAGAGCACGGAAACAAAGACACGCGGCATGAGATAACGTGCTGGGAAAACTGCTTTTGCCGATGGGAACTTTTACGAAAACTCATTCAAAAAGCCATCAAAAATTGATAGCGCAATGATACGGCTAAGTGGTTGGCTTATGCCCAGACTCTCACGACAGGGTTCCCATATTGGGATGTCGGGAGAGGATGGTCCGAGACTAAACCTGAAGAAGGCGAGAGCGTTCTTAAGAATGAGAAGTATCGTGAATTTCAACGTAATGTTTTCAGAGACCCTGGCTGAAAGTTCAGCGCAACAGAGGGCTGCCGAACGGATCACGGGCGTTTGTACAGTGCGGTCAAAGAAATCGGAATGAAACGAACTGAAGTTAAGAACAAGCGATATATTGTTACAAAGAAAAGTCGACCGAAAGTAATGCCGAAATTGAAAGAGAGGATGGGCTGGGTTGTGGGCTGCTGTGATTTTGAGCTGGATATATAGGAACTAGCTAATTCCTTATAAACCTCGTCTATAGACGAGGTTCTGCCCCTCGGGGCCAACGTGAACTGACATTCCTCCTCGTTCAACGAGTTCCCGACAAGCCTTAAGCATTGCACTGTTCCGAGGGAAAGTGGCAGCAAGGCGTGCTAATGCTGGATGCCAGATTTGCTGGAACGAATCAAGACGGGTGAGATCATCATCCCCCGTCGTGCATCTGGATGAGAGTGCTTCCAGCGCCAATGCATCCAGCTCGAAGAAGCGCTCTCGGAACACAAGGGTTTGCAGGTGTGGGAGGAAAGCACTGTGCCTGGTACGAGATAACATGCCAAAGAACTCGGAACCATTCGATGGAAAGTGATGTGATTGGACGGTTGGCGCGGAAGCGTCGCAAGGAGGTGGAGGCAAGGAAGGTGGGGAAATAATTCACATTCTCGTAGTCGTGTGTGATATCCGAATCGAGATGAAGATTTTGCAGGGTGGGAAGCCGAAGGAAACGGGTGGAGCTGCGGGAATGAAGACGTAAAGTTTTGAGATGGTGATGAGTTATGCACTCGGGGTCGAACTTGTCATCATAGACACAAGCTGTTAATTCCTGCAGGAATAGGAGGGCCTCGAGGAGCTCTAGACATCCTTGTGCGCTAAGAACACCGCAAGATATTTGGGATACTGCGTGGGAAAGTACAACCATGCTGGGTGTTGCAAATCTGGTAAAAAAGATCTAGTGAAGTCGAGGGGCGGTGGAGAATAGTTTTAGAGGCACCCTAGATTGACTCCGAGTCGAAAGTTCGAGCGATGGAACTCTTAGATATAGACTCTGTAGTCGTTGGACAAAGGGATGAAGGATCCCATGGGTTCCATTGGCAGAGGTTCGCCGTAGCTCACAGCAAAGGCTGAGTGTGAGTGGACACGCCCCAGCCCGACCAAACCAATCCGCTATGATTCTTTCTATCTCAGGGTAAGGCAGCCTCTCGGTGAGGCGATCCAGATCTACGTGGAGGAAAACCCATAAATGGGGAGTCGACAGGGCGATCTCCCTCCACGCCCTGCAGACCTGCAGCAGAAAGAGGGGGGCATCCCTCGGAGTCGGGCCAATTCTTCTCTCGTCATCAAGATTCGGAAGATGGAGGCAGCGGAGAAAGATATTGGACGTGATTTCGGGTGGGAGGGTGAGGACTGGGTACACGATACCATCCAGAGGTCGTCCAGCGACCTCTGGATGGAAGCTCGAACATTGAGTTGAGGGCCTTCAAGTGCAATCTAAGCTGGGCGATTGACATGTCAAGCTCAGCGGGATGTGCGCGCGGGTCAGCACTGGTTGAGAGCATGGTGGCCGATGATCAAAAACGCTGAGTCGGAGCTTCGGCCGACTGACTTGGCAAACCAAATTATTATTATTATTATTTTTGGCGGTGCATTGTGATTGTCCAACGAGCCCATAACCCGCAGTTATGGTGCCCCCCTTGGGTCTAGGCTTGCGCCCCCTTTTGGGCCAACATTAGTTCGGCCGGACAATCGCACAAAGTAGCCTTTCTGGGAATCTGTGACCCGAAATATTGTTGCGTGACTACTCCGCCAGGGTGAAAATGTGTTTACGCAGACCAGTTTGAACATAAGCCCCTTTTGTAGGTAGCTGCTCTTTATGGTACTGTGGGACTCGGCGCTGAGCAATACCAAATTATATCAAGTCAAACCATCAGCGCTCAGCAATCGGTTGGAAGACAAATTGTCATAAAAGTAATGTAAAATGGGCAGATATCAAGAGAGGACGGGCTGCTGTAGAATAGGCAGGATGAAGTTTGGATAGCAACTAGACGAGGTTCTGCCCCTCGGGTCCAACATGGACTGCCATCCCTCGCTTGACGAGTTCCCGACAAGCAACAAGCGATAATACATTGTCGCGAGCGAAAGCGTGAGCCAGGTGTGCTGACACTGGGTGCCAGATTTGCTGGAACGAATCAAGACGGGCGAAATCACCGTCCCCCGCCGTGCATCTGGATGAGAGTGCTTCCAGCACCAATGCATCTAGCTCGAAGAAGCCCCCTCGGAACATGAGGGTTCGCAAGTGCAGGAGAAACCCATTGTCCCTAGTACGATTCAACATCCCAAAGAACTCACGCTGAAACTTGTGTCTGGGTAGGTCGAGCTCGAGATCTACGAGGCCCAGCATGGCAGTGAACCATTCAACAGAAAGTGATTTAATTGGACGGTCAACGTGAAAGCGTCGCAAGGAGGTGGAGGCCAGGAAGGTGGAGAAGTAGTTTGGATTCTGGCTGTCATAAGTGACATCCGAACAAAGGTGAAGATTTTGCAGGGCGGGAAGCCGAAGAGATCGAAGGAAACGGGTGGAGCTGCAGGAATGAAGACGTAGAGTTTTGAGATGGTTATGGGTTATGCCTGGTACCTCAGTCCAGAGCAGATCGCTGGGGCCACCTGTGAATTCCTGCAGGAAAGGGTGGGCCTTGAGGAGATTTAGACATTCTTGTGCGATGAGAACGTCGCAAGATATTTGGGATACCGTGCTGGGGGGAAGTACAAAGATGCCAGGTGTTGCAAATCCAGTGAAAAAGATGTGGCAAAGTCGAGGAGCGGTGGAAAATATTTTCAGAGGCAATCCGGTTCGATCATACTGCCGGAGAGGAAGCGAAAGTACGAGGTTCTCGAGAATCGGACATGATCCGATTTCTGTGAGCTCCTCAAACTGACACCATGTAACTTCGAGATATAGACTCCGTAGTCGTGGGGCAAGGGGATGGAGGAATGCACTAATTTGGGCAGTAAAGGTTCCTGGACCCCGTCGTAGCTCATGCAGGCAAAGGCTGAGTGTGAGTGGATGTGACCCAGCACTAGCAAACCAATCCGCTATGAATGTTTCTATCTTGGGATACAACATCTCGCGGCACCCGGATGAGGCGATCGAGATCTACGTGGAGGGAATCCCACAAGCCGGGAGTCGATAGGGCAATCTCCCTCCACGTTCTGCAGACCTGTAGCGGAAGGAGGGGAGCTAGGTTCAGATTGGGCCCATATTTTTGGGAGTCCTCGAGAGCTGGAGGGGTATGGAGGCATTCCATGAATATATTGGACAGGATTTCGGGTGGAAGAGTGAGGACTGGGTAGATAATATTATCCAGCTGGTGCTGGATGGGCCACCAAACATCTTCGAGGGCATTCAAACGCGATGAGAGCTCGGTGTCGACATCTCGCTGTTCGAGTGCAGCGATTAAAGCCTCGATATTGGCGAGATGCGTGCGCAGGTCCACATTGGCCGGGAGCATGGAGCAGGAGTTGGACGGTAAACCAGTCTGAAAGGTCCGCAGTGGATTGATTGAACCTGAGTCGCCCGGGTTTCGACCAGAAAAGTTCTCTCTTCCGCTCTGCCCCTATGTGCCTTTCCTTCCTTCCTCCATGTCCTTAGCCAGCCAGATTCTACTCAGACCGCGTCCGCCCAAGAGAGATGTGGGTACAACATGGATACCGATCAGACGTGAATATTTCCCCATCCACCTCTCGCACCAGGATCCTCCGCCAGAACTAAAGAAGGAGTGGGACCTCCTCGACTTCAATTGTTTGATAACGCTCAACAAATACTTGGTCAAGTACCACCAGAAAATCCTACCCCTTCCATACCTCGATGAGTCTGTGGACATATATACCCTTTATGTCCAGCTAAGATCCGGCGCCCATTCGGAATATGTTGAGAAATTGGTCGATTTCAGGCGGCGCACAATGGAGGAAATGGTCGGATGGTGGCACAGTTTACCTTCTGATGCTCTGGCCAAGACTGCAGTTTTTGCTAGATATGTGGCGTTGGACGGCCAAGGCCTTGCTCAAAAACTCTCACGGCTGACTATACTCCCGTTGGATAACAACGGCCTCGAGCTCAAGAGCTGGGTATGCATGTTTTACCAAGTCGATGATTGGCTTGGCGAGTCGAGTGTTTATTGTCCAACTGCTGAGCTGATCTGACGGCGCAGTTCGGCGCTGGACACCATACCAGGAGCACGTCTACGAGTGCCACTCCGATATGTATCGCAGAATGTGAGACTTCAACCTTTTCTTGCGCATCTTGTCTGGGTGCTGATGGGAATTTGCTGCATAAGTCTACCACAATACGAACAAGCTCATAAGCTCATCCGCTCACTCCTCGGTGTTCGAGGCGCTATTGACAAGCCTTCACTTCGTTCATCCGATATACCTCTGGAAGACGTTAGCAGGACTTCGCTATCGCAGCAGCCGCGTTCGGAGCGCATCACAAAGTGACAGCTCACACTGGCCCGTCGACCCTTTGTATGCCGCCAAAATTACCACCGGCGACTTTCCAGTCCACACTCCCAGCAATCATCACAGCGTATAAAAAGTCTGTATTTGTCTCGCACGCGTTACCATTCCGCCACCAGGCCGTGATTAGGACTCGACAAACGGACAAGGAGACAAGACGAACCTGATTTGAATTATATGAACAACAGACTCCGAATCAAACGGGAACCTACAAGCAAGCATCGAGGAGGAAAATATTGATTCTCGCACGCGCTACCTGGCCGTTCAATGAGTGTTTACTCAAAAAACTCGACGCACCTTCACTCAAAAATGAAACGGAGGCAAAAGTTTCCTTGATGGTGTATCATGGCCAGACTTCGAATCAAACGAAGACCTCGCGAGCATACATTGGTCAACATATACGGTGCGCGCGCTACCGTTGCACTATCTGGCCGGTGCTAGGGAGAAGGTCATGGGGGAGCAAACGGAGAAGGAGTGGTTGCGGTATGAGAAATGGAGCGACTAAATGGAGAACTCAGGTGGTTCTTGGGAAACGGGGCGACTGAAACGGGAAACGGAGGTGACACGAGGCCGCTCCGAGTCAATTTCTAACCCCTTCGGAATCGGGAACGCGTGGGGGATCACAGAGGCGAGTCAGAACTGAAAAGGAGGGACGTCCGTTTCCAATTAAAGGTATAAGTGCACACGCGAGTATCGGACGGAGTATGGTATAAAAGCCAGTTGTATGATACGGAACGATCATCTTATTACCTCCCACTGCATATACCTAAAGCTACTCCCCCTGAAGTACACCGGGGTGGGGAACTAAATTAAATACACTCCGCTACGGGTCGTGCCGCCCAATAGTAGGACAAACCAAGGTCACCCAAAAGGCCAGGGCTTGTTAAGAAACCCTGTCCGTCTCGCCTCCGTTTCGATAAATCGATACGGGGAAAATATAGTCAATCCGGAGTTGAAAGCGCGCGGTAGTAGATTACGCGGCACACCACCAAACGGCCAGTCACCTAACTTGGCTTCGTGCAACCGTTCCTTTTCGGAGTTCGAGCACATATCCTTGCGAGGAACCCACCCCATTGTACACAGAAGGCCTATCCTACACGATCATACCATTTCCCCCATTCAATTTGCACACTTCACCCCCGAGTCTTCGAAACGGAAGTGATTCCGTTTCAAGGCGTTCACCAACGGAGAAACCAGGCTACGAAGGGAATCACTATAGCTGTCCGTATAGTGTTGCACTGTACTGAAGAGACCTGCCGTCCGATACGTTCGAGACGGGTGGAAAAAGCATAACAGATAACCCGAGTACTCCGGAACGGAACAGCATTCGCATTGCGGAGTGTACCCTTCGAGCAAGTGTAGAAAACTATCCATCCGCGGTACCTTCGGAAGGCCAGCCCCCAACGAAGAACTAAATCTTCGAGGAACCTGGCAAAGCGTTCAATCCAGAACGGAGAGAACTGTACACACACACACACACCACAAATTTTATATCGCGCATTAGCGTACCTTAAACTACGCAGCTCCGCGACAGAGCAATTTCCCCCTAGAGGACGAATTAAATTCTGTAAACACTACTTGACTTTACCCACCCGGGTCAGGTAGTTCACAGAACCGCAGTCCGCATCACAGCGCGCAAGCAGTTTCTTCAGAACTGGGTAAGCGCAGCGCTGTCAGATTGGAGCGCGCTCCTTCGCAATCTGAATATTGGTGCGTGCGTGAATAGCCAGGCACGAGGCGCCTTTCTAGCTAATCGAGGGAAGTGCGCCAAATTGGGTGGGGGAAATGGTATAGTCGAGTTGGTAAAAAGCGCCTTCTCGATAAATGCGCCCTACACACGCAAGGTGTGTGTTATGAGCACTGAAAGTCAACAGTTACACGCAGCCTGAGTAGGTCTGCTGGCTGTTTGGAGGATCGCGCCGCGTTTTTCTTCAACTGAACGCGCGCTTCAACACCTGTTATTTCCAATGTTTCTTCCCTTCTTGTCTTGGAGGTCTCTGGCGCAGTTTCTATTCTGTACAACCGCGGTCAAGGTGACCCTGTTACCCCACTCTCGTGAAGGCACACTAATATATTTGACTTGACAATGTACTGGATCAGTGCCTCCCGTTTTAATGGGAGCGCCTTTCCTTTAGCAGTATGCAGTGGAGGTAATTAGATGCCTTCTCCCTTCTTCGTGCTCTCCTTATATACCATTCCCTGCTTCCCCATTTGTCCATCTCTGGCGGCTTTCTCCAAAGCACACTCGCGCTCTTTTCCTCAAACCGCGCCAGCGTTCCTTTTGAACAGCGCGGCACCTCGCGCCTTTCTTCACGGTGCCCCGTGCCTTTCCTTTAAATAGCACTCAACACCTTTCCTTTAAATAGCGCCCCGCGCCTTTCGTCCAAGCAGCGCCTGCACGGCGCCTTTTTCCTGCAAGTGGTGTGTTCTCCGTTAAGCACCTTTTCTAGTATTTGTTGTCATCCCCTGTGTGGCTAGGTATCACGGTCGGATAGCACAGTGGTTAGTGCGCGGACGTCTTGATTATGGAATGCCATGTTGCCTGATACCCTCGTTCAATTCGGGGTCTGGTCTTGGAAAATTTAACCACTTCTTTTTTCCTAGCTCAGCACCTTTTTAACTTCCAGAAGTGCGCCAGGGTTTTCAAATGCGAGTGTCAATGAGTGCGCCGTTAACTTCCAAAAGTGCGCCAGTGATTTCCAATGTGCAAGTGCGCCAGTGACCATGCTTCGAGCCGTCGTTCTGAAAGGTACTTTTGTTCTGCGTGGCAGGGCATCTAGAGCTAATCACAAAGTGATAGCTCACACCGACCATGAAGTAATTCCGCTGTGCCAATACGGTATTGAGCCGCTCATCCTGAGGACCATGGTGGGGAAGTTTAAGGACTCAGCCGTGGTGAGTCTCATCGCGCAGCACGGCATGCAAGAAGAATGCCTCCAAAACGAGATTTGGGGCCAGTTCATCCTTCAAACAAGAGGAGCTGGGATCTTCCGATGTATGGGCCAAAGCATTGTTGTATACTCTTGCGATACCTGTACATGAAGCACTGTCACAAGTATTAGTTTGTTAGCGAAGACATCACAGTCTGAAACTGACTTTGACAGAGCTAACTGGGTCTCGAAGTAGACACAAAGTTCACGCTCAACATAGCATGATTCCAATACATGGATATATCGCAGTACTTGGCTTTGATAGTATTCACGTTGTGAGTCGGGTTTTTCAGCGTCGGTAACTGAGTAGTTGTGGTAGTGGTGTGTGTGGCAACCTGAAGAAATTAAGAGTGGTGCAAGAACATTAACGAAAAGAACTTTACCGCGGCAATATAGTGATTTTGAGAAAATGGGTAGGATCCCCCTTCTCAATGTGTACAGGCGCACTTCAACTCGTATTTCCTCGCTGAGGTGCTTGTTACAGCACACACAAAATGTAACCGGAGGCACAATTATCTCTGCCCCTAGTATATATAGCTCAGCATCTGGATGCGGAACAAGTGAACTTTGCATACCAACTTCGTGCGCGTGACCGTGTCGCTTCAGGTCATCGTCTACAGAAGACTGGACAGGATCCAGATAAGCCTGCTCTGCCAAGTCACCAAAGGCAGTCCAGATGAGGTGAACAATGTCTGGTTGCAATTCTAACACAGAGGAAAGTAAATTGGTAATGTTATCGGGGAGAAGATCCGGTCGAGCTGTGTTGGGTGGGACAATCTCTAGCCAGAGCCTTGTTGTCAGTTCAAAGAAGTGCTGAACTTTGTAGAATGCAAGGTTTCCAGCCAGAGAAGGATGCGCGAGGAGGCGCTCCAAAATTTGGGTGTACAAAACTTTGGACATGGTGAAAGATGACAACAAAAGGATAGCAACACAACTCAGTGAAGATTCAAAGGAAGTGGTTTCAGGTAAAGCATGCACGTGTTGTGCTAAGCCTTCTGGCGAGAAGATTTACTCGTAGGCTTCTGCAGAGTGTTTTGCTACAGCAGTGTGCCAGAAAATACGGCCGTGGGCAGAGCTTCACATATTTTGGTTAACCGTTTGAGCAGAACATATTTCTGTAACAGCTGAGTGCAGCCAAGGACCAGAATGCTTATTTGAAAGGGGTGACCGAGGTGAACAGGCGCGCATAAGAACTACAGGCAAGTTCTGGAACGAAACGCTGCGGCAATCTCCGGCGGACTGTCCGCCGGAGACGCTTCCGCCATCATACCTATATCTGCTTCATTTTGAAGTCAGGAGTGTGAAGGCTCTGCCGGATTGTCCGCCATCATCCCTATACTTCCGCCTTCGATTAGAATCCAGATCGGGAAATAATTCTCGGCAAATCGGCATTGGCTTGATGCACCATCATTCTGCCGAAGCATGCCGCCAAGTGTTTTATTTATTTATTTATTACTCTAAGTGCGTACATCGCCGCTGGCCACTAAAATGAAGACGTTATAACATAGGAGAGTCGAAAGTCCCCACTCCAGAATGGTGTGGGAAACTATGTGGCTCGCCACCGATGCCGACCCACTGAATACCTATGACGACATCAATGTGTTGCCGCAAGTTGGCCGAAGATCATTTCCCGATCTGGATTTTGATCGGAGGCGGAAAGTCAGGAGTGGTGACGTTACAGCGGCAACCGAGCCGTCCGGACTTCTCTTCGACTCGCCTCCATGTCCTTAGCCAGCCAGATTCTACTCAGACCGCGCCCACCGATAACAACTGTGGGGACAGCATGGATCCCATTCGGACTCGAATACGCCCCCATCCACCTCTCGCACCAGGATCCTCCTCCTAAACTCAAGAAGGAGTGGGACCTCCTCGAGTTCAATTGTTCAATAACGCTCAACAAATACTTGGTCGAGTACCACCAGAACATCACACCCCTTCCATACCTCGACGAGTCTGTAGACATATGTGCCCTTTATGTCCAGCTAAGATCCGGCGCCCATTCGGAATATGTCGAAAAATTGGTCGATTTCAGGCGGCGCACAATGGAGGAAATGATCGGATGGTGGCGCAGTTTACCTTCGAATGCTCAGGCCGAGACTGCAATCCCAGCTGAATATGCCATGTTGGACGACGAAGCCTTCGTTCAAAAACTCTCAAGGCCACTCGCACTCTCAACGGATGACAATGGCCTCGAGCTCAAGAGCTGGGCATGCATGTTTCGCACAGTCGATGATTGGCTTCGTGAGTTTTGCGTCTATCGTCAAAACTACTGAGCCGATCCAATCACACAGTTCGCCGCTGGACCCCATACCAGCAGCGCGTCTATCGACGCCACTCCGAGCCGCACCCGATGTGCACCGCAGAATACAGATTGCGTGGGTCTTCAACCTTTTCTTGCGCATTTTGTTTGGGTGCTGATAGGAATTTGCCGGACAAGTCTACCACGATACGAACAAGCTTATTCGCTCACTCCTCCGTGTTCGAGGGGCTCGTGACAAGCCTTCACTTCGTTCATCCGATATCCCTCTGGAAGACGTTAGCAACACTTTGCTATCGTCATCGTCGCAGCAGCGCGCCGCTCACCTGAAGATTGAGTAAGTTGAATCCATTTTTTCTCTACCCAGTCATCTAGTGACACGTCGCTGTTAGCTAGTAAACCAAAGATCGCGCTCGCAGCATTCGCCCGACCACTTGTATCTCCATATCTTTCCCTGTATGCCTCAATTATCTATCTTTACTTTTGCGAGCGTGCAAACCAATATTTGAGTGGTCAACGAGTTCGGAATCTATAGGCGAGTAGTGATGCGGTAACAAGGAGGGATGACGGCCTCAGCTGACAAAAATACGTTGTATGCCATCGGCGACCACACCCAGAGCGCCGGAAAGAGCGCAATGGTGAACGTAGTCAAGGACGCCTCATCTCGGATTGCAGTTGCGACCAGTAAAACCCAATTCAGATCCCAAAGAAGGATTAAATTACAGGCGATGAACTAGAGGCCGACGAAGACACAGAGCTTTCCCGTCGTCGCGTGGCTCGCTGGAGTCCGCTGGTCAGCGTTTTGAGGTTGGCCTGTCCTTTGCTAAATAAAACTATGAGTTCCGGTGCGGCGTACCAACCATCTTCCGACTTACACAAGCCATTCATCCAGCGCTGCTTCACCGAGAAGACCCTCTTTCTGAGAATTTGGGACGCGTTAGTTGGCGCATTTGTATTTATAGAATATAACGGTGGACTGACCATGTCCCCATGCGACGAAAGCCCCGTCAAAGCAACAATGTGAGCAGGTCGGAGCTGCAGCTCATTCTCAATCATCCGCATCCGCCGCGCAGACTCGATGCCGTCCATAACCGGCATGCTGATGTCGCTGGCCGACGCAACGTCAGTGTCAGCGGAGGAGCAAACGAGATGAAGGACTCACGTCCACACCAGGTGCGGCAAAAATTCCCGATACACCGCCAGCGCCGCCAGCCCGTCCGCCGCTTCCCGAAAGGGTACCCCTTTGCGGGCGAGCAAGGTGGTCAGGATTTTACGGCCAATGTGGTTGTCGTCCACCACGAGAACCCGAACTTCCGTTGGCTTGTCGCTGGCTACGCTTGCTGCAGAGTTTTGGAGGGGACTGCGAGCGGGCGGAGATGTGCTTTGTTGATACGCGGGACGCGTCGGTGTCTGGGGAGGGCTGGGAGTTGAGCCCAAGGCGCCGTGGATTGTGAGATCATCGTGAGATATTAGTGTTTTCGTGAAGGTCCTGGGACCCGTCGGCGCAGTCCGTACAGGCCGAGGTTCCAAGAAGTCGATGAGCAGAGCGAACGAAATAGTCGTTCCCTTGCCAAGTTCACTGGTAATGTTGATCTCACCTGCATGAGGTATTTAGGATACGGATAGATGCGCAAGACGGACTACCAACCTCCCATTTTCGACACGATGGCTTCTGAGATACTCATCCCAAGACCAGCGCCCGGATCTATGTGTGATCAGCTACATCCGCGAGAAGAACGAAGACGGCGCACTGAACGTAGACTCCTGCGAAAAGGGCGTGAAGACGTCTTGCTTGAACTCGTCGCTCATTCCGATGCCTGTATCCGTCATTGAGAACTCGACGAGCCGTCTATTGGAGGACTGGTCCACAGGCTCCAGCTCCAGCTCGCGTAGAGAAAGCACAATTGAGCCTTTCGGCGTGTATTTCAAGGCATTGGATGCGAAGTTGAGCAGAACACTGTATACAGAAATCAGAGGCGTCTCTACTGTCATCGTAGAACAGAAGACTTACCGACGCAGCCCATTGGCGTCTCTACTCCCGAGGTTAGTATGGATCCTAGCAGGGGAGAAAACAGACAAACATCAGCGCGCCCCATCCCGTTGGCGAGTCCTCTATCATTACATAGACGTCCACCGCGGATTCTGACTCGCCCGTTACGGACTCCCACTGCCGCCGCCGTCCATACGCCACTGAGCCAACGTTGAGGCGGTACGAAAGCAAAACAGAAAGATACTCACCATTCATAGCTTCAACGGCCAACACACCGAGGTCAACCTCCGTACAATGCGCCTGAACATCTCCAGCTCCAGTCCCCTGCTCCTGCTTCCCAAAATCCAGCACGTCATTCAACTACGCGAATCAAACCCCATCAGCTCCACAATCGAGGACAACGAAATGAGGAAACAAGACTGACCACATCCCGGAGCGTCAACCCGCACACCTGCGCGGTCTGCAAGAACGTCTCCGTCTCGGCCAAAAACTCCTTTGGCGCGAATTCGCGGATTAGCTCGAGCTGCGATAGGAGCCCATGCAGGGGCGTGCGCAATTCGTGCGAGATCATCGACACGAACGCGGTCTTGGCCGCGTCGGCCTTCATGAGCTTGATTTTCTCGAGGCTCCCGAGGCAGAGGACTGCAAAGGTGGAGGCAAAGGCCACGTCAGGTGGCTCGTATATATGCTTGCGTTTATTTGTCGAGACGAGGAGGAGGAGGGATCTGCAATCGTCGTGAATTTGTTTGTTTAAAAAGAAGGGGTGAAGAAGGAACGCACGGTTGCGCGTTGGTGAATAGCGGGACCGCGATGTGGGCTTGTGAGCCCTCAGGAAGTAGGCCTTGCAACGCGCCATCCGAGCCCGAGTGCACGTAGCCTGATTTCGTGGTCTACGCCCGAGCGTCAGAACCAGCCCATGGGACGAGTACGACGCCCCACTCACCTTGGTGTAGGAGCGGAGGAATGTTATTAATGGCTGCACGGCATCAGGCGCATTTAATACATCCTCGGGAGAGTGATCCTGGCATGTCTCGCTGCAGCTGTAATCTATTACCCGCAACACTGGTCCAGGAGCACCTTGCTGCGAGAGCGCGTTGAGACCGGAGGGATATGATGAGCCGCGCTGGCCGTGACCGATCCACCCGTATCTTGACTTCGATAGGGTCCTCGTCCTATCCAGACGCGGCCGTTCGGTTTGCCAGGAGAGATGGAGCGAGGAGAGGTCCACCAAGCAGACGAAATCGGCCTCCAGCATGCGCCGGATATCCATAGTGGCGGATAGCATGCGAAATCGAGACTCCGGATCTGGGGAGGGAGACTTGACCGATCGCTCTCGGACGACTGGAGGTGAGATCGTTGAGTGCATGGTGGCGAGCTCGGCGATCAAGTCAGAGACGAAATTCCTCCGTGCGGATTCCTTTCGCTCTCGCGTTTCTTGGAACACGCGTTGGATTTCGGTGCTCAACAGGTGGGTGAGATCAGCGAGCGAGGCGCGCTCCTGTGGCGTCATCGGAGACCGCGGTTTATTGTTGATGACACAGAAGGACCCGACTGGCACCAATGGTCCGCCGTCCTCGACAGGCAACAGGAGTGGCTGTCCCGCATATGAGCGCGGAACACCTGTTCGAATATTTTAAATCGACTCGAGAAATGGTAGAATTTGAAACTCACCTGGGATACGGCTAAATCTCCAATCCTGCTGTGTATCTGGCTACTCTGACGCGTTGGGGGATAGTATCTATATTTTGAGGAAAACGCACTATCTCAAACATCGAACCATCTTTTCGAAGCGCGGTGTGAGAGCACTGTGCAACGACCGTGAACACGCAAACTCGAAGAACGGGGACGGAACTGACGAGGGAAGATCGATAGCCGAGAGGGTCCCTGGGCTTATGCTCGCAGCCGACCGAGGCGAGGACGAACTGGGTATCCGCGTGGATTAAGGTGATAACTACACGAGTTTGATTGGTGAGTGGACTCATATGCGGCACACATTGCTCACGGATAGGCGCATTGAAGACGGCGTGGGCGATACGGGCGCACCGATCGATGAGCGGCCATAAAGCCGGGTCGTCCAGTGCATATCTGGGTCCGAGAATGAACAATTATCAATTTCCAGAGGTTTCGCCACTGACCTTTGGATGACGAGTGTTCGGTCATTTTCCAGCTCCCGCGAGAGCGTACGTATCGCGGGACTTGCTTTGGGATTAGAATACGTGGGTCCGGGGGAAATAAAGTGGTCCACTCACAGAAACCCAAATTTACGGAAGAAGTCCTTCACCGACGTAGCCACAGATTGCAGACTTGTGTACTTCTCCTCATCCTCTGGCACTGGTCCTGGAGTGAATTGACTCGGGTCGAAATGTAGATCTGACGGCTGTTCCGGGGTACGATTAGCGGGGAAGTTACCGTTGGAATAGCGATCAACAAAGGAAAGTGTGGTAGAAGTGTCAGCGGGCCCTGAGCTCGAACTCGAGCTGGAGGGCATGGAGGTTTAGAAGAAAGGCTAGGGGTCGGCGCCGATGTGCCGGCGTCTTTGCCCAGTGATGACGCGCGCAAGAGCCCCCTTTAATTGTTTTACCTGTTCAAAGCCATTGCAAAACAGACCGAAAGACTGCAAACTCGTGTCAGTGGAGTAGTTTGATTCCGCGCGGTCTATGGAGAAGAACAAAGATGCCCCACGGCGTCAGATCGCGCTGATCAAGAGAAGCAATAACAGAGCCAAAGGTCCAAGCGAGAAATATTGTTACTTACGGCAGGAAGTCCACGCTGTCGAAGTGCGACCGGTCGACGATTTGAACTGCGCCGGTTGGTTTCCAGTATCTAGGGCATCTATTATACGACAAGTACAATGTGCTAATTACAAGCTGTGGAAGCGTGTTGATTTGGGCGTTATCATCACTGTTGAGAGCGACTAGTAATACATTTTCCGTGGTGGTTGGCCGTCTTTAGAGAATCGAAACCTTGGGCCATTTGTACTGCGGCCCAACCTGAAAAAACTTCGTGAGCGGAAATATAGGAATCCTGCCATAGCGAGACATACCTGCTGCACGCACATCGACCCCATCTTGTGCCCCGCCTCAACACACTCGTCAATCGTCTTCCCGGCGACATACGCGCCCAAGAACCCGCCCGCGAACGCATCTCCAGCGCCGTTCGTGTCCACGATCTCCTCTTCCTTCAGCGGGTGCACATCGTAAACCTTGGGCGCGTCTGGCTCCGCGGAAGACACAAGCACGGTCGACAGGGCACCCTGGGTGATGACGACGATGCGCGGACGCGACGCGTTGGACTTGGTGAGGGTCGCGATGGCGCGCGCGGTGGCGGTGACGTTCTTGGGCTCGGGGAGCCCGTTCGCGGCGGCCCACGCTTCGGCCTCAGCCTCATTACCGATGACGATGTCGCAGTACGGCATGATTTGCTGCAGCTGGCTGCCAAAGAATTGCGGGATGAACGGCGCGGAGAAGTTGATCGCGAAAACCTTCAGTCCAGTAGAATATTAGCGTGCGGTAGGGCACCGGTGGTCGCGCGGACAAACCTTCGATGCGGCCGATGCCTTCTGGCTGAGGTATGCGATGCTCTCAACGCCGTGGGTTAAGAAGTAACCCTCGACGTAGAAAACTTTGGCGCCCTCCACCAAAGGCGCGACGATCTCGGATTCGAGATGGGATTTCTCCCATTTCTCGGCAGCGCCCAACGTGGTAACCAGCGACCTAGTATTATGCAAGATGAGGACGCGATCGGGCGCGATTAAACAGAGATTGAACGGACCGGTGGTGGCCAGTAATGATGACGGCGCACGCGCCCGTCTTTGCGTCCTTCTTGACTTGGTACACCTCACGCAGACCTTCACGCTTATTAGCAGCCTTCAGCTGTTCCGCGAGGTCGTCATCCCCAACACAACCCGTGTACACCACAGAATCGGGAGGCAGAACGTACTATTAAATTTTCAAAATGAGCCGATGATCAAAAAATCTTTATTTTGGTCGACTCACAGCAGCTCCACGGGCAGCATTTTGGGAGGCGCCGCCGGCAACGTAGGTGACCTTGTGATCCTTGACCAGCTCTGCGTAACTATCGATTGATTTTTCAGATGGTCATCTCGATAGCGAACGAGGAATTTACATCGGCGCGTGCTTGTCCTCAGCGAGGATGGCGTCGTTCGCCTTCAGCTCGTATTTTGCGAGCAGGGCCTCACCCTGAGTGACCTGCATGTCGAGGAGCGGGTTTCCGATGCAGAATAATGAGTACGACATGGTGGAAGTCAAGAAATTTCCTGCGTGACAATCTTGTGACGCCAACAATTACGAGCATCCAACCACCATGGCAAATGTTGGGATTCGTCGGAGATATAATGTCCTCGGTTGTCCCGTGGTAAATGCGCCGCATATCCATTGGGCTCTGGCCTATCTTTCTTTGGTTCCTGCCTAGGTTGGTGAGTCGTTGGTGCAAGGTGGGTGTAAAAGAAAGCAAGATGGCACCAAGTCAGACCGGAACGGCAGCCGTTGACTAGCCAGGATCGATTTCCACAGTTTCCCGCTAAACTCTAACGGCCTTTCTGGACGCTACAACCCAACCAATGCCTGTTTCTCGTCGCGTTCTCAGACTCTCTCGTACAAAAACATCGCATCAAATTCAGATTTCTTGAACCGTACAATTTTACAAAGTTGCTGTCCCGGTCATTGACACCCCAGAACTGAATTGCGGTACATCGAGCTTGGTCTGATTCGACGGATAATTCGGCTCTGAATTTATCGACCCGGTATTCGCCCCCGCCCCTCCCCGCCCTCGCAGAGTCCTATGCCGTTGCTTGACCGCTGTGACGGCTTTACGCGCGCTGTACTTGTCAGCGGCATTTCCAAGACTTCTTTAGTGAGCAGCTTCTCAGGGCACATTGAAACACCATGAACTCATGGACCCACGGAAAGCCCCATCAACTTTCCCGGCTTGAATCCTCCGTAGCCGCCCATGTATTACATTGTTCACGAGTTGGTATGCAATACCAATCCCCTTTTCGATGGCGCCGTCATGATACCTCTAACCAGAGGCCCGAGAGGAGCACAACCCCTACAGCAACCAGCCCGGAGTGGATTAACCTGCGGGTGGTTTGAATTCTGGACCTTGGAATTAACCGAGTGTGTACCAATGCCACCACGGTGCGTATCTGTTCAGATCAATGAAGTTCACTGGGTTGAGTTGCGCGAAGGCATAGATATTCTTGATTGGTCAACTATTGAATGTGAGGAACCGGCCAATCTGGAGATAAAGAGTAACTTCCGTCCTCAAACTCCCTGAACCATCGAAACACTCACCATCGGATCCCGTAAAACCTTGCTGCAAACCTCCGAGACGCCACCGAACATATCCAAACCGTATCCGAAGATGGTACTACCGAGATGATCTTCGTGGTAATGCTGCACCACACCATCGGTCAACAACGCACGACGGTATCCATGGACAAGATTATTTGCATCCGTGCCCGGCTGCGCTCGTAGGTCTTCGCGTGTGCATTTGACCCAGGCTGATACCCGCAATTGATCCAAACTAGCACCCTGACCATAATTTTTCGTGAAGATTTGAGCGTGGAATATGGTCACAAGTAGATCAGACAGAAACAATTGAGTTAACTAGAAAGAGGGAACTGGAGGCGTTCTCTGTTTCTAAACGAGGTCGAGTAATGATAGCATTTGGTTTGCAAGTATTTTAGTATAGCACGGGAAAACTGCTAGTAAATTTTGAATTGTGGATATCCACAATCACTGAAGGTCAATTCATTCTGTATGAGAAAATCTTCAAATGTGTAGAGCATCCTAAGCATGGAGTGAGTGCAACGACTTCTAACTTCGGGTATAGGCTCAGATAAGTAAGTGACAGTAATATTTTTCAGGCATTCTGATGCAATCAGTTTATGGTAAGTCCTGATTTGGACGGATAACCTTCGCTTTGACCGAGCTTTCCATATATGGGGCAGATAAGCTGAAATTGTGAAACATCGAAAAGAAAGATTGTGTCTCTAAACTCGGTCACGTAGCCAAAGCCAATATCTACTATCTATTGCTTCCCTCATTTTTTACCCAGCTCTGCTGAGTCAACTCGAATTCTTTCGAAAGAAACCATCAGCCCGCAACAATCTTTCACCATTAGTTTAATATTAGCCTCAACTGGTAAATCTGTCTGAGGCCACGGTACCGTAGGAATTCAGTAACTACATAAACACAGTACTGTACATACAATTCAGGTACTATTGAGGCACAAGATAAGCATCACAAGTTAGAATATTGTATACATCGGACAATACAGACAAGACAGAATTGGGAAGGCAATCAGTAACCATAACCATGGCCATGATGCCTAACAATTTTCAGGCTTCTCATCATTTAACAAGAGTTCAGGATGCACACCTCAATTCTTTGCATCCAACAGTCAATAACAAGGGGGAACCGGGATTTGAAAAAAAAATGTTGGTTGAAAAGTTTCATTTGACCCTGTTCAGGACCCCTCCCCCCCGTCCCCCCTACACAGGGGAGGTAGTTCCCACACTAAGCCGGCCGATTGCCAACCGAGCGGCTGCCCTGATGCCACCCAAACTAACATAGCCAAATTTTTGAGTGAAAATTCCTGGTATGACAGGAAAATTATATTTGCATTCATGTACCTGTTTCTCTTTTGCCTTTATGCATGATGGTTGTGCCTAGGTGAATTTCTCTTCATAAACTTTGACCTTACTCTTCATGTAAGTATTTCCAGGTCATTTTTTGAGCAGTACAAGGAGATCATTCAAAATCATACATAATTTTTTATTTTGGCCCCTCCGGGGGGCCCCCACCCCCTGTAGCGGATTCAATGACCCTGGCGGAAAGTCACAGCATACTTGTTGGACATTGAGCTGCCCATGCCTTTTAAATCCAGCTCCCATTCAAGCTCCAGAGCCGAACGGTTGGTCTTCTGCCAGATGAAGCCCGCCTTCAGCTTAACCTTGATGAGAATGACAAAGTAGCCCCATCCCAAACGGGTGACTCGGAAAGGATCTTGCTTCAGGGTGATTACCTGCGGGTTGAATGTTGGGTGCTTCGTTTTCAAACAGGTGATCAGCAGTGCGCTCTGGCTTGGCTGAATCCTGGTCCTTACCAAGTCGACAACTACCTCTTCGATTATCTGGGCTCCTGATGCCTTCAGGTAAAAGCTCCAGAGGTGCCTGTTCCGCGTCCCTGGTTGAGGCCCCACAAGATGATGTGTGTTGCCCAGAAGCAATGTCATTGAGTCTGGAGGGTCCGGGAAGAGAGATACAGCGGGACTCGCTGCCAAACTGTCTCTTGCGCCGCTGGCGCTTTCGGGGTCGTCAAGGGAAAGACGGTCCATTTCCTCAGCCACCTCGTTCGAGACTGACTCTCCGTATACCGAGCCAGCGTAGTCTGACACGCTATCCAGGTACCGGTCCATGGTCTGGGATGCCTCACCCACCATGGTCTGGGATGCCTCGTCCATGGTCCCGTGGGATGCCCCGTCCCAGGCCGCAGGCCGTTGCGTGATGATGGCTCGGACCCAGGCAATCTGCTTGAGGATCTCGTCCTGCTTGGCCAGCTGCTCGACAATCTGCATTGTGTACACCTTGATCTCGGCCGTGCTGCCTGATAGTTTTGGCCGTATCGGCCTTGATGACCCTGGTCATGTGCCTGTCTCGCAGGATAAGTGCGCGAGAAAAGGGAACAACTCTCTGGTCTCACTCACAGTGTTGTGGCCTCGACCACCAGGTTCAGGGCGCCCTTGTGCGCGGCTACATAGCGATGCCCGCATCTTCTCGGCCTCCTTTCGGCCGGTGAGCGCCCACTGTGCCGAGCGTTCCAGGCCCACATCCTGGTACTTCTGCAGCAGGATCTCCAGATCACCGATGACGTGGGTGCAGTTGGTCACAATCAAGGGGAACTCGGGATTAAAATATCGGAAGGGGGGAGGGGGGGGGGGGGGGGGGGGTCTGGCCAAGGCTGAAAAAAACTTCTTACTATAAGTTATGGGAAGGGAGAAAAGGGCTGGGAGAAGCATGGTAGAGCTCCTGGTAGGTGAAAAACTCCAAATTCTGCTTCCTACTTGCTTTAGGACATGTCAAGACAATATTACCACCCAAGTTCAACCAAAAAGGTGTCTTCAAGTAGTCTTGGGGTGAGATTCAACAAATTTCTGGAGGTCTACTTAAATGTCTAGCAGCATTATAGATAGGTTCTAGGACCATGGCATGTACCTCAAACATTAAAATCAAGTCGTTGAAGGGTCTGAACTAGATCCGGTGAGCGGCGGGAATGCCGGGGGGAGCGGCCCGGCGCCAGGGGTGGGAAATACCTTCCCTATATAGTAGGGGGGGGGGGGGGGGGAGTCTAGGTCGGGCTGAAAAAAACTTATCGACCCCCCTTCCGACTTTCGAATCCCGAGTTCCCCTTGGTCACAATGTCGGCAATGTTCCTTTGGAGGTTGTCCGGGAGGTTGGCTGCGCCTCCCCCATCCTTGGCCCCATCCTTCTGCAGGATGTGCAGCGTGATCTTGAGGTCCGAAAGCTCGCGTGCGATGGCCTCGAGGTCCAGTCGGGCACTGCGGCAGTTCACGATGAAGTCCGTGACAGAGCGCGAGGCCGATGTCAGGGCCAGGCAGCTCACCGAGATGGAAAGCGGGTCCATCCTGCCTAGGCCACGTTGAAAGAACTCGGAGAACAAGCCCTCACTGGTGTCTCTGGGAGCCAGCGACACTGGAACTTGGAAGTATGGGTGTCTGTCGACGCAGATGAGATTGGACCTGTTTGGTTCCTCCCGAATTCCGTAAGTTCTCGGCTTTTTCCTCAGCTTTTACCATCTGAGGATGCTTAGCTGACTTTCGGCAGTGAAAATTGTCGCTAACCATGTTTGGAGATCCGGCTGACCTTGAGGCTAGATCGACATTTGACTTCATCTCCCTCCAGCTCAGACTAAAACATTTCGAGCAGCTCGCCGATATTGGACCGTTTCCGATCTTCCAAAACCTCACGCTTTCGCTGTCTCCGCAGGATCGTAGGCCCACAATGTTTACATTTCCATGGGGCCAGATACCCACATGAACTTACATCCGCGCAAATTATTTCTTCAATCGCCTTCGAGGCGCCCCTTCACTGAAGGATCTCTCATGTCGGATATCAAGTCGCACCGATCGCACCGAGGTTATAACTCGTATCCATCTCGAAACTCTTCGCCTCTGCGGCTACGAAATCCTTCGACTTCTTCGGCTTCCAGCGCTGCAAAGCCTCCATCTTTCGGATTTCCCTACCAATTACCACAAAGGAAGCATGGCTTATCTCCCCTCCTTCCGACTTGCATCATCCACACCTACCACTTTTTGTCCATCGCTACGGCCTCTTTATACAACGCCGAAGTCGCTACGCAAAACGTTGTGCCAGCTTTACGCCGAACGTCAGACCAACGCAGCAATGTCGGCCACTTGCTGCCAATGGTGTGCTTGACGTCTTGTGACCACTTTGGAGCTGCCTCGGCAACAGCCAGCGTAGTAGGCCTTCCCCAATTTATTTCCGTGGGTCCTCAAGAGTCATGATCATTGATTTCTTGCTACGAAACCCGCCGCCAGCTGGATGTTCCGAAGTAATTCGACTCGGAAGCTCTGCCCAATCTAAAACGAAGAGACCACCATCCTATTCTTGCGCTACCTGGACATGTGAACGTTTGAACCTTCGTCCGTCAAATCAGATGATTCGGAATCCACACCGGAAACAGAAAACCCGAATGCCCTAATGCTTGTTTCCCGCGTGTCCTCGCGAAATTCTGCGCCTAAAAAAGGCAAGGGCCAAGACGTTGAACTCTATATGTGATTAAAATACCCCATCACTCTGGAAGCGTCGCAGGCCCGCAATAGATTCCTCTCAGCACCTCAATCGGCCATCCGAAAATCCTTTATTTTTGATGATTCAGACCGACGGGCCCGGTCCTCGATACCAATTCTTGCACATACACTGGATGGATCTCTTGACGACGCCCGCACTGGCATGGCATTTGTATCGCAGCCGCTGACTTGATATTGCGCGGGTGGCTTGTGGCGTTGACGTTTGGTGAACATTGTATTTGTTGCACTATCGACGAAGATACGAAGTCAAATAAAAACAGTGCTAGCACTGTCCCCCTTTAGCATCTTGACTCGTTGGTGTGCTCGCTGGCGACTAGCAACGATGGCACAGAGTGTATATACCTTCGCCCGCGGGTATATGGTTGACGCTGGGACCAAAGGACACGATGCAATGCAATTCAACCAAATCGATCGGAATTGCAATAGAGCCCAAATTATCGCTGTACCCTTCTAGTTCCTGTACCCCTTCCGCGTTCTAGTGAGTCAAAAGAATATATTCGGTTTTCATCGCGGCCCACCCATCTCGATATAGCTGTTATCACCCGACTGCATCGCGCAATAGGTTCTCAGATAAATTGTACATATCTGATTTTGGAGATGTGGTTGGTTGCATTTTATCTGCTGGCGTGATTCAATCCCTTCGCCCACTGGGTAAATCCCACCGATCTTTTTGGTTTCTGCCCACCGTTTATGCATCCTTCCAAGGTTGACCGACGACCGGGGAACACTCGGGCATTATCCCAGATTCTTGATCGTTAATGGACTAAGCAAGAAGGGTGATGGCTTCCTTGGGATGAAGGCCCTTAAGCCGCAGACTGTTAGTGAAGGAGGAAGATAGAAGGCCTAAAGACCATTTAGTTGGCCTGGCTCAGGCTGGCAGAGATCTTTTAGGCGAAATATCGAAAGGTTCCCACGGTTGAACTTTTGAATGTGGAAACCAGAGTCCGCAGTCGTGGTTGAGCACACTGCTCAAGGTCGACCATCACCTCACATTCAAGTGCGAGACTGCTCCAAATGTGCCCGAGTATAAGCGTTGGCCGATGGGAACTCTGTTTCTGTTGCGCAAATGTTTTACAGTTACTCAGCAATCGTCGAAGTCATAACGGCCTTTTTGGATTTTTTACCCGATCGAGTAAGTTGGGACCGTTAAAATCCTGAGCGAGTGCGTGGTGCGCGGCACAGGCGTGGGCTTATTAGTGGGCCGCAATCCTTGAAGGGACGATCAATTCGGCATTGTGCGTCATTGATCCTCGGCAATCAAAGCTCTCTTGCTTTCGCCCACCACCACAGATGCACAGTGCAGACCCAGTACTCCCAGCAGAACTGGAGCGCTCGGTCTTTGAATTCTCAGCATGGCAAAATCCTGAGACCATCTTCACCCTGATTCTCGTGGCGAAAAGGGTGTGCATATGGTATTTTCTTAGCTGACAGAATCTCCTTCAACAACTTATGTTCTTGGAAGGATTGAACCGGAACTGTACCATATGGTGGCATTCAGGAAGCCCCGATCTTTCCTCATGCTGCAATCGAAACCCGCCGAATTCCTGCGTAGGCATGTTCGCGGCGTGGCGATTCCTGGCAACATCTCGCACGTGGACATCGAACGGATCCTTTCGAAGTGCACGGGGGTTTATGATTTGACTCTTTCAATGGAACCACACTGGAACTACGCCATGCCCCGTCCTAAACTCCTGCCCCGCCTATGCACACTGACCAACCTCCAACGCTTGTCTACCAACCTCTTCGCACTCTGTGGTGGACGTGGCCACGGCGGCTTCGACGCCCAATTTCGAATGCCATCCTCTGAGGAGCTTCCATTTGCGTCCCTTACCCACCTCGACATCTTTGGTCTCGTCCCAAACCAGCTTTGGCCAGTTTTTGGGATGTTACCGCAACTAACACACCTCTCCCTCAACGACACAGCCCTCCCCGGGCCAGAATTGATAAATGCTGTACTCGGCGCCTGTCCAGTCCTCAAGGTCCTGGTTGTTTTATGGACGCGGGATGTGAGAATTTCTCCGCTGCCAGATGAATCGAAGATTAATACGGACCCTCGCTTCTGCATTGTCCGGTGCCTGTACTACGATTTTGACTGGGAGTGCGGGGCGCGGGGCGGACCGGACGTCTGGCGCCGGGCAGAGGAAGCGGTGACGAAGAAAATCCGCGCGCGTCGAAAAGGTTTGACGCTCCGCCCATCTTCACCTCATTTTGCGATTGACGTCTCGCTTTAGGCTCGGATGTGCTGGAGTGAATAAAAATGGTGCCTTCGATTAGTTAAAATATCTTCAACGCATTTCGCATCCTGCCCCGAGACCGATCCTGCATATACTCTGCAAATGGCCACGGCCTTGACACGAAAAACAATTGTGGTCCGGCAGTGTGGTGAACCCAAAAGAAACTTTGCGCAGATATTTTTCCACTCAAAAGCTGACACGAACACTATATTCTCTCTCCTTGGCGCCCCGGGAACCCCTCCGTCAACTACACACATGCATAATGGACTGCTGCTCCCTTCATGATGTGAGTCCGCCGCAGAGTGTCACCCTCATGGAAAAACTCATTACTCTGTGTGGTTGCATTCTCCGAGTCTCCGCCGGCATCATTATCACCATAATCCAACCTGCGCTTCGCCTTCTAGCCAGGTCCCCGGACTTTTTCTCTTCGCCGCTCATTCTTGTAAGGCGGTCGGGGCTCTCCTGCCTCCGAGTACGCTCAGTCAGCGTCCTGATCCCCAATGACCTAATCCCTAATCAGTGTCTTGGTAAACAAACGGGAAGGGCGAAGCATCCTTACATCGTTCGATGGAGCGTACATGCGCTGCCAACATCTGAACCGGCAGAAGGCTCTTTCACTCTGAGTGGTCATCAGGATATTCGAGTCTAAGGAGTTTGAGTGAGAACGCTCGGTCATTATCTTGAACGTTAATAGACCGGTAATGAACCTCCTTTTTTTATGTCTCAACGGTGGCCGCCATCGGCGGAAAGCCTACGAACCGCAAGTTGTCGACGAAGGATAGAAGCCGTAAGAGCATCTAGTTGACCTGGCTTAAGCTTGCAGAGATTCAACGTTGAAACATCGAAAGGTTCCCACGGTTGAACTTTTCAATATTGAGACTAGAGTCTGCCGTTCTTATCGATCACACGGCTCGTCAATTATCGCCTCACATATAAGTAGGATACTGCTCCAAATGTGCTCGAGTATAGGCTTTCGCCGATGCGAACTCTGTTTCTGTGGCGCAAGTTTTTACAGTTACTCAGCAATCGTCGAAGTCATAAAGATTTTTTTTTTTTTTTGATTTTCCCCGATCGAGTAAGATGGGGGCCCGTCGAAGTCCTGAGCAAGTGCGCGTCGTAGGCGTGGGCTCAGTATCACTCGGCAATCAAAGCCCTCTTGCTTGCGCCCACCGTGACAGATGCACAGCGCAGACCCGGTACTCCCAGTAGAACTGGAGCGCTTGATCTTCGAACTCGCAGCATGGCAAGATCCTGAGACCATATTTGCCCTGATTCTCGTGGCGAAAAGGGTGTGCATGTGGTAATTTAATGTTTTTCTTACCTGACCGGATATTCATCAACGACTCATGTTCTCGAAAGGATCGAACCGGAACTATACCACATAGTGCTATTCAGAAAGCGATTGCTCCCAATGTTGGAATCGAAACCCGCCGAATTCCTGCGTCAGCACATCCACCACCTGGCGATTCCTGCCGGCATCGAGTACGCCGACGTCGTGCGGATCCTTTCGACGTGCACGGATGTCCATAATCTGGCTATTTGGAACAACACCGCAACCCGTCCCGAACTCCTACCCCTTCTATGTAAACTGACCAACCTCCAACGCCTGTCTACCACCCTCTTCGCGCTGTGCGGCGGCTTCGACGCCCGACTTCGAATCCCGCCCCCCGAGGAGCTACCGTTTGCAAACCTTACCCACCTCGACATCTTTGGTCTCTTTCCAGAGCAGCTTTGGCCCGTGTTCAAGATGTTACCGCGACTAACACACCTCTCCCTCAGCACCAACACCCAGCCCCCGGCATTAATAAATGCTGCACTCAACGCCTGTCCGCTCCTCCAGGTCCTGGCTGTTGTATGGGTGGGAATGTCAGTGCTGCCGGACGAATCAAAGATCAGTGCGGATCCTCGCTTCTGTATTGTTCAATGCTCGCACCACGAGTTCGACTGGAAGCTCGGTGCGTGGGGCGGCGCGACGTTTGGCGCCGGGGAGAGGAGGCGGTGGCGAACAAAATCCGCGAGCGACAAAAAGGTTTGAGAGCTAGCCCATTGTTCCTTCTTTTTTTTCCAACTGATACAATCCAGACTCCGATGTGCGAGCGTGAATAAAAATGGTACCTCACATTGGGGAAGTTTTTTTCTCTCTTTCATTTACAACACCTTTCACGTCGAGACCGCGTATACGTTACAAACGACCAAGGCTTGGCACCTATTTTTTCTCCCGCCATGTCAATCCGAGCGATGGCCATCGTTCCCTGTCCCCACGTTGACACACTGCCCCACAACGCAGCTCGAGCTGCACTGTATCACACCCTCCGTCCCGCCCTGGCACAAAAACGGGCACTGTGCTCCGAGTGGACCTCTATTAAACAATCACCTCCAAAGGCATTCTCCGCCTCGACATAGCGGTTCACTGACTGCAGCACTCAAGGCGGGTTGTTTCATCATGATCACGATAATCTGATTCAACCTCCGTTTCGCCTTCTAGGTAAATCCCCGGGCTTCGCTTCGTTCATTCCTCGTCCTCGCAAGGCGGCTCGGGGCAATCCTGCCTCCGCGTAAGTACATCTGATCAGTACTCAGTCAGCGCCGCAGATTCTTGTTGCTGATTTCTAATGCTAACTGGGCAGGAAAGGGAAGGAAGCGTCCGTACATGGCCGATGGAGCGTTCGAACCGGCGGAACTTGGGCGCTTGCAAATCTGGGTGGATCGAGGAAGGCTGCGCGAGTAGGCGCGAGTGATTTAAATGGATGACTGTGCTACGGGAGCGGGAAGGCAAACAGCTGCCAGCGGCAAGGCAAACAAGCAGCTGCGAGTCGAAAATAGCTGAGATGAGATGCGTACACGATGTAAGCGCGAAACGTTAATGCTATGCGTTAATTATGACTAACTACAAGCTTTACGACCCGTGCCTTCGTATGGGGCGAGTCCGAGTCTGGACTCGGGGATGCGGTGCGAGTTATTCATGTTCTTGAGGAAAGCTGAGTTCAAAGTTGCATTTTATTTTTGTCTTTTTTTTTCCTGGTGGCTAATATCACAGACCGGAATATAGTTCCGGGAACGTCCACGCCGCATAGGGAGTAGTATGCATGTAAGTACTTATATTTGTCTCATGCTCCCACACTTCCGTCTATCCGCAGCGCCGACGGACACAGACGGTTTGTTGAACCTAGCGGCGCGACGTTCCGTCGTCTTTCCGAGCCCAAGGAACCCGAGTAAAAAAGTAAAGACACGGAGGTATTTATTTTTGACTCGGCACTTATGGAGGAGTCTGATCGTGGACGAAGCAAGGTACTGCGCCGTGGCTTTGGCGTCCACTCGCTCGGGCACCACCTTCTACAAGGAAAATCAACCGCTCAGGCTTTACATGGATATATTATTGTTGTGTCCTAGCATTCGTCCTGTCTCCGTTTCCTTGCAGCGTAGCCAATAACGTCCCAAATTTAAAGCACCCCCCACCCGCCAGGAATATCCGACTGACTATCTATAGCACGGCGGGATCTATTTTTTCCGTAGAATGTTCAACCTTGCCATGTTGAACCATTGATATTCTGCCTCCCGGGGCCTTTGAACCACACTGAGCCTAAACCTCGCAGCCCGGGAGGCGCCGCGTCGGGACTTAAATGTAGCTAGCTCCTTATGTCGGGAGGAATGCTAGGGGTGGTTCATTTTTATCTGCAGAACGTGGCTTTATTATGCATTCCTCCGGTGTGGGCCCGAGACCGATATATATATAGTTCTTCCCCGTCCTTAACACAGCTGGTGGATGATATCATCCATGGTCTCAGGTGGGAATTTTGGGAATTAAGCTCCGTGCTCATGCTGTTCAACTTTGGCATGTTGAACTTGGAAAAAATTACACACCCTTCGAGTGAGACGTTCCGTTCATTCAGCCCGCGCGCGTTGGGCCACTGGCCCAATAGTCCCGGAGGCACGAGGGGGGCCCGAAGACCATGGTGATAAATATGTTCGCTGGTTCGTTCTTCGTGTCCGGGCGTAGGTCTTAGCTCGCCATTAATATATCAAGCGATGTCTGCTAATGCGGATAGACGTATCCATTTAACATTCAAGTTGGCGGTGAGGACTCGGAGCCAGGGTATTTACGCAGGTGGCGGGTGTCCAAAATTTAAAATACATCGGGGCCCGGGCGGGGTCTATATATGTTTTAACTTTTCGCCCCCACCCTTCAGTACCACTGGAACGGTTTTCCCCCCAATAGACTGGGTATTCGGGGGCACGGAAATCGAAAAAATCGTCTGAAAAGAGAGGATTATGGAGGGTTTAGAGAGGTTCTTGAGCTCCCAAGATCTGCAAATTTCTCCACCGTTCGCGCTGATCCTTTGATGGCCGGGCCTGATGCGCCTGATGGCCTCCACAAAAGCATTGAAATATGGCGCTGGATGCCTCTCAGAATGTTGAAGAACTGAAAAGCCCATACTGTGTGATGTCAGGAAGGTCTGAGGATGCTGCCATCGATTGTAGCGACGACACTTTGAGTATACTGTGCTTTTTGACCTGATGCATTATTAGAGAAGTGAATACAGGTGAAGAGGAGCTTACTAGAATCCCTGAGAACATGTCTGAATGGAAGGCCCTTGCTATCTGCTCCATTTTGCTCTATTAAGACCTCCAATTTACAGCATTTGAAGCCAAAGAGGAAATTGGCGTGAATTTTTTCCTTTGGTGCAGGGAGAGCTGTAGAATGTTTGGAAGCTGAGCTGAGGGACAAACTTACCTCTCCAGTGCCTGTCTAAAGAGAGTTTTCCCTTTGAAAAGACCTTACCGTGCGCGCGACGCGACGCGAGGACGCGATTGATGCGTGTGGCAACCGTGTGAACTTATGTTATCTGCCATGTTATGTGCCGTTGACGAATCTCGCCCCAGAGTGAACTCTTTTTGTAGATTTTTTGGTGCTATTTCATTCCTCTCGACTGAAATTAGCCTGTCAAATATTTCTGTGAATTAAGGCTAACTAAACAAGGATCAGTGCAGCAGATGGCAGATAACCTGTACAGCCACCGGCAGATAACAACCCAGCGGACCGGGCGGTAAACCACTGGAACAGCCTGGGGATGATATCATCGTAAAACCTCAGGCAATTAAGCCAGCTCCTAACCTCCGGGCGATGTTGAAATTCCTTTACCCACTCTGAATCTGGGTCCTAATCCTTCCTCCTCCCGCATGTGTACCGATCGGATGAGGCCCGCGGCGGGGCGGGGCGGGGGACAGCCTGGGGTAAATTCGAATATGCTATGTGGGTTCGTTCATCGAGTCGTTCGTTCATATTTTTTTTGGTCGGACGGCTTTACGCGCCCTTTTTTTATCCGGTTCAATTTTAGTTCCACTAGTTGTTACATTGATCCTATCCTATCCTATATGCTCAGCAGGCAGGCAGGCGTGCTATTAATATCAGGCGATATCTGCGGTCCCGGATGATGCATCCTTCCATTCTGGCCCGGGCCATGGCGGTAAGTATCTCGCTGTGTGGGAGGGGAGCCAGCTGCCATAAATACAGGAGGGATAAATATACGAGTTCTGTTCCGTTCTATTTCCTCCTCCACCTACTTTTACTGGAATAGCACACCGGATACTGAACTTTGGATCTTCTGAATGATATCATCCGTGGTTTCGCCGTCGCGGCAAGGAGGAATTGAGGGAATTAAGCTCTGTACCAAACTCACGTTTCTGTTGGCGTTCACGTTCGAGGACGCTGTGAAAAACTACTCCCTCACCGCAGCCTGTCCTGTGGCTATAGCTATTTGTGTGCGGGGAGGCGGAGGGGACACTGGCAAGCCTGAGGTAAATTTAATTAAACGTTACGCCTACCCCGCCTACGACAAGAATTCACGCTCACTTACGCCGCGTGAATTCGAACCTACCTAACTTACTTCGACTGTACGTATACACTAAGTACGCGTTAACAAGCGCGTGAACAAAGCACCGAGGGTGCTGGGACGCGTACATACTATATACATGTACACGCGAGACATATATGCGCGAGCCGGGCGATAATTCAATTATAGCTCGCTGTATATCGAAGACGTACGTCTCCGTCACCTTTCCAGAATAGCTCGGGTGGTGCTTAGGTATGTTGATCCTAATTCAATTTCCTACGGGCTGTTGAACATCGTACAGTAAGTACCTTCCAGGTCTGATCAGCCACAGTGGTTGAAAAAACGCACGGCCGCCGCACCCACCCGAATTTAATTAAAATGCGCAGCTGCCTCCCAGCCCCCAGCCGACGCCGAAATGGAGCATGGTTGGGTGATTTTCTTTTGGGGGGTGATCCCTTACCTCCTTCCTTAAGTACCTCCTTCCTTCCTCCGTCCCTTCGACGTTCGTTCCCTCCCCTTCCTCCACCCGCCGTTTTTTCGCGGGCGTTTTATAAGGGGATTGGGATGCATGCCGGAATGCCCCGTTGTTGTTTTTATGCGCATATGGTTCCACTGCTCTGGCGGCGGCGTGCTATTAATATCAAAGCGATTAAGATTTAAAGAAATGCACCCACCCACTTGTGCGGGACGGGGGACAGCCTGAGATACGCCATACCGTGGAGAAGTGAGGCACGCAGGCAGGCAACTACTTAGTCGGCAGGCCGGGTGCGAAAATATTAATAGGACCGCGAACTAGGGGGTTGGCGTGCAGATGATTTGGTATGGTACCACCACTCGCATAGAGAGGTTGTGGCTCGGTCCGGCTCCCTACCCTTCCTTGTCCGTACCAGAATAGCTCGACCTCAACAGCGATATCAGGATCAAAGAGGATCAAAGCGCACACGAATTTAATTATACCCCTCGGTTAAATGCGCAGCCAGTCCGCGTCACCCATGCCGACGCCGTTGATTTTTTTTTGCGGGGGGTGATCCCGTCCTCGCCCAAAATACATGTATATATCGGATGTTGAAAGGAAAAAGCGGATGTTGGAAGGAAAGTTAGAAACACCCCGCCATGCGGCTTGCCCGCTTGCTGCTTGCTGATCCTGAAATGTTCCGATGGTGCGTTGTCGCGTTGTCGTTTTTAATTTTAGCTGTCCATATGTTGCTTTTGCTGGGTTGGTAGGATCAATCAATCAATCAATCAATCGAAAAATCAAACCGTGGGAATTGGTTGGGGTTATTTATATCGTCCTCTCAGGGTCCGGAGAGCTGTGAAAGTAGAGGTGTTGTGGGAAGGAGGAGTGGTTGTTGTGGGAAGGGAAGGGGGATTAAGGGTGGGGCGTGGGATGGTGGGTTGGGGTGTGTTGGGGTTGAAGCGATACGAGCAAAAAGGAGGGGGTGGGCAGGATATTTTCGTCCGCCGATGATCAGCCGTGAAAAACGAGTCGGCCGCCGTCGCTGTCGAGTCCAAAAAAAGAGTCCTGATTCCTGAAGATCGCCAGAGCTTGAAGAAGAAGGAAGGAAGTCCTGGGACCGGCAAGTTCCGCTTGAAGGACTCGAAGGAGGTTCACGCAGGCACAAGACACGCACGCGTCTCGATCAAAGCAACGGTGACTCTCCCAGCCGGACTCAATTTCTGCTTCCTCCTTCCTCCGTCCTTCTTCCTCGTATATCCTCCGTGGTGCGTCGTCGGATATTTCAGTCCTGGGGACACGAGGCTGGTGAATATTTTAGGACCCGCCCAACAGCATGTAGTCTATAAATAGCATTGTACGCGGGTTTATTTTTATGTATATGATTTTTTTGGGTTGCGAGGCGACGTGGGCGGATCATCTGGTTTGGTGTGCACCCAGGGCTCCACGCAGCAGGGTCGAGGTGGTTAAATATAAAGGGAGGAACCTTTGAACTCGGACCGAGGGACGAAAAAAGAACTTGTGGAAACAGGGGGGCTTTATATATATAATTAGAGGTGGACATAAGACTCTTGTGTGTTTACAGTTGTTTATTCCCACCCTTTGACTCTCTCCAGTCTGCTTGGCGACTCTTGGCATGAAATATCGGCCCAGGCGCCTCCCGTGCTTCGCCTTGCTCGCCGTCGCCGCCGCCTACGACGCACAAGCAATCCCGCCCCCACGAGCATCCTATGACCTCGATGTCTTTGCCGCCGTCGACATCCACAGCACCACCTCTACCCGCCGACATGTCCCCCCCCAGTACTCCCCCGACCTCAACGGCGTCTGGAAGCGCGTCGAGCCATACACCCTCGTCGGCTCCACCGTCTGCGATGCAAGTCCTCCCCTCTCCATTTATTGTGCATTAAATAATATTCAATTAGACCTGTAGCGAGCCCACGACCTCGATAAGCGAGACAGACGAGGACTTTCGCGCCTCCATCCCCTCGGGCTGGGTCCGCGACTCGGTCGCCACCCCGATCCGCACAACAATCACCGTCGTCCTCAGCGTCGTCCTCGCCTGCTTCATCGTCGTCGCAATATTTCGCTTCCACCTCACACGCAAGCCCCAACCCCGCCCTGATCTCGAGAAGCGGTGCCATCCAAGTACCAGTTCTGTGAATGTGGTGAATGAGAAGACCACGACAGCGAGTGCAAAGGGCCCGGCGCGCAAGTGGATGACCCGCGCCTCGGCCCGGTGGCGCGACAACGCCCGCTACCTCGCCCGCCAACGCCGCGGCCGTCGACACACCCCAGCCTCCCGCAAGGCCTCCCTCGAGAGCCTCGTCTCCGTCTCCCCCGCAGCCTCCATCGACCGCGCACCCTCCCCTGTCCCCTCCACTTCATCCACCTCCAACTCCATTTCCACTTCCGCCTCTGCCTCTGCCTCTGCCTCAACCTCCTCCTTGACTTCGCCGGGGGAGGACCCACCACCCCCCGCGCCGGAACCACCAGCATACCCCATCTCCATGCCCCCGCGGTTGCCCCGAGGAAAGGCCCGCGCCGCCGATGACAACGGCGAATTCGACCCAGAGGCCGACGAGTTCCCGCCCTATACTCCGCGCGCAGCTGCGGACTCTGCGGATGGTGAAGGTGAAGGGTACTTTGCGCCACACGCGGCGCACGTAGCGACGGACGACAAGGCGCTCCTCGCGCGCTTGGCGCAGGGCGTTTCGGCGCCGGGTGGGTCTGCGTGCGCGGCTATGCCTACAGAGGTGGGCGTGTGCGTGGAGGGGGAGGTGGCGATGGCACCGGAGGAGGACGAGCTGGGGCTTGATATTGGGGTAGAGGAGGAGTCGTGTTTACCGCAGGCTGCGTCGTCGTCGCACCTCCCAGCACTCCCACAATCACAGTCAGGACCGCAATTACGCCTCCCCCCACCGCCGCCGGCGCGTGCGTGGGGCGGGGAGAAGATGGCGCTGGAGCGGGCGTGGGAGGCTGCGGCTTCGTCGTCTTCCACTTTCCCGGACGCGTACCCGTCTACCTCAAATCCGCCAAATTCAAATCCAACGCCAACGCCGCGGCCATCCACTTCCAACCCGACTCTCGGATCCACTGCTGCGTCGAAGCGCAGGGAGGCGTACGGAGACGCAGCAGAAGAGGATGTGTACGACGTACCGGCGTACCCGTCGCATCCCCCGTACGAGGAGGCGGGGCCTAGTACGCCCCGTGCACCAGCACCATCCGCCCCCGCCTATCCCTCGTACCCGCACCCGTACGAATCCGCCGAGGCGGGGCCGAGTACGCCGCGCGCCGTCGTCGTGGGTGCGAGTGCGAGCGCGCCGCCGTTGTGGGACGACGACGAAGACGACTACGAGGAGGAGTATGGGGAATACGACCACGAGGAGTATGGGGCGAGCGCGCCGGCTTTGGATTTCGAAGATGAGGAAGAGGGAGGGGAGGTATACCACGAGCACGAGCAAAAACAACGACGCCAACAACAACGACAGGAAGAGAGCGAGTTGGAGACCGAGCCGACGGAGCCGGAGCACCGAGAGCGCCAAGGCGCGGGGCAGGGGGAGGCGCATGATACCGGGTGGTCTTTGTCTGATGCCGTACCTTTGCCTTTGCATTTGGGTGCGCTTGCGGGGGAGGGCCAGGGCCAGGGACATGATCGATAGCGCGGTTTCGCGTTCGTGTTTAGTTCCTTCCGCCCGCTAGGTCTCTGCTCTCCGTCGTACTTTGCGAGGTGGACTCTCTTTCTGCTCTCCGTCGCACTCGGTGGACTCTGTTTTCTTCGTCTATCTAGCATTTGCATCTCTCTCCTTTTTTCGTATTTCTTTGGTGTAGCATTTACATCTCGTTTGCGTGGCAGTTTTGCGTATCGCGTATTTCGCATTTCTTCGTCGTACTTGTTGTGTCTCGTGTTTCGGGTACATATGGTTCGGGTAGTAGGCTACAAGGCTGCGTATTAAATAAGTAGGTAAATGACGAGTGGGTGGGTGTGGAGGTGTGGAGGTGGGCGAGGGCGAGCGGGGGGGTTGGGAGGGGAGGGAGGGGGACGTGTAATGAAATAAAATGTATATGTATTGCAGTTGGGAACTTGTGGGTTTTGGTTTCGATTTCGATTTCCGATTTTTTTGAGCGTGCTGGATTGAGCCATGGATTGACTGAATTTACTTGATATTATAAATCCACACGATGCCGCCGACAGACTGTATACAGTAATGAATAACAGAATAACAGAATGAAATGTATGTGTATCGATGTCGGAGAGCGACAAAAAGCTTTAGTGAACTCGTAAGCTCGTAAAGCCAACATGAGGCCTAGGCCCTATTCGTTTCGATTTTGAATTTTCGATTTTTTGGAGCGCTACATTGAATTTATGACACTTACATACCAAAAAGACGTAAGTACATGTCGACGCGAGAGCCGCCGCCGCCGCTTACAGTAAGTAAAGTAACCGGTTTGCCGCGGCCAACGGCCATTCGACTTGTGTAAGGGTTCCCGTTTTTAATTTCGATTATTCGATTTTTTGGAGCGCTACATTGAATTTATGACACTTACATACATACCAAAAAGATGTACATGTACATGTCGACGCGAGCACCGCCGACACTGGACAGTAAGTAAGTAACCGGTTTGCCGCGGCCAACGACAACGACACCAACGCATGTACGCACATACGTACATAATTATAATACGGAAGGAAACCCGTTTGCCTGCCTCTGGGCTTCAGGTTGATCGTAATCGTAATCGGGTGTAGGGCGGAGGTAGAGCGGCGAGCGAGGACAGATATGTGTGGACAAGAACAGAACAGAACAGACACTGCCAGTCTTGGGGACGAGAACAGAACAGATCTACAGAATAGAATAGAATAGGACTCGGATCGATAGGCGGGCGATGCGATGGGAGTCCATCCATCCGGATCCAAGTACCAAGTACCTGGGGCGTCCGAATCGGGAACTTGAACTTGAACTTTTGTGGACCTCGACTCGGAGTGGGCTTTGGAGTTTGGACTGGGATATTTAAGTATATTATCGTCGACGAGGTGGATATGTGTGAGCAGGCTAGATTTGGGAAAAACCAGGTCTGGCGTAGCCGTAGTGGAGGACGAGGACGATGCGGGACCAACAGAAAATATAACTTGAAGCAATTGCAAAGTGTTTCGATCGGTCTGTAGAGACGTAGACCGATCTCCGAGCAGGATGCGAAATGCGTTATAATCTTTTAACCTCGACCAATATTTGCGAGACACCGTTTTATTCACTCTCCAACATCAAAGTCTAAGTTGTGTCAATTGAAAATGACAACAGGCGGAGCCTCAAACCTTTTCTACGCGCGCGGATTTTAGTCGCAGCCGCGTGCCAGACGTTGGTTCTACCCCGCGCCCCGCGCTCCCAGTCAAACTCGTAGTCTGTGCACCGAACAATGCAGAAGCGAGGGTCCGTACTAATCTTCGATGCAGCTGGCATTTTCGCATCAAGTGACCATTTAACAACCAGGAGCCGGAGGACTGGACAGGTGCCGAGTGCAGCGGGTATTAATTCCCGGGGGTAGAGGTCGGTGAGGGCGAGGTGCGTTAGTTGTCGTAACGTCCTGAAAACGGACCAAAGCCGCTCTGGGAGGGGACCAAAGAGATCGAGGTGGGTAAGGGACGCAAGTGGTAGCTCCTCGGGGGGCGGGATTCGAAATTGGTCCAAGGTGAAGCCTTCGCGTCCGCCAAAGAGTGCGAAAAGGTTGGCAGACAGGCGTTGGAGGTTGGTTAGTTTGTGTATGAGGGGTAGGAGGTCTGGGCGGGTCGCAGCGTTATTCCAAATAGCCAGATCATGAACACCCGTGCAAGTGGAAAGGATTTGTACGACGTCGTCGTACTCGAGCTCAACGGAAATCGCCACATGGTGGACATGCTGCCGCAGGAATTCGGCGGGTTTCGATTGCAGCATGAGGAGAGATCGGGACTTTCTGAATACCACCGTATGGTACAGCTCCGGTTCAATCCTTCCAAGAACATCAGTCGTTGAAGGATATTCTGTCAGATAAGAAAATACTTACCATATGCACACCCTTTTCGCCACGAGAATCAGGGTAAAGATGATCTCAGGATCTTGCCATGCTGCAAGTTCAAAGATCAAGCGCTCGAGTTCTACTGGAAGTACCGGTCCTGCGCTGTCTGCGTCGTGCATCTGTGGTGGGCGAAAGCAAGAAGGCTTTGATTGCCGAATGATACGCAATGCCGAATTGATCGTCCCTTCAAGGATCGCGGCCCACTGAGCCTACGCCTACGCCGCGCACCACGCACTCGCTCAGGATTTCGACGGCCCCGGACTTAGTCGTTCAGGTGAAATCCAAAAAGGCCGTTATGACTTGTACGATTGCTGAGTAACTATAAAAAACTTGTGCAAAGTAAGCAGCAGAAACTGAGTTCGCATATACTTGGGCACAGTCTCTCACATATATGTGATGTGATCGTCGACAACGAGCCCTGTAATCGACCACGACAGCAGACTCTGGTTTCCATATTCAAAAGTTGAACCGTGGGAACCTTCGAATGTTTCACTTAAAAAATCTCTGCAAGCGTAAGCCAGGTCAACTAAATGGTCTTTAGGGCTTCTATCTTCCTCCTTCACCGAAGATCTGCGGCTGAACGGCCTTCCGCCCATGGAAGCCATCTTCATTGCCCTTCCTGCTTAGTCCATTAACGACCAAGAAGAATCTGGGATAATAGCCGAGCGTTGTCGGAGGTGGGAGTACCCCGGTTATCGATCGACCTTGGAAATATGGATAAGCAGTGGGTAGAAGCCAAAAAGATTCCTAGGACCCACCTAGAGGGCGAAGAGGTTGAATCCTGCCAGCAGAGAAAATGCAACCACTCCGAAATCCGTCACAGCAAAGTATGATTTACCACAGAACGAGGTATACTCTCAGATCTCAAAAGAATCACAAAGCACCTTTGCGCGCTGCAGTCGGTGATAACAGCTGTATTGAGGCGGGTTGTATCTCAAGCGGCGGCGATGAATCGTATATACCTCTGTCGACTCGCTAGAACTTGCGCCGAGGAAGTACATGAACCGCGGCCAGAAGGGTAAAGCATCTCATAATTTGGGCTATCTATCGCAATTCCAATCAATTTGCATTGAATCGCGTCCTTGGGTCCCGCTGGTATGTGAGGGAGAGCGTCAAATGTATACCCCCGGGCGAGGGTATAGAGTCATCGTCGCCAGTGGCCAGCGAGCACACCGACAATTCAAGACGCTGAAAGGGAAACAGCGCCAGCACCGTTTTATTTAACGAGTATCCAACAAACGATCATTTGCGTAATGCATATGCCGGCTGGTTCGGACGAGATTGCTGGGTCACAGAACGGATGTTTGAACCTGGGATTATATTAATTACAGCTATAACTCTCCATGGATTCCTTTTTCGGGTATATGATACTCTAGCGCTTTATCAACCTCATTCTCAATTTGAAATCAGGCTTGTAATGAAAGGTATTGTAACGTGAGGACGGGGGGCAGCGTGTTTTAATCCTGCTAGATGCATGTCAATGAATGGTGAAGCTTAGCTCCAAAGGTATCAGATATTAACACGGATGTCTTACAGCGCGAGCCCTTGCTTTTCTGCGATCCAACTGGCCAGGATGAAATATGTTGGAACGTCAGTTTCCTAACCTCGACCAATTTTTATTTACTCTCGCACATCGGAGCCTAGATTGAGACGTCAATTGAAAAAAAATGTGGAAGATGGGCGGAGCGTCAAACCTTTCTGCCGCTCGCGGGTTTTATTCGCCACCGCCTCCTCTGCCCGGCGCCAGACATCGCGCCCGCCCCGCGCACCGAGCTCCCAGTCAATCTCGAATAGCGAACACAGAACAATACAAAAGCGAGGGTCCGTACTAATCTTTGATTGGTCTGGCGGTGGGGAAATTACCGGGTCGCCCCCCCATACAACAACCAGGAGCTGTAGGACTGGACAGGTGCCGAGTGCAGCACTTATCAGTTCTGGGGAGACGGTATCGGTGAGGGAGAGGTGCGTTAGTCGCGGTAACATCCCAAAAACTGGCCAAAGCCCCTTTGGAAAGAGACCAAAGATGTCGAGGTGGGTCAGGTAGGTAAACGGTAGCTCCTCGGGGGGCGGGATTCGAAATTGGTCCAAGATAAAGTCGTCGCGTCCGCCAAAGAGTGCGAAAAGGTTGGTAGAGAGGCGTTGGAGGTTGGTTAGTTTGCGTAGGAGGGGTAGGAGGTCGGGGCGGTTTGCGGCGGTGTTCCAAATAGCCAAATTATAGACATCCGTGCACGTCGAAAGGATCCGTACGACGTCGGCGTACTCGAGCTCAACGAAAATCGCCACATGGTGGACGTGCTGACGCAGGAATTCGGCGGGTTTCGATTCCAACATGGGGAGCAATCGCTTTCTGAATAGCACTATGTGGTATAGTTCCGGTTCAATCCTTTCAAGAAGATGAGTCGTTGAACGGTATCCGGTCAGGTAAGAAAAACAGTAAATTACCACATGTACACCCTTTTCGCCACGAGAATCAGGGGAAATATGGTCTCAGGATCTTGCCATGCTGCGAGTTCGAAGATAAAACGCTCCAGTTCTACTGGGAGTACTGGGTCTGCATCGTGCATTTGCTGGTGGTGGGCGAAGGCAAGAGGGCTTTGATTGCCGAGTGATGCAATGCCGAATTGATCGATCGACTATTAGTAAACCCTACGCCGCGCACCACGCACTCGCTCTCAGGATTTCAACGGCATCCCACCTCACTCGATCGCGTGAAATATAAAGGGCCGTTTGACCTCGAGGATTCCTAAGTAACTGAAACAAACTTGCGCAAAGTAAGTAATTATAAGCAGCAGAAACTGTGTTTAATTCGCATTGGCCAAAGCTTGAAGTTTCTTATACTCGGGCACATTTGGAGCAGTCTCGCACTTACATGCGAAGCGATGGTCGATAACGAGCCCTGTAATGGACCACGACGGCAGACTCTGGTTTCCATATTCAAAAGTTCAACCGTGGGAACTTTTTGACGTTGAATCCCTGCAAGCTAAGCCAAGTCAACCAAATGTTCTTTGAGGCTTCTATATTTCACGGATAATTTGCGGTCTGTAGACTTTCTGTCGGTGGCGGCCACCATCGGTATTTGGTCCAGTGCTCCAGGGAGCCACATTGTGCGGACCGCTGGAATGTAGACCTAACGTGCCAGTGGGCGACGAGGAGCATGGTCCCGATTACGAGACCTTATCTTTCTCAGCCAAGAAATGTTCTGCCGTTTGCCCGAGGAATTACGCCGGCACAGGATATCGACGGAAGGACGATTAGATGTGCGTGCATGCCTTTAGTCCATTAGTCTGATCGCCCTGAGACTCAAACTCTCTCGACCCGCCTTCTCAACGAGTGCTAGCCGGGTCGCATTGTCTAGATTGTGGTCGGGTTTGTCGTATATGTGTTTCTGCCACTGCTAGCCCTTTCGTCCATGCCCTCCGCCCAAAGTAATGATGTGCGAATCGACGGGACGGCTTCTGGATGTCGGAATCATCCAGAACTCGACGTCCTTCTTCCTCAGGTCGAGTATCCAACAAACGGTAATTTGCGTAAGGCCAGCATGGTTCGGACGAGATTTCTGGGTCGCAGAATGGATTTTTACACCTGCATTTATTGCAGCTGAACCTTTCTGTGGATCCCATTTTACCCCACAGCGATGGCAATGATTCGTACCTACTTTGTTCCAATCCATTTTTTTTGGCCGGCGCCGTGCGTCGAGCACGCCTGCGGCCATTCCCCTTCCGGGATACTCTAGCGTTTTATCAATCTCATTCTCAATTTTGAAATCAGGCTTGTAACAGCGTGTTTGAAACCTGCTAGATCATAAGATGAATGTCAATGAATGGTGACAAAGGTATCAGATACTATTAACACGAATATTTTGCAGTTACAACGCGAGCACTTGCTTTCCGTTATCCAACTGGCCAGGAAAATATGTTGGAATGTAAGTTTCTTAACCTCGACCAATTTTTATTTACTCTCGCACATCGGAGCCTAGATTGAGACGTCAATTGAAAAACGAGCTGAAGATGGGCGGAGCGTCAAACCTTTCTGCCGCTCGCGGGGATTATTGGCCACCGCCTCCTCTGCCCGGCGCCAGACGTCGCGTCCGCCCCGCGCACCGAGCTCCCAGTCAAACTCGAATAGCGAACACAGCACAATACAAAAGCGAGGGTCCGTACTAATCTTTGATTCGTCTGGCGGCGGGGACATTGCCGGATCCCGTCCCCATACAGCAACCAGGAGCTGGAGGACTGGACACGTTCCGAGTGCAGCATTTATCACTTCTGGGGAGTAGGTGTCGGTAACGGAGAGGTGCGTTACTCGCGGTAACAGCTTGAAAACTGGCCAAAGCCCCTTGGGAAAGAGACCAAAGATGTCAAGGTGAGTCAGGTAGGCAAACGGTAGCTCCTCGGGGGGACGGGATTCGAAATTGGTCCAAGGTGAAGTCGTCCCGTCCGCCAAAGAGTGCGAAAAGGTTGGCAGACAGGCATTGGAGGTTGGTTAGTTTGCGTAGGAGGGGTAGGAGGTCGGGACGGGTTGAAATGTTGTTCCAAATAGCCAAATCATGGACACCCGTGCATGTCGAAAGGATCCGTACGACGTCGACGTGGAGAACGTTGGCAGGAATCGCCAGGTGGTGGACATGCTGTCCCAGAAATTGGGACGGTTTAGATTCCAGCATGAGGAGTGATCGGGGCTTTCCGAATACCACTACATGGTACAGCTCCGGTTCAATCCTTTCAAGAACATAAGTCGTTAAAGGATATAGTTCTGTTAGATAAGAAAATACCATGTGCACACCCTTTTCGCCACCAGGACAAGGGCAAAGATGGTCTCAGGATTTTGCCATACTGCGAGTTCGAAGATCACACGTTCCAGTTCTGGTGGGAGTAGCGGATCTGCACTGTCTGCGTCGTGCATCTGTGGGCGCAAGCAAGAGGGCTTTGATTGCCGAATATCAATGACGGCCGTACAAGATGCCGAGAATTGATTGTGAAGGCCCTTCACACAAGGATGGATTTCAGGATTGGAGATTTCCATCTTACTGGATCATCCCCATGCAAAGGGCGAATTACGAGCTCGAGCTGTGTGTTTTTACCCCTCACGAAGTGACAGCAAGACACCGGCAACCAAGTGGTTCAGCAGTGGAAACTGGGTTCGCATTGGCCGAAACTTATACCCGGGCACATTTGAAGCAGTTTCCGAAATATGAGGCTGATAGTCGACCACGACACGTGCGATCGACCACGACGACCGACTCTGTTCAATATTCAAAAGTTCAACCGTGGGAACTTTCGAAGCTTCAACGTTGAACGCCTAAAAAAATATCTGCAAGCTTTAGCCAGGTCAAATAAATGTTCTTTAGGGTTTCTATCCTCCTCGCCAATTGTATATCCGAGACACGTAAAGACGCTTCATTCCCCTTTCCCCTCAATCATGAATCAATCTGGGATAATGACGGAGCTGCATTCCCATCGCCCTCGCTCTTCGCCCGCGCCGACGACCTAGCACCACGCGCCGACGTCTCGACGCCCGTTCCAGTTTCCGCCTGCGTCCCCGGAGACCTGCCCACGGTTGACTCCATCGCGACTGGCCCCGAGCTCCATCGGGTGTTCTAACTTCTCAGACATAGAATTGCCCCGGTAGACCTTGGAAGGACGAACAGGGGCCGTGTACAGGACTATTTTGGCAGATAAAATGCACATCCCTGAAATCGGAAGTACATATCTACTTATCCTGGATGAGCTTCAAATTTCGAGGTCAAACCTGCGCGCTGCATTCGGTGGGAGCACCCTTGTCGAGGGAGATGATCATTTCCAGCCGCAATGAACGAGTTCGCGATCGTATCTTGACGCTAGAACGGGTGCTTGCACCGCACCGCGATTAGAGTGCTTCAATATATCGCAACGGCGGTCATTTTGTTCAACTAGTTTTCTGTGTAGGCGGTAAGCAGGATGTTAGGTCAAATTTATCCCCGAGTGCGGGGAAACAGCACCATTTCATTCAGCTTGCTATTTTCGTCGACAATACAGAGGTCCATCAGGTGTCCGAAGTCAAATCGGGCGCCGTCAGGAGATCCATCCAGTGTATGTACGAGGAATGGTATCGAGAGGACCGGGCCGTCGGTGACCAAAAATAAAGGATTTTCAAATGACCGGCTGAGGTTTGGGGAGGAATCTATTGCGGGGCTGAGACGCTGAGACGCTTCCAAAGAGGGCAGTTTGAATCGAGAATAAAGTTTGACGTCTTCTTGTCCTTCCCCTTTTTGCACTGAGCACATCCCGGAAAAGAAGCATCAAGCATTCGGGTTTTCTTGTTCTGGTTCTCTGCTGCGGGAGTAATCTGGATCAGCTGACTCGACGGTGTAGGCGGAATAGGAAGGAGCGCATGGTGAATCGTTTTAGACGATTTTTTTTTCAGAGCATACATACTTAGAGTGCATGCCCGACCGTGAGGATGTAACCAGGGTTTCGTTTTGGCTCCCAGGCGAAGAATCATTGATCATTAAGGACCCAGGGAAAGCATTCGAGTAGATTTATGTAGAAAACCTGTAGAGGCTCCGACAGGTCGCAAGAGGTCAACTAAACCATTGCCAGCAAGTCGCCGAAATTGGTGCGTTCGTCTTGATTTCGGTAGGTGTATAAGGTTCAAGAGGGCGTGGCGATGTCTGACGATGTGCTAGAAGCGGTGGCTATAGGAATTCCGAATTGCGTGACGCGTTTGAGTGGGCTTCTGGACCAAGGGAGATGACATTCCAGGGCAGAGTGGGGACCTTGTTGTTGACAAAGTTCCGCGAATTAGTCGCGGGTTTTCAACGTAGAAGAGAAAACTTAGGCTGGGACTGTGTTGAAGAAAGACTCCGAACTGGTGGCAGAGCGATGCGCATAGAAAAAGTGCGAAGAGTTGACGTGATTCGACTCTTGAGCTTGCACTTGGATGATCAAATGATAAGCAAAGCGCGGATTGCGCTTTATCGCCATCCCAAAGACCAGAGCTTGACTCGGAGTAGAGCAGAGTTGAGGTTTCGGTCAAGTGGATCGTCCGGGCCGGTTTGATCCGCACCCACAGTTTGTCGCGGGCCGGCCGTGGCGGCCCGGCATTAACCTCAACTGTAACCCAACTTTAACCTTCATGTTAACAGCTCTCGCACCGGAGGCATAACTCATGACCATCGAAACGCTTGATAGATCGAACGACTTGATTCGACTTGTTCGGCTCCCTGCGCTGCGCAACTTTTACCTTTCCTCTGGTCTCAGCGAAGATTCCGACTATCTTCCCTCCTTCCCTGCATCCACCTCCTTCCGGCGCCTCTACAGCCAGCGTCAAGTTCCATCACTCTCCGTCGAATGGCTCGTGACCGCCATACGATCTCGGACGTGGATATCGAGCTCAACGATCCAGGACACCAGTCTTTCCACGAGAGTCTTTCCACGAGACTAGACCGCACGAAGCACACCGAGTTCCTTCCCCACCTACGCCCCCTTACCTTCCGCTTCCGACATTGTGTCTTTGCGCCAGATTCGTCGACAATACAGGCCTTCCTGTCCAGATGCGCGACGCACGAGAATTCCACGATCTTTGAATCGTTCCGGCAGATCTGGCTCGCACCGTACCGAGTCGCACGATCAGGTTCCTCCGAATCCATTCCTCCATTGTTGGACGATTCGGCGATGGCTACTTGTCGGGAGCTTGTCAAACAGGGATTGTCGATTCATGTTACATGATGATTCAGAACTGGATACATGACGAAGAACTGGATCTAGCCTTCAGCAACTAAAAGAAGGTACAAGTTTGTCTCGCTGTTTACGAGAGACTACTTCAGCCACACCTATCTTCTGCTTGGTGTTCGGTTCCATGTGACCGCATCCTTCCGGTCGTTTCAATACTGTACTTCGACCGTGCATAGGGAAATTTTGGAGCCACAGCTGTCGTCAATTTTATGGTGTACTCTCCTCCGTCCATTGATTATCTTGAAATATGCAACTTAAATATTGATCGCCAACTGGCTGGAATATGCAGTCTAATCTTTCCACGGTCACTAGAATAAGTTTTGCTCATTGTGGGACGGAGGTTCTACAAAATTTCTACAGATTCAACCGTGGGAACTCCTTTTGATGGGGCTCTTCTGCTTAAGTTAAAGCGCACATTCGGAGACAACTTGTCGTTACAACTCGTCCAAGCCATTGGCTGTGGTCACTGGCAATATGAACTGCCACCAAAAACCCCAGGCTCGATACCTGCCTCTTAATGAACAATGATTTGACGCTAAATTTCGGAAATAAATTGGTAGGTGAATGAAGTTGGTAATCAAAGTCCTGGCCGTGGTCATGTAATGCTCATTCTGAAGCGATCTTCGAAGAAACAGCAACGTTCAATGTTGGTTGGTTGGTGGGGCGATCAATTGAACTGTGATCGGTCCGGTGCCGGCCCATACGCGTAGTCACATCTGTGACTTCACCCCTTCGTCTCGACTCCCACTCGCAACTTGCAAGCTACTGCAAGCTATTGCGCTGTCTGGCATTTCCCTGTCCCCCCCCGCTCTATTCATCGCTTTTTTTACTGTTAATCCTCTCCGAAATCCTTTCACCCAGCACCAAACCGCACTTTCAGCCATTTTCAGCCTTCCGTAGACTTGCTTTCGACGTAAAGCTGCCCGAAATCTGAAAGAAACTACCCAGGAGCTGGAGTGGATTCGCCCGAGTCACGCAAACATCCAAACATTGCGTTGAGGCGAAAAAATCGTCGATACAGCTTAGAAATCGGGGCAGATATCAACCAACCCGTAGTCCTGCACAATAAATCACGGCGGCGTCGAGCAACGATCCGAAACCGTTATCCGCACAGGACATCGCATGCAATCGCGCCAGGCTCTGTGGCATCTAGAATATTCTTTAGACTGCCATGACTCCATCCCTCGTTGGCGCCGTGTTTGAACGGCCCTCGACGTCTGCCCTTGCGCCCGGTGCATCCGCATCCACTTTACGCAAGGCTCCTCCAAGACGGGGTTCCCGCAGGCGCAACATCGATCCCAGAACAAAAAGAGCGCATTTGCGCGCGCACGGGAGGCGAAGGCTGCGGGAAGGGGTGAAGAACCGCCGGTAGTAGTACCGTCCAGCCCTGCACCACCATCTGTCGTCCCATCGACCCCGCCGCACGTTACCACAGAACCATCACCTTCCGATGACTGGCGCGCGCAGATCAGCCGCGAGAATGAGGCGCGCGTCGGGGCTATGACCGAAGAGGAGCGCGAGGAGGAGAGAAGAGAAATATTGGAGCGGTTCGGGCCAGGAATTGGGGACGTGTTGAAGAAGGTGCGCGAGGCAAGAGCAGCTGGTGCGCAGTTCAGCGAATATTCTATTGTATCGTCTAACAATATGACAGCGCCTTCTTTGAAGACTTCAAATTCGGCCTCAACACCAGTATCTCCGTCTAGCACTCGTCCTGCGAGCCGCGCAGAGAGAAAGCTGCGGTTCGCAGAAGTTACTCCAAGCGATGTGTATGTGTACGAGTCAGCCCCGCCGTCGCCGCGCAAAAAGGCGCTGGCACTCCCGCCGCCAGATCCGAGCGATAAAGAGGTTGTGTCCTTGGGACAGTATAGCGGAAAGGTCGCAGACGAGGAACCGGACGAAGGCACCCCCGAGGACATCCGGCGCCGCTTCTTCCCCTCGGCTCCCGCGCACAACCCCGACCTCGCGTGGATGGACGACACCCTAGTTCAATCTGCCTCCGCCTCCTCGCCCCCACCCTCCACCTTGCGCTTTGACCTCTCGGGTACGCCCATCGCCGCGCCGCTGCACGCCTCACTCCCCACCCACTTGGGCTTGCACCACCACGCGCCTGATGCAGACGGTGTGCAGCGTGCGGGATACACGCTCGACGACGTCTTCATCACATCGCGATCTGGCGTCAGGGCGCAGCGCGCGGCGGGGTTGCGCATGCTCGCGGGTGTTGCGCGCTGGGTCGGTGCGGTCCAGCGGGGGGACGCCGAGCTCGATGGGGCCTTGAAAGTCGCAGAGATCAGTGAGCTAAAAGGCCGGGTAGTAGCTGCGGGCATCGACGCGCTGGCAGAACGCGGCGCCTTGGGTGTGCATGCGGTAGAGGTGGTGTGGGAGTGTGTTGTCGGGTGGCCATCGGGAGAAGAGGCGCTGGATGTAGATATTGAGGCTGACATGGAGGGTGTAGAGCTAGGTGTATCCAACACAGCGTTTCCGCTCGCGCACCTCCTCCCGCAGATCGTCGCGGCTCTGCAAACGCAGACAGAATCGCCGGACTCAGCTTCCCGCATGCGCATCCTCGCCATCCTGCATCGCCTGGCGCGTCAGACGAACGAGATCGCGACGGAGATCGTGGGCACTCCCCACCTGATCTCTGCGCTTTTCCGCACCTTCCTTCTCACCGCGTCTGCAGACGCGTCGGCCGTCCACCTCCTAACCACCCTCGCGTCCTCCACGCGCGCAAACGCCCAAACTCTAGTCGAACCGGCGGACGCCCTCCTCCGCTTCGTCACGACGCTTCCCCCACCCGACCCTGAACTCCTTATCGGCACCCTCACCTTCTACACCGCGCTCGCGTCCTATGGACTGTACGCTCACATTGCCGGCACCACACACATGCAGCTCGCAGCGCTCGCGGAATACGTGTTGGAGAATGATGTTGCGGATCGAAAGTTGTCGTGCGCGTGGGCGGGGTTACTCGAGGCGTGGATCGTGTGCGCGGTGGACCCCCATCGGACGACGCCCGAGCACGAGATAATTTGGAGCCAGGTGGCGGCGTGGGGATGGGCCGCGGACGTGTTGGCACTGCGCGAGAGATTGGGGGTGCTACACGATGCTTGGGGTACGTGGGCGGCGCTGTGGCGCGCGGAGGCGGCGTGGGTCGAGGGCGCGCGGGTGAACGGAGTGCGGACCGGGGAGGCTGAGCGGGCGAAGTGTGTTGAGGCGGTTAAAGCCGGGTTCGAGGTCAAGGATGGGAAGGAGCATCTGGTAGTGGCTGGCGCAATCACTGCATTTGCGCAAGACCTTAACGAAATTGGACGCGGGGGCGCGGGCAAGTTGAAGGCGTTTGGGACGGTCAGCAGGAGGTCGCTGATGGCCGCCATTCGACTTTGGCTCGCGTGCTTGCCTCCAGCTGCAGACGGTCCTTTGTCAGCGCCGCCGTTTAGCTTGCCCTTCGCTCAGCTCTCGGACTTGTGCGCCAAACTCGTCACTCACTCTCTATGGGCTCGCGTTCCCAAATGTGGGCCCGGCTATGTATTCTATAGACCTTTAGCCCGCCTCCTCTTAGTCTACCTCCGACTATCGCAGCGCCTCCCTGACGTCTCGCAGGACGTCTGGATGGCGCAGTCGTTATCGATCCTCTCGCGAGTGCTTACCTGGCGACGAAGAGTTCGCTCTCCAGATCGTGCAGGAGATTCTCGAGCTTGTAACCCCGCAATGGGCGCACGGCCGCGGGTTAAATGTCCCCCAGATGATGTGGGATCGAGGCGGGCTTGCCGTCATCGCGCCGTTCCTCGCCCGCGCCTGTGCAACCGCGCACCGATGTACACATTGGCTCCTTGGTACGCATCACCCAATTCTATCCAGCGCGCAACGACGCTGCGACTACCTGCATCCTCGGTGGCCTTCTCCTCTCGCGACTATGGACTGCCCCTCCCGCGTGATTGGTCCCTTTCACCCTTAGACCATCTCCTGCGCTCGGGGACGTCATCCGTGTTCGCGGAGCTGCCGTCGGGATGGGACGCGTCAGAGGTGGACGTAACGCGCGCAGCACTGCTTTTCACAAAGATAGCCCGTGAGGTTGCTTCACGATTCTCGTTCGTGGATTTCGTGCTCACAAGGGAGGAGGCGGTCTTCGGGTGCATGAAGGTCTTCATGCTGGAGCACGGTCAGGCGCACGAAGACGCGACGGCGGAGGTGTTTCGAGATACGGTGGTTGGTCGATTCATGGATGATTTGTTGGCGCCATATACTGCCTCGAAAGCGACTACGTCGGAGTCAGTGTCCGGACCCCCGTTATCGCCCGTGATTCCCTCCCCACCACCACAGACGCAGCCCGATCTCGAGGAGGTCGCCCTGCGCTTCCTCGGGCCCTCGACACCGTTCTACCAGTACTACACCGACTTTGTCGCGCTCTACGATGCAATCTCGTTCGCACACCCGACCTTTGCACGCCTCCTCCTCCCTCCGACCGCGATGCGCTACGCGCCCGACTACCGGCGCCATCTCTGGAATGATTTTGCGCACGTACTAAGGAGTGTACGCACGGAGCCTGCGGACATCCTCAGCGGTGATATAGGCGAGCATCTGTGGCCCGTTGATACCGACGCGCAGATGCTCGGTGCGTATATGCGCGCGCTGGTCAAGGATGGTGGTGCGGTGCATGGTTTCTTGAGGCTGGTAGCAACGCATCATGTGGCGTGCAACATTTGGCCGGACTTGCGGGAAGGTACGGGCAGGGAGCAACTCGGTGAGGAGCGCGCGGAGAAACTGTTGCAGGCCGTGGTGGATCAGGGCGGGCTGGAGGTGCTGAGGGAGGTGTCAACATACCGGCAGGTGCGGGGTGAGGGTGTAGAATTGCCGCCAAGGTGCTTTGAACTCAGCGCGGAGGTGAAGGTTTCTAGACTGGAGTACGTTCGACGACTGGGCGGCGAGACGGTTGTGCAGCGTCTTGAAGGGCTCTTACGATAATTAATTAATTGTACGCACCATGCCTGGCATGTATGTAGAATTCTTGAAATTCTCCTTCAAAGTTTCCCGTCGGCCGTACAACTCCGACGCACCCAAAGTAGGACTCTCGTTCTACCATCATCCATGCTCCCAGCCAATCTCGACCTGCGTGCACAGCTCGCTGCGGTCGACGCCGCGATTGCCGAGCTCAGATCGCGCCTGAAGGCCCTCGAGGATGTTCGAGGTCCGATTCAGAGGCAGCTGAATCGCATCGTGTATCCAGTCCTCACACTCCCACCCGAGATCGTGACCAGCATCTTCCTTCAGTATCTTTCTCCTCCTGCGGTTTTTACCCCGCGCAAAAAGACTGGCTCCAAGCCAACGCTCCCAGTCCCTCTTCTGCTGTTACAAATCTGCAGGGTGTGGAGGGAGATAGCCCTTTCGGCTCCCGATTTATGGAGCTGCCTATACATAAACACTGGGGACTTGGGTATCGGTAGCAGAATCTGGGATACCGAGGTTGTATCAAATTGGTTTGGTCGCGCAGGGTCTTGTCCTCTCACCTTCAGCCTTAAAGACACATGGCCTCTCACAAACAAGCTCTTTCCCATTCTTTCCCCCCTTGCCCCGCGACTACAGAATCTATACCTCGATACCCCAGACCAGTTCGAGAAACTCGCGGATATTGGACCGTTCCCGATCCTCGAGACTCTCGCAATCTGCCATCCCAATGACGATCCTGATGCGCCGTTGAAAATATTCCCCACCGCCCCTCGACTTCATCACATCCTGTTCAAAAAGCCAAAAACTCCCCGCATGTGGATAATTCCCCCGAGCGTAAAAAAAGTAACATGCGCCACCATGTCCGTAAATGGTTGCATAGATCTACTCCAGCGTGGTCCATTCCTGGAGGAATTATCATGTAACCTTTACCGTGTCAGCACCTCTCACACCAAAGTTATAACTCATAACCATCTCGAAACGCTTCGTCTCTCCGGAAGATTAAGCGGCTTCATTCGACTTTTCCAGCTTCCGGCGTTGCACAACCTTTACCTTTCCCCTGGCTCTGAGCTCGAAGGAAATTTCGATCATTTCCCCTCCTTTCTTGCGTCCACTTCCGTGCGGCTCTTTCACGCCGCGCAGGAAATCTCCTCGCTTGCAGTCGAATGGTTCGCCACGTCCATGCCGGGCCTCGTGGATCTTGAACTCTGCAACCCGCAACTGCAGTTTTTTTCGCGATTTCTTCGGGATGTTAGACCGCGCGAAAGAGCCTCGGTTCCTTCCGCACCTACGAACCCTGGCATTCCAAGAGTGCGACTTTGAGCTGGATGCAGCCATGTTACAGGCACTCTCAACCAGATGTGTCGCGGACGAGAGTACCGCCGTTATTGAATCATTCCGGCAGATCTGGCCCGCAAATGCACATTTCAAGTCGAAATCCAGTCCTCCATGCCTAGATGATTCGATTCTTGCTGCTTGCCGGGAGCTCGTCGAACGGCGAATGACAATTCATGTCGGACCTGTGGACCAGAACCTGGTCGGTGCATACAACCAATGAGGTACGAGCTTTTTTCCCATTCGTTTTACCGTCTGACCTCTGTCGATACAGATACGTCTTCTTATATTTTCTGCCTTGAGACAGTTTGCATACTACTTGCATCCTGCTCAGGGGTCAAGTCGGTTTCTACTGTTATTCGCGCCATCTTATAAGCACTAAGTATGTAGTTAGACCTATAAAACACTAAGGCTGTCAACGTTGAACGCCCCGTTGAATTTACAAGTCCAATTGAATGTACGGTGGTTCAATCGAAGATCATAAGATCACTGGCAGAGTTTGGGTCGATTTGACCTTGCTTAGTTCGAAGCTCGTTGGGCTTCATTTTCAACTTCTTTCCGCCATGTCCTCTTTTGCAGTCGGTCCTCGGGCGTATCAGAACCAGTACAACCTCGCGAATAAAGGCGGCTATTTACGGCTCACTACCGTCTATCGACCCATCCTAGCTTTACCACCCGAAATTTTGGCCGAAATCTTCGTTTACTGTCTCCCTGAATATTCAGGGAGTCCTGATCCCCAGGACGCGCCGTATTTACTCTGCCACGTATGCCGGTATTTCACGGAGGTTGCAGTGTCCACCCCGAGACTCTGGAGCTCGTTGTGCGTCGAGTTTCACCATAACACAGAAAAATACCTCGCTTTCTGCCGGAATGGGGCCGCCATATGGCTCTCTAGGGCGCGGAGCCTGCCACTCTCGTTGCACTTGTACGATGATTGCGGCAGGGAATTTATGTCCTTTCCCTCCCCTGACGATACACTCCTTCCTGCCTTCGTCAAGTTATCGGAGCAAGTGGAGGTCGCTTGCCATCGATGGATGCTCTTGGGCCAATCTCTTCGAAAGTGGGTCCTTCAATGGGAAAGTCCCCTTACTCGAAAACCTGTCTATTGGATCCATCCACCGCGAAGGTGTCATCCTTCACGACGCCCCGAAACTGTGTACTTTGTCTTTCGGCATGTACCCCCCACGAATACAGGTTCCCTGGCACCAGCTGACGACCTTCCATGTCCGCTATATCGAAATTCCCTCCTTCCTTGAAGTCCTCCAGAATTCAACGAACCTTTTGGAGGCTTCCTTTGCATTTTTCACACCATATGGCAATGATCCTTTCCCTCTCCCTGTACCCAATTTCCGACACGCCCGCCTTCAGAGTCTTTCCCTGGACGTGTTCGACTCGGAGGGGCGTGACGAACGAGCGATTCCCATGTCCCTCCTCGGGTCTTTGGAATTACCTGCCTTAAATGCCCTTAGCGTAGCGCTCGATTGGCAGCAATCGGCGCCTGTTGCATTATCACCATTACTATCTTTCCTATCCCAGCCTGCTCTCCAACTTCACACATTGGCACTCTCCTTCCCTCATCCACCGGCGGTGATGGACGACCTTATAAAGTGCCTGGAACAGGCTCCTTCACTCGTAGACTTCAAGTTTCGCTGCCCGTCCCTTGCCGGCATCGACATCCTGTTCGTCCAGCTCACAGGACGCGTCGCCTTGCTGCCTAGGTTGCAGCATCTTTGCCTCGTGTTTTCCCACGATCCTTCTCCTCCTCTGACGGCGTTGACCACGTCGGCTGTGGTTGAAATGCTCTCCTGGAGATGGGCTGCTCTCGGGATCACGCGGCTACAGACTTTTGGGTTGTTGCATGACGCGTACTACAATTCGCCGCCAGCGGCATTTTCTCGACTTACTGAGAGAGGAGTCCGAATTTCGACGGCTAGAAGGGGAGGGTATGCTGCTGGCTGCCAGAAAGACCCAGAGCTCCGATATATTTTGGTAGTTTTCCATTACTCATTCGACTCATGCGCTGTATCGAGCCCATTTCTTGACAACATGCAGATTTTCATGCCCAAATATCATTGCGGAGTGTTGTATTTTTTCAAGGCACAAGTTGTGCCGTCAGTAAAAAACCGGAGCTGTCGACTCCAGCTTGGTAAATATAAGGAGTGGAGCGTCGTGGTGGTGAACAATGTTCGCTTAAAGGAGCGAGTTTTCTTTGGCGATTTCAGCGTCTGAGACTGGCCTAGCCACGTCTACCCTCTGCCAAAGTTGATTTTTCATTCGTTTTCAATATTGCTTCCTGGCCGGCTGCCGCCCGTTGAGTATATATAATTCCTTGAAGCGCAAATTTACTCTTGGTCAACATTTCCACTGCTATCTGAATTTCACGTCGAACCGAACGGTTTACGCAAGTTCAACCGTGGGAACGTTCTGATGGCTCCAGTGATGGGGCGCTTTAGGTTGACAAGTGCATCAAAATAAATTCGTCACCCTAGTCCAGCAGTGCCTTCTACGATATAAATCGCCAGACAACTCACTGGACTCACCACACCACAATGATTCCAAGCGCCCGGCCTACCGAAGCGATGACCAGAATTACTACTTCATATGTAGAAGGCTCCGATGTGTTGACGGTTGAAGGCTCGATGTTTGTCAAGATTCAAGGAACACACACCAGACGGAAATGACAGTGACCTTACTGAATTCCTCATACAGAATCGCAACCGTGTGAATGCAATTTGGTAAGAGCCTGGCCATGAATGATCCGTTGATCATGATGGCCACTGAGCTCCTATCTTCCGTCCTCCCTTCTCTGCAGCACTCGACCTGTAAATCATGAGTCTTGCGAACTCTAGTGCAGTTAGCGTCGCCTATGCGGTGAATTTCCTTGACGCGATCAAAAAACAGTTTCGAAGCCAGCCAGAGGTGTACGGACGCTTCGTAGATATGACAATTGACTTCAACAACCAAGTGTGCGTGTTGTGCTATTGATACCACTATACAGCTCACCTTTCTACAGTCTCGACATCCGTAGCTTGATTCGGGCTGTCGTGCAGCTCTTCCAGGGACATCCTGACCTTATTCGGACGTTCAACGCCTTTTTACCTCCGGGTTACCATATCGACATTGCAACAGCCCACCCTCACACTATTACTTTGGTTACTCAGGGGGGCACGGAAACACTCGGTTACGCGGGCTCCCGACGGGCACCAGTCGCACGGCGACCCCGTGGCAGGACTGGCAAAACCACAGTGCCAGGCCTTAACGATTCGGGGCGGCGAGGAGGCCTTGCGGAACAGTTGAATGCTGAGCATGCGATGCGGATGAGGAAGCACTTGCAGAATCGCGGATGAATTGGATTAATCCGAGATTTTTAGGTGGAATTACTTGGAGCTTTTTTTGATTCAAACTTTTTTTATGTACAGGAATGGACGAAGAGAATTCAGAACTACTCCCGACGGAGAGCTAATGTATTGAGGGAATTTCAGTGAAGTGAAGTGGAATCAACAACCTGAAAGGGTTAGACTCAGCGAAGGATTCGGACCCGGAGTCGTCGGGTGCAAAAGCTTCTTTCCACAACCAAAAAGTTCCACTCCCAATCCTCGACTCCCTCATGCAGAATCCTGTAGACTTTATCATCATGGTCAAAAACCACTATGTGCACCAGTTGAACCAGCCACACTTGTACAGGCGCTTCCTCGATATACTGTACTCTCGGACATCCACCATAACAATGCCAAGTGCGCTTTCGGCCTTGTCAAAGCTCTAAGCCTGACCGAACGACAGTTCCGACGACTTTACCGCCGCTCAGCGCGCGCGTCTCGCGCACCTCTTTGGGGGAGACCGCGTGCTTATTCAGGGGTGGAATAATATTTTCCCGCTGAGCCCCCGTATCGGCATTCCCAGACTTCGGCGAAATCTGACACGCCCCCGGCGAGGAAGATTGAACAGAGGTGAACGCACCCAGCGTGCTACGTAGCTAAGGAAGGACGCACTGCCTGAGTTGAAGGAGATTCGTTCCAAAGTCGTACAAAGTCATATATTCGTAGGAAGGAAGGTTTATTCCTGCGCGCTTGGCTCGTTAACAGACATGTACTGATTCATATGTATGAGTCGGAATTTAAAGGCTCAAACTACAAGTAGGGATTCATCCGCAGTTTTTCGGCCATTTATTGGCGCCCCGGCAGTTCTTTCTCATCGGCCGTTGTTCGAGTTCAAATTTCTCAACGAAAGCTGAATCAGTTCCCGGAGCCTCGACACCTGGGCTACATTTGAGGTAAGTATTTGCAGCGGGGCGGAAATTCCCAGACATTCGAAGGCCGCCTGCAGGGTATGAGGAAAACCAATGAAAAAAAATCCTCTACGATAGTCCCCCGCCGAAGAAAACCCCGCCTGTAAAAAAAAACTTGGGACGCGACGCGACCGAGACGCGACCCTTCTTCGGATGCCATAAGTGCACGTGATCGTTGACCACTTGCTTCCGCCCAACCGCCAACTCGTTGTAACCCGCACTGCTCTTGTGCTACCACAATTCTTGGTTCTCGTTTGTGCTGTATTATAGCCTCCGTTGAACAGCCTCGGAGGCTCGGAGATAGGCAGGTCAAGTGAACGGGCACCAAACAAGATACCGTGAATCACGAACCTTTGGCGCCGCCGATCACTTTCTCTTCTTCCCCTCGTCCTGCACAATTGCTCGTACTCTTGTGGCGAGCTAATCGCGGTTTCCTCGCTGCAATTTACCTACTGGACAATAGGCGGCATAACCCTATCGAATCGGCTTTCCAATGGACGTGGAAGCGGGGGCAGGCGCCGACTCGATTATGAGTCTCGCACAAAGGCCTATTGCAGCCCAGCCCAAGAATACCACAGAGTTCCCTGATCGGACTGATCCCTTATCGGACCCGAAGGTCCTCTCGTCTCCTTCTGTGCGGCCAGGGAGTCCACCACGTTCCATCCTGAACCCACCCGCACCTCCTACTCGCGAAAACTCGCCGCCTGTACCGCGAACCATGGGTCATTCCTGAGGTCGCTACTCCCAAAACAAAACCCAGCACTCCGGCGCCCACCAGCAACTCCCCGGAGGCTGCGCGTCCACTGAATGTCACCGATGCGCTTAGTTACCTTGACGCGGTCAAAAATCAGTTTCAAAACCAGCCAGAGGTGTACAATCGCTTCCTAGATATAATGAAGGACTTTAAGAGTCAAGTGTGCGTGTTGTGCTATTGATATCACGTATCCAGCTAACCTTTCTGCAGCATCGACACCCCTGGCGTGATCCAGCGCGTTTCTCAGCTTTTCCACGGAAATCGTATCCTGATACAGGGTTTCAACACCTTTCTGCCGCTGGGATACCGTATCGACGTCTCCAAAAACCCGGCGGAGCCTCACACCATTACTGTGACAACTCCAATGGGCACGACGACCCAAACCACCGGCGCCTATGGGCACATCCCCCGCATTGCGCGCGATATCCCTGGGCTCGGGCCAAATATCGCACACCCTATGCCATTTGCAGGCATCGGACCACCCGCACCCGTTCTCCCTCCACTAGGCAGTGGCCCTGCGTCGCGCTCGCTCACCCCGCTGTATCATCATCCCCAGCAACACCAGCCCCCGTTCGACCCGCCTCCCTTCCAGCACCATCCGCAGACCACGGCCGCGGCGTCGCTCCTTGGCAACCTTAACAACCGCAACCCTGCTGAGAAGGAGAAGCCGCAGTCGTCTGGCTGAGTTTAACCACGCGATCCAGTATCTGAACAAGATCAAGGCGCGGTACTCGGACGATCCCGAATACATACAAGCAATTCTTGGATATTCTGCAGACGTATCAAAAGGAGCAGAAACACTTGCACGATGTCGGTCCGACTTTTTTATCTTATCTTATCGCGGCTGACCGACCCGTGTCTGCAGTCCCAGGTGTATGTACAGGTGCAGCATCTCTTTAAGGACGCACCCGATTTGTTGGGCGAGTTCAAGGTGTTCCTCCCCGAGATGATTGGAGGACAGGGCGGCCTTGTCATCCTTCCCCAACCTCCTTCCGCGCCTTGGCCAGATCCGTCGATGGACAAGCCAATGAAAAAGACCGCGCAGCCTGTCAAGCAGCGAAAGAAGCGGGTACTCGAAAAGGACATGACGCCAATCCCTCCAGTCAAGACGCTTCCCCGCGTATGTAAACCCTTCTCAATATCATTACTCTACGCTAATGCTGTTTGTGCTAGCCGGCGAAAAAGCCTAAACACCACCACAAGCCCGAGGGGTCTCCGTCGTCCTTCTCTGGCTATGTGGGGCATTCGCCGCCGCCGCAGATGGCCCCTCCGCCGATGAATTTCCAGCATCAGCCGATGGCGCCTCCGATGGGCATCCCGATGATGGGCACGACCTCCGCCGACAAACTCCTGTTCTTCGACCGCGCGAAGAAGGCGCTGGAAAACCGGCAGATGTACGAAGACTTTTTGAAGCTGCTCAGCCTCTTCTCAAAGGAGGTCATCGACATGAAGACGCTGATCGAGCGCACGCGGGATGCGTTCCTCGGGGACGGGGAGCTGATGTCCGAGTTCAAGGAGTTGGTCGGGATGGGAGGAGGGTGGGGACTCTGTCGAGAAGGGCCCGCCCGGGAGCATTCGCACGGGTCCTCCCGAGGCGCTATCTGCCCTACCTGCTGATGATGGCGAGGGTCCCAGCTATCGGCGACTCCCGGAAAGCGTGAGCCCGTTCCTTCCCTTGTTCCGCCCCGTGGACTCACCTGGCTTCTTTCTTTCCGTTTTAGGAAAGCCGCCTCGCGTGCTCGGGGCGCGACGAGCTCTGCCGGTCCGTGCTCAACGACGAGTGGGTCTCGCATCCGACGTGGGCGTCCGAGGACGCGGGGTTCGTGTCGCACAAGAAGAACTCGTTCGAGGAGGCGCTGCACAAGAGCGAGGAGGAGCGACACGAGTACCATGTGCAGATCGCCGCGCTCACGCGCACCATCGCGCACTTTGAGCCCCTCGCGCTGCGGATCGAGGAGATGACGTCAGAGGAGCGGGCGACGTTCCGGCTCAAGCCCGACTTTGGCGGCTCGGGCAAGTGCTTGTATCATCGGATTTTGAAGAAGATTTATGGGCGCGATGGGGGGCTGGAGATTATCCAGGCACTGCAGGACGCGCCGGTAGTTGCGGTGCCCGTCGTGCTCACGCGCCTGAAGCAGAAGGACGACGAATGGCGGCGCGCGCAGCGCGAGTGGGGGCGGACGTGGCGCGAGGTGGACGCGAAGAACTTTTACAAGAGTCTCGACCATCAGGGGATCAGCTTCAAGGCGAACGACAAGAAGAACATCACCGCGAAGCACTTTGTGCAGGAAATCGAGGCGCTGAAGGCCGCGCAGTCGCAGAGTTGGGCGCGCTCGTCGCCGCCGCAGCTCGAGTACACCTTCGCGGACACGCCCGTGCTGCACGATTCGCTCAAGATGGTATATTCATTCTTGGACCACTCGCAGGGGCAGTACAGTGCGCCGGAGCGGAGGAGCGTCGAATCGTTCTTGCGGCGTTTCGTGCCGTTGTTGTGTATGTACCCGGCGGCCGAGTTCAACGCGGCGTGCGGGCCGCTCGACGGTCTGATATTACAGCAGGAGGAAGAGCACGCACAGGCGATGGCGGAACGCGCGGAACACGCTTCCCGGAGCGGGCGCCGCTCCAACGGCAGCTCACATTCCGCGGCGAATGGGACCGGCGTCGCCGCCGGGGACTTGCGCAAAAAGCTGCTCCGGACGGCACAGGAAAAGAACGAGTCTGCCGCTGCGTCGCGTGCGGAGTCGCCTGCCGCTGCCGACGGCGGGGATGTCTGGATCAAGGAGACGACACATCTCAGTGCGCAGCCTGTTAATGGTAGCGCTTCGCCTGGGAAACGACCCTTCTTCGCTAATACGACGTTTTACACACTGCTTCGTTTACTTCAGGTGGGTTCCCGTCCTTCCTTCGTTCACTTGGACATTTTCTCCTTGTGTTGATTTGCCGACCGACCACTAATCCGCCACGTATTATAGCTGCTGTACTCGCGGTTGGCAATGTGCAAGGCCATTGGCGCTAAACTTGCCGAGGAGAAGCACGCGTCGTTACTTGTGAACCCCGTCGCTGCCGCACTGGGGCTGGATGACCCCGCTGGCCCACCGGTCGTGCTTGCCCAGACGGTTCAACCTCTCGGCGCCGCAAAGGACGCTCCCGGGAGCCCGCCTCCGAACGTGGTGTACATGTATCTCCTCGACGCGTGCGAGAAGGTGTTCGACAATGAGCTCGACCAGACGACGTTCGAGGAGCACATGCGGTGGTTCTTTGGCGAGAAGGTGCGTGGATTGGGGAGAGTTATACTCAAGTGATCTGACCGCGTTTATACATATACATAGGCGTATCATCTCTTTACGATGGACAAGCTCATCGCCGCTTTGGTGAAGCAGGTACAGACGATTGTTGGGGACAACAAATGTCAGGAGTTGTGGACGCTGCTGCAAAGCGCGAACACCAGCGCTGGGGACGGGCCGGGGATGAGCGACGCGGAAATTGTACGCTACCGCCGTGAGGCGGAGCGCTACGTCGCGCAGGATGACCCTCTTTACCGGCTTGAATGGGTGCGTGGTTTCAGATTTGGTGCAAAAACTATTCGTTTAAACTGCAGCAGGTGCGCGACACAAAAACAATGCGGGTGTTCCTGATGGGCTTGGAGGACGCGAGTGTTGATGGAGGCGACCGATGGAAGGAGTACGTTACGACATACGTGATGCGCCTCCCGACGGAGTGGGTGCCGCCCGGGCCGGTGGATGAAGATGGCGAGCGAATTCCTCCAAGAGTATTCCTCAAAAGGTGGGGCACCTCTTTCTTTGTGCCAGCGAATGCGGCTGATCATCTCCTTTCTAGAACTCGCCGAAGTGGGAATGCGCGTGCAGTGGTAGTCGACGACGCGATGTCGGTCCGCATCCAGCGGCCAGCGTACAAGCTCGTGTATGAGGCGGGGGCCGAGGACTTTATCTGGTGGCCGCGAGGTCCAACGAGTGGATGGGAAACGCGTGTACGGACGGCAGCTGAGCGCAGAAAGTTGTCTTTCGCGGCATGGTACTCGTCAGTATAATGGTATTACTAGATTTTATTCTGTATTTTTTTGTTGTATCAAGTTAAAGGTGTGAGTACGAGAAACGTTACACATTAAAATTGTGAAAAGTTCATGCTTGGGTGTTGTCCCAGACACTCGTCGCACTGACGGTATCGAGCCACTTGCCCTGGGACCAGTCATTCCAGACCGTGTAGGTCACCTGTTTACTTGCGCCCTTCGCCAGCCAGAAACCATTCTCGGACCAGTAGCCCTGGACCGCCGTTGTCGTCACGTCGAGCCAAACCCATGCCGCGACGGCCTTGGTCGCGGTGACGGTGAACGTTAGCGTCTTCGCGCCGCTCTTGGGCTTGGTGAGCGTGAGCCCGGGGTCGGGGATCGTCGCCTGCGCCATCGTTGCGGGATGGAACACCGCGCTGTGCGTATACGTAGTCGAGCCGGACTTCGCGCTGACCGAGAGGAAGAGCAGTGCGTCGGTCACGTCCACGTTGGTGGAGTTGAGCGTGCTCGTCAGGGTCGGGTAGTGCAACGCCGGGATTTGCGTCGAATTGACGGCGCCGACGGTCACTGGCGCCGTGCCGGTGGATTTTCCGCCAACAGCAATCGCCGCGCCCGCCCAGTTGACCCACGAATACGTTACGGTGCCTGTGACGCTGGAGAACTGGTCTGAGGTGACCCAAACCTGCAGGTCGGACGCGGAGCTAGTGTTGTTGTAGTACGCGTTGATGATTACGGGCGAGAAGATATCCTTGCCAGCGTAGTAGAGCACCTTTTGGCGGTTGTTGGACTCGACGCTCGCCCATGTCGGTGCGACCCTGGAAATACGCGTCAGTAATTAGCAGCCGCACGAAAGAAACGCGTACCAGAGGTCGTTCATCATCCAGTACAGCGCGCCGAGCTGACGCTCCGGTCGTCCCGAACCACGGCGGTAGAACGCGATCTGATGCGCAATGTCGTCCGCCTGCACAACTTGGGTCGACCAGCACCACGCGCTGGTATTAACTCGTCAGTCAGGGGACGTACAGAAAGGGAGCGGCACATACGTGAAATTAGCAAATGGGTCCTTCTTGTTCGGCACGGGCAGATACATCTGGAGTGCGGTGGTCATCTCAGCGATACCTGCGAGCGAAAGGGCATCCGGGTCGCCCGTAGCGCCGAACGGAGTGTGGCGGTTGTGGTTGATGACGACTTCAGAGGGATAATAGAGTTGATCTGCTGGTGCGACCTCGACCCAACTAACGCTGCTCGGCATGCTGTGGAAGCCAAACTCGTCCGCGAAACGGCCCACGGGATAGCCAGTGAGGTCGTAGAATGTCGCAGCATCATAGTTATAAGCGTCCGTATCGGCGTAAAGCGCGTCCGGTCCCGATGTCTCTGTGTAGCGCGGTACCTGAGGCTTCACCGAATTGAAGTCGAGGCTCAGGTAGCCGTGGTACGTCGAGGAGGGAATGTAGCTGATCGAGCGAGAGTTGGCGTAGACGCATTTAATGAGGAGCTCCAAAAATATCTGCTCGTACTGTAGCTGGATGGCACCCGGGTTCGTCGCGTTGTAAAAGAAGAAAAGGATGATTGCCTCTGATTCACGCACGTTAAATCAAGTCTGGATTCTTACAGGACGCAGCTTACCCAACTCGTTTCCGCCGGCCCAGAGCGCGAGACTCGGGTGGTGGTTGACGCGACGAACGTTGTAGTACGCCTCGGCCTCGTAATTGTTTAACCAAGAGGTTGCGTTTGGATATTCTGCATCACTAACTCAGCCTCGCAGTTAGCCGAATTCGTACTAGATTTAATTTGATGTATACCTGAACTCAAATTCAGACCTGCAGTTATATAGTTATATGAGCTAGGGATCGTCTTGGAGAAATAAAGAACCTACCACAACAAAATTCCGGTCCGGTCCGCAATATCGTAAATCCAATCTGGGAGGTATGTGCCGGACGCCCAGACGCGAAGCATGTTCATGTTGGACTGCTGCGCGAGCTCGAACAACTGCGTTATCTTGGTCTCGTTCACGCGTGGCCACAATGGATCCGGCGGAACGAAGTTGGCACCCTTGGCGTAAAACTCGTGGCCGTTGATCTCAAAGTGCCAGTTGGCACCAGGCGCGATGCCCTGAGACGACTGAGTGTCGGTGATGGCCCCGAGGTTGAGTACGATCGTGCGGAACCCGACTGTCTTGGTGACGGTGGTGATGGGCAAACCGAGGCCAGTGATGGTGACGGTCGCGGTGTACAACGTCTGCGCACCCATGCCGTTTGGCCACCAGAGGTCGACAGCGGACGCACTAATCGTCGTGCTACCCGTGATGGTGCCGGTGGATTTTGTGATCCCAGTGAGCGACTGCTGAAGGACGAGTTTGTTGTTCGCGTCAGTTAGCGTCAGCTTCATGCCGCTCTCCGCGACGAGCTCGCCAAAGTAGTCGATACTGCAGTTAAAGATCCACAGCTGAGACTGGTCCGGCGGCAGATTATTCATCTGTCCCTTGCGGTAGATATCTATGAGCGTGTTGCTCGGGTAGACCTCACCCAAAATCGTCTGAACGGCAAAAACGGGCTGCCATGGGCCAGCGGGGACGAGTGATGGAGCCCAATCCCAACCAAAGTCGTTCTGCTCTTTGCGCGCGTATGGTTTGCAGCTGAATTCGCTACTGCTGGTACTGCAGCTGTCAGCAAAGTTATCGTCCCCATCGGCATCTGGGGCAGCGCTAAGTGCGTGGGTAATGTTAACCGCCGAGCCAAAATTGAGCGACAGCTGAGGGCTGGTTTTGCAGGAGCGTAGGATGGGGGTGACGTCGAATATGTACTGCCGGAACATGTTATCGGTGTATCCAACGACTTGATTGCAAAGTTCGATACGACAAAATGTATCCAGACCCTGGAAGACTGAAGACCAGTAAGACCAGAGGAATGTCTTCAACAAATAGACCGACCGAAATGGGTTGTAGCGACGAGGTTTTTGAGTGCAAGATCGGTAAGCGGAGGCGAAGTGTACGTCCAGTTCTGAAGGGTCACCCAGGACTGTTCGGTGTTGTTGGTACCGTATAGAGGGTCGCCAATGACATGGGCCGCGTAGAGGTCGATATACTGCTGCGAGGGGACTGTAGCGGGAATAGAGATGCTGCCATTCTGGCTACGCAACGTCCAGCCAGAACCTGTGAGGTCGGTGACAAGCTGCGCGCTGGCAGACGCGACGAAGAACGCGAGCGTCCGAGACCACATCGTCACGTAGAGCGAACACCATCGAGTTTTTCGAGTCGAATGTTATAGCCCGAGGCAAGGTAGGAATGTATCAACGCCTGACCGTTTTCCACATGCATCTTGAACCCGATGATCTGGCCGCGGCCATGGGCGACCGCGAATTCGATTTCATCGCGGAGTTCCCAAGTTCAAACACATAACGGGATCTTCGGTGTCAAGTTCCTGATGAGAGGCAGATCGGTCCCGAAAATATTCAACTAGGCAAGTGACAGTTTCATACTAATGGCATGCGAAATATGGACCGGAAGCTACAGTCTCAAACGACATACCTATACTTACTGCTGGCTTGAACGAACAGAAATGCACGCAAGGGTCGTCCTCAAGTACTTGGTTGTTCTGAAAACGTCCCCATCCCTGGTTGGCTGCGGAACTGCTCGCGTCGATGTGACGTACTAGTAGGAAGGACCCGAATCATAGTAGGCCCCCGGTCACTCACCCAAAACCAGCTCCGCCAAAAGTTCAAAATTCTGGTTGATTTACCTTACGATTTTTGGGCTCCTGGTCGTTGATTTACCTTACAGCGGAGCGAGTTTGGCCGGCAAAATTAGCCGAAAAAAATGATTTTTTGCCCAGGCGCGGATTTGGCGCATTTCCAGGCCGTTTCGGTGCGCCCGGCTGTTTTCAACCCGTTTCCAGCTCTACAAGTGAAGTGATGAAAGAAAAATCACAGTTCCATCCGCTCCTGTGGGGTATCTTGGTCAAAAAAAAATCTCCCGCGCGGAGCGCGATTTACCTTATAACGGAGCGAACCTCCTGGATTCCTGGATGATTTACCTTACGGGAGGGAGCGAAAAACAGCAATTTTGGGACGTTGATTTACCTTATGGCGGAGGGTCCTAGGGCTGAGTGACCGGGGGCCTATCATAGTCGTACGTTTCATCTCATTCTGTCTTTGTCGTTCAAATAAATAAAAGTTAAATAAATTCCTGAGCGTGGACCGCGTTCTGTCGCCAGTCAACAACAGCACGGAACGCGACCACACGAGCACTTGATCATACGTTCCATAAAATTTGAGTAACGGACGCGAGGCCAACGCCTATACCGAAGTCGCGGTCTTCTCGCCCCTCTGGCTGCCCTTCAATGTCGAGTCGCTTCCGCTCATGCTGTGCCCAAGGCCCACGCGCACGACGATGAGCGTCGGGACGATGTTCTTGAAATGCAATTCGATGAACAACGATGCAGGGAGTCAAAAGCTTGGAATATACGTACGAGGATTTGTGCCATACCACCACGGAATACCCGCCAGACCGTCTAGGAGCGAAGGATTAATTTATGAGGGCTGGTGCAGACACAGAAAACGCACGGGAGGGCTGATGGAACGCAAGATAACATAAACTATGACCCAGGCGCACAGGATCCCACCAGACTCCAATCTATGCGAACAGGTCAACATATTGTTGGGAAAGTAAGATAAAGCGACGTACACCATGGCAGTCGCAGTGTTGTACCGTTCCAGAACCTGGCGGTGCATGCCTGCGATCTGTGCCTTGCGGCGCGTGAACAAGATCCGTCCAGCTGGTAAGGAAGGGAAGGGTAAATGACTGAGAAGAAAGCGCCAGATGGTACGCACCTGTGAGCCCCACGAGGACGATGTTCGTGAGGACGCTTAGTGCGAATCCAAAGCGCAAGTCAACAGTCGGGCCTGCTGCGGTTGGGTAGTCACCCTCGTATGCAGCGAGGTAGCTCAGGACTGTTGTGGTGGGTTAACAGAGTCACAGAAAGACCAAAGGTGGAAAACCCACTCGAGGAGACAAACAGCAGAATGGCTGGTGCAGCAACGGCATAGTAGTTCCGTTCCCACTGTGCAGTTCACATAAACACACGAATTCTGAAAGATTTGAAGATACGCACGATCAAGAAACAGCGGTAGATCTTGAAGTTGATCAAGGTGTCAAAGCGTGAATAGAGGCCATGAAATTCAGGTACGCACAAGCATGCCGTCAGTGACGATGCTAATGCAGGTGGAGGTCAGCAAGGCATCCGGGCGACATGGATTCCACCACGCACTTGTTGGTGACGAGAAGAACGTCCTCGACAAAGTTCAGGGCCAGATTTTGCGCCGCCGCATTTCTCGCGAGCGCAGAATTGGAGGCAAATTGCCCCTCCACGGCGAGGTACAACACGTCGAATGCTTTCTGGCTCGCCAATATCCGCGCAATGAATTGAACAGTTGCAAGCAGGAACATAAGGCACGTCGCGATCAGGAGAATGGGCCCTCCTGCGGCCCGCCGACGGACCAAAAGGTTCAGGGCAAAGGCGACCAGCACCAGCAGAACCCCTGGACCTCTCGCATCAGGCCAAGTCGCGCTCATTCACGTATTTTATTAACGCACCATAGAAGAGCATCTCGGTCTACCGTATCATAAGCTTCCGCTGTGCTCATTGTGAATTACTACGCACCAATGTCGCATTCAACTCCGCCGTCGCGATCTCCCAGAACTGAGAGAAGGTGCTCGCCGCAATAGTGTAGTCTGCCATAGTGGACGAAAGAGAAAAAGGAATTCGCGAACGGCGAATACGAACCAGTCGCTCAGGAAAGGGATCTGGGGAAAGGAAAGGAGAAGATGGGCCGTACTCAGCCCCAATGACTTTAAGCATTGGTTTGAGGTGTGATCATCAAATGTTGCATCGTTACCGTGCATCAAGTCTTTTCATATAATATTGTTGATGGTGGTGGCTTGCCAGGCTTGGCTATATCTAACACTGTGCTGGGGACAACCAGGTTATTGCCATCGTTATTGCCCGTAGAGTAGTCCTGGTCGACAAAAGTGCGTGGATCAACTGCTCAGAGTCTTGTGTGAAACAAAAAAAAGACCCCCCGAGGTGTTTTCTCCAGCAGTAAACTTGCCGCAGATCCGGATTCCCCTAACTTGATGATCGAGTCGCACTGCCGCTTGCGCCGTAATGTTTCACGCCGATTTTGGGAGGTGGAGGTTGGAGGTTGGTGTTAAGTGAAGTAGTCGGCAAAACGAACCCCATTTCAAAAAGTTGAGCCCTGGATTCAGCAGCGGGATCCACGCGCGCTTAGGTAGTGTTGTTGGCAGAAGTCTGCCATTCTGCCATTCCGCCCGGCAGAATGGCTGGCAGAATGGCTCAATTGAGGTTGGACCGGCAGAATTTGGCAGATTTGGTCACAAAATAGCAGAGATTTTACCATTTTGATGTGTTTCAGTGCCAAAATAGCGAGCACCAAGTTCTCCGTTGCTATTCTTCAACTATCTTCCGGTGAAGGAATGATTTTGAGTGGTGAGACATCAGAACTTATCCGTGGGAAAGTTGAAAAGACAACACCCGAATAGATATAATACCTGGTTCCCAGGTCTGGGTGGTCCCCAGAGATACCAGAAGGCTGTTATCATCTACTGGGAGGCTATTTTAACTATTTCTAGAGGGCTGATAGTCGGAATAATCACAACTTTGCCAAAATTCACTAAATTGATCTGCCAATTCTGCCGAATTCTGCCACAATTCTGCCGTGCCAATTTGCCATTCTGCCTGGCTTGATTGACTCGAAATAATTCTGCCCACAACACTACGCTTAGGCCTGCCACGGCAACTATGTCCATCATTTTTAGCCGAACGCGTCCCCGCGGATCGCCGGAACCAGCGCATATAAGAATTTCCACTCGCTCCGCGCACGGCCAGAGAATTTCAATAATTTGTTGTGTACAGGGACCTCTAGTTAGGTACATTTGGGTTCTTAACGAAGAATAACAAGTAAAGAACGAAGATCATGACGGAACAGCGAGCAAAGTGCCAGAAGACGGCGGTCGCGCCAGCTGCCGACGGGGCGGAAGATAACTCTCCGCCTCTGCAGACCCCGGCGTTGGGAAGAAGTAAGGCGCCTCGTATGGCTGTGTTCGCAGCGTTTGCGATCTTTTCGGGGGCAGACGATGCGCTGACAGATCCAGCGACTGCCGCCTGTCTGGAGTGTCGGGCGAGCTTCCCACGTCCTCCTCCGTCGAGGGCGACATTGAGATTAGTGAAGATCTCTTGGACATATCGCTCTCGTGCTGGGACCGTCTCCTGTGCAAAAGCGGGCCGAAAAGTTGAGATTTCTTCTTCTCAATCACAGGAAGCGATGCAACTGGAGAAGAGGATGAGCGAACGCGCAAGTCGTATGTACTGATACACTTACGCGATCCACTGAAGGAACTGGGCGTCCTGGACTTTCTGCGATGCAGAAATGATAATCCCGTTGGCGCATTATCAAGAGAGAAATCGAACGAAGCGCCGCGCGGGAGATGGAAAGAAGATGGTCTCTCCCGCGTATTCATGACCGTATCATCCGCAGAACGTTTAGTGTCAGAGTGCGATATATCCCATGGGGACGGCGATGGGGGAGTCGACTCGGACCGCCGGCGACGCAGTACAACCGTATTCGGGAATTCCGGTCGGTCAACGTGCTCAGAGGTCACTTTGGGCTCCAAACTTCGTGGCTTGCGTGTATTCATTTCAGACGTGGTGCTGGAAGACTCGGAGCTCGAGGTGCTTGCATGGCTGAAGATGCTAGAATCGGTGGTCGAAGAAGTGTGTCTCCGTTTGTGCCTTGACTCTCTCGTACGTCGGCGACGAATCGTAGAGGCGACTTCCGCGCCAGTCGGATGATGAGGGAAGAACAAACGAAGAAATGTCGACAAAACGCTCTTGGATGAGAGTATCTGTAAGCGAGAGGGAAAGTTTGGTGAAACAGTACTAGTACTCACCAGCGTGAATCCAATCGAAGCATACAAGAACCCAGCAAAAGCGAAAAGCATTCCTCGAAGAGCATCCATGGTGGCGGCGACTGTCAAAGCCAACAGCGAGGATCCAACTGCGCGATTGGGTCCATATTTAAATCGACTCGGTGATGTGGGTCGTCAACTGGTTTATGCCGGAATGGTACAGCCAACATCACCGAAACGCAGTTCTTGTGATTCATTATATTCTTTTGAAACCCAGAGCTGCGCGGAAGCGGGAGAATCTCTATCAGAGCAAGGGTTCAAGGGAACATCAGTGAAACCGGCGATTTGAAGATGACATGTTTTCGTAAGGCTGATTATGAGGCCTAAACATTGTGCGCTAAATCTCCATAGTGAACCAGAGCAACCAATATTTAAGCCACTCCACGTTCCTTGGAATATTTCTCGACCTCCTTCCTCAGCGTGTCCCTTTGAATCATGGTTCGTTCCATAAGGTCCTCGCAACCATCCAAATCCTTGTCCGCACCCTCCCAAACATTGACCATCTCGTCCATGACCGCCATGAGCTGGTTCGGGAGCCAGGTAACGATAGGGCTCCCTCCAGTTGCCGTCGGATGTGCCGTCTTCTTTAAAATATACTCGCGAGTAAAACACCTAGGGTTCTATAATTGAGCGTGCACCGAACGTGTCAAGATCATGACTTACCAGTGACGCCACCTGAAGTCGCGGACTTGGTTCAAGATCCGCAGATATGCACTGCTCGAATCTCTGTCAGAAAGCGCGTACTCCTTGATACCGAGGGCGCGGGATCGGTTGTAGACATATTCGAGGAAGTCCTTATGGTTACCGGGACGATACGCCCGGAAATCCTTGAGGATTTCGGTGAGCGGCGTAGAAGGCATGGAAATCTGGAGAAAGTTATCGCAGAGGGGGATCATGCTGTCGTTCGCCCCGGATTCGCCGCGGAAGGACAACGGTTCGTCCGACACACCCTCGTAGATAACACCATTCGGGAACATCGACTGCTAATTGGTGAGGGAGGGAAAAACGATCGTCTTCGTGACGCACCTGCGACGTGATGCCGAAAATGAAGGTGCGGAAGGAAGTATAATCGTTCGCTCGGGATTTATCCCACATGGTGTCCATGACGGAATTGACGACGGTCATGGCCTGTACGATGGTCTCGAGCCCGTCGATGAACGCTGGGCGGTCGTCGGAGGCGCAGGCACTGAGGCACGACACCTACGCCAGCAATTAAGGGACCAGAGTTTCGAACCATATCGACGTGAACCAGAACGAAACCCGCCTCGGACGAAGATGGGTCAAGGCCACACTCGAAGGCGCGAATGAGTCGGAGGTTGGAGTACTCAAGGCCCTTGGTGGGATCCGCAAGACGGTAGTTGTACAACGCGTAAGACCCGGCGTACCTGGATAAAGCGTAAGATTCCGCGTACAGTTATAGAGCGCAAGATAGGGCGTACTCCATAAATGGTTTAAAACCGGCGCTTTGTGGTCCATGAGCTATGAAAACTTGTGCAAACAGAAGCGAGCTCACATTCCAGCGCACCGAGAAATGGGCAAGGATATGTTCTTTGGCAAAATCGGACGACCAAGACCATATGGCTCTCCCTTCATAAACCTCTCGTGACAGGGCTCCAAGAGGTAAGCTGAGGCGAGGAAGGAGTAGTCCCGATAGAGGGCGTTCTGCAAGGGCAGGTTCTCCTGCATACTTTTCGATAGCCCAGGTAAGGTCGGGCAGTTCTTTCAAGACAGCGTCACCGAGGGCGCCTTGCGCAAGCAGTCCTGGGGTGCCATCGAGTTTCTTAATGGGCATGCGAGTGAGGAGAGACTCCAGGGGATCGAACTCCTCAGGCAAGTTGACGATAGGTTCTGCCCGAGGTAGAAATCCTCGCGTCGTAGAGACCGCGAACGCAGGGATTTGCGTGTCTTCGGGACGAGTATCGTGAAGAACAGTAAAAGTGCCGACGGTCATGTTGAGGAGATTATGGAGACTATCCTGAGCCACCTGCTTTTATAGGGTTTTGGAAGGCCCACCCGCCGGCCGATCAAGTGAAAGTGAAACCTTCCACAGCAGATGTAATGCCAATAGGGGCTCCATATTGTCAAATGACTTGAGGAGGCTTGGCAAAATCGTCCCTAGAAAGACAAGGAACTGCGATGAGGCCCGACAAAGCGGGCCTCTGTGGCCCGAGTTCGACGGGCCTCCGTCTTCGCTGCGCAAGCGGTCGCCAGCCGGACGTTGACCCGGTCATGGAGGCCCGAGTCTAACGGGCCTCGGTTGCTTGTGATCGTGAATTGTCGCAGCTTGCATCATAGACTTTCATAATTCCGTGTAATTCCGTGTGGTTATTCTTTGCGACCGGGCGGATCCAACTTCTTCTTGCTATCGGGGTAAGTCGAGCTTGCGCTTTTTTGAGATGGAGGTTGAAGTCAAAAGATGGGGTTGTTAGGTTTCGATCTTTCAGCCAAATATTGTGCCGAATGTTCCGTTCTTCTTTACGCCGACTGCCACTCCATAGCCTCGCGAAAAATATTCGATCGTTCTCTGTAATCCTTCCTGAAGAGCCATTCATCTACGGGGTTTCGCACATCAAGCCTCGCATTGTCCCAGAGCATATTCCAAGACCTCACTACGCTGGTGGTTCTCCCACAGTCATCCAAGATGTGGACGGCAAAGTTCAGTTGGGCGGAGATGCAGAGAGAAGTGTACGAGCCGCTGCAAAGCTTGCCAAGAACTGCCAGAGAGTTTGCGGGAACTCTAGTCAAGGTAGAGCGATTTGCATGCTGCGCAGAGAACTGAGCACTCCGCAAGCCTGGCGTCACTACCAATGAAATCGACGCCGCTGTCCATGAGTACATCCTTGCGCACAAGGTATCCTTCCCCGTTCTCCGATTTTCAAAAAAAGTCTTATAAATGTGTAAAAGGCATATCCTTCCCCTCTCCTCTATTCTGGTTTCCCTCGTTCGATTTGCACTAGGTGGTCTCTCTCCCGGTCTCCGTTGCTTTCCATCTTATCTCGTCCAAGCATCAATAATATTCTCGCCCATGGCATCTCAGACGAGTAGGAAATTCCAGGGGACGAAAAATCGGGCTAACAAATCTGCTAGTCGACCCCTAGAGGACGGCGACATGGTCTGCATCGATGTCACCGTATACTTGAACGGTTACCACGGGGACACCGCGCAGACGTTCCTTGTTGGCGATGTGGTACTTTTCCTCCAGTTTCGTCTTTTTAAAATCAAATATTATGCTCTCAGGATGAGCCCGGAAAAGAACTCGCTAAAATAACTAACTCCGCCGTCGAAGCTGGGATCAGCGCCTGTGGCCCGGGCAGGCACTTCAACGGCATCGGAAAAGCTATTCACAGCCTAATCAAGGCCACCAGCTTCTCCATATCTCCACACTTTACGGGCCACGGAATCGGGACGGTCTTCCATCGCAAGCCTTGGATTCTCCATGATCGTGCGCATACTCTTATTTCTTCCATCCTAATCTAACTTCACAACAGTGAATGACGAACCGGAGGTTATGGTACCTGGGCATTGTTTCACTATCGAGGTACGTTCTTTTTTAGCGTCGATGTATAGATTTTGACTCGTGCAGCCTTGCATAATTGAAGGAAAGACTCCGACCTGTTGGATATTCCCCGACGGATGGACGGCATCGACAGAGGTATGGACCACAGGAGCGGCTACGCAATTACTCAATCTCCTTCCAGGATTGTGCACGCAGCGCCCAAGCGGAGCACATGGTCCTAATAACAGACGCCGGCTACGAAGTACTCACTCGGTAAATTTATCTATACAAATACAATAATACTTTTGCGGCGACGTATGTACAATTATTACTGCCCCGGCGACATGATCCGGTCCTGCAGGAAATTCGCCAGCACCTGGGTCAGATCGACCCCAGTCGACCCCAGAATGGGGTCGCTCTTCGCGATCACCGGCTTGGATTTGTTCAACAACGACTGCAAGTCCGAAGCCATCTCCCCAGTCACACCCCTGCGCAGTCGATCCGCGAGCGACAATGACGCGCGCGGTGCCCGCCGCTCCTCTCTCCCGGCGTCAGGCTGGTCCTCCGTCTCCATCTCGTTGGTCGAGTTGACGTCAAAGTCGGGCTTGGACAGCCACATAGCGAGCTGCGTAACAGCGTAGATGAGGAGCGCCTCCAGGTTGCGCCGTGCGGTGCTCACGCCCTGACGAACGTCGAGCGAGTACGTTCCGGGAAGAGATCCTACATCGGCGAGACTTTGGCCAGCGGGTCGGTTCACAAGGTCCCGTAAGACGTCGAGGGTACAATTCCCCAGCTCGAGGAGTGTGCCCATCGAAGCGGGCTCGCCGAGAACGACCTTCGAATGCTGTGGAGATTCTTCGTGAGCAAAAGTGATGAAGTTAGATAAATGTCGACTCACGGGTACGACCAACGCTTCATACACCGGCCAGTCATCCTTGTCGCTCGTCAGGACGGTGTACGCCCTGCTTATGGTAACCAGCGTCGAAATGATGTTACTCGAAAGACGGAACAGTCGATGGACCAAATGCGCGACAAGGGGCCGCTTGAGGGGGTCAACCGACGGTGGATCCTTGTCGAGAAGTGTGCGCTCATTAACTGTAATCGGTTCCAAGAGGCTCGCCAAGTGGTTCGGGTGCGTAATGGCGTAGTTGAGCTGCTGCAAGAGGAGTAGGGCCGGGGGAGAGAAGACATGCAAGACATTCGCCACGGCAGCGCTGATATTAGGCGCTGATGGTGCGCTCTCGGCAATGGAGTAAAAGATATTCACCACTTGCTCGAGTTCCTCCAGCAGCGGCAAATTTATCGAGTCCCCGATGGTCCAAGAAAGCGTCCTGCTTATCTGCTGGCCATAGAGCTGAATAACACCACTAGCCTCAGCATCAAAGTAATGGTTATGCCGTCCCAGCGCCGTAACGACACCAGAAATGATACCTAGCATGGACGCAGTACGCACTGTGCGCTGGGCTACGCTCTACTGGCATCTCCGGAAGGGTTACATCCACCATACCAGCGCTGATAGCAGCGCTGAGGGAGTTGTTGCTATAGGCTGTGAGGACGCCTTCGCTTGCGAACCGTTCAGCGGCGGACGGGATGCCAGCGAGCGTCATATGGAAGAGAAGGATGTGTGGGGAATAGAGGGGTTGCTTTCGGGCGAGAAGCAAAGGGAGGTCGGATAAACCGACGAGGTCAATGTGGACATAAAGATCCAAACTTGCTCTGATGACGTCCGTCTCTTGACACCGAGTGAGCCACAACGTTGACGACGGATTGATGTCTGGCCGAGTGCATTGCTCGAACACGGAGACTAGGAATTCCATATCCCGATCGAGCTCCACGTCCAACCGGCTGCGCGCTGAGATGAACACGACACGGAGCGCGTCGATAACCAGCGCCAGCGTAGCATCGATCATGGAAGCGATCTTGAGCCGTTGATCAGCGTTCAGAGCCTTGGCCCGCCGTCCCAGCATTCCAGCGTTTTTGGCGCAGAAATAGAGGATCAGCAAAAGCGTGCGGTGGAACGGGACGGAAATGGCGCCCAAAAACGATTTTGATGGTGGCTGTGCTTCGTTTAGGATGATGTTGTGAACGTTGTGAACAAGCTCGACGAAAGATTCTACTTCAACCTTCTTGTCAGTTGCTGTTGAGAACCAGACGACTTCGAGGACCGCCAAAAGGAGCGACAGCCTCGTTCCATGCACAGTCGCCATCATAGTCCCCCGACCGCCTTTCAGCGGCGATGTCGTAGGACATGGAGGCTGCGCTTGCCATCAGGGTTGATCCAACGGTAGCGTCACCGCGCAGATATGGAACAACCTTACGCAGTAGGAGCTGCCATGAATCGGCGAGGGCCGTTTGCGAGTGCGACAGGGAAAGATTCATGTTGACCAAATGAAGCTGAGCGACGAGTGAATTATGATGATCTGGAGTGGTTTTATGCCGATATGCGTGTAATCGCGTCCGGAAGAGGGTCATGGAGAAGGCAAAATCGTCTCCAAACTCGCGCTCCTCCAGAGGCTGCGAGGAGCGCACCTGTTCCAAAGACAACGTGGGAAAATCAGTCTCGAGATGTTGCGCCAGCTGGTCGTAAAGTGTTGGGTCGTACGAGCTCGGGGATGCCTCTGACAGAAGCTCGCTCAGGTCGTCCGCCGATTTGAAATGCAGTTCCATCTTCGAAAAGCTCGGCGGCTTGGATCGCGCCGCCTCTTTGCTAATGAAGAAATGAATGCCGATGTCGTGCGCGACAATTTTGAGAGCATAGGACTTGACGAGCGTGCGGTACGCGTGCATGGAAATGACCTCATGATGCGTTGAGCGTCGGATCCCGTCAACGTCATCGAAAGAGTGCGTGTCGTATTCAGGAAGGGGACCCAACTCGGAGCAAGCGACCATAGAGATGCGCTCCCAGAAGTCCGAGCTTTCGCGCAAGGGCTCGAGGACACCCCGGTGCTCCAGTCCGTGCTGCCACACCATTTCCAAGAAGCGCAAAACGGCCGCCAAAAGCTGTGGGTTGGACTCCCACATTTCGTTCCATCCCTCCAGCATGCTCGTCGCGACATCCAACGCGCTGTCGGAACTTCTCCTTCCGACGCCGGCTTGTCCGAGATCGCTGCTGGCGCCTTTCCCTTGCCCTTGAACTGCGCTGGGGTCCTAAACTGTCCGACGACGAAAAGACTGCCGAGCGCGGGCTCCCCGCCGACGGCGAGAGAGATAAAGTTCCACACCGCACTCCGGAGCGCCATCTCGTCGTACGGGTGCTGGATGATCTGCACCAGCGACGCCACCGTCCCTTCGGGGTTATTGAGATGCGCCAGGATCGTTGGTGGGGAGGGCGACACCATGGAGAAGGATGTACACAGCGCGCACAGGACCCGCATCGCCTCGAGCGGCACCACACTTCCGATGCTCCGACTTTTTACATAAAGCGCCAAAACATCGATGGGATCCGTGTGAGAGTCGCGCGAGAAGCTGCCCCCGGAAATGCGAGCGCACAGAGATTGTTCGAGGAGACACTGTCGGCTGGATGCGCGCGATTTGATTTTGATGTTGAGCACAATTCGCGCGAGACGGAGGTGAGCCGCCAAGGCGAATATCAGGCGCCGCACGTCACTGAGAAGCCGCGAGTCGTACAAGGACTCTAAGTTGGAGAGACCAGCGGTGATGGAGGAGACCATGGGGTTGATGGTGGATGTTGTGGCCTTGAATAGCAGCAAATCTGCGACCGCCTGCAATAACCGTGCAAAGGGAAAGGTCTGATGGAGTTTATTGAGTTTATTGAGCCAAGTTGCGATTTAAATGTAACACTCAAACGTACCGTGGTTGTCTCGTCAAGAACAGGAGGACCACACTCCAGAATATTGCCGTAGAGGGTCATAACATGTCGGCCGATGTCGAATCGCTCGGCCTTTTGTGTGTACTTCCATCCGAGATGCTCTACCCAGATTTCTGTGTGCACGAAGCGAATGGCACGCAGCAAAACTTCCTCCTTCAACTGCTGCAGGTGCGGGTTGTCGGGTAGAATCGACGAAGAGGCCTCCAGTGCCAACTGCTGCACCAGGTTGAGCAGCGCCAGCGTCATGGTATACCGCCCGCTAACCCGCTCCGACGCCAGCGCCACCGAAGCAAATCCCACGCTCCGATCCGCACCGAAGAGCGCCGCCGTAGATCGCACATACAGCCAAACGCGATGGGCGTATCGAGGCAGCGCCAAAATCGCCGACAGCACGCTCATGGCGGAGGTAATCAGCTGCGTGCGATACCGATCATTATGGCGCGCAGACGACAGCGACTCCTCGAGGATCATCGTCGTGAGCTGCACCAAATCCGGCGGCTGCGCCTCCGTCATCGTATGCGCCACGACCGGCGCACCCGCCTCCAACGCCTGCATCAGCTGCTCCGCCTGCGCAGGATTGTCCTGGATCAGACTGCGCACAAGATCAAGCGCGTCGGTGATGACCGTCTCGTCCACCCCGCCCCCGTCCATCTCCACCCCCGCGTCCTCCAGACGGAGCGTAACGGTCTGTTGCCCCGCCCCCCCGCGCGGCGCGAACGACACGTCCTGGTACCCGCCCCCGCCCGACTGCATCCGGCGCCGGTTCACGTAGTCCGTCAGGACCTCGAGCACGATCTTCCACCCCGAGTGCGTGTGCTGCCAGCACACAACCAGGAAATCGGCGCCGTCGCCGCTGAGGAGACGCCCCGGGGAGCCGGCAGGCAGTGTAGAGCCACCGGGGAGACGAATCTGGCGCTGGTTGGCGTAAGTGAGTCCGATCGGGGTATGTGGATGGCCGTAGCGCTCCGGCTGGCGCTCGTAGAGGGCGTGTGGGCCTGTTGAGGCCGCGGTCGGTACGATTTGGGAGAACGTCGAGAGGGTGTCGAGGTAGTAGAATACATGGCGCGCACACGAGTCCCGCACGGACGCCTGCGATGCGGGTCGTGTTTGTGGTCCTTCTTGCGTGGAGCACAGGGGGTCAGTGTCGAGGAAGCCGGCCCCAGTCATGGCTCGAAGGAGGCGTATGAGAGGTTTGAATTGGATAGGGAAGCGCGCGCGGGAAACATCAAAGACGGCGCGACGCGCTGACGAGACGTGCCAGTCCGATTCCCAATATTGCGCGCATATTAATGCCACGGACTGGCAGAAATTGGTGAGTGAGTGTCCGGTGAACGGGAGGTTACACACCTTGCTCTCGCTGCGTCCGAACAAGGCTATCCAGACTTCGACAAACAACTCAAATTCAGGAATCGTTTCGACGGGGGTAAGCTCCACTATGGCGATGAGGAGGCCTAGCAGAGGTTTTAGAAAGAGGCAGCAGAGGAAAAGTTGGGCATACCTTTGATCACCGATCGGTACGCGGTGGCGTTGGGGTCCGTTACGGTGGAAGCCCTTTTCCACGCGACCGACGCTACGAACAACGGCGTGTTCGTCAACAAGCTGAGCAGCAGTCCAAACAAGCCGGCACTGGGCGCCAAACACGTTCGCGCCATGACTACGTGAACGGGCTCGCGGTCCTTCGAGTACGCGCGCTGCAAGTGCGGGAGGATGGACTCGAAGAACGGGCGGTGCGTGTCGGGGATTTCTTCAAGCTCGGCCGCCGCCGCCGCAAGCCGCGAAAGGACAAACGCCCATGCGATATAGACGCACGCGTACTTGCCATCGTCGTGCGAGGTAACGAGCTCGTGTATGCGCTGCAGCGCACTGGGAGACGCCGTATACACATCCTGACCGGCCGCGAACTCGACCACGCTCGACGGATCGGCCAACGTCTCGAGCTCGAGGACCTCGGTCATGATGAGTGTCCACATCGCGGCGATGTTCCTGGCCCAGCTGCGTGGCCTCTTCGTCCAGGAGAAGGGACGCATTGAGCTGAGAGGATCCGAGGCCGGTGTCGTAGGCCGCTTCGAAGATCGTTGCAACGATGGTTCCATCGCATTTGACGTAGTCCCACATCGTCGCAAAGAGGACCTCGAGGAGCACGAGCTGCTCGGCGCTGTTTTGCTTCGCTTCCCGCGCGGCCTCGCGAGGATTGCGCATCATCGTCTCCGGGACGCGTGCGCGGGTCTTGCGCGTGTACTCGGTCACGAGCAACTCGGCGAATTTGGGCCCATCGGGGATGAGGGTCGGAATAAACGTCGACGCGAATTCGCAGAGCGGGTCGTCGGGGTCACCCATTGCGCGTAGCAAGGGGAGGAGAACTCTCAGAACTGGACAGCCGTTCCGAGAAATAGAACGGTGTTATGGCCACAAGCAACTCGTCAACAAGGGAAGTATCTTCTTTTGCACCGAGCGTGGAGGGCAACCCCTTGTTGTAGAGAAACGAACGGAGAAGGATGAGGGCTTGGACCTGGTCGATCTGAATTTTGCGCTGACGGCAAAGACAAATTCCTTGTCCGCGTCGTCGATGCGTAGTGTGACTCCGTCATTCAGGACTGCAGCTCCGCCGTCAATTTTCTTGCGAGACGCGTCTGAAGGCTTTCCAAATGGCTCGGAGATGTTTCTGAGCTGTTCCAGACGCGGAGTAACGTGTTCTATTATCTGGTCCACGGTTGTGCCATCCTGTTGTCCCGAGAGAATGGCGTGTAATTGGGAATATGACCTGGAGTCTAGTGAGGCTAAAGAGGCAGTTTTCCTGGTATGAACTTACACGTCGATTAGGTTGGAGCGTTTCGACGATTCGCCCGACATTTGGGCGAAGGAGGTACGACTTGTTTGTATGCGTGTAGTCCTGGAGGCTCAGGCAAACACGAACAAGCCCGAATTCGGGCCGACCTCCGCACGTTCAGCGAAAGTCGCCACGGTGCATTGAACCTGTCCCATACCAATGCCCTCCAATTCGCCTCGAACGTCCCCCCACCCCGCGGCTCACCGCCGTCCCAAACTTTTGTTCTACCATGTTCATGACCCTCATTACGGGTTCACGAATTTCTCGGCGCATCCCGTACAATATAAAGGTAAACGGTATCCAACCTCGGAACATTTGTTCCAAGCATTCAAGGTAGACGATCCTACGACGAGTCTCGCCCCCGCGTTAAAACCTCTGTTCAGTTTCTGGACACCCGGCCTGATATCGCAGAGAAGATCCGGAAAACTTCAGAATTCCCTAGGGACGCCTTCAATGAGGCCCGTAATCAGCAGGCCCACGTACGCCCGGACTGGAAGGATGTGAAAATAGCGATGGTTTGTGTCTATGCGTCTCAAATTTCCCTGCGGCCTTTAAAATGTAACTAGATGGATATCGCCATCGAGCACAAGTTCACGCAGCACAACGATTTGAAGGAGGAACTGTTAATGAGTGCTGACGCTGAGCTTGTTGAGGTAGGGGCATCACGAGTATCAGCAGTTTTACTTCTTTAAACCAGGACTCCGCCGAAGATGCCTTCTGGGGTATCGGCAAAGATGGCAAAGGAAGGAACGAACTCGGAAAGGCACTGGAAAGATTGAGAACTAAGCTTCGGTCGGCCCAACGTCCGGTTATACTGTTCTATGAGCAACGGAACCCGTACTATTCTTTCACCAATCTTTCACCACATGCCGTTGCATTTAATGGGGAAATGTATCCGACTTCAGAGCATTTATTCCAAGCTTTCAAGGTGAGTCCGCCACCCATAATTGAATCTCATGAGACAACGGCCGTGGCCAGTTTCTTGAATGTCACCCTGACGTCGCTCAAAAAATCAGACTCTGCAAGAAACCCAGTGATGCATGGGCTGAAGCCGCTCGCCACAAGACAAAGATAAGAGCAGACTGGCATGGTGTCCATGTGGAAAAGGTACATTTTACGAGTGGTTCGCTCACAGATTGACTAAATCATTGACACAGATGGACATCGTCCTCTGGCAAAAGTTCAACCAACATCCCCAGCTCAAAGAAGAATTGCTCGCGACTGGTGATGCAGACCTTGTTGAGGCGAGGCTTCGTGCACCTTCATGGCGACGATTCTAAGCTACCGGTTTGCAGGATTCTGATGATGCTTTCTGGGGCCGCGGGAGGAATTTTCAGGGCAGAAACGAACTCGGAAAAGCATTGCAGAGGCTAAGGAGCAAACTCCGAAAGCTATAAGGGAATACTGATGTATGTAGTGTAAGTACGGTGCTCTTTATTTTATTTACTCATCCCTGAGCCTGATTCAGTATCCCGCGGTTATCCTGTCTGACCTTACTCCTGGATATGCTATCGTATTTTTAAAAAAAACCCTCACACCGCTGGTATGACTACTCCAATGGGCACGACGGTTACACGCACCAGATGAGCATGACTACCTATGACCAGTTCTGTGCGGGGAACGAGATACTAACATCTTTGAACATCGGGCTTGGGAATGAGAAAATACCTGCACAGTCGCCAATAAACGGAGATTCGAACCTTGATCTACAACGCAATGGGTCAGCTTAGTTTCAGAGAGGCGGACAAGCCATATCGGCTCCCACAGGTCAGAGTTAACAAAAGTTGAACTGCCAGAGGAGGGCCCGAGCCGCAATCACAGAGAATGACTGTCTCGACGGATCGAATTTGTCACGACTTTCGTCGACAATGCACACATTGCGAGTGCCTTTGAAATCCCAAGAGGCAGGATCTTCGCGTTTTGACTCTTTACACACCTGTCGGAGCGGGTCGGAGTAAATTCAACCGTGGGAATATTACGACATCACACCTGGATTCTCCGTCTGCAAGTGAATTGTGCCCGAGTGGTGTACTCGCCAAGCTTACGCCCCCTCGTGCGCTTTGTGGTTTTATTTTGTTTCGCAGTTGAGGTGAACTACTACTGATTTTACACGTAGAGGTACATACAGCTTTCGAAATTTACTTGAGCAGTGAGTGATTGATTGTGAGGCGGCGCGCGCTCTTCCCAAGGAACAGATAACTGATGGTAATGGCGGTCATTCCCCAGACCGGGATCATAAGGAACATGAGTCCCGTTGTGTACCCACGCGTCGCCAGTAGATTGTTGACGAAATATCCGACGCCAAAGATCCACGCATTGCCAAAGGCCGCCAAGAGCAGCCCAATCTCCGCTGCGAGGCGGTTGTACGCGTCTATCGAGTACGACAAGCCGCAAATAAGCGGCGCGATGAGGCCGAAAAAGTTGAGCTAACACAGGATTTCAGGTTCAGGTAGATGGAAGGATTCCGAGGTAGGAGACATACAGTGTTTCCAATGATGAGAATAATGGGCCACGGCCAACCTCGCTGGGCACCAACCGCATAGATCACAATCCCAATCGTTCCGATTATAACGCCAGGAAGAATGAGCCACAGGCGCATCTCGGGCTCACGGATGCCGCCATTTTTGCGCGTTCGTCGCGCAAGGTCCCAGTCGCTGAGCCATCCCCAGAACAGACAACCACCGATGGTACCGATGATACTCGGAATATTGGTCATTCCGACTGCCGCGTTGGAGAAATTATACGGCGGGGCTGCAGGCGACGTTCTATCAGTCCATTCGATATCTGAAGGTTAAGTCACCGAACCTTGCCAAATCTGTGCAGCGACATAATTTTGACCAACTAGGATGCCCTTGCATGCACCGAACCACCCGATGGATATCCAAACAGGCCCGATCAGTGCCGCTTTCGCAACTCGAAGGAGTGCTTCAAGAGGGTTGTATGTTGAATCACGTCCAGCTGTAAGTCCCCACCGCCGAGAAACAGTAGGTGCACCTTTGCCAACAAGATGTAGTGTGGCGTGTTGGGCGGAGTCGTTTTCTTGAGTCTTCTCTTTGTCAAAATCGTCGTCGGATTCATGTACGCCCCGCGCCAGGGCGGCGGAGCGTCGAAAACTCGTTTCTGGCAGGCAAAACACCATTAAAACAAAGGTGAAGGCAAGCATAGCGGCGTTGAAATAAAAGTAGGCACGCCAGCCAGCCTTGCTGTCGGCAAACGCTCCGCTCAGTGCGCCGCCGACGTTGGTAGAGACAAGCAAGTTGATGCTGAAAGCGAATGGTCAGCGGGTATGAGTAGGCGAGACAACACCTACAAGAACCACGCATGCATCTTTGAGCGGTCAGCGGTGAAGAATAGATCCGCAATTTGCATCGGTGCGAAACACTCGACAGGGGACATGAAAAATCCCAAAACTATGCGGGACCAAAGAAAACTCCGGTAGGTGTGTGATGTCGTTCCGAACCATATTGATGCAGCGGTACAACCCAATATTGAAACAAGAAGGATTGGACGGCGACCGAAGCGGCAAGCGGCAGGAACCCAGAAAAGATTGCCGATGCCGCTCATAAATCCAGACCAGGCGACAAATGCAGAGATACTAAACATTCGAGTTGGTGCGTGCTCTGTCCCTGAGATTTGATAGACAACGTACGAGTCCACAGAGAACCCGAACTCGATTATCAACGGTGCATACATCGAGGTAACACCAATCTAAGACGCTTCATTATCGAGGTAAATACAGCAATGAACGGAACGGACTTACATAGGGAAAGCTAACCTGAGATTACCAGATAGAGCTCAATTAATTTCGCTTCTCCTCGAGTAGGAAATGTACTCGCCCAGAAAACGTAGAGCATTAGCGTGGAGAACGTCACTAACTTCCACTTCGGGGACCAGTTGAGAGGATCGGCTGGGTCATCGCTGGGCATCGGATAGTGGATGTTCTCTTCCTTCCCGCTGGCATCGACGACCTCGGTACCAGGTGGAAAATCAAACGTGAAATGTGTAACACCGTGCTTCACGTCGATGGGTCCTTCCGCCATGGTGGTAGAGGCCAACGACGGGAAATCGCTAACCTTGCACGCTGTATAAAATTCAATATAAATGCAGCAGACACAGGTGATAAGGAACCGTGGCGCAGAAGTTCGACAGATAAGAAGAGTCTGGGAGATTGCGCGGTCAAGCGTGTATCGTAGCTCACGTGTGCGCCTAAGCGAAGCTGCTTCCCTGGTGCCCGATTGGTGATTCGCTGCTAAATGTGTGGGCGTATAAGAGGGCGGGCGTTTTGAATGGACCGAATTATACTTTCTCGAGGCATAGGCCCTCAAATCCCCTCCATTGACACCAACTGGTACAAATGCAACTCGAGGCAATTTCCCATGTCCGTCAGCTGCGGGGTTCATTCCCCTCGCCGGATTTACTTTGCGCATTTACCGATACCGAAGCGCTGGATGTCGCGAAATCAGTCGCGCCAGCGATTTCTGCTCTGCTTTCTGGTTCCACCGAGTGTTCTGTGGAGGCGCTCTTCCACCCGGACGCGTTCTGGCGCGATCACATCGCTCTTTCGTGGTCTTTGCGTACCTTTAATCCCACGTCGTAAGAGTTGTGGCGCTCGTCGTCCTAGATATTGACACGCGACTTAGGGTCATTCACGACAAGGTCATCCCGCTACTTCGGCGCGCTGCAGTTATCCCATCATCTATTGTTCTTCAAGAGGACCAAGTACTTGCCTTTGTATTCCCAAACGACGTTTCCGTTGTCCGCGCGCCGTTCCAATTCGAGACATCGAACCCTAAGGCGAAATGTACAGCGGCTTTTAAGCTCATCCGCAAGAAGAATGGGGAGGTGAAAGTATTCATCGTGACGACCGCGCTGCAAGAGCTGGATGTAACGCCGTGGAATAAGATGCCCCTGTGTACGCCGCAGGGTAATCCGACAGCGGTCCCAACATCAGTGGACGTCTTGGTCGTCGGTGGAGGGTATGTGCTCGTGTTGCATTTAATTACTTGGTTATTCAACGTCAAGTCAGGCACGCTGGGTTAAGCATTTCCGCATACCTCAAGTCCTTGAATATCAATTTCGCCATGGTGGAAAAGCAGGCCGCGATAGGGGATAGTTGGAGAAAGGTATGCCCTACTTTCATACCACAATCGTGAACTAATGGGAGGATCAGCGCTACAACAGCACCACGCTACACACCACCCGTATTTTCAGCGGCCTCCCATTTATTCCCTTCCCCAGCGACTACCCTCTGTACGTCCCGGCCAAATTAATTGCCCCATACTACGCCCAGTACGTCCAAGAGCTGCAGCTCCCTGCATACACTGGGCGTGAATGCGTTTCGGCTGCCTGGGATGAAGCGCAGGCGCAGTGGACGGTGAAACTTGAAGGGACAGCCGGTACTGAGATCATCTCCGCCCGAAATCTCGTCTTCGCAGTGGGAATCGGGGGTCGCGAACCTATCATTCCTGACTTTCCCGGCAAGGTGAAGTCACATTGAAGCACTGTACGGTTCGTTTGACTCAGGCTGCTCGCAGGAATCGTTCCTCGGTGAATCTTTGCACTCCGGCGCGTACACCGACGCGTCCCGATGGGCGGGTAAACGCATCGTCATCGTGGGGGCTAGCACGACCGCGTGCGACGTCGCACAGGACTGTTACCGCGCGGGGGCGGAAACTCTTATAGTGCAGCGCGGGCCAACGCGCATTTATCCGCAAGACCACATCACCGCTGGCCAGGCATTATTCTGGAACCCGGAAATCCCCGTGGAAGTTGGCGACGTGATGGCCACAGAGGATCCGATAGTCCTTCAGGCGGCACTCAACGAGCTCTTCCTAGGCAGGATGAAGGATAACCACGAGTGCGTTTCGTGGGTGTAAAATTCCGCGTACAGCTGAAGATTGAAACAGCCCAGAGTATTACGAAGGCCTGCGCAAGGCCGGATTTTTGGCCGCGGTGGATGGACCAGTACACCAGCAAGTTTTCTGCCGTGGTGGTGCGCATTATCCGGACGTGCGTGCCTGGCATTTCAAGTATTGTGAAGTGGACTCACAATGATCAACACAGATCGGGGCGTGCGGTGCTATTTCGCGCGGAGAAGTGGAGATTTGTGCCTTAACTGAGACAGTCATTAGCTCATTTTTCGGTTAGATAAAGGTCAAGTCCGGCGCGAAAATTGAGGCCATCACGCCAACCGGTATTGCATTTTGCGACGGGACCCAGGTGGGAGCAGGATGTCATTGTTTATGCGACAGGGTAAGTAGATGCATCTGAATGTCTCATGAATAACCTACGGTGTGCAGCTTTGAGAAGGACGCGCGCAAACTCATCCAACCCATCGTCGGCGTCGAGACGGCGGAATCGCTCGAACCGGTGTGGGGGCTGGATGTAGGTCGTCTCGATAGACATGCATATCTAGGCTGATCATTATTCGCTAGGCGGAGGGCGAGGTACGCGGATGCTGGCGGCCGAGTGGACACGACCATATATGGTTTCAAGGCGGCGAGCTGCAGACAATGCGATATTTTGGCAAGGTTAGACTGATGAAATCGACGAAAATTTGGATCGCTGATTGAACGACCCAGTTCCTCGCACTGCAGATTGCTGCAGAGATTGCCAAGGTCAGACCAACTCCATGCCGGGTATAAAGGTAGAAACACGAAATGGTTGTAGTGGCAAGAGAGTTCCAATGACAGCTGATCGCCATCATTGATCTCTGGCTAGCTTGGAACCAAACTCTCATATTGGTGGGTACAGAAAATTCCTACTGCATGCTGGTCGCTTCCTCCCCTTCCAATTTCAAGTTACGAGTGCTCTTCTCGACCCCCCTCATCGCCCGCCGCTTGTTTCCTTTCATCCGCCCATATTGGTTTCTTGTCGACACCGAGCGTGAGGACTTCAGGGCGTTTATAATGCCCAGCTGCGTCGATCCACACCTTCACTACACCCAATTCCGATAGATCAATTTCCGCATTCACGAAGCGCTCCGTTTCACTCTCGTGCGGGCCAGCCAAAAACTTGCAGAAGGGGTGGATAATGCATCGACCAGCCCCCACCACGTTTGATGAGATCCTGCTTGCCCAAATTCTCCTCCATCCACGTCAGGCATAGCCTCGTCCACATAGTCTGACGCGCAAATGACAAAGGTTTGGCACATGAGCGCATGGCTCTTCATGAGGGCCTCAATCTGTGAAGTTTCCGACCGCCTCGAACCCGGCTATTGCGGTCAGCGCGGGCCACGATGCTGCGTGGATGTGCTCGTTCTGTTCAACAAGCGCTTGGCGGGCTAGCTGCATACAATTTTCCCAGCAGCACAGAGCTGTTGTGCTGTTACTACCATGAAGATCTCCTTTCAGCCAAATATCTACTCACCTCCCAAGTTGTACCCCCCGGCGTACTTGTAGGTCCGCAAAGTCACTCCGCCACCTTGGGCCCAAACCGATCTTTCAGCATATGTGGGCTGTAGCTTGCGATGAACTCCAAGAAGCTCGCCATCGCTATCAATGTTCACTTGACTGTTGAAGAGTGTAAAGCCTCCCGCGATTCGCTCCGATACTCCCAGGCAAATTGCTACTCCAGCCTCCTGACAGGCAGAACGAATCACCAGGATCTCAACAGCGCTTTCGCCCTGCGTGACAACGGATTGCTTGCAGAAATTCAGTCGACGAAAGTACAACCCGATGAAGGCTTATTTACCTCGGCATATTGAGCCAGGGCAGTAACCTGCTTGAGCGGCGGGTACGACATGATAAAGTACGGGTATCCAGGGATAAAGGTCTCTGGGAATACAAGGAGTTTGATCCCCTTTAATTTTGCTTCATGGATGAGTCGAACGACTTTTTCTGTGGTTGCCCGCTGTATTTGGTTGAGATTCCAACGATCGTATCCCTGCGTTGAGTCCACCTTGTTCATATACACGGGGGCAGCGTGAACCGCAGCGACTTTGATCTTGAGGGTCGGCAAATCCATGAGCTGGCAGGAAGAGAGATGTAAAGTGTTCGCTTCAGCATCGATGTTACCCAATTACGCACTGCGAAGATAAGGCGGCAGAATAAAATACGTTGGAATCAACCGCCAGTCCCTTCAGTCCATCCGTCAGTGGGTCGTTCCTTGAAATTGGCTGCAACTCCAACTACTTATCAGTGGGCGAATCAGATTTAAATAATGCGAACCCAATGGCGCAGCAAGTTCAACTTCTATCCGCTGGATACTTTTTTCCCACGGGGAGTCTCTCGGAGTCGAGTCTGGATGCCTTCGTAACACACAATGTCGCCGTCATCGCCTTTCACGAAGTGGGGATATATCCACACTCGGGGCTTGATCCTGACGACTGGAAGCCTGGAAGGCTTGCTGGAAGGAAGGAGAGAAGAAGTATAACTGCTGGAGCATCAGGGGAATTTTTCTATTCGTTATTTCCAAGCTTGAAGTGTTGTGCATATCCTCTCGGGTGCATGAAATAGGGGCTAGCTGGGTTCGGGCGGATTCGGCCGAGTGAGCGACAAATAGGGGGGATCCGCATAAGGAACCGGTTCGCGCACAGGTCTCAGCCAAGTCTCCGCCTTGGAGCCCACAGGTCCTTGGAGACTTGCCGAAAACGGCGTTGAAAACTTGGGCCATCTTTGGCGATTCTGGGCTTGAAGAACAGTGGCAAGACACGACGAGAGAAATCATTAGGCTCATCACACAAAAGCAAAAACAGTCATACAATAAGGCTGAAAAGCTCGCACTACTCAACGCGCCGCCGCGGCCTGAAGCCTGGTCCTCAATCTCTCAAGAGCCTTCCCAAGCTCGTTCCGTTCCTGGTTGTTCTTCCCAGTCCCCCAAAAAGGCGTCTTCTGCCGAATCCTACATTGAAGGTAAATCATATTCGATATATATAAGTGGACGAAGAAAGCAGAAGCGCACCTCAACGAGCTCGGCATTCCCTGTGCCCAGCAACTCTTGCTTGAGGTCTTCGTGCTGGGTGAATTTAAGCCAGAGCACGATGTCCATCTGAAGAGTTCGGGTCGGTTCACGTTGTGCTGAAGCAAAAGGAGGACAAGCCTTGTCGATATTCATCTTCAGCCAATTCGGGTGTTGCTCGGCGTTGTGCATCCTCGCCTGCGTGAACGCGTCCCGAGGAAAGTTGGAAACCGTGCGGATCTTCTCTGCGATATCGGGACGGTTGTCCATAAACTATAACCAGCCTCAGCGCGTCACCAGTAAAGTCATGGATGATGACGCCGAACCTTGAAGGCCTGGAAGAGATGCTCCGACGTCGGGTATTCTTTCCCGTCGTACCTGCACAGGGTGCGCCGAAAAGTTTGTAAAACTGTAGTATGGGTCGGTGCGGTGGTAAAACAAGATCCGCTGACATGGCGTGGCGTCGGGGGGTCCCCACAGCAGGTTTCCGACGGCCGAGCCAGCGCCAAAGATCGACCAACGCGCCGAGACGGGCGACGATGCGGTGTTCGCCGGCTGCACCTGGCCCGGCCGGCTCGCAGCTTGGGCACACGTCTTCCCGCAGTAGGGGTAGCTTTCGTACTTGGGCCTAACTCCACAATGCTGGATGATATTCAGCGACGCTAAATGAAGAAAAAGAGCGGGTATGCGACGTACAGTACAGACATTGGATACCGAGGGCTGTGGCTGAATAGGCTGCAGGAAGGCCCGTTTTGCCGTTTGAGCGCAAGTCTTCCCACAATACGGACGGGTTCCGTACTTAGGTCGAACGCCACACTGCTGTAGATGGCTGTTACTAGGTGAAAAAAGCGGGAAAAGGGTGAATGCCTCACGATGCAATTATCAGATGCTGCCGGTGGTGGCTGCTTGGCATTGCCCGACGTATCGTTTGCGTCATTACTGTTACTGGCCGCCCTAGCGTTGTTCGCAGCATTGCCTTGCGTACGGCTAAGAGCCTGGTTAGCACACGTTCTCGAACAATACGGATGGAATGTGCGGGTGGTGTCGTCCCATCTCTTGGGGTAAGTATGACAGTACTTGAATGGACGTGATCCTCGTCCTGCAAATCGAAAGCCCCTTACATCACAATTCCCTGGCGCAGTGGTGGGGTTTGTGTTGGCCTTTATTCGGCCGAGAGCTTCATTCGCACAAGTTCTCGAGCAATAAGGATGGAATGTATGGCTTTGGTTGTCCCATCTTTTGGGGAAATTATGACAGTGCTTCGGGAAATTTAGTTGTATACCGGAACAGGTACAAATTTGGGTTCTCACGTCGCAGTCCTCTTGAGTTTGTGCAACAGCTTGGCGAGCGCAACTCCTGGAACAATACGGGTGGAAATTACCGTCTGCCCTGTTCCACCGCTTCGGGGAAGCATTACAGTTCTTGCAAGATGTTAGTATCGAGATAATGACAGATGGGCTTGATTACGAACCTCGCACAGTTCGACCTGGATAGTGCGGCCGGAGTAGTTCATCGTGTGCGGTGAGGAATTTGGTAGGCAGTGTTGAGCACCAGGCGGCATATTTATATGTTTCTTTACAGCCTTTGTTTTCAGGACAAGGTTGCTCGACAGAAAAAAAACAAAACAATGAATCCGCAGATGTCTCCCAATTGTTGTTCAAACTGTCAGAAAACAAGAAAATCGCGTCGTCTTCACATCGAAAAAGATCGGAATTGCAGTGGCCACAAGAGACTTTTACGACAAAGGAGAAAAGTGCATCGATGTATCGGTGTCGAGATGTCAAGGTTTTCGTTGAAGACATGATAGTTGCAAACAAGCAAGCCGGAAAATGATGTGTCAGCAGGGGCAGTGCGGAACTCCAAGCGACCAAGCCTTCTTTGACCTCGTCCTCCATCCCTTTATTTCTCGAGGACAGAGAATACACAGGTGGAATATTGACCTTTCCAAGGTTCGGCCACCACTAGATTTCCCCAACAATGGGCTGTATGCGCCCTGCCACACCAGGCTTTATTCTCACCACTGCTGCGACGGCGCTTCTTGCGGTGGTGTCCTTCTGTGTCCCGTATTTCAAGTCCATCTACTTTCTCAAGGCCGATGTATCGTCTGGTGGCATCTCCGGAACTATCACGTTCGGCACTTTGGGATACTGCGTAGAATTGAGCAGTGGAACGACCTGCTCCAAGGCGTCTGTCGGATATGAACTCGGTGTGTCTTATTCAACGGGTTGTATGCGTTTTTTGAACTCGAATAGACATTAACAGCCTAGTGGGCAATAGTCTGCCTATCCAAATACCGAACGTCGTAGTCAAATGGCTGACCTACGTTTTGGTCCTCCACATCGTTGCCCTCGCACTCGCTGCGGGTTCGGCGATATTTGGCCTGCTCGCCCACGTTCGGGAGATGGCCATGACCTGCTGCAGCACTTTCATATCGGGTCTTGCCGCTACCGTCGCCTTCCTGGCCTTTGTCTTCGATCTCGCCTTCTTCTTCCTCGCTAAAGCCCGCATAAATGAGGTCGGGACTGCCACCATAGGCAACGCGATATGGCTCACCTTGGCTGCCTGGATACTCCTGTTCTTCAGTGGCTGCTTCTACACACTCGGCCGTTGCTGTGTCTCCAAAAGACGCCAGCAACAAGGCAATGACTGGAACCGGCGGGGAAATGCTCCAATGGCCGACGGCAGTGAGCAGATGCGCCTCGATGCCGTCAAGGCTGAGGCGGATCGCAAGGCTCGCCAAAAGGCTAGCGAGGGCGGCCTACCCGCCTTCCACGAGAGCCTGCCCCTGACTACCACTGCCTACGATGACGGCGGCGCCATATACTCAGACAAACCTCAAACGCCCGGCGGTTATATGCAGGCGCCTGTGGGATCTCGCGCGGTAGACCAATACTACAATAATTCGGGGCCGTCTGGAGGTTATAATGACGCCGCAGCCTACCCTCCGGCGCCACAACGCCAGTATGCGCCCTCTGCCTATGCGCCGTCGACCTACAGCTATAATTCACCTCAGCAGCAGGCGCCGTACCCTGCTCAGCAGTATCACTCGACCCCGCCCCTTTCCCACACTCCCCCGCAGCAGCAATATGCACCCCAGCAGACGCTATCACTAGAGCCGCAACAATATGCTGCCCTAGGTGCCACTGCTCTCGGTGCTGCTGCCATTCACCAACCCGCTCCCGCCCAGCAGTCAAATCCTTACATGGACCACAACGCGCAGTCCAACCCGTACCTCGGCGTTGTTGGGCACGCCGCACGCGGGACATCATACCACTCCGCCGCGACGCACCACGGCGGCGAGTACTCACAGTACGACCCGTACGACTCCGCGCAGACGAACTCCGAGTACTACACGCCGCAGACGCAGTACCCCCAGTCGCAGTACGCCTCGCACACGCAGACGCCGTCGCACTATTCGCCGCAGCAGCAGGCGGATTACGCGCCGCGGGGTGACGGGTACGGCGCGAACAGCGTGCCGCCACTGGAGACTGGGGGGTACTTCCCACAGACGGGGACGTCGTCCGACCCAAGCTTACAACCATCGGGCTCGACGTCGCCGAAGGGCCCGCGAAACCACCGCCAGTCGATGCACGTGGCGAACTCGGTCGAGGAGGAGCCGCCGCAGTATGAGATGGGTGCCTCGGAGCATGTGCCCGGCGCGTGGGGGAAGAGCTGAGAGGGATATTTTACCACTATTTAATGACGACCTTTCTGCTTCTGAATAGTTTACGATGTAACTTGCATGGACTTCGACCATTATAGCTGTCATGATACTAGTCAATGTTTTCCAATCCTCACCTGTTTTGCCCTGCCGCCCTTCCACCATACCTCCAGACCGAAATGGGGGTGTCCTACCTAGATTGCAAGGTCAAAACAATATATTCCTCAACACAAGGACCTGAGTGATTTTAAGGCGCCGAAAACCTCAGGGCACGTCCGAGGCGTCCATTGGGGCGAAGAAATCGCTCGAAATAATGTTGTCTCCCGCCCAAAACGCCAAGTAAAGACCCGAGAGTTTTAATTTCGTCACGGCCAAAAGTGGGGGACCAGTCCAGAGTTCAGGACAACCGCAGCATGTTCACGGTTCGATCTCACGACGGGTTCGACGATTTCGCGGTGCAATTTTGGGGAATTGGCATGATGCGAAGAAATGTTATCACAGCCTAGAATCCGACTTCGACTCGGAATCGTCCAAGAAGATGGAGTGAATGGAAAGGATCGTAGATCTTGAAATCCTACGCTGGATAAATCTCAGCCAGATGAAGGTGCCCAAAACATACACAACTTCAACGCGAGTAATGCAATTACTAGTACCTTGGGTACAGGCGAAGGAGAGGAGGGAGGAGATTGCATTCTGGAGACCAAAAATGCCAGTGACTCCACTCCGAGGAAAGCATGTCAGTAGAGAATCCGAGCAATCTACATGTCCGTTATGCTAGATATCAAGAGTAAAACTTTGACTGTGGTCGAAGACCGGCGATGGCGCGCGATCAAATCAAAGTTCAACTCTCGAAGATTGGAGTTCGGGGGCAGCAGAACCGGCATGGTTTACTCAGAGGATGGAGGACGAAAAAGAAACCCACGATTGATAGGCGCGGATCGGTAAAGCCATCGATTGAACGATTAAATGTCAAAGCTCTACATACCTTGAAAAACATCGACAGAGAATGTTGGTGGCAATTCTGAAAAAGCTCGCAATAAACCGACAGATTGAATTTGAGCCGATTCTGTTTCACAAAGCTGGCCAGGATCGAACGTAGCACGCGAGGAGGCTGAGGTTCTGGTTAAGAGTAACGTCCTGGGGCTGACCGCGATTTCAACATTTACCCGTTGCACCCAGGCGGCGGCATTGGAAGGCATCGTGGTTGTGGGAAGAGAAGTGAATCGTGGGAAGTGATCCAGATGCGGCCCGAACGGCCGGGTTGAACTTGGTTTGCCAAGTTTCTGCGTCCTGGGAGTATGCAGCGTTACGAAATAAGTACAACTACTTCAACCTCTTCTGAAGGGCCGGAACCTTCAAAGCATCGATAACAACGACGCTCCGACACTCGAGCGCCAACGCAATGCGATCCAAATTCTCTCCAAGCTGCCAGTCGATCTCGAACATGCCGGGTTTGTCGAAGCCGGCGAACCAAGACCAGACCATTTCCCCTGCCTAGACGGAGGATGTTAATTGGAACGTGAGCAACTAAACAACCCTACCTTGACATCATAAATATGCATCCACCCGTCGCCACTGCCAGTAGCGAGCAAGCGACCGCTGGGGTGGAACTTGAGCGCGTAGACTGGCCGTTTGTGGTCGCTGAAAAGCTTGAGGCACTCTCCAGTCACAGAGTCCCACAAACGCGCAGTTCCGTCGAACGAAGATCTGAATTGCAGAATAAGTTGCAAGTTGTAAGATTTTATGTTCGAGTAATAACTTACGTGGCAACAATCTCGTTTGTACCGGCAGGATAGTTCGGGCACCAGCATATATTGCTGACGGAGTGATTGTGGCCAATCAGTACAACCGGTTGGTGCTTAGTCCTACTAGGAGATATATTGATGTTGTCGACCTTCCATATACGACTCGTCATGTCATCCGAGCACGACGCGAGGCGGGTTCCGGAGGGATTAGATGTGATTTGATTAATCTCGTTAGTATGCCCACTGCGAATGTAGACAAAAATCAGGGAAGACGGAAACATAGTGACGAGACCTACGCAAAGGTTTTCACCGGTTTGGTTTTGCCGATTTGCATTACATGCACTAGCTTGTCAGCAGAACAGCTGGCAAACATGGTGTTTGAAATCCATTCGATGTCCAAGCAACAATCTATTGTGGGAGTCAATGAACATCGTCCGAAAACAGTTCGCAAATTACCGGTGTGCAGTCGATATTGTGTGTTCAGCTCCTTTGTTTCTACGTTCCAGAGGCAAGCAGTGCCATCCAGGCTGGCTGTTAAAAGCCATTTGCCGTCCTTGGAAAATCGCACAGTAAATATAGGATCCTTCGAGAGATCAATGTACCATTAAAAGTGAACGATGGTAGATTGTACCTTGTGCTGTGTGTGCGAGAAATAAAGCTCGCCCGAAGCTGTGTATACCCGGAGGACTGAATCGTAGGAGCCGATGGCGATTAATGTGCCCTCGGTGTTCCAATGCAATGAAGTCAAGTCACCCTGGTAGTCGGGGCCATCGGAACTTGCAAAATACTCCAACGGACGGGGTGGCCCCGGAGGCTGAGCAAAGTCGGGGGAGGCCGCGAGAGGGGGCTCGGGAAGATCCCACAAGTTGACGACAGCGTCCTTGGATCTGCAAAGGATCAGACGGGGAGATTCGAGAAAAGTGGACGCTCAATCACGTACCCCGTCACTAAGAGTGATTGTCTGACGGGGTTGAAGGCGCAGACGAACACCTTGAAAAAACATGAGCACCGGAAGGAATCAGGCAGGAGATGAGATACTTCTGTCTCGTGGTGATTGAGAACGAGAATCGCTTTGGGATTCGTCATTTCACCTTGCGGCCGAGCCTTCGGTTTGAGCTTGGCGGCAGAACCTGGGTCTTCCGAGTAAACATTAATGGAAATGGCAGCGCAACTCAGAACCGCATACGCTGAGTGTCCATGTCGTCTCCCCGTGGTCGTTTTTCTGTTGGACCGTCACGAGACGGGCTGGCCTTGCGTTTTCCATCTCCCGTGTCGTTGAGGTTGGTTTGTGCGGTGGGCGGTGTCATTGGTAAGGGCACTGGAAGTGGTTCAAGCAAAGAGGCTCAGGGGGTCATAATGAAAGGTTCGATTGCCGAGACGGGCCGGCACACCGGCAACCCACCAAAATGCCGGACGTTACTGAGTAATCCTGCGGCCGGCACGACCACCTCTGTCGTCTCTCCATAGCCCTGCGATAACCAATGGACAACGAAGACTTGGAAATGGCAGACGGCGAGGCGCAAACCACTCAACCCCAGCCGACAGCGAGGGCGTCTCGGCAAGTCGCCTCAATCCAGGCCATTCTTGCTCGTAAGATCACGACTGCTACATACAGGGCAACTGATCTAACCCATATCTAAGCATTCTTGCAGCGACAGGCCGCCACCGGTGGTAGCACTCGAGTCAACGGGATAGATCTCAGAAGCATTACTTTGGAGGACCTCAATCGTCTGCTCGGCATCGGAGAACCAGAGGAAGCAGAAGAGGATGAGGACGATGATGACGAGGAGGATCAGTACCATAGGGCTTTCCGCAACACCAACCACACTCTCTACTTCAAGGAGGTCACCGAGCCTCAGGAGGCGGGTGTCAAACTCCTTCACAGTGGCGACTTTGGTCGTGTGGGGAATAAGATCAAATCCCGGCGGGGTGATTTGAATATTACAAAGGTACTTCGTAGCAGAGCTTCCCAGGCGCGACCCAAGTTCTACAAGGAGGATTACATCTCGGTGCGTCCTCGAACCTGCGAATATTACTCTTTCTTGAACTTCGCAATCCAGGGGTTAATCCCAAATACCAACGGCACCTCTGTGGCGGAATATGACGCCAATGTGTACACCGCGCAGTATTCCAATGGCACGTATTCGAAGCACCGAGGCTTTATGGAAAACTAATCCTAGCTTAGACTCGTCCTTTTTCTACACTTGTTCACAAGGTGCGCGCCAAACTGACAAAATGAATGTTGTCTAATCATCTTCAGACTCTCGATTGAATGTCTTCGACACAACTGCACCCGCTGACCCTCGACAAACTGGTAGTCGACGCGCAAATAACCAAAGTATGCGAACAAATATGAAGGTCATGAACTCGATCCAGGCGCATCCTGCTCGTTGGACAATATCCGACGTCAACCTTTCGGCGGATAATGAAAGGTGAGCATCGTAGAATAACCTCATCGTCATTATTTACACTTGCTTCTAGAATGGTGTATGCCTCAGTGGTACGCCTCCTCCCTACGAATCACCTTTTTGTCTCATTCTCCCCAGTCAGCGACGTGTTACATGACGAACACGACCGATCCAGCACCAGCGCAAATACCTATTCCGTTTTCAGACCCCCCGACTCACCCCAACCGCGCACGGGCCAATTTCTGGGGCTATGAGTCTGGCTACCGTATCTACAGCTGTCGGTTTTCTGCCGATGGGAATGAAGTCATTGCCGGCGCGAACGGCCCACTTTTTGGTTTGAGTTTTTTTTTGGATACAGAGAAAAGGTATTAACATCGCATAGTCTATGACCTTCTGGCCAACCGAAGGACAGTGAAAATCGAGGCCCATACAGACGACGTGAACAGCTGTACCTGGGCCGACACTGCGTCTGGAAACGTCCTCGTCAGTGCTTCGGATGATTCGTTCCTCAAAGTCTGGTGGGAAACAACATCCTTCTTTTGAAATGTATTTACCGGAATCGAAATAATCTAGGGATCGCCGGTCACTGGGTGTATCGCAGAAGCCTTCCGGAGTCCTGATGGGACACACGGAAGGCATAACATACGTTTCTGCCAAGGGCGACGGCCGGTACGTTATCTCGAATGGCAAAGATCAGAAACTTCGCCTCTGGGACTTGCGCAAAATGCGCAGCAACCAGGATCTTGAGTCAGTTCAGAATATGTATTATGGAACGAACTTTGACTACCGGTAAGCTCTCACGTATCCAATTCTGGCTCAACCATAATTTTCCGTCGAGCAGGTATCCCCACTACCCGAGACCGAGATACTCGGCGCATCCGAAGGATTGCAGCGTCATGACTTATCATGGCCACGCTGTTTTGCGGACTCTCATCCGGTGTCATTTCAGTCCTGCCGAATCAACCGGCAGCCAATATATATATTCTGGCTCGGCGGACGGCAAAATCCACGTACGGTTGTCCCCCCGAGTCATACCAATTTTTGTCCTCATATCTTCTTTAGATTTGGTCCCTTGACGGCAGAGTGGTTCAGGTCCTCGACCGTTCAAGGACCCTGCCAATGTCATTTAATCCCTCGGAATCTGAACCCGGCACAGCATTAGGTCAGGAAACAAATGTCTGCGTCCGCGACGTTAGCTGGCACTCACAGGTGCGTCCCATACCTTTTCCACGAGGCACAATTTGATTGGGTTGAATTAGGAACCCGTGCTTATGAGCGCCGGCTGGGAAAGTGGCCGCGGCGGCAGCAGAGTTGCTCGGCACGAGTGGAAGGGCCTAACAAAGATGGCAGGCTCACTCGAAGATTGGGTGGTCAGAGAACATCAAGAAGCCAAAGAAAAGGAGAATGTCACGCGGCGTTCAGCGCGGTTGCAGCAAGCCTCTGCGCAAAGAAGAGAGACGATGCCTGGAACTTTTGAGAGCGATGACGAGTCTGCGTAAGCTACTGGGGAATTATGTATCCTGTTATTCTTTGTCCGCACCATATGCGACGTTTCTCCCATTTAGATTAAGCTGTGGCTTTAGCTCGGTTCAAAAAAAACTAGGTGCATATATTGTTCAGGTCGTGTATGAAAAGGCGAAGATGCATATGGAGTCGAATAAATACTGTCGCTCGAAGACCAGATCCAGCCAACTCATCAGCGGGCAGCGAGGTCCGCATGAAGGTGAGCAATTTCTTCCTCTAACCGTCTGCGTTCTGCCATGCGCTGTTCAATCTCCACTTCCAGCTTCCTACGCTCCTCGATGCCCTCCTGACGACCTAACTCGATACCGAGGTGATGACCCTCTTGTACACCGCCGAGCTGCCGACCTTCCGACTGAATAGCTTTGAAGGCCTATAAATATGTGAATACATCGGCTGTACCAAAAAAACGTCGAAATTCAACGTACGTCTTCAAACTGCTGTAACTGCTGATTGTATTCTGCCGCAACCGATGCCGTGGGGTTATTGTACTTGAACGAGGCGGCCTGCCATTTTCCCATGGCGCGGAAGTCTCGGCCAGCCTTGAGCCTGCCCCGGAATGTGGCGTGCAGGCCATCGCAGGCAGCACGAGCGAACCAATAAGTTTGATATTCGCCGACGTGGTGCCGAGGGGCGAATCCGGAGAGAGCCGACAAGTAAAAAGCCACCTTCAAGACAGAAGGCCTGGCACATTCGGGAAAAGTCAATGTCTGGAGTTCGAGTGTGCTCGGTGACAACGAGTTCTCGAGATCTCCGACGCCGCGGTATATTCGGTCGAGGACTTTGTGGGTCGGGAAGACCGAGTCAGAGTAATACACAATTTCCCCGGAGAGATGAGTGACTTTCAAGTTCGCCTCCCGTTCTTCAGGGACGTCCTTCTTTGCCGATGTCTGAGAATGAATTTAGATACATACTCATTCCAAAGAGAACGGTAACATACACGATTAAGATCGGTTGGCAGTGTTGATTCCTCTCCCGTTTTCATCCGAGACTTGGAAGGCCTTTTCTTGTCTTTCTCCGTATCGGGAGCTTCGTATGGTTTCGGAGGACCTTCGAAATCCTTCGGCCAGACGTCGCGATCGATGAGGAAGGCAGCGCTCTCTTTTGACGCCTCGTGAAGGACAGAGAACCGCAGGAATTCATGCTGCTCCATGTCGTTCTTCAAGTGTTGGACTTGTGTGACGACGACCCCGTTATTCAAGGCCTCTCGCCGAGGATGCAACAGAAGAATATTTTTCCATGCGGTGATCTCCTCGCGACACTCGGTGTGGATGCGGCCATGGTCCCAGAGTCCATCTATCCGGAGAGGGCTGGGAGACAAAGCCATTGCTAGACGCTTCCAGAGGATGTGGAGAAAACGAATCACAGACATGGTGGTGGTGGATGGTAGAGCTGCTGAAAACACGTTGCCTTCACGAACGGTCCAATTTTGGCCCGTAAGGAGCCTACGAACGACATTATCTGGATAAGATGTTGGGAAAGAAGAAGGTTCACGAATGTGCGCAAGACTGCGCACGACGCGTGAGTGGACGATTGAATTGACGCGACGCGTGTGCCGCAGCCGAGACTCGTGACCGTGATCGCCGATCCGAGGCAGTGTATCATTGCCTTAGATTGCCTTTCACAGCTCCGCTCGCAGCACCTCTCCCTTTAACCACCATGACCGCCGACTTTCAGCTTGATACTCATGGGTTTCCTCCAGGCTACTTTATTATCCGTTCTGTTGCCTCTGAACGGCTACTCGATGTGACCATGGACGATGTGGAAGATGGGGCCGAAATTGTGTTGTGGCCTGAGAAGGACTCCTCGATCGTCGAGAGTACGGTTTAACGTTCCCCTACTCTGAGACACACCTCATTCTGTCTGTAGCTCGGAGGAATCCCGATGGGAACAACCAGGTTAGCTCGCTGCTACTTGCCTTACTGTGCCGCGAATATTCAATGTTTCCTTTGAATTAGGTCTTTTACATAGACACTTCTGGGGCTCTTTGCTCCAGATCCGCTGGTCATGCCATCGACATCGAAGGCATGCCCTCGTATTTTATTTCACCGCTGTTTCATCATTAACAATCCGCAGGTGACCGTCTTGTCCTCCGCCACAGGAGACCGGTCTCCCTTCCATATCCCAATGCCTACTCGCACCCATTGCCAAAGTTCTCTTATTCGGCCGAAACTGGAGAAATCAGCGGTGCATTTCGCGTGCGATCCGGCTTACCCTCCCCCATCTGCTGTTCCATCGGACGCCTGGAGGAAAAAGGCATTCATCCTAGCATCCATTCCGCTGCGTAAACCACGGACCATTCTCGATGATGCACAGGCATTCATCTCATCTGCGATTACTGCCCCGCTTTCCTTCTTCTCCGGTGCTCCTTCGCCCAAGGCGACACCAGAGGAAGTTTTCAGCACCCACATTGATTTGGGGGAGGATGAAGGTCTTGGAAGAGGAGCGTGGAGAAGAAGCAGAGGTCGATGATTCTCCGGAGTGGGGGAGAAGAGTACGGGTCCTAGGCAATCGTCAACAAATCGAGGGAGGAGCGCGACGTCGTCGAGAAGGCTCGCAACCGTCGCAGATGGCAAATCACTGCATTAAGGAAGACCGATGCTCGCACCAATAACTAAGCCTGGTTGATTTTGTATCTCTGAGGTGGAAGGGACAGCATGTACTTGTATTCAACATTTTACCAATGTAATTTCTGTGTATGGGTTTCCGACATTCAGAGCTCATCTTTTGGAGGGACTCTGCGCGTGCGAGGGTGAGAATGAGGAGGTTCCTCCGATAAAAACATGGACAAGAAATCATGGACCAGGTCTGCGGCCGCTATGGCTGTCACTTCGGCCACATCATACGCTGGTGAAACTTCAACCAAGTCGGCTCCGCTAGAAGTAGTGAGTGAGAAGAAGCGAGGGGGGTAACGACTAGAACTGAAAAGACTGACACAAAGTTGAGTCCGGCAAGTCCTCGAATGATTCTTTTGAGTTCCCTCGTCGTCCAGCCGCCGGCCCTGCCGGTGCATAAGTATTTTTGCACGTGCATAAAACGACAGGAACGCACTCGGGAGTACCCGCTGCCAGAACGTCAAAAATGTCACTTTATACAAATAATTTGAACCAACTTACTTGCCGGAGCAATGCCAGGGTCTATGGAGTTAGCCTAAACGTCCTTGACGACTTGCAGAACCCACCTATCACGTCGATATCAAGACTGAAACAAATGAGTGTCCACATTTGGGCCAAGGTCGTTCTAGCATACCTCAGGTAAACAGGGGAAGTTCCAACTCGATGTCTGATGCGCCGAATAATTTCGGAAACCCCAAGGTCATCTATATCGTCCGTGGATATCAGTTGGAATCCAACGGACTCGTCGTTATCCAGGTCCTCGACTCCCTGATAGATGTAAGAGTATGAGAGTGAAATAGGCGATTCAAGTATGTACCCCCCAGCTTGCATCTAATGCCAGCGTGAATACTCGTGTTCGTCATCAAACCTTCTTGTTGAGCAAGATGGAAGAATGTTCCATGGGTTACTTTGGACTGCTCGGTAATTCCACCAGCGTATCCTGGCCTGTTGCAATATTACGGCGGCGAAAAATTGCGCAGAGTTGAGCGCACCATGTGTCCTAAAATGACAATAAGCAGAAGCTGAGAGGTTGGAACGAATGCAAACCAAATGTGCGTCAAAGTGGATAACACTAATTGGTCCGTAGGTCCTTATGGAGCGAGCGTAAAATCGGAAGAACCTGAAGCTCCTTCGTCGGTTGAACCAAGGCAACGAAAGAGTTGAACCAAACTATAGTGTGATCTCCGCCAAGACTCGAGGACCGACTCAGAGCCAGCGTCAAAGATCGGAAGAAAGAGTTTCAAACCTGACGATCCTTGGATGATTGACGCCGCCTTTGGCCAATTTTTGAGTGAGACTTGATTTTGCAACGGTCGGGACGTGAGAGGCAGCGTAGAGTAAGCGACTTCCATTTGGTCCACCGCAAGAGCGTTATCAAAAGGGTTGACTTGGAATGTCGCCACAGTCAACAATTTTGGCGCCTAGATGAATGGTCATGGGAATGGATGGTTGAAATTATTGAAATCGTTTTACCCTTGTCGTACGGATTGTTTCCCCACGACATGGTATATCCTCGGGCTTCCCGCTGGCGCCTACTTCCAGACCGAATAGCATATGGACCGAATCGGGCACTGACAAATACGCAGGTTGACGATATTGTACGAATGTTGGTCGGAAATTTACCCTGGACGGTATGATACGCCTGGAACGGGATTAAATTTGATAAAAGACTCGGGACGAGGAGAAGCTTTCCGGTGTCGAATGGAATCCCAAGAATCGCAATGTCAAATAGTTCTTCTTCGTTCTCAAGGCAACGCGTGTAGGGGAGGTGAGAGAAGGCCAGAGGGCCCGAAAAGGGCTGGTCGATCTGTCTCCCATATTTCTCGAGCCAAGTCTGGGGGGCAGCCTCGAACTCAGTCAGCGGAAGCTGATCTCCAGCTCGTTGGGGAGAATGTCCAAGGACCAGCTGCACGACGACAAAGAACGCGAATACGAGGAACGAGCTCATGGGAGTTTTGGTCAACTACCTGTTCCCTTATCGGTCACGATCACACGTTTCGCGGATCATATTTCCCGACTGCCGTGTTGAACACAGTTGAAAAAAACCGCATATTTTCTGTGTGATGCGAAGTGGAACTTACTTATCGTCACAGCTTCGATGTTACCTCCGCCAGCTTATGCACAATCTCAGAGCATACCTCAATCAGCGCCTTACCCAACTTTTCGAAATCTCCGACCTGACCATCGTCAGCTTTGACGAAGCAAAGTGAAATGAAAGGTGGGACCTCGTTCCACACCTGCGCACTGCAGCGTGTCCACCATCCCGTCTCCTCCGAGAAGTACACGTATGAAAACATGTTCCGCTCCAAGATCAGTTTCTGCTTCAACTTTTCCATGACAGCAGCCTTGGGCTCGAGGTTCCGCGGCAACGGGAGTTGGACATTGACCTACACATTATCAATGTCACAACTTGGACTTCCGTGGAAGAAAATACCATGTTGAGGGTCATTTCACCCGTCCGATCCATGACCATTCCGACAGTACCCAAAATCTCCGCCAAGCGTTGGCGTCCCCTCCTGGGCAACTTGCCGGCAGTATGCATTTATTTTTTCTTCCCCGCCTAACCATTGTCTGAAGTCGAGTGCTCAATGCGGTGTCAGTCTGGGCACTTCGAGAACAAAACATAATAAACCAACCGGTGGCGACGCTCAAGTAAGGAACAAAATCGACGGTGGCGACCCCTGCGACATTCGAGTATCAGCCTCTTGATACTGAAGAGAGAACTGAACGCACAGTCAAACTGTTCGACGAAGTTAGGACCCGTGCGATTTGCCGGAGAGATATATGCGGCTGAGACGGGGAAGCTTGATTTAATGAGGTGCTGATTCCTGAACACCGGTATGAGTTGGACGTTGCACATGTCCCGTCATAACCATGCCTCACCGAAGCGGTACATACAAGACAGCGCAAGATCTTTTGGCGTAAGCCCACTTGTGTAGGTTCTGGCGCAACAATAAGTCAGTGCCTTGCGCAAAAAATCAACTCACTCACCGACACCCAAAAGTCCGGATCAGCTTTGCTCATGTCGAGGTTTGGTTCCTGGCCAATGGAATGCGCGGCATCGATCAAGCTCAAGGCACCCTCGTCTTTGCAAACTTGAACCAGTTCTTTCCACGGCAGCAGGATCGCGGGACAGAAATGATACTATCGACAATGGCCACGATTTTTTGGTTGGTTTTCCGGGGGAGGCGCCGCAAATGCTCCCGGAATCGAGCAATGACCTCCGCAGGGGTGGTTGGAAAGTGAAGGACGAGCTCCGATACGGTCGGGTGCGGAGGGGCATCGGATATGTAACGCGCCGCCCGGGCGACCGAGCCGTATGTTGTATTGACTGGAGAAAAATAATTCTAGATGAGCCATCATTTTTGAAGAAAACGACTTGGACCTGACATGTTACAATGATGTCGTCCTTCTGCCATTCAATGTTGCGCAGAACGGTCGAGATGCCATGGGACGCGTTAGGAACTAGAACGCACTCATCCGTTTTCGCGCCAATCAGGGCTGCAACTCGCTCTCGCACGTTGGTTAGCCGTGGATAGTAAGTAAATCGTATCCAGCGATCGGGGTTGGATTCCGCTTCGGCGTCCATAGCCTTGCAAGCATCAACAACTGGAATCGGTAAAGAACCGTAGGAGCCTCGAGGAGGGTCAATTATGAACGCAAGGTGTCGGATTATAAACTGACCATGATTTAAATTTATGTATCCCGCGTCGAAAGGGAAATACTCCAGCATTGCGTGGCCAAATTTCGGCGGCGTTTTATCGCGCCAATCTACGGTCTTCTTCAGATGCATTTCAGAGTGGTGCAGGGTGGGGGTAGCAGGCTTCTCCAGACGTGGCGCGATGAGTCGACGCGAAAGCCAAGAGCAGAACTCACATCATTCGGTTCGCCATGCCGCGTCGCGGCATCACCTCCATCAGCATCACCGGTCCGGACTCCGCTGAAGAAAAGCACTCGTAGTACTGCATATCTCAACGACGAGCGGGTCTATCGGTGTCGCTATCAGCCATAAGCGACATCCGCCATAGACGTATGTTAAGACGCTGAATGGTGGCTGAATTTTGGGCTGAATCAAAGAGAGGGAAGAGAAATGGTTGGTTGTGACGCTGCACGAGACGATCCGAAACCGAAAATCGTTGATGTTTGTACAGTGGGCAGCATTCGCGAGGTTCTGGAGGATAGCATAGGTTGAAAGGCTCTACAAGTTCGTGTTCAAATTTGGTCAACGGTCCGAATAGGCGATTGATGAGACTGGATGCCGGGTTGGCCGGTCCAATCTATCACACAATGATCGGACCGGTGGGACCGCTGTCTGTTCAGGGCCCAGGCCCGGGGTTCTTCAACTGCCCTTGCAATTTGCGCAGGTTGCCTCCAAGATCTCGCGGAATAGCAGTCGAACTGAATCAACTCGCCTTCACAAAGAAAATTGCCTCACGTGTCATTCACCGCCACTCGGTCCGTGCGCGGACTGTCAATATAAAAGGCGGTACTCAACGATTTTCCAGTTTTTCATCTCTTGTGCTCGGGCGCGTACCATCCGAAGTGAAGTTTATACTGATCGGTGGAAAATTGCTGATTGCAAACATTATCCTGACCGTTCGTCTGCTTCGGCTTACGACAATTTTTGGAACCCCATCCTCTGCTTCGTCCCTCGTGAAGGCGTCTTCCGACGTCTGAAGGGAGTTGTATTTAGTATAGTTCGCCTTAATATATTTGTTTCGTCCTCGAGCTCTTATTCTTGTGAATCTCGCAGCAACTTCAACGAACCCCCGCCCCAGATTTTGCAGATTTTTGTCTTCGTCTTTGTCAAAGTCTTCGTCGCAGAAAGTGCGAATGAACACGCACTCGTCTGCACTTTCGTTCAAACTTCGCATCGCTGTGGTGTCAATCCAGAAAATCCCTTTACCGTGGTCGGAGATTCGGAAGCTGGCCACTGCGAGGACGCAGAAAACTTGGTTCAAACCAAGTTCAAACCCGGCCGTTCGGACCGAATGTGATCACTTCCCACGATTCACTTCTCTTCCCACAACCACGATGCCTTTCCAATCGCCACCTGAACTGCAACGGGAAATTGCGGTTAGCCCCAGGACGTTACTCTTGACTGGAACATCAGCCTCCTCGCGTGCTTCGTTCGATCCTGGCCAGCTTTGTGAAACAGAATCGACTCAAATTCAATCTGTCGGTTTATTGCGAGCTTTTTCAGAATCGCCACCAACATTCTCTGTCGCTGCTCGATGTTTTTCAACGTATGTAAAGCTTAGACGTTCAATCAACGGCTTCACCGACCCGCGCCTATCAATCGCGGTTTCTTTCTGACCACCACGTCGACTTCGTGCCAGTTCGTCCTCCATGCTCTGAGTAAACGATGCCGGTTCTGCTGCCCCCGAACTCCAACGAGGGATCTTCGAGATGCCATGACATCGAATCCTGGAGAAGCCGAGGTCAAGTTGAACCTTGATTTGGTCGCGCCATGTTCATTTCTGGTCGGTCTGCGCTGAAAACTAAAATGCTCCCTAATTCGACGTACAGGGTTGTGTAGGGCGGCGAAAATTCCAGCTCAAGCAATGCAGCTAATTTCTGACGCTAGTCAATTCCAAGCCACACGACTTCCTTGCGACCGGGAGAGAATTCAAGATGAACTGCGATTTCTACACATATGTACGGTTATAAAAACAAGAAATTGTACTCTATCTACGACGAGATTATAGTAAATTACACGACAACTATATGCAGCGAAGGAACCAAAAACGCGCGCGCGCGCAAGCCCTTACAGTAGTATTACATCGAGTCCAAGCCGACCAACCGCTTCGCCTCGGCGATCTCCCTCTCCCAGTCCTCCGCCCATTTCGGATCCAGTTTTGCCTGCTCGCAGCAGTCGGCGCACCGAATGTAGTGCGCGCCGTCCTTCTTTCCGAATTTCCGGAGAACGCTGTCAGGGACGACGCATGCATCATCAGCTCAAGTTCCAGACGACGAGGATAAAGCGACGACGAACAACTCGGGAATCACATCGCCAACCAATTTTATATCTTCCCAACAGACACAGTCCGTGCAGAACGCCTGCGGGCAAGTCTGGCACCTGAAGCAAAAAAAAAGAACCACAACGTCAGAGCTAGTCGAGATTCAAGTAGTGGTATGGTAGGCTGATTTACCGCAGGAGAAGGCCCCCTGCCGCGGCGGTCCCTCGCTCACACTTGCGGCACTTGTGTTGCGGGCATTGAGCGAAATTAGCAGCATGCACCTGCGCGGCCGTGAGGGTCGAGTGGCATTCCGCGTGGAACACTGCACGTAAAATATCGTCAGTCGCAGCACCGGCAACGGCGGGAATTCGGGAAGAGGCGTGCGTACCGCGCGGGCAGCTGTTGCACATGACGACGTTGCCGCCATCCCGACACGCGATGCAGTAATCCTCCGACTCGTATGGGATCCTCTTGACCTTGCCCGGCGGCGCGTTGGATTTGGACTTCATCATCTGCAACCAACGTATTCGTGAGCGCGCTGCGAAGCAGAAACCCGAGAATAAATGAATACACACCTCCTGCATCGAGTCATCCCGAATGAACGACATCCCGCCGTACTGCACGATCCGATCCTGGCGCTCGCGCTTCCCCAATATAACAGAAATCGACTCATCCTTCTCCTTCGTGCGCTCCAGCATCGTACCCTCGAACAAATAACTCTGCACCCGCGCAACACCGCTCAAAAGCTCCCTCTCCTCCTCCTCCGCGCTCTTCAACACCTCCTCCGGCGCATCCTCAATCTTCAGCTCGTGCTTCACGCGCGCATCGTGCACCGTCGTCCTCGCCTCCGAGACCTCCAAAATCTCCCGCAACGACGCCGCGCGGAACTGCGTAATATCCATATCGTCGTCCGAGCGCGTCAGCGCGCTGCTCCCGCGCCGCAGGATGGACATCAACTCGCTCCCGCCGACCCCGCCCTGCGGACCGCTCTCGCCCTCCCCCCCACCGTCGCCCCCGCCCCCACCACCGCCCGCCTCGAGCCCGATGATCTTCGCAGAGAGAAACAGCTTCCGCCGGATCCGGTCGAGCATCTGGTCCTCCACGCTCGCGCGACACACCAGCCGGTACACCCGCACGACCCTGGTCTGCCCGATCCGGTGCGCGCGCGCGATCGCCTGCAGGTCGTTCTGCGGGTTCCAGTCCGAGTCGCATAGGATGCACACCGAGGCCTGCGTCAGGTTGATGCCCAGGCCGCCCGCCTTTGTCGATATGAGGAATACCTTGTATGCTGGATAGATAGGGTTAGCGACGTACGACTACGAACGTGGAGAGGAAGAGGAAGAAGGACTGACGAGAGTCGCTGTGCTGGAACTAAATATGCGCAATCGTGAGTGAAGCGAATTATAGGGAAAAGAGGGAGCAGACAGTACCATACGAATAACCATCTCGCGCCTGGCGCGCGAAACCGAGCCGTCAAGGCGCACATACGGGATGTCGCGCAGAACCATGTGGTCCTCCAGCAGGTCGAGCATACTATCCAAACGTCAGTTTCGCTCGAGAGAAAAAATAGACAACGCGACGCGTACTCGGTCCATTGCTACGAGGCTTGTGAGTAAATAGTACTTGGAAAAAAGAGAGCGAGAACGAACCGAAAAGATGAGGACACGCTCGCCCTTGGGGAGCACGTCCGCGAGGATCTTGTCGATGGCGAGCAGCTTGCTCGACGCGGCGACGACGTGTTCGCCGATCTCGTAGGCATCTGGCTGGGCGTCGTCGATCATGTAGGGGCTGGCGCTTCTCGTTAGCGCCCCGAGTAGTCGAATTAAAAAGACTCGTACTGATCGCAAATTCGGCGCAGCTGCATTAGCAGCATCGAGAAATTTTTCCACTCTGTGCGAGGGCCTCAGTAACAAGGAAATATGCGAGACAGCAACGCACGGTTCGCAGAAGCTTTGGTGTGTGTTTCCAAGTGGCTGAGCGCATCGCGGCGCTCGTCGTCGTCGTTACCCTCGTCCTTCTTCCGCGGGAAGAGCACCTCTAGATCGACTTTATCGAGCCGCGTGAGCATCCGGTACGTCCAAAACCGCTGCGCCTCCGTGAACGGGATGAATACCGTGTAGTCCTCGCGCGGCGGCACGCCCCCGAGGTCGCCCGAGCCCGCGAGCCCGCTCTTCGTGCGCCGGAGCTGAATCGCCCCGAGCAACGCGCGCACGGCGTTTAGAACCGGGAGCGCGTACGAGCCCTGGCTGAGGTCGAACGACTTCCGCAAACAGCGCGCGCGTCGTCTGCGTGAAGATGAGCGGGTAGAGCCAGTGGAGCAGGCCCCAGAGCTCGACGAGGTTGTTCTGGATCGGCGTTCCGGTGAGGATGATGCGCCACTGGCCTCCGAGGGACGCTGCATGCTTCGCAACCTCGGCCTCGGAGTTCTTGATGCGGTGACCTTCGTCGAGGACGACACAGTCGAAGTGGCGCGTCTTCAACCAGCTGAGGTCGCCGGTGGCGAGCATCTCGTATGTGGTGAGCACGATGTCGATGTCGTGGTTCTCGCGCATGAGGCCCTTGACGCGTTCGCGCTCGCCGGGGGTGCCGTGGAAACGGACGAGGTGCATGGAGGGGAGCCAGCGGCGGCATTCTGCTTCCCAGGAAGAGAGCACGGAGAGCGGGCAGACGATAAGATGAGGCTGGTGCGATTTAGCGGTTTCCTTGATGTGCGCAAAGAGGGAGAGGGTCTGTAACGTCTTGCCTAGCCTGAAAAAAAAGTTAGAGACTTTTTACTCGCCGATGAACAAGACCTTACCCCATCTCGTCTCCCAGGATGCAATTTATACCTACGGGTCGTCAGTAAGCGCTACGTGAAAGACCATGCCACAGACCATTGTGGTACATATATGCGAGAAAAGCAAGTCCCGCCAGTTGATACGGTTTCATCTCGCCACCGACGATCGCATCAGGCTGGACCACAAAATCGCGCCTCGGCGACGACTGGGGTGTCTCGCCCTCCATCTCCTTGACCAGGTTAGTGATATAGCTGTTGGCGCGCTGGGGAAGCAGCGGCTCGAACAGCGCGCGGTGCTCGAAAAGCCAGTGTTTGCGGTTAACGAGCTCTTCGCGGTCCTCTTTTTTCACCTTTGCCTGGCGATCAGAGGGCTCTGTGTCTGCCTCGCGTTTGCGTTTGACGATGGGCTTGCGAGAGGGATTGGAGGAAGTAAATTGACGCGTCACAGCGCGTGCTGGCGACTCGATCTTTGCGACTGGACAGGCCTCCGTCTGCCCGAATCGCTTGTAGAATACGGGGAGAGGAATGGAAGGTCCAGCGGAAGTACTGGCCATTTTTTGCAGATGGTAGGAAGAGAAGGGTGTTTTCGTCTGTTTGACTCGTCGAATGGCTTTTAAGCTTTCGATTTAGGGCAGGCGAGAACGCGATCTTACGTCACATCATTTGATCCCATCAAAATTCCATGTGCGGCATACCACCATGTTGGGCTTCATTCTGCCCTTACACGCAGGCAACCATTTCATCTCCATCTTCATCTTTCTTTGCCGCCACGGACGTTTGGAGCGACCCTCGCCTTTACCAAGCACCTTCTGCTGAGCCGAGCTCGAACGAACGCTAGTCTTTTACTGCGCTCGAGGTCAGGGCATGTTTCTTGGGTTGCTCCACGACCATTCGCGTTGCAACTTAGCAGTTTCGTTAACCACTGCCGACTATGTCATCGAACTCTTGCTGCAATGTCTCAGGCTTCCATCTGGTGTTGAACCACTTGTGCTCGTCTGCTCTTACTACTTGCCTTACCGCCTGAGCAACTGTCGTGCCCGAATGCCGCCAGTTCCCAGTCGCCGTTGAAAGGTTTACCAAGTATCATTTAGTTCAAGGTTCCGAGAGGCTATGCCTTCCCAATTCTGCCACACTTCCGGATCTTGTTGGTTGAAGCCTTTAACCTGGGTCTTTCTTACATCTCTATTGGGTTCTGGGTTCAGATTTCCTTCCGATTCAAATCTGGGCCGCCCAACTGAAATTGTATTTTGGAACGACAGTCTTGCATCGGAACCCCGCATAAATCCTGTGTCCGTCTCATTGCCAACCTGGAATGGTCCCGAAGTAATTCAACATTGAGCGTGCGGGATAGGTTCCATCAACCCTATCTGCGATCTGATGCTAGGGCTTGGCACAAAACAAGCAGAAATTAATGTCAAGCTGGCTTTCAGAGTTTTGTCTCTTCCTTTCTGCGCTCGTGCGAAGCTCTCTTAGCCTCTCACACTTCATGCCTAATTTTCTCACCATTGGATTCTTCTGAGCCATGCGTTTTCCTTATGTGCTGATCGCTCTTGCGTCATCGCGGAAGTCGTTTTCCGTTCCCAAGGTATCATTCTTTGCATCCGAGGTTGCGAAGGGACTTGGTGGGTCGTTTTGCGTCCTCACCACTTGCAGCGCCCACGAGTTACCGTTATTTCCCTAACGTTTGAGTTGAGCTGCGTCGAATGGCTGGATGAATATTTGAGAACATGAATTCGACGTGACGTGTGACCGGTATTTGTTTGGAGTGTCTGAATTCAACAAACCAAGTTTACCTTGCTCTCTCGCAAGCTCTATTGGAGTCTACTATTCTTCTGCCTCTTCCCACCGCTATACAACCTTCTCTCGGCCCTATTCCAAACTTTCCGCACATCCGCAGGAGCGAAGCCATTTGAAGTCCAATTTTTCGGGTTTCCATTATGCCTCCCCGCGGAAATGAGGGACTGGATTTCTCCCCAATCGTAACCCACTATCTCTTCCTCATTACCTGCACGTTGGCCGCCGTCAGTCTCCGCTATTTGACTCGCTCCGCGTTGCACAAACTGAAACACGAACTTTTCTGCAGATAGCCTGGTTTATTGCTTTCATTTCTCAAGCAGTCGCAACAGCCCGGTGTGAGTACTCCCTCGCCAGAGTTACCGTTGTATGTGCTCACAGCCCTCAAGTTGGGAATGGCGCTGTCGGGACCCTATGGTTCGCGATCTGGCTCCAGCTAGCCTTAATTCTCGGCGTCTTGTACACACTCGCATCGGACTCGATAGCAATGCATCGCTTCCAAATATCCACCTTCGGCGCCGTCGCAATCGTCTTCGCCGTCTCAGGTGTCCAACAAGGCATCTTCACCGGCCTCGGTGCCCTGGACGCAATGTCCGCCGGCTGGCTCATCCTCGCCCTGGTCGACATCCTCTGGGTGCTCTACTTCACCGCCGAGGAGGATTCTCTCGTTCTACACATCTTGAACTCCGGGGGCACTGGCGGCCTCACCCCCCCTTCACGACGCCGACGGACGCGCGCGCAGTCTTCGGCTCACGACATGTCAGGAAACGGCTACGCCACGAACTACGCCTCGGGCGGCGGTATCGGCTCTCACGATATGGCATACGACACCAAGATGGGGAGTGGGATGGGCATGGGCAGCGGGATGGGCATGGGCAGCCAGACCGCGGGCATCAGGAGCCAAAATAGTTTCGGCGGTGCCAGCGAGGGCGGTGGGCTGGGCACGCGCAGTGTGGGCACGGGCGCTGCGGGGAGCATGTCGAATGTCCCGCAAAGCGGCGGCGGCGGCGGGCCTGGATCGATAGGGGACACCAATGGCCCAAGCTCACCGCTGATGGCCGGCGTGGCCTCGCAGCCCACTGGCGGCACCATGGCTGGCGATGACGCATATCAATACAAAGCGAAGGCTCTGTATGCATGTACGTCCTTCCCTGCTGCGCTTTTTACCCGGAGGCACTGACATACTGCGCTTTTCAACAGACAGCGCCTCGGCAGACGATCCGAATGAGATTTCGTTCAGCAAGGGCGAAATCCTGGACATTGTGGACAAGCAGGGCAAGTGGTGGCAAGCTAAGAAGGCCGACGGATCGGTTGGCAGTGCGTTTTGCTCGTTGTTCTTCCTAACCAATGCTAACTCCCCGTCTCCGCAGTTGCACCATCCAACTATCTCCAAATTATTTGAGCTTGTCCATAGTGTACTGGTAGATCCATATTTACGACCACCATCTACTTATGACCCTTCTTACCCATTGAGCAGAATCTTTAATGGAGACAGTGTTGTACATAACTTAGTTTTCCTTTCCTGGCGGTTACTGCCGGTCGCTGTCACCTTTTTGCCTCATCTATTTCTCTATACCAGTGCACTCATTCCGTATCGATGTGTAGCATACGTTCGGGCGATTTGCAAGTCATGTACCTATTATTGCAATCCATCCCCTGAAATCGAGAACATGCAGAAAGAAAAATACAACTGGAATGATTCCATGTAAATTATTGTTTGTTGTATTGTTACACGAATTGCGACGATAGCTTTGTATGAGAAAGATCGTACTCTGTATAGATAGGTTTAATGTCATCTTACCGCCTTCTCCGTCCCCCGCCGCCGCCTCCCAAGACCACAAGTTTGTTGTTCCGCTTCTTCCCGCCGCCCCCACCACTCCTCGACTCGAGCTCATGCCATGCCGCGTCCATGTCCCACTCGTCCTCTTCCTCGTGCTCCCGCCGGGACGCAGCCTGACTGCCACGCCCCTGCGACGTCGCGGGCGCCGAATGCAACGCCGCCGCAAAACTCCGCGCGCCCCACGCACCCGACGGAGCCCCTTCCGGCGCCTCCTGCGCCGGCACAATCACCTCGTCGAGGGCGGGCGACTCCCCAGTGAAGCGCCACGTCGTCGCCGACGCCTCCACCCTGAACACCTCCCGATCCTTCTCGCGCTCCCTCTCCTCCGCCCTCGCCCGCGCGCGCTCGTCCTTCCGCCCCTTCTCCTTCCTCCGCGCCGCACGCATCTTCAGCGCTCCCTCAAAGTTCTTCAGCCCCCCTTCGACGCCGCCCACTACGTCGGTGAGATCCGCCTCGACGAACACCACGTCCGCGCCGTCGGGCATGTGCGCGAGGTACTTGCACCGCTTACGCAGGTCGTCGTTGACGGTACCCTCGCCGAACGCGTCGACGCGGATAGTGATGGCGTCGGGGAAGGCGGGGTAGGTGCTAAAGTGCGACAGCAGGATCTTAATGTCCAGCGGGTGAAGGAAAATGGGGAGACCCGACGCAGCCTGGTAGTAATAATACGTCGACGTCGAGGGCGGGGGCGGATTGACGTTCCGGCGCTGACGGGGATTGTTGCGGTTCCCACCGCCACCGGATTGAATGGGCGGCTCTGGCGTGGCGGGCGCACCAGATCTGAGCGCCAAGAAGTCCTGCGGAATATCCGGCGGAACTTGATGTTCCTGCCTGCGTCGATTTTCGTGGAACGCGACGCGTTCCTCGATCTCGCGCTGGTCTCTGTTGGCCTTGTGGATCTTATCCTGGAGCGCAGGCGTGTCCAAAGCCGTCGCCTTTGCGATTTGGCGCTGGATTTTCTCCTCCGCCGCATCGACGAAGAGAACACCGAGATCGTCGGTCATGCCAGAGAGGACCCGGCGCTCCGAAGCCAGTTCGTTGAGATCTTGGGTAAGATCTATTACTAGATACGAAGGGGTCGCGAGCATGAACTTGGCGTAGTCGAAGACATCAGGGAGGAAATGAAAAGGCGCCTGGTGCGGAGGTAGGAGATCCGAAGGCCAGGTGTGCGATCTAGGAAGAGCAAGGGTCGTGATTTGTGGCCGCTGCATTAACCGCATGCGCATAGTAGATCCAGCACGCGGAGCGGTTTCGAATAGGTTATCCAACGCGGAACCAGAGGAGGAAGACCCAACGACGGGTCCCTCGGCGTCTTCCTCGACATACAATGGTCCATCGAACCACTTGACGCTCTTGAGCTGCTTCTCGTTCACAGAGTCGAAGCAAATGGGGCAGCGCGCCCATTTATTCTCAGAGGTGTTCAGATAATGCAGGATGCACGGGAAGCAGAACACCTGCAGAGAGTTTAACGCGGGCTCTCTGTAGAGTCGAAACTTTGACTAACATGGCCGCACTTCGTCATGCGTGGGGCCGTGGGCGGGGAGAGACAGATAGGACACGTCGTGTGGCCTTCGTCCTGCCCGGTGCGCTCTCCGCTAGCAGCAGCAGACGCCAGCGCCGAAGAACGAGGTATAATAACCTGCAGAATGTCCTGCCATTGGAAGAATCTGGGGTAACTCGTATCAGCATCCGTCCCAGCGATCAAGAAATACTTGCATGTCGGGATCCGCGAAATGTACGGTGTAATCACCGTTCGGATTCATTACGAACCGATACTGGGCATTCACGAAACCTGCAATACTTGCACTTGATAACGCTCGATAGAGAGTGATCGTGGCTACTCACGCTCCTTGTTCCATATTCCCTGGTGCGTCCCCGTCTTCCTGCTCCTCCTAGGAAGACTCGGAGGGGGCTGGGTCTGCCGCGGAGGAAGAGTAAAGTTGAGAAGATGGTTCAAATTCAGAGACGGATTCGAGGCCATCTTCGAGGCGCGCCTGGGGGTCAGCGGGGCCGCTGCAGGCGTCCCTGGGGGTGTTAGGCATGGAACAAGGGGTCAGTAACGATGTGAAGGGTTCTGAGTCGAAGTCGGGGGGCCGTTCCCTGCCAGTGGGAAGCGATCCACCAAGACACCGTCAATGATTCGCGGGGGCCAATGACTCTGTCGGCATCCCGGCTCCGGTTTAGCCGCTCGCGGCTATAATCGGATTTAGGACTTTCAAGCGAGGATCTAAGAGTGGGTTCGCATATATATATCCAGCCATTTCATAGAGAAGAGAATTCCGGAGAAAGAATTTTATTCCACCGCTTTTCGATTTAAAGATATCACATCCGCCATTAAATACTCTCCCCCCGCACATATCCCCGCCGACCATAGCAGCAGCAGAGAGGCGACACAGAAGAAGGTTATTGTCTGTCCAATTTCCAGCCACGATCCTAGAAGAGAAGGGTTACAGTGCGTATCCCGACGCAGGAATAGTACTAACCAGTGTCGGTAACATTGAAAAAGAACGTCAGCGTCATTCCGTCTGTGAGGGTGAGAGCAACGAGGAAGAGGGAGAAGGGAGGAAGGTGGAGGGCGTCGTTTAGGGCGACAAAGGTCACTGCTAGTATGATATAGGGTGCGATGATTTTGAAGATCTAAAGGAGTTTTAGCGAGAGTACATATCGACCGTAAGAACGGACCAGGAGGAGCGCCATAGCGAAAGGACTGAACACCGGGATGAGTCGATACACCGGCGAGAGGTAGAACGAGCTATATACCACGATTAGTAGCCGATTATACACACCGTAATTCACTCACGATATCGAAGCAACAGCTAGAATTTGAATTCAGTAGCGTCTCATACGTATAAGTCAGTAGGTTAGCACTCACTTTCCCGTTCCAAAAAACCCGACCTGCACGAAAAATAGAAAGAACAGCGCGATCCGAACATCATCCGGTTGGAACCGATACTGCACCACGCTCTTCGACTTTTTGATCCGCTCCAGGTCGCCGCCCCGCAACGAGCGCTCGGCGGCGATCCACGACACCAGCGTAAGTGAGTACGCGACGTAAAACAGCCCCTCGACGCTGATGGATAGGAAGACAAAGCAGGGGCCAAATGCGAGGAAGTACATGAGGGATTTGGAGCGCGGTGTGGAGTGTTTGACGCGGGAGAGGAAGGGGAGGCTGGAGGCCGCGACTACAAAGATATCAGTACATCCCAGAACAAGAGTGAATGAACGTACCGAGGACAATCCATCCTGCAACTTGATTAAGGAGGGGCAGCCCCAGTTTTGCCTGGAGGTGGTACACGGAACTTGCAGTGATCCCCATCGCAAGGACGACGAGGATTCCCTGTCGCACGAAGAGGCGGGACACTGGCTTGCCCACATTCCCAAGCCCCGTTTGCGCAAACAGCGCGCCAGCAACAAGAATACACAGACCCCCTGCGAGACTAAACGGAAATCAGATGCGAATCAACGGGACTGAAGAGCTTACATTGCAGTCAAACTCTCAGTCTTGTCGACGGAGAGCAGAGGGAAGATGCCGGTCACCAAACACGATGCAGTCCAGAGGTATGGCATCGATAGTCGAGCGCGGCTTTCCTTCGTCCATGCGCTCAACGGCCACACCGTTCCAATAAGGAGGAAACCGACACTCCATATTGAGCGATGGACGTATGCAGCCACCATACTCTGCAATACCCCAACCACCAGCGCCCCGTAAAGCACAATCCGAATCCATCCACCCCGCTGCACCCTTGCCGCAGACCCGCGAAGCAGCGGCCCCACCTGTGCAACGAACTGGTGCCAAAAGAAACACGGAAAGGCAATGTAGAGGTAATACGTCCACGGCGACCTCTGCACCGCGAAAAGAAACCAAAACGCCGCCAGCGCAAGACCGGCGACACTGGTAACTACGATCTGCCCCGGCCTCGCGACATAGGTTTCGAGAGGGCGGAATATGAAGAGCGAGGCGTAGGCGGCCCATCCGATGTACGCTGCGGTGGCCATCCCTTTTATGAGCATCCGCTCGTATGTTTGGAGGTATCGTAGGCCCGCGAGGCCGTCATTGATGAGGTCGGCGGAGAGCTCGCGTGCGAGGCGCCAATGCTCGGTGGATATCGCGTGGTCTATGTCGCTTAATTTCGCGCCGCGATTGGAAGGGCCGGAGCCTTCGAGGGGGGCGAATGGTTTGTAGAGCACTGTGTGTGCTTTCTTGAGCTCTACGGTGCAATGAGAAACAGCGTCGATGAGAACGAAGGTAAACGCACCATGCTTGATTCTATATTGTTCTATTATCATCTGTATTCACATGAGCAACAATTACCAAGAAGAAGGCGCGCTGACCTTTGCATTCACTTGAGCCGCCTTGGCGAACGTCCTGTTACCTTCTTGCGGCAGTAGATACCCCGGTCGCGTTGGGTCAACGTCGGGGAGCACCCCCACGGAGTTTACAGGCCAATCAATGCCCACGAGCGCAGCCATGAGCGGCGCCAGATCCGCCTGCTCGACATCCCGGCGCAGGAGGTGGTTCAATTCCCAAGGCTCTGAATACGCGTCGTGCGAGGAGGGCGATGAATCGGGGAGAGGTCCGCGAATGCCGCGCCCCCAGGCGACTAGTGGTGTACGGGTATTGTCAGGGTCTGGAGCATGTTAGAACGAGAGCGTAGATTGTGCATATGATACGTACGGCCGTCTCCGTGGTTCCCGATAACCGACATTCCATGGTCCGCGGTGAATACATAGCTCGTCTCTCCGTCTTGATAGAATTGTTGTATGAGCGTCTCGGTCCGACGGACAACGTCGTCAACCACTTTTATGTTGTTCATGTATTCCTGCAGAGCAAATGAGATCACTTCAACGGGGTGTTGACTAAAGAGTACCGGAGAGTGCGGTCGGTAAGAGTGACCCGTCGTGTCGAGACCCAGTAGATGCAGGAAGAACACCGTCCCGGGCGCACGTAGCTGTGAATTCAAGGTCGAGTTCGTGGTCGCGTTTTGAAGAAGGTGTTGTAGTTGATCGAATACCCAGATGTCAAGAGCCGTTGCATCTGGGGTCAGGTCATTTATTGGAAGAGAGAGGGGCAAGAACACATCAACCCTTTGTGAAATCTTCCGCCTCTTCGTTATACGACCAAGTCATCACCTTACCAGGAGTGGCCCCGCGGGAAAACATGGGTAAGATGTCCGGCGATCCAAAGGAGAATGTCGCTTGGGATTTATTGAAGACCGAGTCGAAATCCACCTGCAAGAGTCGGTCACAGTTCCAGTCAGTGATACAGAACGCTTACGGGATTGGTTTTCCAGCCCTGAGAGGTAACAATGAGAAGACGTAGAGCCATCATAGACAGAACTTGCCTTCGTAACAGCCGACACGTCTTCGTACATTCCGCCTGAAGGGCTTTGTTCAAATACGAAGGCCGAAGTTCGAAAAAACTCACCAATAATCGCCACATGCCCGGGGCGACTTTCAGTCGGAACGCGGGTGTGAGATACCCCGAACGCGCCCCTGGTTTCGACAATTGACCTTAAATACGGAGCAACGACCTCAGAGGCATTCGGTAATCCAAGGCGTTGGAACCCGTTTTTCTGGAATAATAAATCCGCGCGAAGCCCGTCGCCTTCAACGCATAAGACGAGGTATTACGCACAAGTCCGTCGTACCTACCTACTATTAAGACAAGCCGCTTGGATTCAGCCGAGCCAAGCCCGTAGCTTCTCATTCCATGGACCACAGGACTGGTGAAATAGCAGTCAAACACTGGATTTGAAGGGAATTGGCATTACGATGCGTCTGTGCGAGCTCGTTTACTAACCAGAACCGATGTACACCAAGTGGAATACGAGTCCAATCAAGAGAAGGCTGGCCACATTATAGTTCTGTGCCATCGCCGCAGGATTTGGGGTTTTGTGGAGTCAGTGGAAGACTCTGGTATGAGAGAAACGGGTATATGTCGACTCTTCGATCCTGAATGCAAGGTGCTCCGACGCCGCCCTAAGGACGAAACTGGAGAAGACGAGACCCCGCCGAGTCCACAGGCACGCGAAATATGTCGAATATAACGTCCAAACGACGCGTTTCTATTGCATGTAAACTTTTGTGGTGGTTGTGGTCGAAAGTGGTCGAAACTTGTTTGTGGCAAAGGCCTGCGCCAAATACGGCCTGATCCCAACCTCCATGGCTAAAGGGAAGAATCTGAACCCAGCGGATGCCCATCGTGAGTTTCGTCGTTTTTAAATTAATTGGCTGCTAAACCGTCGCGTAGGCAAAGCTCTCCGTAAAAAAGAGCTCAAAAAGGCGAGCGCAAACCAGGTTAACCGGTAAAATCTAACATGTCGTGTAGTAGAACAAGGCAGAAAGATCCAAGGCGCGCGATTTTTCTCTCGTGAAAAAGGACACTACTGGTGGGATCGATGTCTGTATGTCCGGCTCAATGGCTCACGTCCAATAGACCTGGAAGAGGAAGTAGAACGCCTGGAATTTGCGACAGAGGCCAAGGACAAGGCTCGGCTAGTAGAAGCTAAGGCGGAATTGGAGAGGATATACCAGAAAAAGGAAGAATACCTCAAGGAACATCCGGAACAGCGCAGGCTCGTATACAGACATAAGAAGGACGGCAAACCAGACGAAGAGATCGTGCTGCTGAAACGCAACTTCTTCGACAAGAATGGACTCCCTCGACATCCCGAACGGAGTATATATTATGATCCAGTCATGAACCCGTTTGGTGTGGCTCCGCCGGGAATGCCTTACCAGGAACGCCGTATGTCTGCCTCCAACTTAACCTCGTAGTGTCTTATTCCTGTGTTTAGCCCGTAATCCGGGTGAGGTGTACAGCGACGACTCTGAAGAGGACGATGGTGCGTTAGAAGGCTTCTTTCTTCTTCTTCGTTTAACTTTATGTTCACAAGACGACATCGCGATGCCCGAGGGACCTCCTCCAAATCCGGGGGAAGCAGATGATAGTGATGACGATATTCCCATGCCCGAGGGCCCTCCACCCGGCCAGCCGCGTGAGTCGTGCCTCGCTGGCCTCGCTTTCAATGTCTCATATTCTTCCAAAGCGGCCACATCGAGTCTACCCCCACCTCCGCCTTTCCTCCCTGCCCATCCTCCCCCTCCGCCACCTATGGCTCTTCCAGGATCTCTTCCTCCCCGGCCATCCAATTTCCCGCTGCCCCCACCCCCACCTGGATTTCCTCCCAATAGTCTTCCTCCTCGTCCTCCCGGGTTTCCAGGAGCAAGCTTTCCACCGGGCTTCCCTCCAGTGGGCTTCCCTGCGATGGGTGCAATGCCCCCGCCGCCGCCGAATTTCCCGAATTTTCCTCCGCAGGGATTCCCTCCACCGCCCCCGCCACCAGGATTCTTTCCTCTTCGCAATCAGTCCTCCATTCAGGATCCATTATCACACATTCCGCACCAAACATATCAGGCCCACCGAGCGGGCGTCCCCCTTCCGCCCAAACCCTCATCCGTCGCCCCTCCAGGGTCCGCCTCACTGCCGCCTAAGCCCGTCGCCGCAGTATCCAGTGCCAACTTGATGTCTGCGACCGTCTTTGCCGCGCCCGAGCTTCGCGATTTCAAGAAAGAGGCTACAGCCTTTGTGCCTTCCAACGTGAAACGCAAAAAAGCTCCTGGTGCTTCTGGGGCCGCTTCAGCGCGTGTGAACGCCGCCCCGTCGCTCGATACGCTGCCCGGCAAGCCCGATAGTCCAGGGCCTTCCGCAGAGGAATCGCTCCCTGCTCGTCCTGATCTGTTAGGTTCCCTCAAGGGAAAATTCGGAGCGCCTCCCACTCCTACGGCTGCGACCGGGAAGGTCCCTGGCAAAGCTAAAGAGACTCAAGCTGCGAAGAACGCGAAGGACGACTACGACAAGTTCGTCGAGTCAATGTCGGATATCCTAGGGCCAAAGTGAAGCGTTAGTTGAGCGATGGAAAAGGCTGGAGGAATGTATAATAAATAGAAATTCATGTAATGCCGAATTTGGATTCCGAGCGGGATCAAAGCGGGTGAACCTGCGCTCTCGTGTCATGGCCCTGGGTATTCCTTGCTTCCCACCACGATGACCTCTACTATTCTGCTGCGTCCCCGCGCGTATTGTGCAAACGGCGGCTCCTTTTTCCTTGTGGCTCTTCTGCCTCCCCCGAAAGATCTCCCTCCCCTACCTACCGAGATCTGGTCCGACATCCTTGAATTCGTGGCGATTCAGCGGAATTCCCAGACGCTATGGTCATTGCTAACGGTCTGCAAGCTGTTCAAGGTTTGTTTGCCCTGGGAATGCCCACAAGTTACTGACCAAACGCGCCGTAGGAACTGGCATTACCGTTGGTGTATGCACGCGTCGCGACTTCGAAGATCCCTACTCTCGAGAAACTCGTGGCGCGGCTGCACTTTGCTGACCAGCGATGGGACTCTATTCGCCGAATCCCTTTCTCGACGCCAGGCAGATGGGTTCAGACCCTCGACTTGTCTCGCGTCGAGTTCACCGGACAAGCGCAAGCGCTCCTTCTGGACTCTCTGCTCGTGAAATTATTTCCCTTGGTCCCATTCCTCGCTCGGTTTCAGATGAATCCGTCTTTTATCTTGAGCCGACGAGCAATGGAGTCTTTGGGTCAACGCCAAGGAGCCGTTAATGTCCGCGCTCTCGAGGGGATCGGTTACCTCCCGTCCGGCTCTCCGACGGAAGAGCCGCTTACACGGCTACTTCGATGCTGTCCGGCCCTGGAGGAACTGGAAATAATCGGTCGTGGCCTTGACCCTGCGGAAATGGAATTTACATCTCAAGACATGGAAATTTCGCTCCCAGATTCATTCGTGCCTCTCGACCTTGCTTGTCTAAAAAACCTATCTATCCTTTCTATCTACTCTTCGTCTTTGATACTCTCCTTTATCCTCTCACCGCTACCTGCCCTCTCGAAATTGACCATCACACCTTTCGACGACGTCCCGACTGCCCTCTCTTCGCAGTTCATCGCCTCACACGGCACGTCCTTGCGCTCGCTCCTCCTCTTCACCCCAAAATCATGGCCAACAAGACTCCATCCGTCCCCACGAACCCTGCTCTGCACATCCCCGACGCTCCGACACCTCTCGCTCGAGCGGCCTCTTCCACCGCAGCTCAATCTGCCGACCGAGAACTTTCACCCACTCGAGATCCTCTCAGTCCCCCGGCCAGACCCCGACTTCTGGCCCGTGCTCGAGCGACTGTTGCCTCGTCTCCCTGCGCTGCGTGCCGTGCGTGCGAGGGACGTGCGCTGGCTGAGAAAGGGGATGGGAACGAGCGCGCAGGCAGCAGGTGTTCAAGGCGAGCTGAGGGAGTGGAGGCGGCGGCTTCTACGGAGAGGGATCAGGGTGCTAGATACGGAGTGGAATGAGTGTGAATAATGAACAAAATATGACCCTTGTATTTATAGTTTGTAACTGTATGCGTAGCCACTTATATCGACCTCCTCTCACTTTGCGATGTCGGGGCGGAAGATTTTGTATTCGACTTTACAGGTAAATGACCCCTTTGCTAAAGACAAAGGTTGCAGCCGTCAACGCAACCACATCACCAGTCTGATCCCAGAATAAGCCGAGGTCCCCTCCTCGAGGACTAACCTGCCTGGCGCTGAACGGCTGGTCCGAAGCAAGACCACTTTTCTTGGACCAGTACGGCGCTAGGAGGCAATGTGCTGAGCCGCATACACTATCCTCAGAGAATGGCGGCGGAAGGACCCGGGGCTGCAAACATCCGGGAAACGAACAATTCTTCGCCTGAAGAGCTCGAGGCCGCAGTGGTTATGACATTGATGATGTATCCCGTATCCAACTGTGTTTCTATATGAGCGATATTTAACGTAGGACTCCGATTAAACTCACAAAGGCCGGGACATTCACGTCGCATTCTCCTAGATTTTCCTGCTCGTCCAATTCAACCATGAGAAAACTCTCGAACCCTTTGCCCCCAACCCCCACATACTTCACCGCAACGTCGCGACCGAACGCGTTGACGAGAGCTGCTGTTATCTTTGGGCGCTCGTCGGCGGATACCTCCGTCAACGTCGTGGACGGCAGGCGAATTTCGATCCCGTCGTTCCCAACCTTGCGTGCCTTCATCACCCCCGCCGTTTGAGTGTGGAATTCAACGACCTCGACCGAATCCGCGACGAGACCACTCTCGAAGATCGCGCGCGCCGCTGCCACAGTTCCGTGGCCACACAACGGTACTTCGTGCGAGTTGGCGGAGAACCAGCGGATGTTCCACGCGGCTACCTTCTCGTCGGTGGATGGAATCGAGGAACCAATAACGGATGTTATGGGTTGGTTAAAGTTGGTCGCGATCTTCATGAGCGTGTCTGTGCCAAGGTCTTCATCGATGAAGACGACGGCGGCTGGGTTTCCTTGGAATGGCCCGCTCGAGAACGCGGCAACAAGATAAAATGGGAAGGGACGAGACATCTCTGCTTGAATATGACTCCGAACGGGCTTATTTACAAGAATTGCAAATGAGTCAACGATAGGTCAGCAGTCCAAGCAGAGGGCGGTGGGAAATCCACTGTTCCCAAGGTCGTTCTGTAAACGGTACCCTCGGCGCGCTTGGTAAGGAATAAGAGAGCATTAGAGTAGACCGGACCGGCGAGCCGAAATGTGTCTACCGTCGAGGAAAAAGTGGTGGTGGACTTTGACAATTTTGACAATAATTTGAATAAAATGTGTTCCTTCGCCACGTGCATGAATTTTTTTCAGGTGTGGCAATGAGGAGAATGTCAGAACGACATTGGCACATAGAGCCACGATAACAACTATTTCTCCTCAATCCCGAGGTATCCTCTGAGCTATAATATGGTCTGCAAAAGCCCACACTTCGTCGAGGCCAAAACGCGCACTGGGAAGCGATGAGACAACACTCGGAGTCGGGTGATTGAGCAACACAATACGAGGATCAAACGAGTAAACCTGGGTGATTTCATCTCGAATGAGGTCGGTCGACTCGAAGATGATCACCAAGGCCTGAAGAGCTGGGCAGCTTGCGATTACCACCGACGCGTGAGGTGGGAGTACCGCAGAGACATGCAGGGCAACATGGGTTAAACATGGGAGTCTTGCAAGAATCTCCAGATCGGATACATCCACCGGATCGAGGAAAGACATATTAAGGTGGGTGACGCCCGATAGGCAGCGCGGTGGGATGGCGGCGTCGATAATATTTTGGATGTTTGACAATGGCATGAAAAGGCGGCGGAGAGGTAGTTGATTGATGACAGGATTGGGACGAGGGAAATACCGACGCCAGAATGCAAGATACTGCACACCAGTGCAGATAGACAGAAGTCGAATGATTTGGGATTCCGGCAAGCCACCTGGAAAATTCGACATAACCAGCGTTCGGACGATGGCAAAAAAGCCCGCTGGTTTCAAATTGGCCAGTTGGATAAATTTTTCGGCGCTTCCACTGCTGTGTATTATCACAGACTTGTAGAATTCCTGGTCCACCCTACAAGCCCGACTCGGATGTCAGTCAGACCGCAATAGAATTCACCCTCTCAAAGCTGACCAGGATTGAACGTGACGCGCGACGAGGCTGAAGTTCACTTTAACAGCAGCGTCGTGGAGGCTGAATCTGATTGCGATTTCGAAGATTTCCCGCTGCAGTTCAGGCGGCAGCATTGGGAGGGTCATCGTGGTTGCTTGCTCGAAGAAAGCGGGCCGTGGGGAAAAGTGATGCATTCGGTCCGAACCTAGGCTCGAACCAGCAACTCGCTCTACAAGTAGTACAACTTTTGATGACAGTCGATCAAAGCCGATAGGTAGGTAGCGAATAACCAGCGTGTGCCCCGCTGTCATAACAGTGCCAGCCGGATACCATATCAGGTGTCAGCCCGCTGAAATGATGGGTTCAGCGGGCTGTAACAAGCCATGCTGCCCACATTTGTTGTACATACGAGTTTTGGTTTTTGAATCCACAAACAGACGAACTTTGGTATTATGCTTCACCCAGCAACTTGAGAATGAGCCTGATATCTAGAGCAGCCAGCCAGTTGTTAAATCTCTCAACTACAATACAATATACATTCTGTTTCTGAATCCCAAAACTAGAGCACCCAGAGTGTTCTGTTCTCATTTTTAACAACCTATGTGAGTTGAGGGTTGTGTTTGCATTTCCGAGAACCCAGATGAGTTGAGGGTTCTGTTCATATTTCCAAGAACTCAGGCACCCTGAGGATTATGTTCACATTTCCAAGAACCCAGGTGAGTTGAGTGTTCTGTTTGCATTTTCAACAACCCAGGTGACTTGAATGTTCTGTTTGCATTTCCGACAATCCAGGTGCCTTGAGGGTTGTGTTCACATTTCCAACAACCCAGGTGCCTTGAGGGTTGTGTTCGCATTTCTGACAACCCAGAAACCTTGAGGGTTGTGTTCGCATTTCCAACAACCAAGCCTTCTGTTCATATTTCCAAGAACCCAGGTGCATTGAGTGTTCATTTCCGAGAACCCAGGTAAGTTGAGTGTTCTGTTTGTGTTTCCAACAAGCCAGATGACTTGAACATTCAACATTCTGTTCACATTTCCAACAACCCAGGCCGTATCAAGCCCTCTGTTCACATCTCCAAGAACCTAGGTGCATCAAGTATTCTGTGTGTGTTTCCAAGAACCAAGGGGAGTTTCAACATTCTGTTCACATTTCCAATAACCCAGGTGCATTGAACATTCTGTTTGCATCTCCAAGAACCCAAGAGAACTGAGCTCGGTTTGGTACCCTGAGTTCTAATTTTCAATAACTTGAATGCTTATGTTCTTCTGTTCTGGTTTCGAAAAACTGAGGTCCTTTGGCACTTGGGTTCTTGTTTCCAAGAACCGGTGTCCCTTTGCACACAGGTTCCTGTTTCTATTTCGCAGAACTGAGGTCCATATGCACTTAGGTTATTGTTTCAAAAAACTTAGCTCGGGTGCAATGACTTGTTCTGACTTTCAATAACTCGAGCAATGACTTGTTCTGACTTTCAATAACTCGAGCGCTTATGTTCATCTGTTTTTGTTTTTGTTTCCAAGAACTGGGGTCCCTTTACGCTTGATTTCATTAAGCAGCAGTTGGGCCCGTACAACTTACATGTGTTGTGTTAAATGTAGCTATGACTACCAGGTACCTGCAGTCTCTAACAGTTTGAACACCTGAGAGAACAAGTAGTAAAGATTCAAGCAGTAGGAATATTTTGGAGGTAGTAAATGTGTGCCAGTGGCAGAGGTAGTAAAATCCTGATGGTCATAAAACCCCTGTTGAGTGGTAGTAAAATTTTGGAGGTAGGAAAAAGGTAGTAAAAGGTAGTAAAGTATGTGACACGAGGTAGTAAAGGTAGTAAAGTATGTGACATAAGGTAGTAAAGGTAGTAAAATGTTATGTTCAAGGTAGTAAAATAAAGGCCAAAAGGTTATAATGTGGTGTGCGGCCTCAGGGCAGGATTCCAGAGAGCATAGGGAGACTGTATAGCCCCACCTGAAGCCTCATTAAAGGTTACTGTAGAGTATGACCTCAGTTTTTTAATGTTCAAAGTTGTAACATCTGACTCTGTATGACCGCTATGGCTGGTTATATGAAATATAAGTCTGGAGTTGGAACTTTTTGTCCTTTCCTGGTAGAATGAATTTAGATTAAGCACACTACTCTCAGTTCAGCTCAAATCTGGTTCGCTTGGATTTGCATCAGTCATTGTGAGAAGCAATGAACAGTGTTTGAACCACATACTTGAGTACCATACTTAGCATTCTAAGTGCACAAAAGAGTTGACGGGATATTTACTGAATATTTATGTAAAGAACAAAAAGTTCCTTGCAGCACACTCTTGAGGGTCCATGCGTGGCAGCAACGTTGCAGTTTGACAAGACGGGGTTCAATCATGTGATGGATTAAAAGAATAGTGTGGGAGGAATGGTTATTTACCGCATTGTGTTACATTTAAATTGTTCCTATATCCAGCTTACAATCCACAAATTAGAGTCTAAAACAAAAAACCGTTGGACATGTAAGCACGGGAACATGCTGGCATCGCTGCATTGATGTGGCATCATCGATTTCTCGCAAATCACTCTAAATGGGATTCCATTATGTGTTCAGTGTCAAATTTGTCCTTCTTGGTCCGTACAAATTGAGGGTATGGCTAATATATTTGTTGAATGGAAGGCTCTGGATAGCCATGTACCTCAAGGTTTATTCACCATTAACGATTCAACCATCCCTGATCTCGCAGCCTCGAATCCACGGTTTGGATTTCAATAATAATCCGAGGGGTCAACATCAGACTGGCCCCTGGTTTGGGGATTCAACCACAGAGCATGTTTCAGTCATTAACCGATATTTAAAACCAGTTGGCACATTAACTAACTTGCAGCCACTTGCTTAGATCCCAATTTAGCAGGTCAACAGGTTGAGTAGGGGACCAGTTCTAGGATTTAACCACAGATGCCTGTATCTATTTCAGTTAGCAGTTTGGCTGAGTGAGTAGTAGAGCACATAAAATCACTCATACACTGTTGAATGTTGAGAATCAATCCTCAGGTTAAGAAACAATTCATGGTGATTGATGTACAATTATCAGCATTTAAGAGGGTGTTCCAAATTTTATCTTTAAGGGCCCCCATGTGTAAAGAAAAACAGAAGTTTATTCACATTTGCTGAATCCCACCATCAGTGATCTGGTTGCAAAATTCATTAACAGGAGCTGGTTCTGGTTTTAGGATTCAACAACAGAGATTTTGGGATTTGATAATAGGTGGGTAGGCAGCTTGTTGGATATGTGAGCAGACACTCAATACACCTGGGTTGTTGGAAATGTGAACAGAATGCTGGATGCACCTGGGTTGTTGGATATGTAAACAGAATGCTCTGATGCACCTGGGTTGTTGGAAATGCTAACAGAAATGCTCAACGGACCTGGGTTGGCGGAAATGCGAACCAGAAGGCTCACGGCACCTGGGTTGTTGGAAATGCGAACCAAGGCTCAACATAGCTAGGTTGTTGGAAATGCGAACAGAAATGCTCAATGGACCTGGGTTGGCGGAAATGCGAACCAGAAGGCTCACGGCACCTGGGTTGTTGGAAATGCAACCCAAGGCTCAACATAGCTGGGTTGTTGGAAACGCGAACAGAAATGCTCAACGGACCTGGGTTGGCGGAAATGCGAACCAGAAGGCTCACGGCACCTGGGTTGTTGGAAATGCGAACCAAGGCTCAACATAGCTGGGTTGTTGGAAACATGAACAGAAATGCTCAACGGACCTGGGTTGGCAGAAATGCGGACCAGAAGGTTCACAGCACCTGGGTTGTTGGAAATGCAAACCAAGGCTCAACGTACCTGGGTTGTTGGAAACACGAACAGAAATGCTCAACGGACCTGGGTTGGCAGAAATGCGAACCAGAAGGTTCACAGCACCTGGGTTGTTGGAAATGCAAACCAAGGCTCAACGTACCTGGGTTGTTGGAAATGCGAACAGACCCAACACCACTCTGAGGTGAGTTCTCAGATCCCAAAATTGCTGTTGACATACCTAGGTGCTTGGAAATAGGAAGGATTCCATGGGTTGACAGAAATACGAACAGACTATGTATGATGGAATGGCCAGGTGCTTAGCGATCAATTCCAGCGGGCTGACATCGCCATCTTTGACGGGCGGACATCACTATCTTTGACCGGCCGGCACCGTTATGACAGCGGGGCTCATTCCACCTAGGACGTAGGTAGGTAGGCATATTCCGAGAGCACCGGTGATGCTGGGATGTTGGGGGAATTGATGGCGTTGATGAGCCCCGGGGGATTCCCACGGGCTAATATCACTGAACCTATTTCGCTCCACGAAAATTTGACTTTCCACTGCACGAAATATCGTGAAGCTTATTCACTTGAGCAGAGTCAGTTTAGTCACTTTTTGCGGATTTTGCTGGACCATCAAGCAGATTACTTTCACCGGATTTCCTGCAAGTAATTTGCTTGAGCGACTCTCGTTCAGCGATTACCCTTCAGTAATTTCACTTAGAGCAATTTCCCTCCAGTAAACTCTCTTCAGTGATTCCTCTCAGTCACTCCATTCAGCAATTTCACTGTTTGGCATTGCTTGCCACCTGTGCAGTTCTTCTTTGGCACACCTCTCTTTCTGTCCACATTTATGACCGCAAACCTTTCGACTGACCTTTGTCCCAAGTGCCAACTTTTCTGCCTCACTAAACCTAAAGCAAGCATTGGCCTCAGTGTATACAACCTTGCCTCGACAACCTCCTCTCCTAGGGTCGCATTTCTACACCCTGTACGAGGGCATTGGTGTACCGGGGGATTTAGGGGCTCCGCACCTTATCCATCTCAATAAGCTACTATACATGTATACCTTCAATGGAGCAACCAACCGATTCGATGACTGATGTCGTGAAGACGAAAAAGCATTGTCGAGCGGTTCAGATGGGGGATCTTGATGATAGCTGGCAGCAATATCACCGAACGCAAGCCAAGATAGCAGGATAAGTTCGTTGGAAAGACTCAGCATGGACGATAAAAAGGCGGCAGCATGCTCTGGAAGAACAAGGGGTATAGAGCTCCATTTTTGTGCACTAGATGCGGTGGGTAAACTCGAGGAAGCGCATTACTTGAGTTACGTCCAGTGTCTTGAGTAGAGGGGGATGTGCCGCCATGCGAGCATAGACATCCGCGAAGAGCACAGGCATTGTAAGTGGTGTGGACTCCATGAGGCATGGTAAGCAAAATCGGTGAAGTCAAAAGTTCAAGAATGTGCTGGAGTAAAACCACTGGAGGCGATTGCGTAAACGAGGTCTTGCTGAATGAATTTTGCTGCAGTAGTAATGAACTTCTAGCTGCAGTGGAAACCAAAGGACATTGCTGGACGGAATTCTGTTAACAGAGATCACTGGATAGTTTTTGCTGAACGAATCGTGATCTTTTCTGCAGAGCAAAACAGATTCACAAGGAAAAACAGGAGTGACTGAAGGAAAATAGGTGGACAGAATCCACTTGAGCGTTAGTCCTTCACGAGAATCCCCCATCAATTCCCCATCACTCCCCCAAAACGCCATCACTCCAGTATCACCGCGGTCTTGCATATTCCGGCGCGGTCCCGTTAAGAAACAGCCGGGGCCCGTAGCCTTTCCGCCGGCCTATACGTGATCTGAACGACTGTCTTCAGATTTCACGCAAGATATACTAGAGAGGCTGGTATCGAGCCTACCGCCGGCCTATTGATCGACTGTCATCAATTCCCGCCGTCCAGAAAAGCGACTGCCTCGAGTCTAGTCCCCTCCCCTCCCTCCCTCATCCCCATGCCCCTCTACTCCACATCCACCCTCAGCCGCAAGGCATCCTCCACCATCGCGCAACTCCGCACAGACTTCACCCCGCTCAATGCGTATCGCTTCAAAGCCGGTTTCATCCAGTCTCCGGCGTGCGAGGCGTGCGGGGCGGCAAGGGAGAACAGAGCTCACTTCCTCCTGGACTGCCCGGCATGGGAGCCCCACCGCAAGCCGCTCTATGCCGCATGCTACGCCGCGGGATACTTCGGCCCTCTTCACGTCGCCCCCCTCCTTAACGAACCAAAGGTTCTTCCGTCGCTCGCGAAGTTCCTCAATGCCACGGGTCGGTTTGAACAACAAGTTGCGTTATGATTTTCCTCTCTTTTTCTCCTCTATATACGGTTACGATACGGTTTACTTTACATTATATCTCAACTCTCTCTCTCTCCATTCGCCCACCCCGCGACACACAACACGAACACCCTCCATGGACTCTTCTCGCGATACCTACTTCATGATACCTTAGATGCAAACGATTCGCCGCGCTTAGAATATTTACTATCTCATATTAAATCGGACAACTCTTATATCACCTAGACTCTCATCCCCACCACGTACCTGGAAAAAACTACCGTAGCCGTCCCATGGCCTGTATGTAGTTAGAATTTGAAAACATCATCATCATCATCATCGAGTCTAGTCCGAACCGCCGGCGAACAGTTGTTGAAGTACGGTCGGGGGTGAAGAGAGGACCACGCCCGAGGATGAAATTAGGAAGGGAAATGGGAAGATCTTGGATGGCATAGGCGGTCCAGTTCAGAATATTACCGCAACAATCGGCCGCAGAGTACAAGCGCTGCGACATTTGCACGCCGGGCATTGTTCAACCCAAGTTCAACCTGAGGCGTTCAACAGCGTTCAACAGACACCTTCCGCCCGCCGCTGTGCATGGCATGCAAAACGTCTTGGATAAAATACAGTTACTAGCCCATTCTTGCCAATATGTTCTACAGTGAATAATTCGAGTGATACACAGACACCAGGCCGCACTTGTCCACAATCTCTAAAGTACACCCCTGGGAACTGAACCGTTCATATAGTCCAGGGAACCGTCTATCCAAGAACACACGTTTCAGTGTCCCAAAGATGCGGACTCGCCGGAGATGGGGGAACATGCCGCTCGTGAACACATGGAAATGTTGTTCCAGATGCTCCCACTCGTCTTGCACCTGCCCAAGGACCATCTGGCATGCCAGTGAAAGAACCATCATGTGGATGCCGATGGAAACAATCGATGGGTATGTGGTTTCCAGGTCCAGGTCCAGCGGAGCGGTGGTGAAGATATAATAATTGAGCTCGCGTACGGATGGGCAGCCCTGGAGCCATGTTTTGAGATAATTTGGGGCGGTTAGAAATCGGATGTAATTCCCAAATTCGACAGTCTGGAGCTGCGGACCCAAAGACTCCAATAGCATGTTCACACCCTCGAGAGGCGCGTCCATGACCAAGGTATTCAGGGCGGGTAGGGTTCATGTCGCGATATGCCGTATGATGCCAAAGCTGGACATATTGAGTCGAAGAGTATGCAGTTTCCGGAGATTTATCCGAATTGCGGGATCGAGGAAGCTGGGGATGCGCCGGGATTCGCGGATGAAGACGTACTCGAGATTTGGCGCAGCCAAAACAACTGCTAGAAGCGAGTGGATTCCTCCAGACTGCGAAGCCAAGAAAGCGCTCCACCAATCTAGCCGCTTGAGCGAGACAAGCGAGGGACATGGGGCTGCCAATTTGGAACCCCATCGCAGTGTGGGAGGTTTCACGAGGACCTGAAGACTGGAGAATAACGGCAGTAGTTCCAACGGTAAACTCTCATTGGTCGTGTCGAGGGGCGGCAGAACTACTCGCTGGACCTGCCATGGGATAACTTGTCAGTATCACAGTTTTATCTTCCAAGAGCGACAAACCCATTCCCCGTGATCTCGCAGACTACCGTTCGTCTTCATGCTGTCCAAGAGCGGAATGCTACGGTGCAAAGCCTACTGGCCGACGCATGCCAGCTCCAACAGACCAAGACGATTGAGCTGTAGGTGCTACTGGCATTCGCTTCCGAGGCCACACCGGGAATGTCCTGGAATGGTGTATATGATACTGTATACTGACGCTCATCTAGATGGGCAAAAACTTCGAGCCATAGCTCAATAGGGAGAAGGGATATGTGTACCAGCCATGATGGATGGAACAGCAAAATGGTTGGTTCTTATACAGCATCTAGGAGCAGGATGATATCAGCTTGATGAAACAGCTATGGGTTACTTACAGGTGACAGCATTAGCTGCGGGATGATATCAAAGACGCTGGGGGACGGCAATTGGTCGGACGAACACAACAGCATTGATTGCGGCGAGTGGGTAGGAACTCCGTCTTGATCTTCACTCGCCTTATTAGCGATGCTTTCAGACAGACGACCCCCCGGTAAACGATTGAACGATTGAATTATGGAACTACTTACAATGTCGAGTAACGGCTTGTATCAAGATTCTGGCCGGTACGTAGAAACTACTAGGCCGTTTTCGTCAATAATCTCGACAATATATCCCCCCCGGTTGCTGAGGCGTTGAAGCATCGCGGGGAACCGTACGTCCGAGAGCAGGGTGGCAGGTGGCTCGTAAATCCTGAGGTGTTCGAGATTGGGGCACCGCAACCCGACGCGGAGGAAATGCCGCTCTACGTATCCCGACCACGACAAGGAGATCGAGGCCATATGGCACCCGACGGTCACAACCGGTAAGGAGGTCAAATCCCCGCGTTGTATCAGAGAATCGTGAAAGTGATAGTTCAGTTCACATAGAGTCAGGCAGCCATGAAGACAGGATATGGGGAGCTTGCTGAGCTCGACAACCCGGAGTCGTGACCCGTGTGATGTCCAGACCTGGTTCAAGCTCATTCGCCCATTTACCACCAAAGTATCTAGGGCCGGAAGGGACCACTTTGAGATGGCGAGATCGAAATATCTGCTGACCGCGCCTGTCCCGTTCACGAGCCGCAATATGCGCAGGCTGGGGAGATGTATATCCAGGTGCATGGGCTGGAATCGAGTTTACAGCTTGAAACCCCGCCAGACCCACAAACAGATACTCCAGGTTTGGTGCCGCAGAAAGAACGGAGAGAAGGGAATTAAAGCCATTCCACCACTCTAACCGCTTCAGCGAAGGTAGTTGTAGACAGAGTGGATCGAATTCGAATCTGAATTGCGAGAGCTGGGGTCGAATAAGCACCTCTATGTTGGGGCATAGACCCAGTATCTCTACGGATAATGACGCCTGTGAGGCGAACAGGGTCAATGAAGACGGTAAAATCGCCCGCCGAACCTGGTCAGAACATGAGAATGTTGCCGCGATATCTTTGGTCAGGGAGACGAACCCATCGTCCGTATTCTGGATGGTTTCGGGTCCACATACTATGCGAATCGGGGATCTTGAGGTTGCGGTACAAGGAGCTTATGGCCCAGTCATGCCAGTTTCGACAGACCAAGACGACAGTGGTGTACGCGCTCTTGACGTCCCCCTCGGAACCGACCCCAGGGAGAGGCTGGAATGGCGTATACGATGTGGTGTACGAGCGCTCATTTAGATGCGCGAAAATTTCGAGCCAAAGCTCAGAGGGTAACGCTTCGTGGTTGAGAGCGAAAGACATGTTGTTTCAGCGCCGAGCGAGTGACAAGTGGCGACAACAATTTGAGCGGGGATGGCAAGAGCCAAACGCGGCGGGCCGGAGCTTCGGTAGATGCCGAACCCGCTTTCCTCTTTACACCATCCCATGCTCGCAAAATTTAAACAACGGCTTCACTTAGGACGCAATACTACACAAAAAAGTGCCCCCGTACTCAGTGGCATTGCTTTGCTCCCCTCCGAAATTTTAGGCGGCGAAATCTTCCCTCTTGTTCTCGACAAAGTTCCCGACGATTTTTGGCACCGGAAACTTTTGGCCTTGGCCGGGGTATGCACACAATGGCGGAATATCGTGCATTCTACTCCCTTTTTATGGAACCAACACATCCGCATAAACACCCGTCAGTTTGCTGCCGTCGGGCGCTTTCGCAGGAACAGGATCGTGAAGAAATACTTCCAGGCGCTCACGGTGTGCCTGGCGCGATCCGCGCCGCTTCCTGTGTCCATTTCGATCCACTGGTTTGCCTTCAGTCCGAGACACAAGAAGGATCTCGCGCGCGCAGTCGACATGATTTCGAACGCTGCTGTGCGCGTGCAGTCTCTACGCATTAGCAGTTTAGACAAGGCCCATACATGGGCGTGCATATTACGGGCGCTGGAGCGTCCTGACACGCTCCAAGCGCTCACAGAGATCGATTTTGCCTTCCTGGGAGGTGCAGCACAACAACCAGCTGTCCCACTCTCCCTCATGAATGCTCCGCATCTGCGCCGCGTTGAGCTGAGCGCGCGCTCCAATCCTCTCAACTTAATATCCATCCCATGGCCTCAGCTCACTCATCTCACCCTCGCAGCTCCACCTCTTGCATGTCTTGCGGTTCTCGCGAAATGCAGTAATCTCGTCTCCGCCGTCTTGTCCCATCTGTATACCTTCCGGCCAGATGACACTCAGGCACCAACAACCGCCACCCTCATGCATTTGACCTCACTGCGCCTCACCATCTCCTCGACGCTCATCCAAGCCGTCGGGAACCTCGACCTCCCTGCCCTTACGACGCTCGAATTAATTTACGATGACGACGACATGATTTGGCCCCAACTCGAGGTTTTCCGCCAACTCCCCCTCCACAACATCCAGTACCTGACGTTCGCATTCGACGATGCGGAAGTGCTCGAGTCGGCGACGTTATGCGCGCTGCTCCGCTGCACACCGAGCGTCACCGAGCTCACCCTGAGAGAATGCGTCTGTGTCGACAACGCGCTCTTAAACGCACTTCGAGCCGATGTCCCCTGGTCAAAACTCCTTCTCCCCCAGCTCGAGACGTTGTCGATTGATTGGGGGCCGGTGCTCGGCGTCGATTTTGAGTTGGAGACCCTACGAGCGATGCTTGCGTCGCGGGTCGGCGCAGGATTAAAGCGTCTAGTGTACCAAGGAGATTATTCTGACAATGGTGACAAGGGATTCATGCCCGCCCTCGCAGCTTACTATTTAGACGGTCCGCAAGTCAATGTTTTATAATAACTCGTTCTTTCTCTCCTCACGGACCCTTCAAATCTGGTCGTAACTAGCGAGGAATGAGCGCAATTACAGCGTCTGCCTTGGAGAGTTAAATCGATTTTACAGCGTTCTTTTCGTTTGTTTACTTTTTTATAGCCCCTGTCTCCGGTCCGGCATCTCTCCGTTCATGATCACTACTCTCTTGACTTGACTCTTATGTCGGTTGGATGTCGCTAGAGTTCATCGAGAGTGCCTCCGTGCTTGAAGCTTGAAGATTAATCCAAATGGAAGACGACTATATCATCGTGGACGCGGCCGACGCACTGTTGGGTATTCATGTGCTTCCGTCCGAAGTTCTAGGTGGTGAAATCTTCCCTCTTGTGGTTCACGGCGCCGGCAACCGTTGGCACCGAAAAATCCTCGTCTTGGACCAAGTATGCACGCGCTGGAGGCACATCCTGCATTCCTCCCCCTTATTATGGACCAACTGTGTCCCCATTAATACCCGGCAATTCTCTGGGCTGTCCAGCGCCGACAGCATTGTCGCAAACTACTTTAGGGCGATCAAAATGTGGCTCGCGCGGTCCGCTCCGCTCCCCATCCCCGTCTCGCTCGACTTGTCCGCGTTCCGCCCAGGCACAGACGATTTTGCGCGCGCCCTAGACATTAACACCGAGATCGGCGGGCGCTGGAAGTCCCTGCACATTAATGTGCAATGGTCGGAGGAGGCGGACTGTGTGCGTGGTGCGTGCGATGGAACGCCAATCCCAGGAAACACCACTCCATGCGCTGACCGAGGTAGCTTTCGCTTCTTTTCCTGTATGGATACCAAATCCCGCTCCGCGATCCCCAATCAGTGGCAGCAGCACGTCAGACCGCTCGAAGTTGTGTCCATCCCATGGTCGCAGCTAACACAACTCAGCCTCAAATCTGGCCCACCTCTCACATGCCGTACGGTGCTTGTAAAATGCACGAGCATCGTCTCGGCTCATTTGGAGGCAGGTTTAGATGAATCAATGGACCTCAGTGCCCTATCCACTGCTAGCCTCGCACACCTCAGTTCACTCGCCCTCTCCGTCTCGCAGGCATCCTTCCGAGCCACCGCGAAAGTCATGCTTCCCGCCCTCACCACCCTCGAATTATTCTACGATGTCCAGCATGCGTTGGCCACCCCCTGCAGTTTTCAGCCTACTCCCCTTGCACAACATCCAGAAGCTGACTCTGAACGTCGTGATCGGGCTGCTCGACTCGGTGCTCGAGTCGGCGGACCTCTGTGCGCTCCTCCGTTGTACACCCGCCGTCATCCAGCTCAGGCTGGACAGCCCCTCCGGCATCGAGAACGCGTTCTTGGATGCGTTGCGCGCTGATGTCCCCGCGACGGAGCTCCTCCTTCCCCAGCTCGAGATGCTCTGGGTCCACGGAGCGCCCCGATTGATCCCATATGCCCACGCGGAGAACGACCAGGCGTTGGCCGCATTCCAGGCGATGGCCACATCGCGTGTCGGCGTGTTGAGGCGCTTGGTATATAAACCACCGCCGGTTACTGACAAGCGGGTTACTAGCAAGCGGTTGCGCGATAAGTTGAAGCTCACCTTCGCAGCTATATCTGAGAATGGCATCCACGTAGAAGCCTTATGACGATCGCATTCTCATCAGCTTCATATCGTAGCGTGAAAAACAATGCTGTATCTATATTGTACCACTACTACTGTAACGCTCAGATGTTGTACATATACGTTATTATTTTTCGACCTTGCAGTACGTTGCGTAGGCATGGCGCTAGATGTTTCGGGAGGCAAGGAAACAAGCTGTGGATCCAAGTAAGGAAGGGAGTTTGTTAAGTTACATATAAGTAAGAGCAAGATCGGACGGCGCACTGAGAGAATCGGGCGCTGGGTTAGAGGCGGAGGTGCAGTGAAGCCATACAGTAGGTACGGCCGGAGGGGAACGGAGAGTGGTAAGGCGAGAAGGTCCTTGTGCTTCTGCTACTCTCCTGCAGCTCGACGCCGCTCCGCGATAACTAATTCGGCACGAGTCCAGACGTTGGAGAGGCGGCCTCCCAATCCGCGCTGGAGGAGCTGGACACCCGTTGAACCACCACGATGCGATCATCGAACGAGTAGCGTTTGCCCAGCGAGGCGGGAATGGGGGCAGGCCAATCAAAGATGATCACCAGGACTTGAAGACCTGGGAAATTTGTAGTCTCTCGTAGACAGACGCTTCAACGAAAAGCTCGGAACTCGCTTGTTGAAGGAAATTTGTGCTCACGGCCGACACGATCGATGGATGGAGAAAATAATGTAAAGCTAGATGCGTTAAGCGATGGAGATGTTGGAGGGTATCGACTATTCTTCTAAGTCCATCCGCACCGAACATCAAGGGCTTCGAAAAAGCGATATCAAGATGGGTAAGGCTCGAAAGCCAGGCCGGCGGGGGTCGAAGGCGATGCTGGTTTCCAGGTGGAAGTATTTAACGGAGAGGCGCCGCAGTGGGAGTTGGTTGGCAAGATGCGGGAAATCGGGAATCTGGCCCCAGTAGATAGTTCCCCACAATGCAAGCGACTCTATTCCGCAACACGCAGTCAGTATGCCAGCAGTTTGGTCGTCGGACAGCAGTGGGGCGATGAGCAGACTTTTCACAGCCGTCGCAAAAAATCCGGGAGGTTTGGCCTCGATCAGGCTCAAGAATTTCTGTCCGCTCTCCCGGCTGGATATTATAACCGACTCGTAGAACACCTGCTCAACCCTGCAACTGGGTGAGTCCCCGGGATGGTCGTCAGCTTGCGAAACCGAAACCGACCAGAGATGAACATGGGGCGCAACCAAACTGAGATTTAACTTGAGCTCGGCATTTTTGTGGTTTGTACGAATTGCGACTCGCGAGTTCGAAAATGTCGCGTTGAAGTTCAACGGGGAGAAGAATATCCATGGGAATCCTAGAAATTTGCAGCAACGGTTGTTGCACGAGACGGATGGATGGAGAAGCACGGAAGAGACAAAGACGGTGAGCTGCTGTGAGCAACAAGACTGAGACTGACTGGTGACCCGGTCGCCGTGATCCAAATAATTCAAAACTCCGATTAAAGGTTCGAACTCAGCTGCTTCCTTCCACGGGGAACCTCAATTCTTACATCCTTCCGCAGCCTCCACGAATACCTTTCCCCTTTTATTACTGCAACAAAATGAAGCACTATCCAGTCTTGACCTTACCCACCGAAATTGTAACTGAAATATTCGTGCAGTTCCTACCCGTCTACCCGCGCTGCCCTCCGTTCATTGGCACAGACTCACCGACCCTTCTCACCCAAATCTGTCGCCATTGGCGAGAGATCGCGTTGGGTACACCGGCGCTTTGGCGAGGGATATCGTTATTCGACTCTCCCCTCGAAATCCAACACCAGGTCGCGATATCTGAGAAGTGGTTGTGCAGGTCCCGCCCTCTCTCCGTGTCTATCCGACTCGCTGCTTCGGGAGTGGCTCTGTCGTCCTTCTTTGCCGCAATCATTCCACACCGCCCACGCTGGGAGTATCTCTACATGGAAGGTGGCACGCCAAAGGAACTCCTCGCCATCGATGGCCCAATGCCTCTCCTCCGACACCTAGATCTGTCTCTCGACGTTGAGGAGGACGACGCGCTCGTGGTCTTCAGGGACGCGCCGTTGCTGCGCACCGTCCTCGTAGGCTTCGCCGCTGCGAGGCTCGCCCTGCCGTGGGCGCAGTTGACGTCGCTCACGCTGATCGAAGTATCCTACGCCGACTGCGTCTCCATCTTGCGATTGGCCTCCAAACTCGTGCATTGTGACCTGGTTGGCGTCAGTTTTCACTCTGCGCCAGCCGCGCCAGATGTCACCCTCGCACGCCTCGAGTCGCTAAATCTGAAGGTTCGAATATTCAGAGGCGCCAACCTACTGGGCGGAGCTCTCATACTGCCCGCGCTTCGCCGTCTCAGTGTCGGCGAGTGGGTCACAAACACCGCGCTAGTCCCTCCGCTCGCGGCTTTTATAGCGCAGGCTGGCTGCACCCGGCTCGAGGAGGTCTGCGTCGCTGACACCTACCTGGGGTCCGAGCCGGAATTACGCGCTGCGTTCCCTTCAATCCTCACATTCACTTTCGTGGCCCAACCAACCTTGATATATGTTTCAAGTCCATTTTCTCACTCATAAACTCGTCGGTTTGCCGCCCTGCATCCGCACTGGAAAAGTTATTGCGCATGTACTCCGGTTGTTTCCAAACTCAAAACTTTTTTTTTTGGTAAACACTCAATGAGAATTGTGGCTAGACCGCTTTCATCGAAAGAGTAGCGTCTGGCCCAGGCGGACATGGTGTTTCACCAATTGAAGACCATGACCAGTTGTCAGATCCGGGCAATTCATGCTCACGGCCGACATGATCGATGAATGGAGTAAGTTACAAAAAAAAGTAAGAGCAAGGAGGGACCGTATGGAGGCGCACTGAGAGAACTGGGCGCTGGGTTGCAGGAGGAGCACCAGGTCGGCGATTTCGAGGGCGCGGTAAGTGCGGGCGAATATAAAATAGTCCAGACGGATGCCGGAGGGGAACGGAGAGTGGTCACGCGAGAAGGTCCTTCTACTTCTACCCGCCTGCAGCTCGACGCCGCTCCGCCACAGCTGATTCGGCACGAGTCCAGACGTTGGAGAGGCCAAAGTGGGCAGCCTCCCAATCCTCGCTGGAGGAGCTGGGCACCCGTTGAACTACCACGATGCGATCATCGAACGAGTAGCGTTTGTCCGCCCAGGCGGGAATGGAGGAAGACCAATCGAAGATGATCACCAGGACTTGAAGGCCTGGGCAATTTGTGCTCACGGCCGACGCGATCGATGGATGAAGTGTAAAATGCAAGGCTAGGTGCGTTAAGCGATGGAGATGTTTGAGGGTATCGACTATTCTTTTAAGTCTATCCGCACTGAACATCAAGGGCTTCGACAAAAGCCGATATCAAGATGGGTAAGGCTCGAAAGCCAGGTCGGCGGGGGGTCGAAGGCGATACTGGTTTCCAGGTGGAAGTATTTAACGGAGAGGCGCCGCAGTGGGAGTTGGTTGGACAAGATACGGGAAATCGGGAATGTGGCCCCAAGAAGTGGTTCCCCACAATGCAAGCGACTCTACTCCGCGACACGCAGTCAGTATGCCAGCAGTTTGCTCGTCCGACAGCAGTGGGTCGATGAGCAGACTTATCACAGCCGTCGCAAAAAATCCGGGAGGTTTGGCCTCGATCAGGCTCAAGAATTTCTCGTCCGCTCTCCCGGCTGGATATTACAACCGACTCGTAGAACACCTGGTCAACCCTGCAACTGGATAAGTCCTCGATGGTCAGCAAGCTTTAGAAAACCAACCAAAGACGAATATGCGGCGCAACCAGACTGAGATTCAATTGAAGGTCAGCATCTTTGGGATTTGCACACGAATTGCGAGTTCGAAAATGTCGCGTTGAAGTTCGGCGGGCAGAGAAATATCCATGGCCACTGGAAGTTTCCAGCAACGATTGCCTCGGAAGAGAACCCGACAATGACGCGCGCTCGGCATGGCCGCGTATAAGGCGGCCCGGGACTTGCCGTTTCTCACTTTCCTTGCTTTCGTCCGTCATGTTGCGTCTTGGTCTCTCGTCCTTGCGTCCTCTTGTTGGGCCTGCTGTGGGCCGTACAGCGCGCTCAAATATTCGCAGCTTCTCCAATTTCAGACCAAACGTCCTTCAGACTTTGCAGAAACAGCGTCAGGCTCTTTCTCTCTCCAAGCTCAAATTTCCCCGCTATTCAACGGATGTACCAATTATCGAGGCGACGCGGCCCATTCAATGGCGCCGTGTAGCCCTCATTGTTGGCGGTGTCGCCGCGACGGTCGTGGTTCTCGAAGGTGCCTTGAATCGCGAGACTCGCGAGGGTCTGTCGGCAGCGGAACGCTCGCTGCTGAACTCTAGCTTCGCATACACCGGTGCGGGCCTCGCAATAACCGCTGCCGCTGCCCGCGCCATGTTTACTTCGGGCGTTGTGTACCGTATCATGGCCGCCAACCCGTGGGTCGTTCTCGGTGTCAGTCTCGCGGGTGGTATCGGCTCCATGCTCGGCGTGTTCTACACTCCCCCGGAGAACACCGTGCAGAAACACTTCTTCTGGTTGGTATGTGTTATCCCTCTTCTTCCTTTTGTTTCTATGTAGTCTGATTTCATTCCAATCCAGACTTTCAACGCATTCCAGGCCGCCACGCTCTCTCCTCTCTTCTTCCTCAACCCCGCCATCCTCGCCCGCGCGGGTCTGTACACCCTCGGCGTCGTTGGCGGCCTCTCCTACGTCGGCGCGACCGCCGCGAACGACAAGTATCTGATGCTCGGCGGGCCGCTCCTCGCGGGCGTCTCCGTCGTCGCCCTCAGCACTCTCGCCCCGCTCATCCTCCCCGTCACCGCCGTCCGCACCCTAGCCGTCACCGAGGCCATCTACCTCTACGGCGGACTTGCTGTCTTCGGCGGATTCGTTCTGTACGAGTACGTACCCTTTATTCCACTTTCTCTATCATTATTCTGACGCCCGTTGCAGCACGCAAAAGATTCTCGCGCACGCCCGCCTCGCCGAGCAGGGGCGCATGAAGCGCGACCCCATCAACGAGGCGATTGGGCTGCAACTCGATATGATCAACATTTTGTGAGTCCTCTCTTTCTGCTCTTTGTTGTCGCTTACCCCGCGCAGCATTCGTCTCGTTCAGATCCTCTCGATGAATAACCGCAAGTGATGTGTGCCGGTTCCACGAAGCAAAGAGGGCATGGAAGTACAGTATAATAATCCCTCCACCAATATGTAATATATGAACACTGTTTCTCACCCCAACTGAGTTTTATTTCAAACACCCGCGCAGACCGCAGCATATGAAACAGAAGCGACTTGAATTTGCCTTGGGGGCGTTGCCCCTACCGGCACGAGCGCATCCTCCGCCCATGCGGGCTGAGAGGCTGGCGCTACTGCTGTGAAATCGCCGCGCGCGGGCTCGCTTTCTGCCTCCACAGACCCCTCCCTGTGTCCGCCGTGGTCTGCCATGATTAATGCATGATTATTCATTCCTGCTCGATATTTACCAAGAAAATATAGTTTGATTTAAATAAATAATAGGAGGACGCTGTTTCCAGACTCGAGCAACCTTTTCCAGGCCGTGAAGTGGGGAAGCGGCCGGGGCGAGGTGACAAATCTATCAGTAAAAAAATGGGCTCGAAACATTTATCAAGGTTGGTTGGGCCACGAAAGTGAATGTGAGGATTGAAGGGAACGCAGCGCGTAATTCCTGCTCGGACACCAGGTAGGTGTCAGCGATGCAGACCTCCTCGAGTCGGGTGCAGCCAGCCTGCGCTATAAAAGCCGCGAGCGGAGGGACTAGCGCGGCGTTTGTGACCCACTCGCCGACAGTGAGACGGCGAAGCGCGGGCAGTATGAGAGCTCCGCCCAGTAGGTTGGCGCCTCTGAACGTTCGAACCTTCAGATTTAGCGACTCGAGGCGTGCGAGGGTGACATCTGGCGCGGCTGGCGCAGAGTGAAAACTGACGCCAACCAGGTCACAATCCACCAGGTTGGAGGCCAATCGCAAGATGGAGACGCAGTCGGCGTAGGATACTTCGTTCAGCGTGAGCGACGTCAACTGCGCCCACGGCAGGGCGAGCCTCGCAGCGGCGAAGCCTACGAGGACGGTGCGCAGCAACGGCGCGTCCTCGAATACCACCAGCGCGTTGTCCTCCGTCATGACAACCTTGAGAGACAGATCCAGATGTCGGAGGAGTGGCATCGGGCCATTGATGGCGAGAACTTCCTTTGGCGTGCCACCTTCCATGTAGAGATACTCCCAGCGTGGACGGTGTGGAATGATTATCGCAAAGAACAACGAGAGATGCAGTGCCAAAGGAGCGAGTCGAATAGACACGGGGAGAGGGCGGGATCTGCACAACCACCTCTCGGAGATCGCGAGTTGGTGGTGGAATTCGAGGGGAGAGCGGGCCCTGAGTAACGATATCCCTCGCCAGAGCGCCGGTGTACCCAACGCGATCTCTCGCCAATGGCGACAGATTTGAGTGAGACGGGTCGGTGAATCATGTGCCAATGAGCGGAGGGCAGCGCGGGTAGACGGGCAGGAAATGCACGAATATTTCAGCGACAATTTCGGTGGGTAAGGTCAAGACTGCATCAGGAAAAACCGAAATGACTACATAGACACACGCCATACTATACAGGTCTCGCGTGGTCTTTCAGTGTCTATAAAAGTACCTGGGTACTATGGCGGTCTATGTCGAACTATGATGGTCTATAAAAATTGGCCTCTACTATCATGTTCTATGGCGGGCATTTAATCTACTCGAATATTCTACGGTACTTTTGAAGTGTTAAAGTCCAGAATGGCTACCAAATTGACTGGTACGCGTATCGGCTACCCCAATTATTCACAAAGAACGACTGATATAAATCCAGGACGTCCGAGGTCCACAGCGGATCTACTGTGGCTCGGCCCAAAGTTTGGAAATTAAATAACTGACAATGTCAGTCAAGGGAATTATGGAGCCCTGCATACTTCCATCCGCCCGTGGTCAAGGCTCAACGACGGAGTACGTGTGGTGGTGCTGTTCGTGAGATGGCTTGAAAGCTGAGAACCACTCCACGTAGGCGTGTCGCAAAAGTCCGAAATGAGTTATACCTCAGTATAATCTCTTATAAGGCTGTATAGGGCTATAAGATTCCCAGGGGGCCTATAAAGTTCAAAATGCCCCTAAACTGAGTTATAAGTCCTTAAGGAACTTATAGCGCTTATAACCTCTTAAGCTCGGTTACTCCAACTTGGAAGCACCCTGGGCCGACCCAGCGAAAAGAGTAGAGGGCTTAGCACGTACTATCGTAGTAGTAGTGGTTATTCTATTGATGTACAGTAATGGTATAGGAAGTAACTTTGTAAGGAAGTACGGTACATTGCATGGTATTCAATGATTCAAGTTAACTAGTGTAATTATCAACCTGCACACACGCGCATACACAGGTGGGACCCACTAGAAGGTCACGAGTTGAGTTATGTACCTGGTTCCGGGCAACGGGTGGAGGCCCCACAACGGCTCCACAGCTCACAACAGTACCGTAATATAATTATTAAAATGGTTCAGACGGGTGAGGAGAATTATGTTTGAGGATTCTCAAAGAGATTGGAGAAGAGGAACGAGGGGAGGGCTGGAAAGCGGGGAGAGTTATAGATAGTTGCAAGTACTTATAACTCACCTATAAACTTCTTGTAAGTTAGTTATAAGGTGCTTATAAGTCTGTAAGCCTGTCTAAGCCCTTATAACCCAAATCGGACTTTTGCGACACGAGCCTGGGGTGTTTTGACCAAGCTGGCGGTGCGGCGCTGCCGTTGAATAGGGTGGTTGGAAGTCTGAAGATAATCTTGACGCCGCCATGGAACTCTTGTTTCTAATTTCAGCAGCATCAGTCCCGATACAACGAAAAAATAAAAGATCCTTACCTGCCAACTCCGTTGCCGCCAAAGTTCCACAGGATCGAAAGAATTCTTGATGCCGACGCAAAGAAGCGGCAGTTCCTAGCAGGTCGCCAGGCACCAATAAATCGCGCCAAAACTTGCTGACTCTCCCGAATGACACCGCCGGGCCTGCTGATTAAATTGAGCGAGAAAGTGGTGTCATGTTCAAAATGGTCAGGTGACTCGTTGCGCAGCGAGGCCGGCTGAACTAGGGTTGCGGAAGAAACTCCAGGGGGTACAACAAAGTCGGTAATTTACCACCCAAATTTTTCCGGGGTACAACAATTGTAATTTACGCGGAAAGTTACATTTTCGGACGTATCACGTGGTCAAATCACGCGTATTTCTCAAAAAAAATCGCCGCTGGTGCTATGCACGCGCAAAGCCACGTTAGAGCACACAAGATCCCAGGCAAACCAAGTTAGAGGGACATGAGACAGGAGTTGGTATGGTTGATATTCTACTGACTTTAGAAAATATTTTCTAAAGTCAGTAGAATATTAATGCTGGCGACGTCGGGTTGCATGCCTAATACATGGTATTTATTCAGCACTTAAGGAATTCGAATGCAGCTTACCTGGATTAAATGGTACTAGTGTGTGTCCGAGACGTGAAAGAATGTTATTGTGGTGCGCGTGTTTAGACGTGAGCTGTTTGGACGACTGTGATCTCTCGGAACACAACTCTCGGAAGTCGCGACTTTCTAAATCATAGAAATTGGGCCTCCTGGTGCTTCCTGAGCCTGTATGTGTATTTAAATGGTTTCAATATCATCTGAGGATTAGACATGTGACCGTGTGTGGGGGGGTAATATACCAGGCTCTTTTGACCCACCGACCACAAATAGGTAATTTACGCTGCACGTGACCGCGGTAACTTACATCTACCAGTTACCACCCGGTTTCTTCCGCAACCCTAGGCTGAACAAGCTGACCATCATTCTGCCTTTGTCTTCTACTTCCACAATCTCGATCGCTCTCTTTCTTTTCTTTTTTGTGTTCTCGTCTCTATTCCTTTCCCTTGAGTTATGTCGGGGAGGGGCAAGAAGTCCAGCTCGCATGCAGTCCGCCCTACGTAAACCGGCCGAGAAACGTGTCGCCAAGCCAAAGCAGTCCAAGAAGGCCCAGGAATAAGGAGGTTGCGCGACTGAAGGGGAGTTTGAAGCTCTGAAATCCCACTGTATGATTTACCATTTGTTTGTTTGAACGCGCTCACCTTTTGCAGTGCTTCAAAAATGCAATTCAGACCAACTTGACGAGGAGGAGGAGGGGGCGGCCGCGGCGTTGCCACGCAAAACCTAAGGTATGTCGCAGCAAAGTTGAATGCCGCGGGTTCTGATTTTCCGCCACAAGTCAAAGGTCGCACCGCCTACCTTTTTTTGGATAGATTGACCGATTCAACTACTGACCTTCGCAGGGCCTTGGCGCGCCCGCGATGACGACGTATAATACATTCACTGGTACGCGTCTCATCATTAAACTCCGACGTAATAACAAGCAACCGTCAGTAACACCCTATTCAACCGTGTAAGCTGTATATTCTATGACGCTACCAATGTGAGAAAGTCCCGAGCTCCTGGTCTCGTGTACTGACTCCTTTCAGGTTCAAACCGGTCCTTATTTTACTATACCAGTACTCCATGATCGAAATCCCCATCGTCGCAGCTTGTTATAGGTCTTTTCGTACATATTTGGACTCGTAGTTATCTTTCTAGAGTTATTGTACCTACCGTCGAGCAGAATTGATTGGTTTTCACGCTCTTACCTGTGCAACTGGCCGATTCGAGTCTCCGATAAGTTCACTATGAGGTCTATAATGTCTATGAATATGGGCTCTTTCATAGACAGGCGGCGTACTATAATGGTCTTTGAGTGTCTATAAAGTTGAACATGGTCCCCCCACCTTACTAGTGGGGTGGCCTATTTACTATGAGGTCTATAATGTCTATATTTGTCTATGCTGGTCGTTGACGGTCTATACGGCAACTTGGGATTTTCCTGATGTGGATAGTGCTTCATTTTGTTGCTTGCAGTAACACGAAGGGTGTGGGGCTCCGGAAGGATGTAAGAATCGAGGTTCACCCAACGTGGAAGGAAGCAGCTGAGAATCGAGGTTCACCGTGGAAGGAAGCAGCTGAGTTCGAACCTTTAATCGGAGTTTGAATTATTTTGATTACAAACACATTTGCCTATTTTTCTGCAGTCTGTTCTTCAATTATTTCTTGTTCACCCTTTCGGTCTCACCAGGCTAGCATAGGCACGAAATGAAACAACTACACCACGCGTATGGTACACCACGCGGACGCTCCATATAACAGGAGGAGGATGTATAACCGCGGTGGTCCCAATGAGGAACGTGCGGGCACTGTACCTAAGTACGTACGTCGTTCGGGCCGCGCCAACTGGGCGTCTGTGCGCGCGAAATCACCCTCGGACGGCTACCCAGTTTGGAAAGACGCGCCTGGATCCAAAGCGGACCTGGCGCTCAACGCGCTCCATGATAGCCTTGTTTTCCGGAGGAACCGCAGTATTCTTCCGCATCCTTCTACCTGTAAATAAGCTTGTTGCGATAAAATCCCTTGTTAATGCGAGCTCCGCATTGTATAAATGGTCCCAATACACAGCAGCAGGAGGCGATTTCGGGGTGTTTCTGATAGAAAAAATTCGGCGATTAGAGTGTATTAGCAGATTTCCTGCGTCTCTAGCCGAGATTTTACTCAGCTTCTCATTGGCTGCTCCACACCCCTCGACCAATCAGAATTGAAGTGGAGCAAAATTTTCGAAAAATTTACGCTGCTAATACACTCTATTCAGAGGCTGCCCGCAAGTAATTGTTGGTGTGGTTGTTCGGGGAGCGGCGGTGTTGTTGCAGGCGTGGAGTGTACTACCAGTCGGCGGAGAATAGCCGCAGTATTCCTCCGCGTCCTTCTAGTAAATAAGCTTGTTGCGATAAAATCCCTTGTTAATGTGAGCCCCGCATTGTATAAATGGTCCCAATACCCCAAAATCGGCGATTTCAGAGTTATGCCCGCAAGGAATTGTTGTGGGTGGTTGTTCGGGGAGCAGCAGTGTTGTTGAAGGTGTACGTGTGGAGCGTACCAACAGTCGGCGGAGGACATTCCAATTAGATTGTGCGCTCTCCGCGGTTCATGTGTCACCACAACACCATTAATGGCGACGGTGTCAGAATCGTGGAGTCTCGAAATAAAGAACGGTTAGTCGACGTTATAGCGGCGGGGAACATTCCAAGGGTGAAATGTAGGGATTCCTCTCGGAATAGAAGGAAGTGTGAACGTAGCGTTTCTTGCCTCTTTCGGGATTTGGGCCACGGTACGACAGAAGTAAAATGAGACCGAGTGGAGTTGGGAATCGCCTACGAGCGGGCAGTATTCGGCTTGAGGTTTCGGTAAAATAATACTATACCGCTAGGATTTCAACGGCGAGGTGAACTTCGTCAGGTTCGCCGCCCCACTTTACGGCACATCTACTCGTTGCCAGTGAACTTCGCGCGACCCTGTATGACACTGAATGCTAGCAATTGAAGGTAAAGTCAGAGTCCAGGATAAGCCCGCCGTGGAGACTCAGGACAAATGGTCGTTTGTAAATTGTGATTGTGATGGGAAACGCAAGGCTTGCATTTGTTTGGATCGCGTACAAATATAGAAATTCCTTCCTCGTGTCGCGGCGGAGCAGACGCAACGTCCTGTGTGCCTCCCACAAGCCTTCCACGCGCAAATGGCCCAAGGGCGATACATATCGCGACGGAGAACATAGATGTTCTCCAGAAATCAACGGATAACTCCACCGTTGGCAGTTGCTCCAAGTTCTCCACAAATTTCGGCAACTGGTGCCCCAGCAAGGATATAGTACCCGCTGGAACGGTTCTCGAATTTACTGAGACAGACATTAACCGCCCTAATAAGCTGTTACGGGTGAAACAATCTTGTTTACAAGGTCAACAAACAAATTGTGGAGCATCTTTTACCTCCCTACCCTCACATGGTACAGCTCTCGTTTGGGTAATCGTGGGAGCGCCGCCATATAAAACGGCCGCGTCTTTTTGTGCTCTTATCACAACCTTCCCAGCATGGTTCCGTCTGCGGCGGGCGGCAGACCACATCCTCCCGACCATAACCTCGACCCCATCGCCATATACTCGCGCGCGCTGCAAGCCTATACCCTGCGCCTTTGGACCGAGTCATTGAAGGCTGTCGAGGAGCGACGGGCGCAGAAGGAGATTCCAAAGGTCGCTCATCAAGCGGACCTGGCTTTGAAGAAACGGAAGAAAGTGAGACGGAGCTCGGCCACGACCACTTCGTGATCGTCGTGAGTCGCGGTGCGTTGGTTGCCATAGCGCGTTCTCCGCGCTCGTCTTGCTCACCTCAGCCACGACGCAGTTATTTTCGACGCCACCTCGCCTACACAGCGCGTCACACCCTAGAGCAGCTGCGCGCCTGCACCCGACCCTTGTGGAAACTCGCTTGTACTTGGCTCCACCGCACCACCCGCTATCTGTATTAAATTATTCGCGTCGCTACCACCGTCCGGGACCTAGGACCTAGGATTTATGTATGATTCTTGCTGTATTCTTAACTTGACGCTTTCAGTATTCAATACCCATTGCTCTATTCAGGCCATGAATTCTTTCATTGAATTTGATTCCGCGGCCAATGGAGATGGTGGAGATGCGTGCAGATTAACTTGACATCGGCTATCCGGGCACCAAAAGGCACCGAAAGGCTTACATGTAATTCCTCTCCAGCGCAGTACGACTACAGCTTGCACTCTTGCTCGTTCCAACAAGGTAACCCCGAAATTACGCGCGCTCTTCTCTTCTCGCGCAGACTGAAAATGATTCTTGTGTCCACTTCGACTTGCGCTTTCCCCACCGACGTCACCGCAGTTCTCGCGCCTCTTTTCTCAGGCTAAGGCTAAATATCTTGGACCAGTCGGATAGGCCTGGGATGCGTTGCTTGGGAATCGGTGCTCACTACCGACTCACGACCGCGGGATATCGGATCTGCGGGGTTCACATGTAAGGTGACGATCTGGATGGAAAGAAGTTTGAAAGAACGGCGCAACTGAAAGCACCGCCGCAAAACCGATTCAAAAGGATACCGGAGCTGCTTGGGCCAAACGCAACTGCAACCTACATACAGCCTTCCCCAATTCCCCTCGCGCTTCAGGCCCAAATTTACCCTTTCCTTCCGACGCAAACTACTCCTTGCACCCAACGTCTAATTAGCTACGCCGGCTACTAAGGACTTTGAGCTAGTACTCTACCTTACTCGCGGACGCTCTCCTGTCCTCCCGAGCTAGAATTTCCTCTCGTCCCCGCCGGACCGGGCTGCTCTTCTTTGGCAAAGGCTTCGCAACCTCATCGGGAAATGAATCCATGCGTTCAATGGCTTGCCTCGTTTTTTCTGACTCTCGCGTCGACTCGGAGCGATTCAGCATGGCGGTTTCATCCGAGAACGGCGTCGTGCCATCCTGTTTGCATGCTTTGCGGCCGGACTCCCGGAACGAGGATGGTAACGTCGACTTCGCGAGCTCTTCATACTACGTTTGCGAATCGCACGGGCCAGGCCTCGAGAGCAAGGACGCTCGAAGGAGAATGCCCACTCGGAAACAGCTTGTGTCGCCTCGGAGCTGCTGCTGTTCTAACTTGCTATTTTTGTCAACCCTCCATTGAATGGAGTGGAGCTTCGTTGCGTGGTCTCGGGGATCTGGCCAGTCATTCTGGCCTCTGGAGCGATGTCTATCTTTTTGCTGTATTTTTGAAGGGCCCCACAAATCTTTGCACCGGTCAGTTGCTTTGGCTGTTCGGGATTGCGACCAACAGTTGGTCTTGGAGCTCAAGTATCATTCCCGTATGGAACACCGAGAAGAGCCCTGCTTGCCTGTCGACGCGCAAGCTTCGAGTGGACATGGAAGGAAGGGATTTTGCTCATGATCAGGATAAAACATACCGCCGTCTGCGAGTCACATATTTTGCGGACTTGTTCAGCGTGCGGAAACTAATATGTCACTGTACTCTTCTGTCCTCTCAGCCGCCCTAAACTAGCTTCAAGGCTACGGCGAATGCGACGCTTCACCGTTCCGATTTCACGCACAATATTGTCCGTTCACTGGCAGCGTGACTACGCGGTAAACCGTGAAGGAGTTGCCGACTCGGAGGCGCTCTCAGTTTGAGCAAGGTTTTAATTTTCGGGGGAGATGAGCGGGAGTTCAAGAGTTTGTCTCAGTGAAACATATGATATTCCTGTGTATTTCTTCTGCCCCAGCGCTCGAATGATACGGCTGAAAAGCTGTGAGTGCGATGTGGCGAGGAATGAACCGACCCATACCTTATTCTGCTATCGGGCCAAGTGGAACCAACCAGGCGCTCGTCGTTGAATTACTGATGCACTGGTTCCATCGATCCTCAGACCGAAGTTGGGCAAACTTGCCGAACGCTGTAGGGACGTACGTCCATTTGGATCGAAGAACCGCATGACGACTGGTCCAAATTCCTCGACCGTGTAGCCGAGTTTGTGGGCAATGCTTCCTAGGAAGGACGCCGGTCGATAGTAATTCAAGCCTTTATTTGGCAGCACTTCAGTCCATCCGGGACTAAGCCGGGACTGTATTTCGAAGAAGAAAGTGCCCAGGGCCTCCATCGTTTCCACTGAGTAGGACCCCGTGGTGGTCCACGACTTTATGGAGGGTTTGCCTGACTGACCCTTGTGAGACATGAGGTGCTCGGCCAAGCGGTTGGCCCCGTCATCAAGCTCAATTCTAGTATTGAGCGTGGCCAAGAAACCCAGCATACCAGCCTCGTCAAGTCGACCTCGTGAAAGCCTTTGGTAAGATAAGACGATTGAGAGGTCTGACGGCTCCGTGAGCTCAGGGTCGGGCTTCGGTTTGTAATTAGCCCAGTAATGCTGCACCCGGTTTTCGATACTCCCGGTGAGAAATCGCCGTTGTTGGTATCGAGCCTCAGGCTGAATTGTGGATGGACTTGCATCCATGGTGTGGTGGGTAGGCGAGAGGGGAAGTAGTTAGGAGAAGCATGAAACACGAGAGTAGCCGTGTCTTGGTGAAGCCCCCATTGGCGAGCACAGAAGGGTATGCCCAAATTCCCCGTTGGCTCCGCCGTAAAGTTCGCTGTGAACATTCAAGCCCATGCGAGACCCTGCAGGAATGAGGACGATCATCCAGATGCGTAAATTTTCGTTCCAGAGCTCAGTGGGCAGTGGTTCGTGATTCAGAATCCACGACATGTGCCTCGGCGGCGAGCAAGCCACAAGTGTGGTGGGTTGGAACATAAGAGAAAAGCTAGAGCGCATGCGGGCCGGTGTCCCGCTGTCATTGCGCAATCCAAAAAAGAAAGAAAAAAAAAAAGGGACGAAGCAGCCAAACAACTATTCCCGTCGAATTGCACACAGGACTAGCCTTTTTCGCATTGCATTGACTTGAAATTTAGAATACAATTCTCAGTGCTGGTAGCCCGGCCCGGCAATCACCCAAAAAGCTCGACGACGTTCTGCAGCGCTGGGAGCTCGGTCTCATTCTCCCTGAGTCTGTCGAAGACTGCACGTCGCTCGTCGAGGATTTGGCGCGTAAATGAGCTATTTCCGGAACGAATCTGTCAGCACTGAAACGAATAAATGAATCCCGTTGTATACTGACCTCACACGCGCGCAGCCTGGCGCCCCACTCACGAAAACCGTGGCCCGCATCCCGATGATCTTGTCCACAATCGCGCGCACGCCCGCGTCCTCCAACAGCCCCGCTCCCCACTCGCCCTTCTCGACTCCGAGGCCCGCAAGCCGCGCGTCCGTAAGCTCGACGACCTCCCACCCGCCCTCGACAAGCGCGTCCCCGAGGATCCCCACCGCCTCGGCGTGCAGCGGCCCCACGTCGCGGAACGTCCCCGACTTGGCCTTCGGCTTCTGTGTCCCGGTGCTGTCCATCCCGCTGCGGTGCACGGCGCGCGGGTAGTCGCTCGCGAACCACACGGTGCGCACTTCAGCGGAGAGGCGCGCGCAGAGCGTGTCGACGAGGGAATATGCGCAGGTTGGGAGCACGGCGGGTGGGACGGACTCCATACGCCAGTGGACCATCGCGTAAGGAGCGGGCGGGGCGAGCACGGCGGCGAGGGCGTACAGGCGCGGGGCATAGTGCAGCTGCGGGAGCGGGGGTGCGTGAGTAGGGAAGATGGGAAAGCGTAGATCGTATGTGAGGACGAGGACGTCGGGGTCTAGGGCCTGGGTTGAGGAGGATGCAGCGGCAGCGTGAATGTCGGGGCGGGTTAGGGCGTCGATGAGGGAGGGTGCGATGGGATGTGTGGGTGCGGAGTGCTTGAGGTGGATGTGCAACGGTGCGTGGGCGGTGAGACGGAGCGTATGAAATTTCGTAAAGCAGCCAGGAAGATCCATGTTGCTGTCCATGGGGCCCACGCGAATCGACACGTCGTCGTTGGAGAACATCGTCGTCTCCACGTCTAGCGGCGGCTCTGACTTGGCGGAAATGAAGACCAGCTGAGCGGACGGCGCCTGGGCGTCGACCCAGCGCCGGAAGAGATCCACCTTCATCGTCGCCACCCGGCCAGCAGGCATTCCCAACTCCTCCTCCAACCTCTCCAAATCATAGTACATCTTGAAATCCAGCTTGAAGCACGCGCCCATGCGACTCTTCCCCACGTTCGGCAGCACCAGGATGCGATTTAGGCTCCGTGCGAGTTGGAGGAGCTCCATGAAGTGGATCCGGGCTTTCGATTCTTGCTCGCCGATGCGGAGAGGGAAGAGGAAACGACACGGCGCACCGCTGCAGATGTCTGAGGGGGGTGGGGGGCCGGAGGGTTTGCGGGGCTCTGGGATGCGCGTTACCATAGGGGGTCGGTGGGGGCTTGAGGCGAAGTATGGGCGCTCGTCGGGGTCGGGATAAATTTCCATATCAGCCAGTTTTTGTAGAATTGAGCGGTCGACGAAGGGGACTTTTGCGGGTGTCAAGGCAGATTCAAGACGGCGGGAGGGAAGGGGTTGAGTGGACGTCGGGACTGCCTTCTCGCGGGCGTGCCTCCGAGCAGCTATTGTTACAGATGGGACCATCGCAGTGGTAGGACGTTTCACGAGGAGGAAGAGGGCGGAGAGGACGATGATAGACAGCAAGAGGGCTTTGTAGATGTCTGAATAGGTCCGAAATATTGAAAACCGACGATTCGGATTCTTGAATTGTTCTAGGGTGGAAACTCTGGAATCCGACATTGAGAGAGGGCCGGTAAAGCTTCTTGCTCTAGAACGCAGCAGATATTCAGCCCGGGTTGAGTTTGAATTCATCACGTCGCTGGCGAGCAACTGGCGAGTCGAGTCGAACATGTACAGACGATCCAGGAAGCTTCGGCCCGCCGCGCCGCGTTTGCCTCTTGCCATCCCCCGCTCAAATTATTGTCTCCACTTGTCACTCGCTCGGCGCTGAAGACACACACACAGCATGCCGTTCACTCTCAACCACGAAACGATACCCGCCGAGCTTTGGCTTGAAATTTTCGCCCATCTACATATATGAGCGCTCGTACACCACATCGTATATACCATTCCAGCCTCTTCCTGGGGTGGATTCCGAGGTGGATGTCAAGAACGCGTACACCAATATCGTCTTGGTCTGTCGGAACTGGCATAAGTTGGCCATACGCTTTTTATACCGCAACCTCAAGATCCCTGATTCCGAGTCGGATGTTGTGTGGACTCGAAACCATCCAGAATATGGACAATGGGTTCGTCTCCGTGACCAAAGATATGCTGCAACATTCTCATGTTCTGACCAGGTTCAGCGGGCAATCTTGTCGTATTCATCGACGACGATGTCCGATTCACAAACCAGATCATCCATAGCGATACTGGCTCTATGCCCCAACATAGAGGTACTCATTCAACCTCAACATCCTCCCCTGTCAAACCCTTTCCTGGAATTCAATGCCCTCTCTCCCCAACTACCATCACTGAAGCGGTTAGAGTGGTGGAACTACGGTGCCGGCTTCAATACCCTTCTCTCCGTTCTTTCTGCAGCACCAAATCTGGAGTATCTGTTCCTGGGTCTTCCGGGCTTTGCGCTTGTAAATTCCATCCCGGCCCACACACCGGATATACATCTCCCAAGCCTACGCACGCTACGGTTATCAATCCTGTTAACCCCAGCCAGCGAATATCTCACTCGCGCCATCTCGAAATGGTCCCTCCCGAGTCTAGATACTTTGGTGTCAGACTTGCCACTGGGCTTGAACAAGGTCTGGACGTCGCACGGATCGCGACTCCGGGTTGTCGAGCTCGAGGAGTACGACATACCCTGTCTTCAGGGCTGCCCGGCTCTGCGCGAACTGAACTGTAGTCTCCCCACTTCCCCGCTGCGAGGGGAATCGACCAGCTACACATCGGTTACAACCATCCAGTACCATGCCGCTTCCAAGTCGCTAACGCCGGGATACCTAGAGCAGCATTTTCTTCCCCTGCAGTTGTGGTTTCCCAATCTCGAATGCCTCAGGATTTACGGGCCACTTGCCGCCCTACTCGTGGATGGACAGTTCCCGGCGATCTTTCAACGCCTCAGCAACCAGGGGGTATATATTGTCGAGATTATTGACGAAAACGGCCTCGTGGTTTCTGTGTATCGGCCGGAGTCTTGATCTAAGTCGTTTCTGTAATTACATCCACGCATTATTGTGCCAGTAAATTTGTGGTGGTTTGTTGCGTTAAAATTTTGCCGTCTCTCTTTTCGCCTCCTCATCAGCACGACGTCAAACCTGTCCTGACTTTCGTCCGTGATACGGTCGACTGAAAAATGTAAACTAAAGCAGGAGGCCTCGCTCTCTCACGCAGATAAAAGTACCGACGCTTAAGCGTTCAATCAATAAATATTGTCAGCCATCCACTTTAGGTTGATCAGTTGCCTAAAGTAGTCAGCTACAGACGCGTCCGCGAAACCGTAAAACAACAGATCCAAGTCGCGAAAAAATGAGAGCGAGAGGAGACTCGATCACGAGACGGGAAAGTCGCGTTGGTGCGACTTGTTTGGTGCGGGTAAACGATCGGGGCTTTAAATGGAATCAAAGTCAGCCACCTCGCTTAATCCCGGCTTGCCTCTTACCTTCATCTTCCCACTTCCTCATCTTCATCCTCCACACCCTGAGACGCCTTGTCCACTCAAGTTCTTCCTCCACACCTCGGGTAAGTGACCATCCTCGTCGTCGTCTCCGACTAAGCCCACTTCAGCACCGCATAGATGTGGGAGCCGGGGTCAAGGTGCGTTTACTACACCGTCCATTTCGTTCCCGTCGCTGACTTCCGTACATCGCCCACCTTCACACCGTCGCGGCCATCTTAATCAGGCAAGTACTATCCGTTCTTCGTCGTTCCCGCTCCGCTAACATATCTTGACCACCAGCGACAAGGTGAGTGCTTCATTTCCTCCCTTCACTTCCTTTACTGATTCATTTTGTGGTAACGACTACCCTCCGGGCGCACAGCGCATCCATACGGTGGACTGAGCGGTTACCCTGCAAGGGGGAGCGCTGACGGTTGGCAGCAAGCCCGACTCCCAAGTGGGGTAGGGCCCCGCACCACACGTTCAGACGCAGCAGTCATTTTATGTCTTGCTACCCAAGGCAAGAGACCGGCTGCAAAGTCGTTGTCGGAGACTGCCGCTGGAACGCTCAGAAACCACCCAGGGGGACTGGAAGCGGTTGGCGCCTGTGCCAATAATGCCAGTGTCGCCTCTCGTGTTCGGACGTCGCTTGACGAACGACGCGTGAGTTCGCGCCGCCTTAGTACGCATCAAGATCGAGGTGGATAAAGCGGGCTTGGGAGCTTGCGTTGGGTTGAGGCCTTTTTGTGTCGCGACATTTTGTAGTTGAAGAGTCCTCGGGGAAGGGTGGAGACACCCTCGTGCACCCTTGTCGCGGGCCCCGAGCTTATGGTGCGCTTTGGCGAGCCAACTAATGCACGTTGAAACGATCTTGCAATTTGTATTCCTTCGTACTTGTACTTCATTTCGATTCATTGGAGCCATTGAGCACTGCAGGCAGGGATGGCGGTCGTCGGAGTTGGTGTCGGCAGCTACGCCGGCATGAAGGCTGACCGGATCCATCATGCGGACCTGATGCGGACTCAACAATGACCCAAGAACGGGTTGCTTTGAACTTGCTTTGAACACTGAACAAGCTCTATGCTCTCCCCAGCTCTTTTGCATCCTCTCCAGGCTACTTCTGTTGACTTCGAGTACTGTTTTGACCGCACATTGCATTGCACTGCAACGCGTTATACGAACACCACCGACTTCAAGTTGACCGACTCATCTGACTCGGCCTGCCTCATATTTGCGTGCGGTATATCTCTCTGTATGTTTGGCAACATCTTGAGATGTCGCCGGCTCGGTTTATCGCCTCGCAGCGCAGGAGACATGGATACCCATCATCAAAGAGCTTTTCCGTCTCTCTTCAACCGCATCTCGCATCCCAGTCGGTTCTGCTTGGGTAGTTGAACGCCCAAATCACGGAACCACGGGTCTTATGAACGCTGAGCTGTTGAAGCAGCATTATTCCGCCCAATGTAAGTCCAGCGCCAACGGAAAAGCACCCCCTTTCACCCGCTTGCTCTCAGTTCCAAGTCTTCAATATTCGACCGCAATTCACACTTTTCTTACCTCTAACATTCTCTCTGCGTCCGAGCGGCGTAATCTCGTCGGGATAGGACATTCGGGTGGTGGAGGTTCCCTGTGAGTTGCGCGCCAGTGAAATTTCCTGAACTAATTGACCTTGCTAGCATCCAAGCACTGAACTATGGTCTCCGGGATGGTCACAACATACCACTAAAATCCCTAATCCTCGTCGAAGCGCCCCTGGTTGGCCCTGAGGTATGGCCGTTCTTTCTCAAAATGTACGACGCGGTCAAAAAATCAAATGCGCGGCGTACCACTAGTTGGCCTTCTAAAGATGCCGCGATGAAATGGTTTGCGACCCGGTCTCCCTGGAAATCGTTCTCTCCCGATGTTTTACAAATTGTCGAGGTAAGTGTGCGTATTTTGCCCTGAGTCCGCTCACCAAGTTCCGGCGCAGGATACATATTTTATCCCAGATGCCCGACGTCCTGGATTCATCACCACCAAGACGACCGTCGAGCAAGAAACCGCCTGTTTTGTCGATAATGGCACAAATCTTCACGCAGGCCCGTTTTTACTCACAATCCTCGACATCCTACCGACGCATATCATCGCAGGACGCAGTAGAGACATGTGGTAGGTGCACGAATCTGTCAACCCTACATTATTTATCTCATTCTACCCCAGGCCCCCTCCGGTGTATGACTTGATTGACCAGAATACTGCAAAGGCGCGGCCATATCTCGCCTCGGTGACTGTGATGGACGATGTTGGCCACTACGTAAATTTTTATTTCCTGCCTAACGTTTGATAGCTGAGGTCTGAATTAGCTCCCTGTCGTAAAACCGCGCGCAGTTGCTGCTCAAATCTTTGAAGATATACAAACACATGCAGAAGAAACTATTCGGTCTAAATTATAACGAGATCCTTTATTTCACGATTGGCACCTTTACGAATCGTCCTCTGCATCTTCCGGCTCAAACATCCCGTCCACCTTGAGACCTTCAAAGCGATAACGATCCATCTCGTCCAAAAATCTCCGCGTAAATATCTTTTCCAAACCATCCGAGTATTGCACCTCTTTCAGTCGTGCAGGGGTGGGCATTGATGTTCCCGTCGACCAGCGCGAAGCTATTACCTCCTCCAGCTCTTCCTCGTCAAACGCGGCTGTAATATATTCGAACCACAGTGTTTCCAGCTTCGGCACTAACTCGGAGTCGGATTGGCGGTATCGCAGAGCACGAAGGAGGTCGTTGTCGACGCGTTGGATGTGACCTATCAATCTGAGATCTTTTAGATCTGCAGCCCGGAGCAGGACAGCTCGAAGGTCCTCGGCGGTGAGTCGACAGTGGTCCAGTATAAGGCATTCAATATGCGGTGATCGCGCTTGGAATTGGTGGAACGGCCGCGCCCGACCAGTGGAATAACGGTGCATCCTCCTCGAATAGATGCATGCCGAAGGCCTTCAGACGCGGCAGGTCGGCGAGGGCAGCGTAGGAATGGCTGGAAATGTTCCCCTTCCGACGAAAGGGTGAGCCAAATATTCAAGCTCTTCTAAGAGGGGGAGAGTGACGGCGGCGAGGGTTACAGTGGACGGAAGCGCGAATAGTGGCAAGCTCTGGGTGTATATTGTGGCCGAGAGGAAGATTCGAACAGAGGGCAATGGTGGCCATGCAGGTTTGGGGAGTGTCGTAAATGGTGAGACAGGTCAATTGAGACCACGGCATGGGAAACCGCTCCGCGTCCCGCACATCCAGCTCGACGGTGTGGAGAAGGGGGGCGGTCAAAAAGGCGTTGATTTTCGGACACCACGAGTGGCTGCCCTTTGAACGGAGGCTGACGGTCTCCAGCGCTTTCAACGTGCCGGCGGGAATCTCTGTAAGCATGTGGAGCGACGGGAGTGTTAAATTTAACGCTCGCCATCTATCCGCTGAGCCTAATAGGTCGTTCAAGAGAGGTATCCAGTACACTGAAATGCCCGATGACAGAGGATCTGAAAGACCAACGGAAATCGGCAGTGGTGTGGATCGCTCGGAGGAAGACCTTGGTCGCCTCTCGAGAGAAGTTGCCAGCCTTTCCATCCAGCCTCAGCGGGAACATTTTCTGCACCCATAAGAGCGGCGTCGTGAGGACTATTTTCCTCCAGTATGCGCACACCTGCGTCAGTGCCAACATATCCTTGAACGGCACCTCCACATCCCAACAGGAGAAGGGTTCGACGGTGAGGTAGATTTGGAAGATTTCCATGAGCAACTCGCAGGGCAAGTGCGCTATCGGGGACAAGACAACTTGGAGTGCAGCGATTGTAGCACGGTCGCGCTCGCGGAGACGCTCGAGATCCCGGATTTGTGAATCTATGTGGACGATATTTGCTTTGCATTCTGCAACGCGCTGTCGAGCTTGGCTTTCTAAACTCATTATGCAAGACCTGTGGGTGTATGGTTTAGTGCGGCGCACGGAGAAAGGGAAGGTCGTCACCTACGTGGAGGGGTGGTGGGTGTAGAGGAAAAAGGGACGGACTGACTCAGGGTAAGTGAACGATTTGAGATATCCGAATCAAGGTTTGAGATTGATCGACGCAAGATCCACGACAACGGTAACAAAACGCCGGCCGGCCTTCAGCGTCACCATGTCGCTGCATGAAGGACCCTTGAACGACCCCCCCTTCGTAGACGCGGAAGACAAGGCCTTCTGGGGCTGGTACTATAACCCTGATGCAGGCGGAATGGAGCTTCCATTCCCGAAATACAGGGGGCAGCCCATGCATTCAGTCGATATACCTTACCTGGAATTCTGTGCAACAAAGACCAAGAGGGTAAACATCTCCGACTCTCAGAAATACCCCGCCTCTATTTATACTCCATATAGAGGGACTTTGTGGATGCGTTCGAGAAGTACCATGCCGGACTTCTGGGGCTCATCGAGGGAGAAGGCCGCTACGACTATGAGGAGTTTCGTGTGCCGTTTGGAAGAAGCATCGAGGTGAGTGAATTCCTACGTATTCGCGGTGCATTCACATGTGACTGACAGTAGCAAGACAAACCTCTTCGCAAGTGTCGAGACCAGAAATGGCTGCGCTGGTGCGCGAAGAAACAATTCTTACTCGACAAGGTGATACACTAGCTAAGGGAATCGCCTTCAAACACTCCAACTCACGGGATAATTCTTCAGCATCCCCTCTTTTTCCTTGCTGTTGACAGATGGCTTGCAAAGCCTCAGAAGTTTGAGCGGACTCGCGATGTTGGCGAGCTCTTGTCGGCGTCCCAATACGAAGACGAGTTGAATCTCACTGCCAGTGAGGCCCTCGACACGTACGACTTGGAGCACGAATTCGACAGCGACGAGGACTCCGACGGAAACTTGAGAGGCTTTGTTGTCTCTGATAAAGACCCGCTCGAAGTAGACACAGACGACGGAACAGAAGAGCTTGATGAGCTCGAAAAAGCAGTTAGTTCACCTATTTAGTCACCGCTGAGTTAGTTATGCTAACCAGCGCCGCAGGAGAAGAAGCTCAAGATCCAAAGAAAGGCCAAGAGAAAACGCAACAGGAAGCTAAAGTATGCACTGTAACCAACCAATTATTAGAACTGAATTGATTTTGGGACTGGTAGGTCACGTCCCACCGAGTCTTCCGAGTCTTCCGCTTCAGTGAGTGCTTGGAGTCAATAATACCCATTAATTAGCCTGATAATATCAGGAACAACCTCCCGCGAAGAAGACAACGATGCGGGTCAAACGTCCAAGCGCCAAGAAATCGAAGCGCAAGTGAGTGTGTATAAACATGACCGAGACCGCCGTTAAACTACGCAAGGCGCAAACAGCAAATTTCTGAAGGCATTGTGGCGGATACAGAGGATTCTGACGGTGCTTAAATCCTACGTCGCTTCCAGCTCGTCCGGGAGTGCTTCCCCAGGTATTTTCGAGCTGCCGCTGATACACTCTTCCCCTCATTATTTGTTGTATAGAACGTCGGAAAACCAGGACTATGGAACCGCGACCAGACCCGAATCCGTCAAGAACGCTAAATTCACCCCCACCCACTGGTTCATGCGGTAGACCATCGACTCCGTCGGCAGGTAATGTCTTCAAATCCTCATCCTCAATGTTCTCTAATCAGATATTCAGGTCTCGGCGAAGAAGAGGTTATAGGTGCCATCTTTTGTGTCAATATTCTTGTCGGTCCTTACTAACTGAATGTCGTTAGCAAACCCCTCGACCCCAGTGCGATCTCGAAGACCGCAAAACGAGGCCCCCCGAGGTTAGTTCTGGTGAGCTGGCGGCTGAACAGAGACTGACGCGACCACAGTTATTCGCGGCAAGGATAAAAAGGGCTTAGATTTCCCGGTTAAATTCAGCATCAAGAGTAGCATGAAGGGAAAGAAAAAAGTGTCCTGAGTACGAACACTGCCAGGGAATTTATGGTCCTTGCAGCGAGAGAATTTGGGATAACGCCTCTTCTGCCATAGGCGACGGCGTAGGGACCTGAGTGCCACTGCGGGTAGCGGACGGAGAGGCCAAAGTCAATGAATGCGTAGGCGCGGGAGGTGCTCTGCGTACACGCAGACGATGGATTTTGCTGTAGGAGATGTCGAGATGAGCTATGCGGTAGGAGTGGAGGAATTCCAGTCCTTCGAGAGCGTGGGTAGCAAAGACGGCAAAGTCGTCCCAAATCCGAGTCTCCGTGTCATTATGATAGTCGTTCCAATTTGTGCACCACTCCCTGGATCTTTGCTTGGAGTTTCGGAGGCGGTCGAATTGGGGAGGCCGGTAAATAGGGGTCTCAATATTGTGATGACGTCACGCGTTTGGCCGGCGGGCCGTGGCTTCCCACTCGCCATCACTAGCATTCTCAGCATCCTGCCGCTCGGTCTATACCATGCTCCGTCTCCCCGCTGAACTCGTTATCGCGGTGTTGAAATACCTTCCGCTTGCCAATTTCAGCAACCTTATGTCTGCATCGCGAGAATGGAACGATTTCTTCCAACTCAATCAGTCGGTTCTGTACCACAATGCCGCTGTCTTGCATGGCTTCACACCTCCCTCGATTGTATACTCTGAACTTGACACTCTGCTTTCTCGGCGCTCTCTTACGGGTGTGCACGACTGGAGATCGTTTTGTAAGCGGCCATTCTTCATCAATCTCGAGCTGTAATTTACTTCAGCAGGTCGCAGACAAATCTGCATCCAAAAGTCCTGGAAAGGAGAGGATTCCTCATATGTGACTTCCCATAGGCTTGCTGGGATTGATGTGCATCGCATCAAGGCCGATGAACAGAGAGGTTTCATTATAGTTACTACCTCCAGAGGTGGTTTACTCGTCGTAGACCTCCACGACGATCAAGTCCTGTGGTCGTTGCCAGAGGTGAGTATATTCAGCCTTCGGGCATTTATGATATTCAAGAACCGTCAGACTTACGTTCGCGCATATGCGCACTGCGAATACGGTGCCGGATACCTCATCTTTGATCGAGGCGGTCACTTGGGCGAAAAGGAGGTCTGGAGGCTTGTCGACGACACCCACCTGCCTCCAGAATCTCCGACCTTCGCATTTCCAGACGAGAAACAGCAGAGCGTTTCATCGCACGCCGCAGATTCCCATGGCTTCCCGCTACAAACGCGAGGGCATTTCAGGCCATGGGCAGTGTTACAGCCTCCCGCGTTAACCCGGGCATTTCGATTTGTCTACCCAACATTACTTGCGGCAACAGCCGTTTCCCTCTTCTTGTGGGATATCCCGAGCTGTGAGCTACATCAAGTCATCCGGGACACTCAAATTTCATCGGAGGGCGTCGGGTCGGACGAAGAACTTGGGGATACCAACTATGTCGAGGTCAGTTCTCGGCCGGATGGACACGTGTTCATCTGTGGCGCCAGTGCTCTTCGGGTGTTCTCGCGGACTTCTGGCCGTTGCGTCTTGGACGTGCCTTCTTCGCAAATCTCGTATGCAACAAACACCTACTCGTTCATGGCCGACGAGAGTAGGGAACCGGAAGAGCTCCCGAGCTCTGTGCTGAAACCGCAGCCCACGGCTCACAGTCTCGTCTTTCCGCTAACTGGCAGCAGAAGGCTAATCGACGAGTTCATTGCCGGTTAGTTTCCCCTTACACGTTTAGTGCTTTAGATGACTTCCCCTTTCATAGTACACGTATCCGGCTGTGGCTCGCACATTGCCGCGTTATTGGCTAGCTCCAGGCTCGTCATTATCCCGTTCTTCGAGCGAGTCATCAATGGAGAAGCGGAGTTGCGGGACATTGCTATCGACATCCAGCTCGGCTCCCCGATCAGCGTAGGCAAATATCTGGCGTTTGAAAACGGTCGAATCGCTGTCGCCACTGTATATAAATATTCCGTTCTTCGACGTTCAAATATGCTGACATCTCGCACTGTAGGGCACTGGATTGTTTGTTGTCGCCCTAGACTTCGAATCCGCGCGGCATACGATGAATCCACCTCCAATCTCCGTTCATCGCGCGGCGTGGTTCAACTCTCCCGTCGCTCTCAACTCCATTTCGTGCCTACAAATGACGGCTACAGGAATTTTCCTGAACTGGGCCCCCGGCATCCGGGACACCGGACGCAGGGAGTACCGAGGAGACGATTTGTGGCCCGAAGTTGGGTTCGAGCAATTGTTTTACCTGAGTTTGAGCGAAGAACGGCGGCTTACGCGTAGGTGCAAAACCTTGGCGTAGTATCTCCATTCATGTTTTTCAAATCTAGGTCTTCCTAATGGAGATGAAGTTGTTCAGCTCTTTGAACCAAGTAGGTCATCTGTGTATCTGTAATGCCGCTTCTCACTTTCAATAGTGGCTGTTGGACGGCGTTCTTCTTCGTTATTCAGTATTGACTTTGTACCTGACGTGTCGTCTTGAAGCTAAAGTCCGATCACACGAGCAGTACTAAAATTTTCTGCCAATTTTGAAATGCTATAAGCGGCTCACCGCGAATCGTTACTGCTACACTTGCAACCCCTGGCAGACTTAGGAGCTTCAGAAATCTTCGCGGGAATGCGCACGTGCCTTGATTAATCCCATTAGGTGCGGGGTAATGCGGGGTAACGCGGGGTAACGGCGTCTTAATAATCTTCCCGCAAATAAGCGCTTAGACCGATCACCCGTATTTCGCCAATCTCGGGCTGGAACCTGGATTTCGATGCTGAATACGATGCCTACCGCCGCCTACACTTGCCGTGGTACAGCCGTGGCCTCAAGCCGACACCCAGCGCGCGCTCCCCGCCGCTCAATCAACGAGAAACAAGCATCAGCTGCCACAACAATTTAAATGGGTGGTTCACGTGTCTCGTATAGTATTAGCATAGTGTTGAGCCCTGTTGAAGCCAGTTGAATGTAAACAAAGGTGGGAACATCCCACGTCGTCTCCAACGGTCACTACGACTGTAAATCGACACCCGTAGACCCACCCCCAGCATTTTACCCCCCATTATAGACAGCCACCATGGTGTAAGTCGTCTCACCTCCTTCCCGGGTGGTTGCTGAACGGTGTCGCAGTAACTTCACCGTAGGTATGTAGTGCCCCATCGATGAGGTGTCCGCCAGTGCTGAGGACCGCCGCCCGATTCACAGATCAGATCCGTGGGCTCATGGATCGTCCAACAAATATCCGCAATATGAGTGTCATTGCCCATGGTGAGTCCTCGATGTCGCTGGGGAATAGGAGAACCGGTGACGAGCATAATCTCTTTTCTTGAATTGAATAGTGGACCACGGCAAGTCGACCCTCACAGACTCACTGGTGTCGAAAGCCGGCATTATCGCGAGCGCCAAGGCCGGGGACATGCGGTTTACCGACACTAGAGACGACGAAAAGGAACGGGGAATTACTATAAAGTCTACAGCCATCTCGATGTTAGTGCCCTCCCTAGTCGTGTGATCGAGCTTCTACTCACCGACTGGAACGGAACAGGTATTTCGAGGTGGACAAGGAAGATATCCCCTCCATTAAACAGAAGACTGAAGGCGCAGAGTTCCTTATTAACTTGATTGACTGTTGGTCCATTCATCGATAGCCACTGACCGCACCGTACTGAACTCGATGTCTGCAGAGCCCGGGTCACGTCGACTTCTCCTCCGAGGTAACAGCAGCATTACGTGTAACCGACGGCGCCCTCGTCGTCGTAGACTGTGTCGAAGGTGTCTGCGTGCAGACCGAGACTGTTCTCCGCCAGGCGCTCGGAGAGCGTATCAAGCCCGTCATCATCATCAACAAGGTCGACCGCGCGCTGCTGGAGCTCCAGGTCTCGAAAGAAGATTTGTACCAGTCTTTCTCGCGCACGATCGAGAGCGTGAACGTCATCGTCTCGACGTACCACGACGATGCGCTCGGCGACGTCCAGGTCTACCCCGAAAAGGGTACAGTCGCCTTCGGGTCTGGGCTCCACGGCTGGGGCTTCACGCTCCTCCAGTTCGCGGCCAGATACGCCAAGAAGTTCGGTGTCGACAAGGAGAAGATGATGTAGGTTCCTCCGCAATCCTTCGTTAACGATAAGGCTGACGCGCGCGCGGTGCAGGGCCAAGCTGTGGGGCGACAACTTCTTCAACCCCGCAACGCGCAAGTGGTCCACTAAGCCGACGGACGCGGACGGCAAGCCCCTCGAGCGCGCCTTCAACTCGTTTGTGCTCGATCCGATCTTCAAGATCTTCGACGCGGTCATGAACTTCAAAAAGGACGCCATTGCGCCGATGCTTGAGAAGCTCGAGGTCAAGCTCGCGCCGGATGAGCGCGACCTCGAAGGCAAGGCTCTGCTGAAGGTCATCATGCGCAAGTTCCTCCCCGCTGGGGACGCCTTGCTGAGCATGATCGTCATTCATCTGCCAAGTCCGGTAAGCGCCCGGTCTGAAAAAAAGAACAAGTCACTGACGTTGATGTGTATTAGGCCACCGCCCAGCGGTACCGTGTCGAGACGCTCTACGAGGGCCCTATGGACGACGAGTCGGCTATCGCCATCCGCGACTGCGACCCCAAAGGTCCCCTGGTGCTATACATCTCCAAGATGGTGCCGACATCCGACAAGGGGCGATTCTACGCCTTCGGGCGTGTCTTCGCCGGCACCGTCCGCTCGGGCCCCAAGATTCGCATCCAGGGCCCCAACTACATCCCGGGAAAGAAAGAAGACCTCTTCATCAAGTCCATCCAGCGCACCGTCTTGATGATGGGTCGTTACATCGAGCCCCTCGAGGACTGCCCCGCCGGCAACATTGTCGGTCTCGTCGGCATAGACCAGTTCTTGCTGAAGAGCGGGACGCTGACGACGTCGGAGACGGCGCATAATATGAAGGTCATGCGGTTCTCGGTGTCGCCTGTCGTGCAGATCGCGGTGGAGGTTAAGAATGCGGCGGATTTGCCCAAGTTGGTCGAGGGGCTGAAGCGGTTATCAAAGTCCGACCCGTGTGTGCAGACCTGGATAAATGACAATGGGGAGCATATCGTTGCCGGCGCAGGGGAGTTGCATCTGGAGATTTGTCTCAAGGTTAGTAGTATCTCTCAAATAAAAGGGGGCACTGACGCACGGACTGGTTGTAGGATCTCGAAGAAGACCACGCTGGAGTGCCACTGAAAAAGTCGGAACCGGTCGTTCCGTACCGCGAGACCGTCAAGGCAGAGTCCTCGATCGTCGCGCTGTCCAAGTCGCAAAACAAGCACAACCGACTCTACGTGAAGGCGCTCCCGCTCGGGGAGGAGCTCACCAAGGCCATCGAGGACGGCAAGGTCAGCTCGCGCGACGACTTCAAGGCCCGTGCGCGTGTGCTCGCTGACGACTTTGGCTGGGACGTCACCGACGCGCGGAAGATTTGGGCGTTTGGACCCGATACCACTGGACCGAACTTGATGGTCGATGTGACGAAGGGTGTGCAATACTTGAATGAAATCAAGGACTCGTGTATCGCGGCGCTGCAGTGGGCGACCAAGGAGGGTGTGTGTGCCGAAGAGAACATGCGTGGTGTGCGGTTCAATCTGCTCGATGTCACTGTACGTTGTTCCCATTTGGGGGGAAGAGTTGGAGCTGACGGTGGTACAGCTGCACACAGACGCTATCCATCGCGGTGGAGGGCAGATTATCCCCACTTGCCGGCGTGCATGCTATGCCGCCTGCTTGCTGGCCCAACCGACCCTTCAAGAGCCGATATACCTCGGTGCGTGCTGTTTCCCCCCGAGTCTTTCGCGACTGATTCGCCGCAGTCGAGATCCAATGTCCTGAGAACGCTATCGGCGGCATCTACAGCTCTCTGAATATCCGTCGCGGACAGGTGTTCAGCGAGGAGCAGCGGCCCGGAACGCCCATGTTCACGATCAAGGCGTACCTGCCCGTGAACGAGTCGTTTGGGTTCAACGGCGCGCTGAGACAGGCGACCTCTGGCCAGGCGTTCCCGCAGCTTGTGTTTGACCACTGGGAGGTTATGCCCGGATGTGAGTCCTTTTGTGGGTTTCGTTGACTTGCATTAAATGGTCTGCGAAAGCGCCCCTCGACAAGGGAAGCAAGCTCGAGGAACTCGTAACGAAGATGCGCATCCGCAAAGGCCTCAAGGTAATGTTTTGTTTTGGTCGGTCAAGGCTCATCGAGGCTTATCGAATGTCGTTCAACGTAGCCCGAGATTCCTTCCCTCGACACGTACTACGACAAGCTCTAGTCGTCGCGCATGCCGCCGAAACAAATGGAATGTTGAGTGCTCGTTGTACCGTCCAGCTTCCTTGTACTTTGAATGTATGTCGATACGGTATAACGCATATTATTGCCAGGTTAGTAGTTGTATTTTGTGGTTTTCTGCTTGCTGACTCTGTTTTCAGTGGACGAGTGAGTGAAAAACGCGGTCGCGGTCGAGGTCAAGCCAGTCACGGTCACGCGGGCACGTGCTGTCACAGTTACCAATCTCGGATCCGATCTTTTCAGTTTTTCACCTTTACTCTGCAGCTGCCTGCATTGACCGATTCCTCGCAGTCTATAGTGCGAGTATCGAGACTTCCCTACTTAGTGTAACCCCCTTCAAAAACAGCAACCATGGTGTACGTTTCCTTACCTTTTCGCCAGCAGTAGAGCCTCATCGATTCCAGCAACTTCACCGTCGATGAGATCCGTGGTCTCATGGACAAGCCCACAAACATCCGGAATATGTCCGTCATCGCCCATGGTGCGTCTTCTGTCGTCTTTTCCGTGCAAAAAAACCTCAACTCGATCCAGTCGACCACGGCAAATCCACCCTCACCGACTCCCTCGTCTCAAAGGCCGGTATCATCGCCAACGCCAACGCTGGTAATGCCCGATACATGGACACAAGGCAAGACGAAAAGGACCGAGGTATCACCATCAAGTCGACCGCCATTTCCATGTACGCTGTTCATCCCGAGTGCGGCCGTTTTTTCGCTGATGAATCAACCCCAGGTATTTTAAAATGCCCGAGGATGACATGGAGGCCGTCAAGGCAAAAACCAAAACCGACGGTAACGAGTTCTTGATCAATCTCATCGACGTGAGTGGTCACGATCGTCTTTGCAGCGAGTCTCGCCGTCTAATGCGCCCTCTAGTCCCCCGGTCACGTGGATTTCTCTTCTGAGGTTACGGCTGCGCTCCGAGTCACCGACGGCGCCCTCGTCGTCGTCGACACCATCGACGGTGTCTGTGTCCAGACCGAGACTGTCCTCCGTCAGGCTCTCGGAGAGCGCATCAAGCCCGTTGTCATCATCAACAAGGTCGACCGTGCCCTGCTTGAGCTCCAGGTTTCAAAAGAGGACCTCTACCAGTCCTTCTCGCGAACCATCGAGAGCGTCAACGTCATCATCTCCACCTACCACGACGCCGCCCTCGGTGATGTCCAGGTCTTCCCCGACCAGGGAACCGTCGCCTTCGGGTCTGGTCTGCACGGATGGGGCTTCACCCTCCGTCAGTTCGCCGCACGGTATTCCAAGCGATTCGGTGTCGACAAGGACAAGATGATGAAGCGTCTGTGGGGTGACAACTTCTTCAACCCCGCGACCAAGAAGTGGACAACAAAGGGCAGCGACGCTGATGGCAAGCCCCTTGAGCGGTGCTTCAACATGTTCGTCCTCGACCCCATCTTCAAGGTCTTCGACGTCGTCATGGACTTCAAGAAGGACCAGCTCGGCCCCATGCTCGAGAAGCTCGACATCAAGCTCGACCAGGACGAGCGTGATCTCGAGGGCAAGAAGCTCCTGAAGGCGATCATGCAAAAGTTCCTGCCCGCCGGTGAGGCGCTCCTTGACATGATTGTGTTACATCTGCCCTCGGCTGTACGTTCCTTTCCCTTTTTTCCGAGTTCGACGTCGATCCTAACTTTCTACTCAGTCTGCTGCTCAAAGGTACCGTGTCGAGACCCTCTACGAGGGCCCCATGGACGACGAGTCCGCCATCGGTATCCGTGACTGCGACCCCAAGGGCCCCCTCGTCCTCTACGTCTCCAAGATGGTGCCGACATCCGACAAGGGTCGTTTCTACGCCTTTGGTCGTATCTTCTCCGGAACCGTCCGTTCAGGCCCCAAGATCCGTATCCAGGGCCCCAACTACATTCCAGGCAAGAAGGACGACCTCTTCATCAAGTCCATCCAGCGCACCTGTCTTGATGATGGGTCGTTACATCGAGCCCCTCGAGGACTGCCCCGCCGGCAACATTGTCGGTCTCGTCGGTATCGACCAGTTCCTGCTCAAGAGCGGGACGCTGACGACGTCGGAGACGGCGCACAACATGCGAGTGATGCGGTTCTCGGTGTCGCCTGTTGTGCAGGTCGCCGTCGAGGTTAAGAACGCGGCCGATCTGCCCAAGCTCGTTGAAGGTCTCAAGCGATTGTCCAAGTCTGACCCGTGTGTCCAGACCTGGATAAACGAGACGGGTGAGCACATCGTCGCTGCCGCTGGTGAGCTGCACTTGGAGATTTGCCTCAAGGTTAGTCGTTCATCGACGTTTCAAATAATAATAATAATCGTGTTCAACAATCTCTTCGTATAGGATCTCGAAGAGGACCACGCCGGTGTTCCCCTGAAGAAGTCCGACCCCGTCGTCCCGTACCGCGAGACCGTCACCGCCGAATCCTCTATCGTCGCCCTCTCGAAATCGCAGAACAAGCACAACCGTCTCTACATGAAGGCGATGCCCCTCGGGGAGGAGCTGACCAAGGCCATTGAGGACGGCAAGGTCAACCCCCGTGATGATTTCAAGATTCGCGCGCGTGTCCTCGCTGATGAGTTCGGCTGGGACGTCACCGACGCCCGTAAGATCTGGGCGTTCGGCCCCGACACCACCGGGCCCAATCTGCTCGTCGATGTCACCAAGGGTGTGCAGTACCTTGCTGAGATCAAGGATTCGTGTGTTGCGGGTCTGCAGTGGGCGGCGAAGGAGGGTGTGTGTGCGGAGGAGATCATGCGTGGTGTGCGATTCAACCTAATGGATGTGACGGTACGTTTATATTTCGCCGCGTCCGCGTCCGTTGACTTACAAGTTGTTTGGTAGCTGCACGCCGATGCCATCCATCGTGGAGGAGGACAGCTCATCCCCACCACCCGTCGTGTCCTGTACGCGTCGTGTCTCCTGGCCCAGCCCACGCTCCAGGAGCCCATCTACCTCGGTACGACGCTATTCCTCTCACCTCTTCCTCCTGCATTACTAACCAACCACCCTCGCAGTTGAGATCCAGTGCCCCGAAACCGCGATCGGCGGTGTCTACAGCTGCTTGAACATCCGTCGCGGACAGGTGTTCAGCGAGGAGCAGCGACCGGGAACGCCCATGTTCACGATCAAAGCGTACCTGCCCGTGAACGAGTCGTTTGGCTTCAACGGCGCGCTGAGGCAGGCGACCTCGGGACAGGCGTTCCCGCAGAACGTGTTCGACCACTGGGAGGCGCTCCAGGGATGTACGTCGTTTTTCTGCCTTGCTTCCCGCGTGAATTGGCGTTGATGGTTGTGTTCTTCAACAGCGCCTCTCGACAAGGGCAGCAAGCTCGAGGAGCTCGTCACCAAGCTCCGTACCCGCAAGGGTCTCAACGTGCGTTCTCTACCCCTTGCCCCATCCTCCATCCCACTGACGCATTGTCTTTTTCCGCGTAGCCGGTCATCCCTGCGCTGGACACCTACTACGACAAGCTTTAACGGAGGAACGACGTCCCTTAGATTTTATGAACGCAATATTCCTTTTTCTGTTTCCTTTCGCCACGCGTGTAAGCTTTCATCGAATACGAGTCTAGTGTACGTTTGGATCGCAATTATTCCTGTATTCGGATGTGTGAGCACGAGCAGTGAACTACAAGAAACGTTGAAAAAGGAACTCGATGTCGACATTCGGAGTAGTACGTAATTATAGGCTCGTTCTTTCTTTCTCAACCTCATCGACGACTTGAAGTTGAGTCTTCTCTCGGCGAGGCGAACGATTCTCGTCAAGCTCCGACCTCAGGCTGCATCTACCGTTCGCGCAAGATACGCCACGACGTGAAGACTGAAGGAATACAAATTGCAAGATCGTTTCAACGTGCATTAGTTGGTTCGCCAAAGCGCACCATAAGCTCGGGGCCCGCGACAAGGGTGCACGAGGGCGTCTCCACCCTTCCCCGAGGACTCTTCAACTACAAAATATCGCAACACAAAAAGACCTCAACCCAACGCAAGCTCCCAAGCCCACTTCATCCACCTCGATCTTGATGCGTACTAAGGCGGCGCGAACTCACGCGTCGTTCGTCAAGCGACGTCCGAACACGAGAGGCGACACTGGCATTATTGGCACAGGCGCCAACCGCTTCCAGTTCCCCTGGGTGGTTTCTGAGCGTTCCAGCCGCAGTCTCCGACAACGACTTTGCAGCCGGTCTCTTGCCTTGGGTAGCATTTCTGCTGCGTCTGAACGTGTGGTGCGGGGCCCTACCCCACTTGGGAGTCGGGCTTGCTGCCAACCGTCAGCGCTCCCCCTTGCAGGGTAACCGCTCAGTCCACCGTATGGATGCGCTGTGCGCCTGGAGGGTAGTCGTTACCGCAAAATGAATCAGTAAAGGAAGTGAAGGGAGGAAAGGAAACACTCACCTTGTCGCTGGTGGTCAAGATATGTTAGCAAGGCTGGAATGACGAAGAACGGATAGTACTTGCCTGATCAAGATGGCCGCGACGGCGTGACGGTGGACGATGTACGGCAGTCAGCGGCGGAGGGAATGGACGGTTTAGTACACGCACCTTGACCTGGGCTCCCGCATCTATGCGACTTGCCACTTGGTCACCGACGAGACGATGCTGAAGTGGGCTTGGTCGGAGACGACGACGAGGATGGACACTTACCCGAGGTGTGCAGGAAGAGCTTGAGTGGACAGTGGAGGGCGTCTGAAGTGTGGAGGGTGAAGATGCGGAAGTGGGAAGATGAAGGTAAGAGGCAAGCCGGGATTAAACGAGGTGGCTGACTTTGATTCCATTTAAAGCCTCGATCGTTTACCTGCACCAAATAAGTCGCACCAACGCGACTTTCCACTCTCGTGATCGAGTCTCGCGCTCTCATTTTTTCGCGGCATGGATATTTCGTTTTGCGGTTTCGCGGACGCGTCTGCAGCTGGCTACTTTAGGCAACTGGTTAACCCAAAGCGGATGGCTACGCGTTGATTGCGCGCTTAAGCGTCGTCAGAATATTTTAATGTGCCAGGGAGCAAGTTGTGCGGAAGTGAGGCCTTCCGCTGCACCGCCGAGTGGGTCAGAATAAATCTTGAACGGCGTTGAGTCTGTCGTCTTCAATAAAATAAAATACCTTTTCAACGGATCAGCCGGCCGAACCACTTGAAATTGAACCACGACCACGGACGACCCACGGATGCCCAAAGTTCGCTCAGAGCGACCCAATGCCGCGTCTACTCAGCCAACAGAAGTCCGGAATGCGAAACGAGATATCCTCATATCAATCAAGACGCCACACATGAATAACATCGTTTCGCGCGCGAAAAACCACGAATTTCGCAAATATCTTATATCCCGGACTGTTGAAAGGATGTGGTACGCTAAATCATGCAGCGCCGTCATATCGTGCTAATACAGGATGCCAGGCTGTATATATCGAGTCCTGACCAAACGCTGCGATATATTGCAATTGTCAGGTACTCCTGTTCAGTCGCCGTGCGATGGCTTTCTACTCATGGAAGTAGCCAGGGAAAAGTTCCGGGTGACATCGGGAACGAAGACGGTCTCGGGAACGCCGATTTCAACGCCGGGAATAGGTCTGCAGCGATTGCGGGAGGGAGTTATGCATATGAGATTATGCATCTGTATAAACTGGCTCAACCACTTCATATCTCCGTCCTCGGCGAACGTTACAAGATTTCGCCGCCTCAAAGATACGCATTTACTCCGAAGCAATTATTGGACGATGTGCAACTGGAGGAACAAGAAATGTTATTTTGATTGTGGTTTGAGGCGCGCATCCTCGGTATAGATGACATTCGTGCGGTCTAGTTCTTTCGCCGGCTTTGACCAAGGTCTCTACAACCTCCCCTTCCATCGGCGGCGCGAATTGTTGCTTTACTGTTAGCGACCAGTGGCCCAGAACAATGGGACATAGTGGCCATCCACGATTGAGCCCGAAACAACAAAGGGATCGAGACCGGAAACGATCAAAGCCAACCAGAATTCCCAAAGCCACCCAAAGCCCTACGATGTCGCCCATGTATATAAAGACGACGAACCCGACCCAGATGCCACCTTCCCTCGACCGCCTTCCCGTCTACTTTGCTCTACGCCAATCCCTGAAAACTCCACCTCGTCATGTCATTTACTCTTGTATGGAGCGACGGCCTCGCATGGTCCTTCTCAGCGCGCACAACCGTGAAAAATGCCGTTCACTACCACGCCCGCGTGGAACATCAACTGAAACAAAATGTCTACATCCTCCGCACCATCCCTTCGGGTCTAGAACCGTCGACCCAGGTCGTTTTGAAGATGGCGCGGGACGCAGGGGAAGTTGCCGCCCTCGAGCTCGAGGCGAGGTTCTACGCAAACGAGTTAAAGACCCTTCAGGGAACGTTTGTTCCCTTTTTCTACGGAATCTATCACGGCGTCGTATACGGCGTTCCTGTGGCATGCATGCTGCTAGAGTACTGTACCGAGGGCAAGTATAGGTCGTCCCCCGAGGAAAAGAAGTGAGTCCAAGTTTGATTTCTTTTCGCCGGCTCGCTAATTAATGCCACCCGCAGTCGGAGAGTCATGGTTGCTGCATGTGCTCTTCACCAAGGCAAGTTCGCGTTTGAATGGCAAGATTTACGGACTCTTACCTGTTTACGCTCAGCGGGAGTGATGCACTGCGACCTCGACAACGGGCGACAATTCGTCCTATCAGGAAGGAACGTGAAGATTGTCGATTTCAGCGTCGCGGTTCCCCATCGGTGCTCCGGCGCGACGCCCACACTACATGGCACCGCCCCGACAGGCTGCAAAGAACTTCTCATGCTGGAGGAAAGATACGGGATTTATAGCGGGGAATCGTTCCCCATTGTCAACGCCCCAATTAGATGTTTGGCAAAAGGGAACCCGCTTCAATTGCTCGCTCGCCGAGTTGCGGGCATGATGGGATAGGCATATAATCGCACATATAGACAGTGAAATTGTAATTTTATTAACGTTTGTGTACTCGATTAATTTGATGTATACGAATGACCGCCGACTTCCAAGACAAACCCTCGAGCAGTGAGCCGTTCCTGCAGGCGGAAGAACAGATCTGGGAGCTTGTCCGGCATCTCGAAGATTCTGAACCGCCGTAGATTGGGGAACATTGGACCCATGAACACATTGAAGTGCTTCTCTAAGAACTCCCATTCCCAGTGTTCCCATTCAGCCGGGCTATAATCCCCCACATGGAAGCCAATGGACGTGAGTGATGGATAGACAACGTCCGGGCCAGTCTCAGGAAGTGGGGTCGAGAAGATGTGGTAGTCAAGCTCACGCAGAGATGGGCAGGTTTGAAGAGGCTGAAGACAGGATAGGGCGGAATTGAAGTGTATGTTTTCCCCCAACTCGACGACCGTGAGTTGTGAACCAAAGGTCTCCCACAGAACGGATATGCGTTCGTCTACCGCATTTGTGTTGATGATCAAAGTTGCCAAGGCGGGGAGGGACAACTTGAGGATTGTCCTCAAGCACTCGCACCCAGTGATGAACGGCGCTCAGCCGCAAGGTGCGCAGGCTCGCCAGGCGTATGTGGAGTAAGGGCGGGTGGGGAAGATATGCCGGCTGCGAGTGCTCGACTCCGATAAAGAGATACTCGAGATTTGGGGCAGCAGAGAGGACGTCCAGGAGCGCGTTGATGCCCCCGGTCCGCGAAGCATCGGTGTAGTGCCACCAAACCAATCGCTTCAGCGAAAACAGCGGCGGACACGTAGTCTCAAAATCGTATTTCAAAGTCTGAAAGGGGGATTGCCGATGCGGCGGTCGAATGAGGATCTGGAGGTTGGGGTACAGTTCCAGCATTTGTGTTGGAAGTATAGGCTTGAAAGTCTCGGTGACCGTCGACGAGTACGGTAAAATCACGCGAAGAACCTGAGGAACGATTGAGAAAACCAGAGTCCAAAGGAGGAGGAGTCGGGCGAACCCATTTCCCATATTTTCGCTGAATGTCCATCAACAAGTCGTCCGAGTCCGCTTGCGCGCTGGCTGTATCGGGAAACTTGAAGTTGCGCCACAGCAGCCCAATTGCCCATGCGTGCCAGTTCCGGCAGACCAACACGACAGACGTATACGCGCTCTTCACCTCCCATTGGGATGCAGATCCAGGAAGAGGTTGGAATGGCGTGTACGAGTAACCGTAAGAACGTTCTTCAAGATGGGCAAATACTTCGAGCCAAAGCTCTACGGGAAGAATTCTGTGGTCGAGGGACATGTAGAGATGGTAAATGGCAGCGAGGTGGCGGCTATTCGAGTTGCCGGGTGCCGGAGATCTCCGACCTTTGCAGGTAAAAACAGCGGAGAAAGTCGTTTATAATGAACCAAATCGATTTACTGTAAGATAAATGATTACAGGATGTATGTAACCCGATTTTGGAGACTTAGAAAATTTGATGCTAGTGACCAGTGTTTTGAATATTTGAGGGCCAGAGGAACCAGCCTAGAGAAACAGAAGCCCCGCCAGTTCAAAACGACAAGTTTCCCCGGAACGCCGAAGGAGAGGCTTGTGGACTAGTATTTTGACCCCGAGACGAATCAGCACGCGAGTCAGAGGGTATGCGCCAGCCCGCCGGAGAATTGCCCGAGAACAGAGAGACGTGTCGGGTGGGGAAAGGTGAAGCAGGAGTAGAGGTCTGCGATATCTGAATTCAGACCAAATTATACAGAGTTTGCCACGTCAACGTACTGTCTTCGAGATTGCGAGGGATAAGTGGACTTCGAGGAGGGTTGGGGTAGAATTCAGGTTCCCGCAGGAGATGATCCTGTTGCGTTTCCGTCCTAGGGCGTTTTCGCTGGAGAAGTGTTGTCAGAAAGGAAGGGAAGGGTGAGGTGCGACGTTCGTCGCATACCTTGAGAATAATGGGCGGAAGAAGATTTCCAGGCCTTTAGCGCGACCTCACGTACCCAAAACGCATCAGCGCCTACGGAACCTGTCATCGTTGTCGTAGGCACCACGGTAACCATCTTCCTCGGATTCCACACTCTCGTTCTCGCGCTCGCCGTCCGTGTCCTCGTCCACGTTGTAGTCATCTTCGTCCTCGTAGCTAGACCCTTCTTCGGCGTCTTCATAGTCATCTTGCCCTTCATCGTAACTTGCATCAGTCGTCCCTCTCGGCCCTCTTCCTCGTCAGAATCGTCCGCCGTAGAGGCACTAGGGGGAGCACAGGGCGGCGGCGTGGGAGACATTGAATTCATTAGTTTTGAGAGTTGTTTCTCTTCTGGGTTCTTGCTCCTTGCCTTTCTCGGCTTCTTGTCAAGCTGGTGCTTGTAAATGCGCTGCAGGACGATCAATCTGTGGATGGAAGTCAGGCCACCGGCGTTGGGAGAACACAGCCTAACCGTGCGCACTTATTCGGACCGCTTCCACAAAGAGGGCGGGTTCTGGCACTGACCCCGTCGGTGAAGGCCCACTGGAAGTGAGCTACGTACTTCCATTGTAATGAGCGGAGGTAGTGTCATGGAATCTACAGTTGGATGGCGCATTGCCCGCCCAAAAGGGGAGAAAGCCGGCGAACAAAAGGTAAAACCTTCGTTAGGTTTTGCGTCCCGTAAGAGCCCCAAGAAGATGAAGAAAGCGCTGCCGTGTGCGTTGGCGATGTCTCGGTTCTTTCCCAGCGAAGTGAGTCGCGACACGCCACGACGTCGGGGTTTGCGGAGAATCTCGAAAATCACATCGGGCGAGGTGACACACTCTTCTAACACCTGGAATGGGATAAGCTAGACACAAGGCGCGGGTATGCCCTGAATTTACCGAATAATAACTCGGTAACGGTGTGATGGTACCCGGCTCGAAATGGTTTGAAAAGGTCTCGAATAGAGCGTATTTGAGGATAGTTTTTCCGGACTCGTGTAATGGATCTCGAACGGCTTTGTCGGGATTGGTCGCGGACTGCCAGGTGGGCTCCCGGATCCAAGGCAAGATAACCTGGTAGGTGGGGAGGAGGACGGTGTTCGTAGCTGCAACCTTGAGGAGCTGCTCGCGGGACATGAGGACGGAGATATGGGCGGTATCGCAGAGGTATCGCAGCGGGAGGCAAGGTGGTGGCTCAGGTTGAACCGTGTGACTGTCGCGTGACGTCACGTCGGTGAACGGGATCTTCGCTGATCTTCGCGCCCTCCTGATAGCTCCATAGAGCACAGATCAGAAATATCGCGCCCAAAGCAGATAATTCGCGAATACAATTCGATTCTTGTCGCCGGGAACAAAAACGCCGAAAGCTAGTTATTATATCGCTATACAGAGCGGACATTGTTTTTTTTCTGTGCAATAAAAGAAGAACAAAAGAAAAAGTACGCCGAAAGAGACTGCGCGTGTCGCCATTCTTGACCTCGAGCCTGCCTCGTCCGAAGACGAGTTCCGAAGACGGCTCGGCCCGCCACATCCTCTTCTGCCACCAGAGGGGATCGAACCCTCGACCACATCCAAAGGTCCAGCCCTTGCCCGTTGGTGTAACACTGCAGCTGGATAACCAACTGAGCCATGGTGGCGGTTAAGAATGCCACCAAAAAAATGAATACAAGGGAAACAAATTTTGCAAGTGTCATTATTGCAAAGCCACTTGAGCTGCTCTGTCTTCTGTCCAAGCATCGCGAAGTCGGCCCAATATTTTCATCCTTGAAATAGGTTCTCTGACCCCACTGGCAAATGATTGAAGAACTTGAGCGTACGAACAGGCAGCCAAAATGAATGGGAAATGTCAAGTAAATACTCGAATCAAGATTCCGGCCGGTACGCAGACACCACTAGGCCGTTTTTGTCAATAATCTCGACAATGTATAGCCCCCGGTTGCTGACGCGTTGAAGCTTCGCGGGGAACCGGAACTGTCCATCCGCGAGCATGCCGGCGAGTGGGCCGTAAATCCGGAGGCGTTGGAGGTTGGGAAACCACGACCTCAGGGGAAGAAAAGACCGCTCTAGGTATCCTGGCAACGGCGAAGCTACATGGCACCCAATGGTCGTAACCGATGAATAGGCCAAGTCCCCGGGTCGTATCAAAGGGGAAATGGGAAGATTATAGTTGAATTCGTGCAGAGCCAAGCAGCCGTGAAGCCAAGATGTGTCCTTCCCGAGCTCGAGAACCCGGAGTCGCGATCCGTGCGACATCCAGACCTCGTCCAAGCCCATTTGCCCATCCACCACCAAAGTATCCAGGGCTGGAAGGGACCACTTTGCGATGGCGTGAGCGATGGATCTGCTGGCTCGGCTTAACCCGATTCGTAATCGTAGCGTGTGCAGGCTTGGGAGATGTATTTCCGGTGTGTGGTCTGGGATGGAATCTATAGGTTGGAACTTTTGAGCACCCAGGAACAGATACTCCAGATTTGGTGCTGCAGAAAGAGCTGAGAGAAAGGAATCAAAGCTGCCGCCGTTCCACCACTCTAACCGCTTCAGTGATGATAGCTGGGGACAGAGTGCATCGAATTGATTCGACAGGGAAGGATGCTGGGGTCGAATAAGCACCTCTATGTTGGGACATAGATCCAACACCTCTGTGGATAATCTGGTTTGTGAATCGGACATCGTCGATGAGTACGGCAAGATTGCCCGCTGAACCTGGTCAGAACATGAGAATGTTGCAGCATATCTTTGGTCGCGGAGACGAACCCATTGTCCGTATTCCGGATGGTTGTGGGTCCACAGAACATCCGAATCAGAAATCTTGAGGTTGCGGTACAAAAGGCTTATGGCCCAGTCATGCCAGTTCCGACAGACCAAGACGATAATGGTGTACGCGCTCTTGACATCCACCTCGGATCCAACCCCGGGGAGAGGCTGGAATGGCGTATACAATGTGGATGTCGTGTACGAGCGCTCATCTAGATACGCGAAAATTTCCAGCCAAAGCTCGGGGGGTAAAGTCGCGTGGGTCGCGGCGTGGTTGAGAGTGAACGACATGCTAGCTTCAGCGCCGAGCGAAGTTATCGATATCGTTGCACAAAGCAGAAGGGCAAAATTTGAAAGGGCAACGCGGGGGGCCGGGGGCTCCGTTCATGATATATCGTTCGGCCCGAACCTAGGCCCCTTTCCTCCTTCCACCATCCTTTTGCTCGTTTCTTTATGCTAGCGAAACTTGAACAACGGCTTCATTCACACCGCAATACTGCACAAAAAATGCCCCCGCGCTCAGTGGTATTGCTTTGCTCCCCTCCGAAATTCTAGCCGGCGAAATTTTCCCTCTTACAAAGTTCCCGACGATTTTTGGCATCAACGACTTTTGACCTTGGCCAGGGTATGCACACAATGGAGCAATATCGTGCATTCTACTCCGTCCTTGTGGAACCAACACATCCACATAAATACCCGTCACTTTTCTGCCGTGAGGGCCCTTTCGCAGAGACAGGATCGCGGAGAAACACTTCCAGGGGCTCAGGATGTGCCTTACGCGATCCGGCACCGCTCCCTGTGTCCATCTCGATTGCTTGGCTCGCCTTCAATCCGGGCCATCCACAAGAAGGATCTTGTCGGACATAATTTCCTGACGTTGCTGTGCGCGTGCAGTCTCTACGCATTATCAATTTAGACAATGTACGATACATGGGTGTGCATACCGCAGGCGCTGGAGCGCCTTCACACCCTACCAGCACTCACGGAGATCTATTTTTCCTCCTTAGGCGGTGTAGCGCAACACCCCAGTTGCGCGCTCACTCATGAATGCGCCGCATCTGCGCCGCGTTGAGCTGGGCGCGGGCTGGAATCCTCCCAATTCAATATCCATCCCCTGGCCTCAACTCACTCATCTCACCCTCGTAGCTCCACCTTTTGCAGGTGTTGCGGTTCTCGCGAAATGCAGTAATCTCGTCTCCGCCGACTTGTCCGAGATGTACACCTTCGGGCTAGATGACACTGCACTAACAACCGCCACCCTCACGCACTTAACCTCACTCAGCCTCACCATCTCTTCAGCGCTCATCCAAGCCGTCGGGAACCTCGACCTCCCTGCCCTCACGACGCTCTCATTCAATTACCGTCGCACGGGAATGATTTGGCCCCACCTCGCGGTCTTTCACCAGCTCCCCCTCCACACCATCCAATATCTGTCGTTTGAGCTCAACAACGACCCAACGCTCGAGTTGACCACCCTATACGCTCTGCTCCGCTGCACACCGAACGTCATTTCGCTCAGATTAAAAAGTACCTGCATCAGCAATGCGCTCGTAAGCGCACTCCGAACGGATGTTCCCCCGTCGGACGTCCTCCTCCCCCGGCTCGAAGCGTTCTGGATGGAGTGGGCGACGCTCGGCGATTATTTCGACCTGGAGAATTTAAAGGCGATGCTTTCGTCGCGGGTGGGGTTGGGCCTACTAATGTACCCAAAGAGTTCTGATGACTTGTACAACACATTCAAGTCCGCCGTCGCAGCTATAAGGTCCGCAATTCCATGATTTTATCACGACTTGTCCTTCGTTCCCCTAACCTCTGTACAATAATATAGTCATCCGGTATTGTGATAACATTGTTACGAACGTAATGGCCCTCGGCGACCAGACCCTGTTCCCGTCCCACTCCACCCCGGTCCCCGGCGTTCCGCCCGACCTCAGACGATTTTGCTCCGTAGCGATCATCGCCGGTTATTGTCTGCAAGGCAATTTAATCCGATTTTTCCAGGGACTTGCAGTCGGTAAAAGGGTGTGTGGCCGACGGCTAAACGACTGAGCTTGGTGCGATCTAGCAGTAGACAGCATGTAGAAAATCTACACGAAAATAAATTAAGCATTCACTTTCTCCGCGATCTCAACGATACATCCACGGTCTCTGAGCTGCCGATGCAACGCAGGAAACCGCTCAGTCCAAAAGAAATCGATCTGAGATTGCGTAAATCCGGAGCTGCCGAAGGCCGGGGAACATGGTCCCAGCGAGAACATTGAAATGTCGCTCCAGATGCTCCCACTCGTCCCGGAGCTCCCCAAGGAACGGAATCTCGACCATGTGGATGCCAATGCAGGTGATCGACGGGTATATATTCTCCGCGTCCACCGGTGGCAACGTCGTGGTGAAAACATAGTAGTTGAGCTCGCGGAGAGAGGGACAGCCCCGAAGGCAGGACGCGATGTTTTCCTCGAGCAGGAAGCGTATGTGCTTCCCGAGCTCCATGTAATCTGAGCTTGTGGCCCGAACGACTCCCACATCACGTCCGTGCCCACGGCAATGATGGGCGTGTCCATGACCAAGTTGTCCTAGGGCGGGTAACGTCCACTGGGCCACGATGTGTCGGAGAAGGAAGGAGTTGGCCGTGCTCAGCCGCAATGTTCGCAGACGCGGAAGGTTTATTTGGCCAGCGCCGCCGAGGCCGTGGAAGGGCGAAAATTGGGCCCGCACTATGCCGATGAAGAGATACTCCAAATTCGGCGCAGCACATAAAACGGCTATGAGGGAGTTGATCCCTCCAGAGCGCGAGGCATCCGCATGGTTCCACCAATCCAGCCGCCTCAGCGAAAACAGCGGAGGACAAGTCGCGTCAAAGTTGAATGTGAGACTGCGAAACAACGGGCGATGCGGCGGTCGGACAAGGATCTGGAGGTTGGGGTATAGACTCAGTATCTCCGTGGACGGCATCGCCTGGAAGCTCTCAGTGACCGTAGAAGAGTACGGCAAGACTACCCGTTGGACCTGCTTCAAGTATCAATCCTAAGATTCTGTTCACCCAGTAAGACGGACCCATTGCCCATATTCGCGGTGAACATCCATGAATCTCTCGTTTTTATTCGAGTCCGAGATCTTGATATTGCGGTACATGAGTTCGGTAGCCCACATGCGCCAGCGCCGGCAGACCAAGACGACCGCAGTATACGCGGTGTCCGCGTTCGCCTCAGACGCGATACCAGGAAGTAGTTGGAAAGGAGCGTGCGAGATTGCATAGGAACGCTCATCCAGATGCGTGAAAATTTCGATCCAGAGCTCAGTGGGCAGTGTTTCGTGGTTCAGAGTCAGGAACATGCGCTTCAGCGTCGAGTGAGCTACAGTGGGTGGTGGTTTGAAAGCAACGAAAGTTTGGCTAGTCGGGCCGGCGTCCCGCTCTTCATTACCTCAGCGCATTCGCCAAAAAAAGCGACAGGCAGGACAACCAAGAGGACAACTGGTATATTCCGCGTCCAATTACACGAGCCAAAATCCATCCACTAAGTTTTTTACTGCACCGACCCGAATCCCTGGATACAATTCTGCTTCGCAATCGGCGCCGACGCACTCCGGATGTAACAAATCTTCGCGGTAATGCAGTCGCCTGTGCACGGCGGGACGCGCACCGAGCCCTTGCCCTGCAGCTCGTTGAAGGTCGTCACAAGCGACGAGTTGGTTTCCATCGCTGAGAAGAAGAAAAACAGGCTCGGTGAATTTCTGGTGTGAGGGAAGGGGAGAACGTACCCTCGGTGACAAGATGCCACCAGGTCGCGTTGAGCGGGTCGCTGGCGCCCCAGCCGGGGACGCTAGGGCCATAAGTATCCCGCGTGCTGTACTCGAACGAGTACGTCGGGCCGAACTCGACCTGTGCGTCGAGCGACGGGAAGCTGTTCACATCGGCTCTCCATCTATGGACAATTCATCAGACTGAGGTTTGGAAAATAGAGTTAGATACGCACGTGTATGCATCGATGATATCGAAGGTCTATGGATGGACGCAAATGAGATTCGACGGTGCGGGAGGATGGTAGGGTAAAAAAACACACCGAGGAGTCAACTTCGTACATGCGGAAGCCGGAGTTGAGGTTCGTGCCTGGCGTGATAGACGGACCCATCTAGACAAGTACGCGTGAGCAAATGTAGACAAGAAGCGGGTCTTGCGGAAACGCACCCAAGCCATGGTCTGCGCAGTCTCAGCGCTCTGAGTCGTCGCGTTGTTCGCGTAGAAGATCTACGTTTCCGTTAAGGATGATAAGGCGTCAGACGGGGTGGGTAAACTCACAGATGCCTGATCTTCGTGCGTGTGGCCAAAGAACACATCTGCAGAGGGGGAATGAGTTTGAAGCAAGATATTTTTGCTTGACGGACGACGCACTGGCGACAACATGTGGCGAGAATCGGTCGACGCTGCATGGAGGGAACATTCGAGTCAGTGATTAGGTGGGATATTACCGGCGGAACGTACATCTGGTAGAACAAATCCGTGGGGTTGAGCAGCGCTGAACCAAAATCTGGTTAGTGGAAATCAAGCATCTCGGGGGCGTACGCACGGTTCGATCCATCCCACCCAGACAGAACGTGGCCGATAATCCATACTATCAAGTCATTCGATCAATTCCACAGCGTAGATGCAGGGCAGCAAGTGAACCCTCACCGCGATCCCCAGCGTCTTCCGCGTCCTGCAGCTCGTCCGTCAGGAAGCGCAGCATGCCCGAATTATCGGGGGTATCGAGGTTGATGTAATTAAAATAATTGGCCCTAAACACAGCTGCGATGAACATCTTCTTTTCGCGGATATACGGCATGCACGTACTTGTACCCTAAAGTCCAAGTTCAGGTACAGCAACATAAACATAAAAAGAGAGACGCACACATATCGGTATTGAGCGAAACGATGCGCAACCCATCCTGTCTTTGGACCATGTACGCCGAGTAATGCGCGCGCGCAAGCGCGACTGCAGACTCAGGAAGCCAGGCCTCGTGCTGCCAGAGTGCGGCGAGATGGTCGTAGTTCCTGCATACACGGCGTCAATGAAACATTGTGGAATACCCCCTAGGTCACTTACCAGCTGAACTGACTCGCGAGCTCACCGCCAAGAGCGTGGTGGGCATCCTGCGCCTGGTTGTACGAGTCGTGGTTCCCCAGGACAGCGTAGACGGGCCCAGAGCCGAGTGTTTGCTTGAAGAGGTCGTACAATAGAGTCTGTTCGTCGGGAGATCAGAGGCGATAGGAAAGTGGAGGAAAGAGGGTCCGCTTTCCTCGGTGTATTCGACGTATTGCCTGGAGAGCTGGTTGTCGGGGTCGTGCGACACCAAGTCACCCGTGTAGACGGTGAATGAGAACCCAGTGCCTTCAGTCCCAGTGAGCACCGGAATGGCCTGCACGGCAGCGGCGCCGAGGGCCATCGGGGTATCACTGCCCTAGAATTAGTCTGATTTTCTCGCACGTCGAGCTAACTCACCAAGTGTAGGCCCCGAAGCGCGGCGCTGGAGATAACGTCACGTTCGGGCTCGCGCTGTTGAAGCCCCCTTTGCGGCAGCACAGTCCCGTGGTGCAGTTCGCTTCCGCGCCGGTCGAGTACCGGGGGTCGAGGTGGAAGTCGGAGAGGTGCAACACCTTCAGGCGCTGGCCACTCGGCTTCTTGGGTGCGGGGAGCGGGTTGGGCTTGGGCTTGCTGAACCAGGAGGTGAGGTTGAGGGCGATGCGGGCGGCAGGGGGCAGAGGTTAAGGAAGTTCTGGCACAGAAGCTAGGCGTGCGGGCATTCAATTAACTTCAATAACAAAAGGTATTCAGACGCGGAACAAACCTGCCCATCGTATCCTCCTACATTCGCATTGGCGATAACCTGCGTGATAACCGACCCCAGCGCAAGGCGACTGAACGACGTCCCGCAAGTCGAAGAGAACTTGAAGTGGAAGCAGAGTTCGACCGCCAGAGAGGGTCCCTGTTCCGGAGCAGCCAGAGCCAAGAACTTGGCGACCTCCAAACCTGCCTGACACTGCGCGCAAGTATTGCCAGCAAACACAGGGTTGGTCGAGATTGAGATGATTTGGGCAATGGCCTGTTGAAGCAAGAGCGAGGAAGACGCGACCGGGGGCAGTGGGTGTGGGTCCGTCGTATCATTCGTCGGGATCGTGTCCGGGCTGCGTTCTATAGGTAAAATAATTCACATACGGTCTCTGTCAGCCCACCTGGTCAACGCCAACTTGTAAGTTACACCCTGGAACGAAAAGTCGCGTTCAACGAAGGGTAAACAACCAAACGCAATCCGCGCACCGTTTCAACTGGGTCTTTTATGACCGGCTGGACCTGCGAGGCAGTCTGCTTCGGGTCGTTGTAGTATTTTGTGAACAGCGACGTCGGGAACGCGCCGGGAGCAGTGAACGCGGAGGGTGCGCTCGCCGCGCTCGTCGCTGCCAAAACCGACGGTAAAACCGCGCAAAGAGACGCTACAGTTAGCCGCATACTAGGGACAAACGGGAGCTGTGGATCTAGGGTGGCATTATTTAAGTACTTCTTCGAACGTTGGCCGGCACCAAGGAACGTTGGCCGTTCGGCGTCGAGGACTACTATTCAAGAATCAAATGATCAGATCCGTGGGTGTTGGGGTTCATTCCCATCCACCATCTGCCTCCAAAGCTCTCGCTCTTCAGCCTCTCTGCAGCAGTACATGCTCTCGAAACTATTTCTATTCTTTTGGCGCAATTTGTCTAGGACTTTCTCTGCTTTCGTTGCGCTTACCCACAACTGCCAGCGGCGAACGCAGATGATTACCCCGCTCAACTAGAGCAGATTCTCCCAAGATTCTCCCAGATGGCGTCCGGATGACGCAGCGCACTACAACGGAATGGGCGGTGGTCAATTCAAAGTTCGAAGCAGTAGAGAAGTGAACACGAAAAGACTGACTCGATGGCTTGAAGACGATGATGCTTGGGGCTCGTTCAATCTAGACTGATGAAATAACCAAGCGGATAATAAGATACAAATTGGAAGACCGTTTCAACGTGCATAGGCAAATGTTCTTAAAAGGAGAAGTCTGTAGGAACCTCGTATCTGAGTGGAGTCATAAAACCTTGACATGCAGGCCATTTGCAGAGAAAGCCGTAACAGCGAGCAACAGGCTATCGCGCAGCAGCGTGTCAAGTCCCAGATCTGGCGGTTTGTATACAAGGCGTCGCAACCCCGTGCTGACGCGCGACGCAATCATCGCCTGGAATGCGACGATCACCTCCGAGTTGGAACGCGAACCCCGGCGAGAGAAATTTGGGGCGTCGTGGATGCAGAGCGTCTCCAGCTGGGGGAGCAGGAGCTCCGTGGAGGAGCTATGGACACGGAGGGCATCTAAGGATGCGTTCTCGGGGAGGTGCAGCTTAAGCTCCGTGACGCCGGGTGTGCAACGAAAGAGCGTGCAAAACTCTGCGAAGTGGAGCACATGGCGTGCCCTTAACGTCAAGCGCCGGACGTTACCAAGAGCGAGGTGACTGAAGACGGCAGGTTGCGACCACGGCGTGGGACTGTCGAAGTATAATAATTCGAGCGTGATGAGGGCAGGGATGTCGAGGTACCCGACGGCTTGGATGAGCGTCGAAGGGATGGTGAGGCGGAGTGAGGTCAAATGCATGAGGGTGGCGGTTGTTGGTGCCTGAGTGTCATCTCGCCGGAAGGTATACACATGGGACAAGTCGGCGGAGACGAGATTACTGCATTTCGCGAGAACCGCAACGCATGCAAGAGGTGGAGCTGCGAGGGCGAGGTGAGTGAGCTGAGGCCAGGGGATGGATATTAAATTGGGAGGACTCCAGCCCGCGCCCAGCTCAACGCGGCGCAGATGCGGAGCATTCATGAGTGAGAGCGCAACGGCTGGATGTTGCCCTATACCACCACACAGGAAGGGAAAATGGATCTCTGTGAGTGCTGGTAGGGTGTGAAGGCGCTCCAGCGCCTGCGGTATGCACACCCATGTATCGTCATTGTCTGAATTGATAATGCGTAGAGACTGCACGCGCACAGCAACGTCGGAAATTATGTCGACTGCGCGCGCAAGATCTCCATCGAAAGCGATCCAGTCGATTGAGAAAGACACAGGGAGCGGCGCGGATCGCGCCAGACACGTCCTGATCCCCTCGAAATATTTCTTGACGATCCTTTTCCTACGAAAGCGTCCCGCGCGAGAAAACTGATGGGTGTTTATCCATATGCACTGATTCCATAGAAATGGAGTAGAATGCACGATATTCCTCCACTGGGTGCATACCTTGGCCAATGCCAAAAGTGTGCGCCGCCAACGGTCGTCGTGGAAATCGTCGTGGACAACAAGAGGAAAGATTTCGCCGCCTAGAATTTCAGAGGGGAGCAAAGAGATGCTGCTGAATATGGAGGTATTCTTTGGGGCAATGTTGCGTCGTTGTTTCAATTTTGCCAGCATCTGAGCGTGGTGGTTGGGGCGAAAGCCAGTTTGGACCGTTCGGCATCGAGCGGAGCGTCGGCCCGCCACGTTCCGCCCATTTGCCTTTTGCCATCATTCATGTTGCCTCAGATTGCCAGTGGCTTTCGTTAGGCTTTCGCTCGTCTTGGCTTGTCTCTCAACTCCGAGAATCGCCTCAGAATATCCGGTCTACTAGCTTCTAGACACGCGCCCCTCAACAGCGTTTCAAAGAGATGTTCATGTCTCAAATTGGTCGACTTCCGAACTCCATTCAAGACGTTTCTGTTTAGCCCAAGGCTAGACCCGAGAGAGCTCTTCTGGTGGAAAGCGCTCACTCGCCTGGTACTGTCTGCCCACACACTCAGCGTCGAAATCCTCCGCTACGATGAACGTTACCGGGAACGCACACCGCAAGAGTTTAGGCTGTGCCGCTTCTGCAAAAGAGCGGTAGAAACAGAGGCACATGCACTGATCGGGTGCACGTCGCCTGCGCTCGTAGCCCTTCGAGATGTTTTCTTCCTCGATGTCTTGCGAATCGTCCCGGAAATGCCGAGAAGGTGGGAATCAGCGGAGGAACTGCTGCGAGCCATGGTCCAAAGCAGAGACTTTGATTTGCTCCAGCGCCTGGCAAAATATGCATACGAGGTATTGGCGGAATACGCTACGTGCGCAATGTTCAGACCCGCCGAATATTTGTACAACAGATTGGAATGACACACATTTTCTCCCTACCAGTTTTCAGCGATCATGCGGCCCTGCGGTTCGCCTTGCGTTCTCTTCCAACTGGCGAGGATGCAAGGAGTCTGCGCAGGTGGTTAAGTGTTCAAAGATTGATGGTAGCCGTAGCATACAGAGTTGACGCGTGTATGTAGTACGGACCCCGGCTGTTTCTTAACGGGACCGCGCCGGAATACACCTTCCTTCCTTCCTTCCTACCTCCTTGCGTCCTTCTGCGAAGTCTTTGTGGTCCGGAGTCTAAGTATTCGACTGAGACTGTCTTCAACTGAACCACTGGCTCCGTGTCAACAGTGCCTTCGAGGAGTATAAAGATCAGGCCCCATACCCCTACCCCCCCCCCCCCCCCCCCCCCCCTCCGTCCTCATGCGAGAATTTCCCCAAGACCTGGTCGACCTTGTCCTCGACAGAGTCGCTGACGCGTGCTCCGATAACACAAATCTAGCGGCTTGTGGTGGCGTTTGCAGGCGATGGATGCCCCGGAGTAGAATGTATTTTTTCTCCCGCGTTCACATCCCACTGTTCCGCGCCGACCCCACCACTATCCAGGCCTTCTTGGACATCGTCGATACCTCCCTTGTCGACGTCCTCTCCTTTGTGCAATCCCTCGACCTAGCACTCATCGAGACCGAGGGCCCCGAGCCGGAGTATCATGATGTCACACCAGCGGATAGACTATGTCAACCTTTGCTAGCTACTCAAATCAGGCGCTTCGGCGCTTGTCCGTCTCTCACCCGATTCGAGCTGAAGCTTCCAGGTGATATCGGGCTTCATACTGTCTCCAATATCGTATCCGCTCTGCCACTCCTTACCCACCTGCGGATCGGTGGCGGCGACTACACCATCGTGCAGTCTGAAACCCCTCCTGTGAAGGATATGTTTCCCCCGCACTTGCGTAACCTGGACCTCTCTGTCGATGCACGAGGAGCCAGCCTCTTCTTTGGATGGCTGCTCTCCCACAGCACACCTCCAACTTTCACCTCTTTGGTACTCGTCGGCGACGCGATGGGAAGGTCTATCGCACCAATAGAGTCCTACCTCCGATCCTACGGGTCCACCATCGAGACTTCCTTGTTCGACTACTGGGCGGATTATTACGGCAGTTCGTTTCCAGCGCCCAAACCTCTTCCGCAGATTCTAACCCTTCCTGCAGGAACCGAGACAATCAAGACGATCTTTCTCGCATCCACGCCCCGGCTTCTGAATCTCACATTGAAGTATCAGTGCCCGAAAATCATCCCCACCACCCTCGCGCTAATAGCCTCCGTTCACCTTGTTGATCTTCACATCGAGGTACGCCCACCAATGTACGGTCGTCCGGACTGGCCCCGTATCGACGAGGTTTTGGCGGCGCGGTTTCCTTCTCTGAAGCGCCTTTGTTTTGAAATGTATAAAACAACCCTCGCAGACATAAAGCCTCTGATGCCTCAAGTCGGGGGGATTCTGGAGGTCAAAGAACAGCCGAAAATACCGTCAGTCTTCGAGGCAGACGCTTCAACGGTGCTTCAGCCATACTCTTCAAGTTCAAAGACGCTTCGAGAATTATTAAAACGTGGGAAAAGCGTCGGATGGCGAAGCGCTTTCGAAGCGTCGAAGCGTCTCTGGAGGCGCTTCAAAGTCGCTTCAAAGAACAACGCTTCAGCTCTGATCCACATCAGTGATGTGTTTTGAAGCGTGAAGCGTTTTGTGAAGCGTTTGTGAAGTGCTTTCAAAACATGACGGGATGTGACGAGCGGCTGCAGGATTTCATTGTTGGTTAATTATGGTCATGTTTGCACTTTAATATATGACGGTTCAGGCACCTTGCCCCACATCGAGTTCCGACTCAGCTGAGTTCGAAAAAACCGAAGCGGGCGGATCGTATCGCGTTCACCGGAATCCGAATCTTGTCTACCGTGGCTTCCACAAACAGCGAGGTATATGGACTTCACACTTCAAGCGCCCAGGGCGAGGCCCGCCCCGGGCTCACTCTTAAGGAGACATCTCAATTAATTTTCCCTTCAGCTTGACGAATCGATTTTAACCGCGACTCACCTCTGCGTCGTGTACCAAGGTACTGCACGGATCAACGGGCCGTACACTGATCCCACGGTTCAACCTGATTGAACCGTGGGACCAAAGGCGCGGCGCGGTGAGTTTCAGGTTGAAGGTTCAGAGAGCGTCAAAAAAATTGGGTATCAAATGGATATTAAATCTATCATCAGCCTAGAACAGCAAATCCGACTTTCCGAACGAAGACGTGGACCGGAGGGGGACGGAGAAATCAGCAAAAACAAGTCTGCTCCACGATCCCCTTTATCCCACCGATTCTTCTCCGTCCGTCTGCACTGTCTTCAACGCTCGCGGGCGGAGAGGATGCCCAAGAAAGCACGAGTCAGAAACTCGCACAGGGTAGCATCTGCCAGACGCGCACATGGTCGCCATCCGTCGCCGGACTCAGAATCAGCGCTTTCTGGTTCGGAATGTAATGTGCGCTGACCCAAGGATCCGCGGGACTTGGGAAACTTCGCTAGAATTCCATGTAGCATACAACCCAGGTTAGTTTTTAAACGATGAAAACTCACGGTATTGCTTCCTTCATCAGAATCGGAACTTGGCTGGTGCCCTCCGGTGAGCGAGGAATCTGCGAATCTTCGGAGGTTTCGCCGGCATTCAATTAGCGTTGAACAAAAGCGGATTTTCCCTTGAGGTGTGACGTTTCTTCTTCACTCGACCTCGGTCTAGAATTTCTGCACCGGCGGCGGCAGCGGCCGCCGCCTGCGTCAGGACTCAGAAGCTGGTCAGAAGTCTCCCTTGTGGACGACGGGCTATGAAATTTGTATCTATCAGCGTTACGTGATGAGAGCCATTCAGAAAACGATACCCGTCGAGGAATCAATGGACCAGTCGGACTCCGCAGGTGATTCCACGGTCCTCGTAAAATTTGGTTCGGGCGGTGAATCAAAGAAGGTAGTCAACTGCGTTCACTTCGCTTTCGTTTGTTAATACTTTCACGAGTCGTTCGAGCATGTCTAGCTTTTCTTCATTGACTGCTTCTCCTACGTTTTCGCTTGCGTGGAGTTCTGGATGACGGCTGGTGACTGAATTCGAATCCTCCCTGTATACTGCTGTTCAGGGAAGCGTTCATGAAATAGACGGGATATCGACGTACTGAGTCTGAAGCATCACCCCGTCGGAGTCTTCCTTCTGAGTCACTATTCTGCGACTCGCTTCCTTCTTCAGAATCCGTTTCTGAACTGCTCACTTCGGGCACACCAGAATCGTCGATAACGCGAGGTCCTCCGCGGTTGGTTGGTCTTCGTGGCGGTCCTCCCAAGTTTAAATTCAAGTTGTCGTTATATTTCGTCGCATCCAGCCGTTGTTTCCTTCGAGGGTTTGCAAAGCGCCCGGATGAAAAGATACTGAAAAAGGCAAGAAAAAGGGAATCATTCACACGATGCAAGCGAGAGCGTGACTCATATTGTGACGTAACGCGTTTAACGCGCCTCCCACCTTGCCCGTCTCTTACCGGCCACCAAGATGTCGGACGACGCTGAAATGACTTTTAACGAACGTCCCCCGTTATTCTTCGCGGGGTCAGACGACGAAGAAGAGAACGAGGATGTGCTTATGGAGCCACCCGCAGACGGGCCCGATTCAAGCTCGCCTTCAAGAGCTTCATCGCGTCTGTTTTCCGTCGACGGCAGTGATGATGAAAAGGATCAAGTCGCGGCTGGGCCTCAGAAGCGACCCATCAATGTGGACGACGACTCGGATCCAGAGGAGATCGAGAGCGTGCAACCCCGAACTCCTCTCAAGTCGAGAACAGCCTCTCAGACCACCGAGTCCAAGGCCGAGCCATCCCGCAAAGCCTCGAAATCGGCCGCTCCTCCCGCGAAAAAGCGCCGTGTGTCCTCTCCCACCCCGCCAGACTTTCCGCCGACATACATTGGCGAAGTCGTCTTTGGGCATGCATGGAGCAATGTCTCCGGCAAGGGCTATATCAAAATGGGCGAAGAAGTAAAAATCATGAGGGAGCCGCAGGGAGACGCGAAGAAAAGTGGAAGCAGTACGACGAAGAAAACGGGAGACGGCAAAAAGCAAATGTCGATAACCGCTATGATGAAGCAGCCCGCGAAGACTCCGAAGAATAAAAAGACCGACACCATTGTGCGACTGTACAATTCGCGGGGCTTTGGTATATCCTTTTTTTCAAAACCGAGACGCGTCCGTTCACGTCTGTCCAGAATTCGGGCGCCTCCCTCAAGACCAGTCGTCTTGGATGGCCAAACTGCTTGACCTCGGTACGTCTCGACATATGGCTGCGGTAAAATTTCTAACTACTGCGCAGGCATCGTCGAATTTCGAGGGAAAATGACGGATTGTCCGGACAAGCTGTCGACAGGGGCAACTCTCATCGTCACAGCCGACATCTACCTACTCCCGGGCGCGTTCAAACCCGTCCGGCTCTGATGGTGGCGACGATAAGCCCACTCTCATGTTCTCCGAGGGCGCAGAGACGCTGGACGAACAAACCCTCCGCGAAAGAAAAGCGTCCATTCTCAAACTCTTCGATGTTGTCGGCCTGCGGCCTCAAGCCGGCGCCAATTTCTCCGGACGCAAGCCCGACGAGCAGATCCACGCGGAGGCGATGAAGAAGATAGAGCAGCGCAAGGCGAAGAAGGTGACCGAGATCGTGGGCGACGGCGAGGAGGTCGAGGTCGAGGATGGTGAAGAGCTCACCGAGAACGACCTCGATATGATCTATCAAAAGGCGCAGAAGGGTGATCGCACCATGGGCGAGATGGAGCCTCCCAGCACGTTCACGTTCACGCTCCGCGGGTACCAGAAACAAGCGCTCCTGTTCGTTCGTTCTTTATATCCTGCGCTATCTAACTGAATGGGTACCAGGTGGATGCATTCGCTCGAACTCGGTAAGATGGATGCGCGTGAGGCCGCTTCGATGCACCCGCTCTGGAGCCAGTACGCATGTACCGTTGCTGTATGTTCCATATCTCATTCGTCATACTCTAGATACGCATTTCCACATCCAAATAATGGAGGAGTAATCGACCTAACTGCTGATGAGATACCATTCTACTTCAATCCCTATTCTGGCGAACTCAGTTTGGAATTTCCCAAAGCGGAGAGAACGGGGCGGGGCGGAATTCTTGCGTTCGTCGTTCTCTTGGTGTCTGCTCTTGTGCTAACAACGATTTCTTCAGTGACGGTACGGTTCTTGTTGTTTCCTTTCATGTTTTTCTGATCTTGGGAATTTTCACTCGCGACAGAAAGTAAGGAACTCTTTCTCTCGTCCGCTGACCGATCTGACATATTCTTCAGTGGGAAGTAAGAAGATTTTCTGCCCTGCATCCCGGCCTGACAATCTGACGCGTACTCGCTAGTGGGGAAAACGATTGAACTGGCCGCACTCATTCACACGAACTGTGCACCCGATACCGACCGTCCGGTGGACGAACCCGTGCCGGGCAAACAGCGCCAGCTGAAGCTGAACAACGCCTTCAAGAAGGCACCCCGCCGGAAAACACAGCGACCGCCGTCAGCGACGCTCATCGTCGCCCCCACGTCCCTACTATCCCAGTGGGAGGGCGAGCTGCAGCGCTGCAGCAAACCCGGGACGCTCAAGATCGTTCTCTGGCACGGACAAAACCGGCTTGACTTGGAAGACGTGCTCGAGGAAGATGACGACGAGGACGACGACGGGGACAAGGTTATCAAGGTCGTTATCACGTCGTACGGTGTCCTCGCATCGGAGCATGCCAAGTCGGAAAAGTCGAGCTCAAAGTCACCTGTGTTTGAGAGTGCGTTGTTTCATAGGCATTTAAAGGCAATGACTGACGGATTAATTGTAGTCGAATGGCTACGTGTAGTGCTGGACGAGGCCCATTCCTGCAAGTCTCGTTCAAGCAAGACAGCGAAGGCTGTTTATGCCCTGAACGCCCGGAGACGATGGGCCGTAACCGGTAAACATCTTGCTTGCCAGTGAATCGCACCCAGTTAACACTTCCCTAGGAACGCCGATTGTGAACAGACTGGAAGATCTGTACTCGCTGTTGTAAGTGGTGTCTCACTGGGAGCATGCGCTTTTTTCTTACAACGATGTAGGAAATTCCTCGACTTCCGGCCATGGTCCGATTTTTCCTTCTTCCGCTCGTAGGTCGTCAGAACCCTCTTCGTGTATCCTCCCTCAAGGACATCGCAGGTTTATCACGCTACCCTTCCTGGCCCACGATTCCAAAGCAATAGAAATCGTCCAGATTATTCTCGAGTCGATCCTGCTGAGAAGAGAGAAAACCATGCTAGATACTAACGGAAAGCGGATTGTTGAGCTACCCCAGAAAGAAGTCCGTGTGGAGGTCTTGATGTGCGACTTTGAAGCTGACTTTTTGCCAGGTTGTTGTCGAGCATCTCGAATTTTCGTCCTTGGAGAGAAAAATTTACAATAGCTTGTTCAATACCGCAAAGCGAGATTTCCAGCAATTAGATGCGAAAGGTCTCGTCGGCAAGAATTATACTCATATCTTGGCGATGCTCATGCGGTGTGTCGTTTCCCATCGTTTTGCAACCCCATTCTAAACTCTTTGCAGGCTGCGGCGAGCCGTACTCCACCCAAACCTTGTCCTCTCCGCGGACGACGAGCGCTCAATACCAGACGACGGCGGCGAGACGGTGGATGTCAACGAGCTGATCAAGCGTTTTGCAAACGACGACAAAGCCGGGGATGGCAGCGGCAATGTGTTTGCGCAGAACGCGCTAAAGGACCTGGAGCTGGACGAGGCTGATGCGGAGTGTCCCATGTGCATGGATGTCATGGAATCCCCGATGATCATTCCCGAGTGCATGCATCGTTGGTGAGCGTCGCTTCATTCAGCCTCGAGGTGCTGTGACTAACCATGCGAGTGTTACAGTTGCAAGGATTGCATCGTCACCTATTGTGCCAGCGCCGAGGAAAAGGGCGAGGAAGCGCGGTGTCCGACGTGCCTGCGCGGCCCCTTCAAGGTCGAATCTACGCCTACATTCGTTCATTGTCCCACCGCTGACACCCTCCCAGGAGAGCGACCTCATCGAAGTCTTCCGTCCCCCGGTGAGCTCGCAGGATCCCCAGCCCAGCGTGGTTCTTCGGAAGAACGACTTCCACTCCTCGACGAAACTCGACGCCCTCATCCAAAATCTTCGTGAGTTATCATGTCTCCCTCCCGGAAATGCAGCTCATCGTGTATAGGAAAACTGCGCGAACAAGACCCCTGTTTCCGCGCAGTCGTCTTTTCTCAATTTACATCCTTCTTGGACCTAATACAAATTGTGCTGAAGCGGGAACGGTTTGAGCAGTATCGGTTTGACGGCTCGATGGATGTTAAGAAGCGGGCGGCGGCCCTCGAAGAATTCAAAGCTCCGACCAGAAAACCGAAGGTGCTGGTAGTGAGCTTGAAGGCGGGTGGGGTGGGGTTGAACGTGGGTCTCATGAACAGACTTGGGTTCCCAGGACTGACGCTTATCCCAGCTTACCACCGCGAATCATGTTTTTATGGTGTGTTTATTGCAATGTGCTCGATCGACGCTAAAAGTCATTTGAAGATGGACTGCTGGTGGAACGCCGCGACGGAAAGCCAAGCCATCGACCGTGTCCACCGTATCGGGCAAGAGAAGACTGTCTACGTCAAGCACTTTATCGTGAGTCCCGCTCCCTCGTGGACTGTTGCAGGTTCGTTGACGCAGCGCATAGATTGCGAATACGATCGAGGGTCGCATCCTCCGGATTCAGAAACGCAAGACGGCGATTGTGAAGGAGGCATTTCGTGGGAGCGACTCAAAGGGGTCTGGGCGGTCAGATCCAGAGAGCATCGAGAACCTGAAGATCATGTTCGGGGAGGATATTGATGAGGACGAGGCATGAATCGTGAATTAAATTTCCAGCCTACTACTTCATCCCTCGTGCGTGTATGTACATGCGTGCTCTGAAATGCGAGTTCCTACAGAACTTGAGTTCTAGTTCTGCGCACAGCGCATCCATACGGTGGACTGAGCGGTTACCCTGCAAGGGGAGCGCTGACGGTTGGCAGCAAGCCCGACTCCCAAGTGAGGTAGGGCCCCGCACCACACGTTCAGACGCAGCACTCATTTTATGTCTTGCTACGCAAGGCAAGAGACCGGCTGCAAAGTCGTTGTCGGAGACTGCCGCTGGAACGCTCAGAAACCACCCAGGGGAACTGGAAGCGGTTGGCGCCTGTACCAATATAATGCCAGTGTCGCCTCTCGTGTTCGGGCGTCGTTTGACGAACGACGCGTGAGTTCGCGCCGCCTTAGTACGCAGCACAGGCGTAGATCGGGGTTAATATGAATGGCGTTGAGGTTCTGTAAAGGGTCAGTAAGGATGGGTGGATGAAGCGGGCTTGGGAGCTTGCGTTGGGTTGAGTTCTTCTTGTGTTGCGACATTTTGTAGTTGAAGAGTCCTCGGGGAGGGTAGAGACCCCTCGTGCACCCTTGTCGCGGGCCCCGAGCTTATGGTGCGCCTTGGCGAACCAACTAATGCACGTTGAAACGATCTTGCAATTTGTATTCCTTCGTGCTTGTAGATAGCGGCACTCGGGCGCTGGAAACACATCGTAAATGTTGACGAAGATCCATGGTTAGACCCTCAACCCAAGCCCTTTCTACCCAGCTTTTACGTGAGACGTCTATAACTTCCATTCGGAGGTAGGTAGGCTATCACAGCGTTGAGGCAGTAGATATCTGTAGCGTACACTAGGACGCGATGTACGTCGGTACAGAGCCTGCTTGTTCCTGATTGGGACCTCTGCAGTTATACCACTTCCTTCCTTCCTTCCTTCATTTCATCGAGTTTCGATTCATTGAAGCCATTGAGCACTGCAGGCAGGGATGACGGTCAGAGTTGAAGTCGGAGTTGGTGTCGGCTACGCCGGCATGAAGGTTGATCGGATTCATCATGCGGACGCGTTGCTTTGAACACTGAACAAGCTCTATGATCTCTCCAGCTCTTTTGCATCCTCTCCAGGCTACTTCTGTTGACTTCGAGTACTGTTTTGACCGCACATTGCATTGCACTGCTGCGGCAACGCGTTATACGAACACCACCGACTTCAAGTTGACCGACTCATTTGACTCGGCCTGCCTCATATTTGCGTGCGGCATATCTCTCTCTAGTATGTTTGGCAACATCTTGAGACGTCGCCGGCTCGGTTTATCGCCTCGCAGCGCAGGAGACATGGATACCCATCATTGAACTTCAACGCATCTCGCATCCGAGTCGGTTCTGCTTGGGTAGTTGAACGCCCAAATCACGGAACCACGGGTCTCATGAACGCTGAACTGTTAAAGGAGCATTATTCCGTCCAATGTAAACACCCGGTTTTACCCACTTGCTCTCAGTTCCAAGCCTTCAATATTCGACCGCAATTCACACTTTCCTTACCTCTAACGTTCTCTCTGCGTCCGAGCGGCGTAATCTCGTCGGGATAGGACATTCGGGTGGTGGAGGTTCCCTGTGAGTTGCGCGCCGGTGAAATTTCCTGAACTAATTGACGTTGCTAGCATCCAAGCACTGAACTATGGTCTCCGGGATGGTCACAACATACCACTAAAATCCCTAATCCTCGTCGAAGCGCCCCTGGTTGGCCCTGAGGTATGGCCGTTCTTTCTTACAATGTACGACGCGGTCAAAAAATCAAATGCGCGGCGTACCACTAGTTGGCCTTCCAAAGATGCCGCGATGAAATGGTTTGCGACCCGGTCTCCCTGGAAATCGTTCTCTCCCGACGTTTTACAAATTGTCGAGGTAAGTGTGCGTATTTTGCCCTGAGTCCGCTCACCAAGTTACGTACGATGTAGGATACATATTTTATCCCAGATGCCCGACGTCCTGGATTCATCACCACCAAGACGACCGTCGAGCAAGAAACCGCCTGCTTTGTCGATAATGGCACAAATCTTCACGCAGGCCCGTTTTGTACTCACAATCCTCGACATCCTGCCGACGCACGTCATCGCAGGACGCAGTCAGGATATGTGGTAGGTGCAAATCTGCAACCCTACATTATTTATCTCATTTTTACCCCAGGCCCCCCTCCGGTGTATGACTTGATTGACCAGAATACTGCGAAGGCGCGACCACATCTCGCATCGGTGACTGTGATGGACGATGTTGGCCACTATGTAAATTTTTATTTCCTGCCTACCGTTTGGTTGCTGAGGTCTGATTTAGCTCCCTGTCGTAAAACCGCGCGCCGTTGCTGCTCAAATCTTTGAAGATATACAAATACATGCACAAGAAACTATTCGGTGTAAATTATAACAAGATACTTTATTTTACGAGGCGCCTTTACGAATCGTCCTCTGCATCTTCCGGCTCAAACATCCCGTCCACCTTTAGACCTTCGAAGCGATAACGATCCATCTCGTCCAAAAATCTCCGCGTAAATATCTTTTCCAAACCATCCGAGTATTGCACCTCTTTCAGTCGTCCCATCGATGCCGTTCGAAGGATTGCCGAACGTTCCTGATGATACAGATCCGGACAAGATACATGAATGTTCCAGATCATATGTGAATTTCTTCAGTCATGAAAACATCGCTCATTTCATGATCAGGACGTATTTCGCCCCTTCAATTGCACGGGAGGCGAAGGTGTGCAGATTCCGGATACGCGCGACCCATATTCGCGGCCTATACCACGCTACATTGTTCCGCCTCGTCATGAAGAAGAGTTTGAACGACTTTCCCAAGTGGCGGCAGATTTGGCGCGCGACATACACCGAAACCAGCGAGAATGTCCAACCAGGCATCATTTATTCTGTGAACGCCTATTGAGCGCCATCAAACTTATCTTCTCAGCAAGGCCGAGACATATTCGCGATGGTATATCCTCCTCAATCGAGTCACCTTCAACAACCCATATCAGCAAAGATTCGAATGTGGCCGGAAGTCTGGAATATGAATACGTCGAATCGACAGCGAAGGGGGAAATGAGGAATTTGACATCGAATTTATGCTCAGCCCAGACCCTCTAAAGGAAGAAGAGGTCCACTATTGAACTTGAAAAATGGTCTGCATGACCAGAGCAGTAGGCTGTTGAGGCGCTTTAGTGCAGCGCGCCGGGCCTTCGTGATCCGCAAGGTGTGTCGGACGCGCCGTGGCAGGGATTGAAACAGGTTTGCTCACTCCCAACGCGTCTGCTGGTGTAGCGAGTTCATTTAACTTTCTTGTATCCTTTGGTGGTCAGTGGCTAGCATATGGGGAAGGAAGATTGTCGTACTGACACGGCCAAACGCTATATAATGGCTCTTCATTTAGATAGGGGCTTAAGCGGCCGAACTTCCCAAATAGGCAGGAGCTTGGAGGCTGGAGCCTCCGTTCTTGGCTCTTGTCATGAATCTCGCAGATATTCCCCGCCCGTCCCTTCGAGCGCGGGTATACTGGCTTACCGCCGCTATCTCCCACCTACAACTCCCGGCCTACGACGAAACATCTGGAAACCAAAACGACACGGCGCAAGAGGGGCTCTCTGCCGCTGCCCTCTTTCACGCCCATTTGGCCACCCTCTTGACGCGGGGGAAGTCATCGGAGTCTACAAGGATTATCGCCGTTACATCTGGAACGACTACTTCTGGCAACGAAGTCATCCAAATCTTCTCTACCCCAGACAATTCGCCGAACACCTCCCCCGATATCAGTCCATCGACATCCTCCAACGACAACACTATCGCCCCGGAGAAACCCGCCAGGACGACCACATTGATCATAAGTCGGAACTCCAACCCAAACACGATTGAAGGGTCCACCAACGTGGAGGCAATCGTCCTTCCACAGCTATCAAACACCTTGTGTGTGCTGCACTTTTCTTCATCTTTATACCCTCTCATGATCTCTTCAAGGATGGTGCTTAGAGAGCTCGTCACTCAGCAGCGCGCTCAAAAAGAAGATTACGCCCGGGTTAAAATCCCCAATGACTTTCCAGCATTTACGACGCAGGTGCTGGAGGTCTTTGGTACTGCAGCTGGATTGCAGTCAAGCGAACCAAATCAGACCCCTGCAATCCTGGCAGCCATATCGCTGTATGCCGTCCTATGTGGGACGAAGAAACTTCTGTCACTGATCAAGGCTTTTAAGGGGCTTTACCACGACTTGAGAGAATGGACGCCGTTGGAAGAGGAAAAAGGGTCCATGCCTCGCCAAGAGATCATCATTTTGGACCATTTTGCACGGCAGTTTCTCAACAACAACGGCATTAACACCGGGAGTAATGACAAGTTCCTGTTCAACGGCTCAAATATGGCCGCTTGGTGGACAGTTCTGATCGATATGATCGATGCATATTCTGTTCTCGCTATCCAGCGAGAGCATATATTTGTCGCTGCATATTCCGGCGCTCTCAGAGTCCTATTACGGTCGTTTCCAGGCCGCTTTTGGGCGCAGGAATCTCTGCAGTCCCATTTAGTGACGGATCGTATGTTCAAAATTTATTATGTTAACTCTCCGACTGACTGTGTGCCTTAAGGTGCGGTGGCGAAGAGAGCTGCCGAGACAGCTGCCACAAAGAGAGCCACCGGCGGGAAGAAAGTCCGCGCCGACGGGCCCGCCGCTGCCGATGACAAGAGCGCTGTTCCAGAGCACGCTCCCGCCAACAACAACGCGGCTGGTAACCAACAAGACCATCCCGCCAACGTCGACGACAACAACGCGTCGGCTGGTAGCGCTGCATCCCATCGCCGTGCGGATCCCGCCAACATCGACAATGACACAGCTGGTAACGAACAGGGGCATCCCGCCAACGCCAACGCCGACGAGCTCGCCTATGTCGAAGAGGACGACAATGAAGAGGATGACACCGCGAAGGCTATAGAGGACGAGAGCCTCGATGTCCTTGACCCGACTCTCGCTGCGCAATCGCGTAATCTTTTCCCCGTTTATCCCACTCGTCGTTGCTCATATATACCGTCGCTTAGGGCGGCATGTTCCCCGGCCCGAGTGCTGGGCCTTCGTCCGCGGCGTGGCTGCGTTGTCCGCCTGGACAGCGGCAGCATCTTCCATTGCCAATACTCTACTCAAACGGCAAAACTCGACATTTAACGTCACACTCGTAGACTTGCCGAGGCAAGCCATACCGGACATTCCAGTCGCAGAAATAACGGCGTTCTGGGCTGCCCAACGGGGCTGGAGCACCTCTCAGAGTTTGAAGGTCTCAGAAACCCTCGGCAGTATAAAAGATCACGTCAGTAAGGGCGCTTGCCATGCCGAAGCGGGGCTTCTCGCCTCTTTCCTTCGCTGCGCGCGACCGCAGGTGAGCAAGGACAAGCTGGAGGATGCGGGAGCTGAGAGGATGGGATTACCTGTTGAGGGGTATACGGGCAGCGAGGAGCCGGAGGGGCACATCCCGGATGGGCACGAGGCAGCATTTGCGAGGCTGTTTCCGGGGGTAACTTTCCTCGCATTTGGGCGCCATCCGTAGTCTTACTTTTCTCAGGGAATATTCCCAGCACACCAGTCGATCGGGGTGGCTAAGAAGTGTTGCCCTGTGTGTCGCATCCTAGTCAAGGTAACTCAAACACGCTTGACTACACGGTTAGAGTTACCCGGACAACATGGCTCCTACCACCCCTGGGTCCCGCCTGACTGGCTACCAACCTCCGTCCTCTTGGAGGTAGAGGATCGACTGCTAAACGTTCTAGAAAAGCTAATGGTCAAGCCCGAGGAATATCTCGGCAGTCGATCCTCTTCCCCGGCATCCTCTTTGGGGGAGGCACCTGTTCTTTGGTCGCAGGCTCTTGCTGTCGAGTCGCAGAGTCTTATCAAATCAGCGCAAAAAAACCAACAGGGTACATCATAATCCGATACATGTTATTATTAATATTTTCGACTGTGCAGTACGTTGCACAGGCATCGCGTTAAATGTTGAGGGATAGCATCCTTTTGTTCACGTCGTCGTCGGAAGTACGTTTGGCCTGAAAATGGAGAAGCTCCGAACGTTTGAGCGCGCTGTACGGCCCAAAGCAGGCCCAACAAGATGGCGCCAGGACGAGAGACCGAGACGCAACATGACGGACGAAAGTGAGAAATGGCAAGTCCCGGGCCGAAGCGCGCGCGTCATTGTCCGGTTCTCTTCCGAATCGTTGCTGGAACATTTGCCTCCAAAGCTCTCGGTCTTCAGCCTCTCTGCAGCAGTACATGCTCTCGAAAACTACATCTATTCTTCTGGCGCAATTTGTATAGGGCCGGCCGCGTGGCGATGCGTGATCCGTTGAGCCCAAGGGGATCCAAAGATTAGAAAAAAAGATATCACCTACAAAAGTTTTTTTTCTGGGGGTCGGGCGACCCCCCCCCCCCCTCCCCGTGGGAAATTGCCTTTTTGGGCACCAAAACGCGGTCCTTTTGCAATTTTTTTCCGCGCAAGTAGCTTGTATATCTTGCCCGCATCCATCCCCATGTTCAGATCAAGAGGTGAGCGATAGTAAAGTTGGTGACACAGACCTGCCTTAATTGCCATCACCTGTCAGAGGGGGGGGGGGGGGGGGGTATGTAAGCATCCGCATTTGGTTTTACCGCCAGTTTTTCACTTGTATGCTCCCTTTCTTCACGCCAGCCTCGCGTGCCGATTAGTGCCACATGAGTAGTGAATCTATCTCAATTTTTTGCCGCCATTTGCGTGCACAAATGTACCTCTGGTTTTGGCGGGTGGGAACCGGTGAGGACATGTGTCAGCGTCATTGCGTGATCTCGTTTATTTTGTCGGGAATCGCCGAACACATCACTCCATCAATATAGTTATTAAATCTACTGTGTTCCCTGCTCCGAAAGATAAAATATTCTGAGGTGCCATATCGATGCGTAGTATGCAGAAATGGGGGTAGCCAAAATTTGGGAGTTATCGGACCCAAGTGGAAGTCGCAGTGGAAAGTTGAGGAATTAGCAAAGGGAAAGTCGGCCGCGGAGCTCGGACATCCCGATTTGGGGGGGTTGTCAAAGAGGTCTGTGTCAAGATCACTCTGATCGCTCACCTCTTGGTTCAGATCAAGGAAAGTAAAGATGTCCTTCGAGAACTAGTTTCTGGCCAAATTACGTGGCCTTTGATTGTCAGCAGAGATCATGGGAAATTTCCTGTTTGGTCGAGGCTGTACACTTGTTATCAGCTGTTATCACCCAAATAGAGCAATAATGTCGGAGTACAAAGCTCGATGGCGACTGCTCCGTTCGCCCTAAAAAGTTGATATTCGAATTCAGCATCGAAAAACCCTTTGGAAATCGACCCTGTGTCTGGGGCTCCGAAAACTGGACCCCCTTGGTTGAGCCCCTAACTTTTGTGATCGTAGCACTTCCTTTTCTGGACAAATTTAAATTCTCAAATAATGAATAATTTGTGTAGCCCGCTGCGCGGCAATGCCCGCTATCTATGTTTAGCATCTTGTTGGAAACCAAAACTCGGAATCGATAGAACGACGTGTGACTCGGCGCTCGCCCGACCTCCGGTCGGCTCGGCCTCGCCTGGTGCCGTGTAAACACACATTTGTTCTTAAAGAGGCATGGCAGTTGCTAGAGTGTGATACACCAAGAAAGTACCAGTAACAACAGGGTGGCCGTGTACCAAGCCTGATTTGCATACCTGAATGGAATATATTGAGGTTCAATGAGCAAGGACCATCACCATTGAATCATCGCTTCCAGGGACTAAGTAATTGAGAGACTGAGAACAGCAGAATGGTAATATGAATGTCAACGAACGGGTAGTCATAAATTGCCAATTAAAAAATTCACGAGAAAGAGATTCGCGTTGCGCAGCGGTCGAGTAACAGCCTGTTTTCGGAAAGGACGACACAAACCCTCTTCGAAGCAGGAAAGATGAGTATTCGATTTACGCGGGGAGGTGATTCAGAATCCGATTCTTAAGCCCTGCTCGCCATGTGGAGTCACATCTGGTGCATATATTACGGAGCACGGCGAGTAATATTAAACAGTACTGAACAAACCTTTCCTCGGAAGTCAGAAGAAAGTTGAAAAGAGAAAATATCAACATAGGGCATCCCGGTCTGCAAGCTTCAGAATCATTCTTCGCCCCTCAGCCATGAATTATGAAGAATTTCGATGAAGCGGTTGAGCTTGCAAGGCACCGCAGGGAAGAAGTGAGAGGGCAAGTACCGGGTGCAAGTAAGGTTGCATCTGAGCAAAATAAAATTGGATTGTATGCCTGCGGGTCCTGCATTGCAGGGCCGGAAAGGTCAGGGAAGGATAACATCAGGGAGGTCTTGACAGAGGTCCAAACCGGGTCGGCAAACTTCGATAGGAAAACAAGCACCACCCCGGTCACCACCGGCGGCAACTGTACTGGTCTGCAGCGCCTTAAGATGAACATTGCATACTGCAGTCAAAATCTGTACTTGACGGTTTGCTCAAAGCATCTCGAGGACAGAACTTATCAATAAGTCCAGTACTGTCGGTTGACTGTAGGCCGACTCGGAGTTGGAATGAAGAGTGATTACCGTCCTCTACTAGAGCTGTTTGGCAACCGCAGGTAGGTAGGTAGGCAGGTAGGCAGCATTACACGGTACAGAGAAACGAAAATTCTCTTAGCTCCAGGCCGTGAATTTCTCTCTTGTGGAGCACTGTTTTGAATGGAGAACCAGCCATTGTTTTTTACAACGTGGAGCGCCATTTCTTAACTGATTTTTAAAAATGTGTGATTGGCAAACAGCTCTACTCTGAACAAAATCTGATGAAGCTCCATATCTCTGGGCTTCCACCAGATAGACGAAAATTGAAGAGGGAATAAGTTGAGATCGGGAGACAAAGGAGACACGGGGTACCATGAGCTTCACGGATATGCGGCCCATTCTAGACCAACGTGACATTGTGTGCATCGGCAACGACGTCGCACGAGATACACGGAAGGCAGTTGGATCCCAGGGACGAAAATGGTAATAAGGAGGCGGGTGGGATGAGTGTGAGCAGGGGTTCCAAAAAAACATTGCGACACAGTGGTGCGGGATGACTCTTGAGCGTTGGCGGTTACTTAGGACAGCAGTTCCGTTGATTTGCAAGTGGGCCATAAGCAGAGATAAGTAGTGAAGAGACAGAGGCGCCGTTGAACGGAAAGTTGACGGAAGAGTTGGAAAGAAGGGGGGATCATCAAAACACGGGGTATCATGATGCAAATCACGTCTCACTGCCATTTAAGGAAATAATGGCCTGATATGGGTTTTTTCCCATCAATTTTAGCGACCCCCAAAACCCACTACTAAAGAAAAACGGTGTAGCCCGCGTGCCGCGGCAATGCCCGCTATGCTCCCTTTAAGAATATGATTCTAATACCTCAAATCTTCTTTCTGCTCTGCAAACACCTGGGAATGAACGCGCGAGCACGCAAGGTAGAGTAATGCATTGCAAAACTATTTATTTAATTGCAAACCGGCTGAAGTTTCACAGATGCTTGCACAGAAAACTAAGGCGATGAAGAATGAAAGGACATAGACACCGGTCGATCCTCTATTCCTGACAGGACAAGCTACCTAAGATAGAATAAATACTCAGAGTGTAGTTCTCCAGTGAGTTACAGGCTGACATGGTCTCGATAGTTTAGTCATTTTGACCATCTCGGCCTCGCGCGAAGTGCACCATGAAGTCAGTGGAAAAGAATGGAGGAAGAGAAAAGAATGTTGTCGACTTGAATTTGAAGGTGCCTCCAAGTCAGCCTCGCCCGACCTGCGGTCGGCTCGGCCTCGCCGAGTCGGGGAGTGGCAAAGATACAACTTCACTTTGTGAAGACAAACAAAATGTCAAAACACAGGGGGAAGCAAGTGCTCCGAGAAGTATGGTTCGAAACCGATTCTGCGTTGATCTTAACCGAGGTATTGAGCAAAGGAGCCAAGCCAAATTCGGGAATGGTAGGTCCTGGGCCGGGACCCCGGCAAAGAATTGTGACACAAGAGGGCCCGCGGAAGGACTGAGCTGACCCAAACACCATTGGCGTGGACGAGAGTTGGACTAGACTCAGATGTGATAAGAGTTGACAGAAATTGAGAGGTGAAGGTGGACACTTAGAAGAAACAGCGGAATGTGAAAAGGTACAGATCAAAGACATTGCACGAGCGTTCCCCCTCGACATCGAAGGAGCCTCTTGCGGAGTCTGTCCGAAGCCCGGAAACAGTGTTGAGTGGATGAGTACAACGGAAAGCTAAAACGATGTGACCTCTCCGGTCTGCCAAAGGTTGCAACAAAATTCTTAGTTTCCTCTTTATACCAGGAACACTATTGAGGACACTAACCTGTCACTACACAATCATTGTCAGCTCGAGCTCTCGCCGCGAAAAAAAAAAAGAACATCAGAGCGATTGATGTCGTACCAAATGTTCTGGTTTAATTTTGTTTCAGAGAGAGACATGTGTGCAGAGATTCAACACTTCAGTTGATGTTGTGTGAGGTTTATGCCGGTCAAGTTCAATTCGAGAGAGGCGGTGGAAAGAAGAGGAGAGGCTGGTGGGCAGAGAAGAGTGATAGGATGCACTGGAAGCAGTGACACCCTCGACTTGGATGAAAGACATTTGTTTTTGGGAGGCTGCGTCAACGAAGAAGGGGAGGGGCAATTTGGTGGCAGTCAAATCACTTGAGTGTTGAGGGCAAGACGGAGAGGAGGGGCTGAATACGGCATCCATCAAATAAAGCCTTAAATGTACACCCATCATTTTATGATTGTAGTTTGCGTCATCCATCAATAATTACTAGAAAAGGAAATTTTGGCATCAATTTTTACGACCCCCAAAACCCACTATATACATAGCGGGAATAGCGGGAATAGATTAACCTGATGACGCTCTCTGATTGGTCGGCACATGTACAGCTGTGCAGTGGAATAAATCTTTGCAAATGTTACTAGGTGTCGCCTGGTGGCGCCTGCAACCTCGCTGGTGTTGGTGTCTTCTGAGTGTGTTTTGCAGAACCTGTCGGCAAGCCGTTACATTTCTGGGGACCTTTTGGGCCGTTTTGGCTCCGAGCCGGCTCCTGCCGTTCGGCATGAACTCGGCACGAACCCCCCCGCAGAGCGGAAAAATATTTAACAGTTGATGTTTGTTGGTGTCTTGAAACAGCAGATTTCGCGCGCATTTCGACGCGCCAGATAGCTATGGTGTTGTGGCCTATTTGGATTTTGCAGATTGATGGGCATTTCAGCTGTCCGCCTACCTATGGTATTGTGGTTTGTTGGGCAGTAGTAGCTGATGTGTTTGTTGGTGTGCTGAAACGGCAGATTTCGGGAGCAGAATATCAACGGAGGGGGACCTAGCAAAGCGAGGTGAAGCGTGAGATTGAGGCGAGTCGGCCGAGGAACGAGGCCGCGCGACTCGCCAGCCACAATAAATGGTAATCAGTTATCCTAGTCCAGTGTATTCTACAAGGTCTGGAAAGAAGTACCAGGGATGCCCGGAGGGCCTTTATAATATTTAATTGAGTCCGAAACAAGACAGAGAACATTAAATTTCAGCGCGGATTAGATTTACCCGACACTTTGAGTACACAGCTAACTTAAACTCCTTCTAAACTAAGGGACCAGTGGTGTCTGAGTCGAGACCCGATTAGATTAGATTACGACTACACTTACACGCGTGTACTTCATGTTTCCCCATCAATTGTTGCTTGCCTCTTGCCTTTGTGTCGTCTCTTGTTGTGACTTTACTGAACTCCTGGTGTCTATCTTCTACACACCCATGTTGCAATCTGAAGCTCTCACTTATGTGGGGACTATCCCGAACCCCCTCACAGACAAAATTTCTCACTATGAGTGGTATTACGGCCTGGATGCGGGAGGATTCCCTTCTCCTTTCAAGAAACATCCAGGAGTCGCAATTCACACACTTGAACTGGGGTTTTTGACTTACTGTCGCGAGAAATGCACAAATGTAAGCCCGGTGTCTCTATCCATTTATCTCCGTAATAAATATTTTACAGGCGGTGCGCTTCCACGCTGCGTTCGACAAATTTCACGCTGGACTTTGGGACCACGTCAACTCGGACTCGCCACATTTACCATATCTTGATTTCCTTGTTCCATTTGGGAATGTTTACCGAGGTGTGCAATACTCTCTGGATTTTCAGAGCATTTCCTATATTGACCTCAGGGAGGCGCTTGGGAGATTGCCACGACAAACCATATTTTTTGTTCTGCCAGAGCAAACTAGGACTGACCAACAAGGTATGGCAGAAAGAGATTTTAAAAAACAGTGAATAATTCTCTTGTTCCAGCATCTTCTTTTCTTCCGAGCCCTAGAAAGGCGCTTTGCAAACCCTCGAAGGGAAGGAGTATGGAGGGATATCGGTCAACGGCTGGATGCGACGAAATATAACGACGACTTGAATTTGAAAGAGGGCCGCCACGAAGACCAACCAACTGCGGAAGACCTCGCGTTCATTGACGATTCAGGTGTGAGCAGTTCAGAAACGGAGGCGGAGGATTCCGAAGAAGAAAGTGAATTGAAGGGAGATAGTGACTCAGAGGATGACTCCGATGCAGAGGAGTCGAGTGATGTTTCAGACTCAGTACGTCAACATCCCGTCTGTTTTACGAACACTTCCCTCAACAGCAGTATATTGAAGGATGATTCAAATTCAACCATCAGCCGTGATTCAGAGCTCCTCGCCGGTGAAAGCGGAGAAGCGCTAGCTGTCAACGAAGAAAAGCTAGATATCCCCGAACAACTCGTGAATCCCCCGAGATTGTCTCCCGCTACCGCTAGTAATAAACGAAAGCGGAGTGAACACAGGTATCTACCTTCCTTGATTCACCGCCTGAACACTTTTTTTTACGAGGACTCAAGGACTGTCGCGGGATCATCTGCAGAGTCCGACTCGTCCATCGATTCCTCGACAGGTATTATATCGTTTTTGAATGGCTATCATCATGCAGCGCTGATACATACAAATTTCGTAGCCCGTCGTCCACAGACGAGACTTCTGACGCAGGCGGCCGCCGCTGCCCTCGCCGGTGCAGAAACTCCAGACCGAAAACTTGGTCGAGTGAAGAAGAAACGTCACACCTCAAACGACGAAACTGGGGTAGTTGCCGAACCGCCTATCGTGACTAATTCCGAGCCCCTGAGTTCCCAACGTGAGCGCTCATCGTCGAGAAAACTGGGCTTGTGTTCAACGCTAATCAAATGTCAGCGAATCCTCCCAAGATTCGCAGGTCCCGGAGGGCACCAGCAAGTTCCGATTCTGATGAAGGAGGCTCGAACTTGGACCACCGGCGTGAGCTTTCATCATTTTAAACTAACCTGGGTTGTATGCTACATGGAGTTCTAGCAAAACCTCCCAAGTCCCGCAGATTCTTGAGTTAACGCACCTTGCATTTCGAACCAGAAACTTCTGTGGATGTGCGCGTCTGAGAAATGCTGCCCTGTGCGAGTTTCTGACTCGTGCTATCTAGAGCACCCTCTCCGCCCGCGAGCGTTGAAGACAGTATAGACGGACGGAGAAGAATCAGGGTAAAAGAGGTCGTGGAACAAATCCTCCGTGAAACTAGTAGGCGGACGATACAATTAATACCCATTTGATACTCAATTTGTCGCGCTCTCTATCTCATCGTTGAACTTTTAACCAAGGCACCCGAAAAGTCTGCAGCTAAAACTAGTAGTTCTGAGGTAACGAAATTAACATACCGGCCGCGCTTCGCGCTTTAGTCCCACGGTTCAATCAGGTTGAACCGTGGGACCAGTGCACGGCCCGTTGATCCGTGCAGTTCTAAGTGGGACAGAGGTGAGTCGAAATTAAAATCGATTCCTAACGTTCAAGGGAAAAAATAATTGAGATGTCTCCTTTCCTTGAGAGTGAGCCGGCCTCGTCCTGGACGGATACTATACAAGTGTAAAGTCCAGGTTTTTTCGAGCTCAGAACTCGATGTGGCGCAAGGCAGCTGAACCGTCATATTAAAGTGCAAACATGACCATGAATTAACCAACAAGGAAATCCTACAGCCGCTCGCCACCTCCCGTCATGCTTTGGAAACGCTTCACAAACGCTTCACAAAACGCTTCACGCTTCAGACACATCACTGATGTGGATCAGAGCTGAAGTGTTTTTTTTTGAAGCGACTCTGAAGCGCGTGAAGCGTTTCCAGAGGCGCTTCGACGTTTGAAAAATGCTTCGCCATTCGACGTTTTTCCCACGTTTTGATAATTCTTGAAGCGTCTTTGAAGCGTGTGGCTGAAGCGCCGTTGAAGTGTCTGCTGCTGGAAATTGTATCGAAAGCTGTTTGACCTCCAGAATCCCCCCAACTTGAGACATCAGAGGCTATGTCCGCGAGGCATGTTTCATACAATTCAAAACAGATGCGTTTCAGAGAACGAGATCGCACTCCTAAAACCTCGTCGATACGGGGCCAATCCGCACAGCCATTCATCCGCGGGCGTACGTGGATGTCAAGATTAATAAGGTGAACGGAGGCTATTGTCGCGAGGGTTGTGGGTAGGTTTTGTGCGTACTGGCCTTCCAAGGAGAGATTGGTAAGTTGGGGCGTGGTGGAGAGAGCGCGCATCTCAAATGTCTCGGTCTCTGCAGGAATGTGTCAGAATCTGCGGAAGAGGTTTGGGCGCTGCAAACGAACTGCGGGAATCGCTCACCCAATAGGCGAGCGAGAGAGTCTCGATGGTGGACCCGTAGAGTTCAAGATAAAACTCTATCGGTGCGATAGACCTTCCCATAGCGTCGCCGATGAGCACCAAAGAGGTGAAGGTCGGTGGTGTGCCGTAAGAGAGGAGCCATCCAAAGAAGACCCCGGCTCCTCCTGCATCAACAGAGATGTCGAGGTCGCGCAAACGCGAGGGAAAGATATCCTTTACAGGAGAGGTCTCAGACTTCAGGATGGTGTAGTCACCGCCGCGGCCACAGATCCGCAGATGCGTGAGAAGCGGGAGAGCCGTCACGATATCCGACAAAACGTGAAGCCTGATATCACCCGGAAGATTCAGCTCGAATCGGGTGAGAGAGGGGCATGCACCGAAGCGCCTGATGTGAGTATCCAGCAGAGGTGGGCAGAGTCTATCCGCTGGATCGTCATATTCCCGCTCGGGCCCCTCAGTCCTGATAAATGCCAGGTTGAGCGTTTGCACAAAGAACAGCACGTCGACGGGGGAGGTATCGACGATGTCCAAGAAGGACTGGATAGTGGTGGGGTCGGCGCGTGAAAGTTGAATGCGGATGCGCGAGAAGAAATGCATTCTGCTCCGGGGCATCCATTGCCTGCAAACGCGACCGCAGGCGGCTAGATCCGTGTTGTCGGAGCAAACATCGGCGACTCGGTCGAGGATAAGGTCGACCAGTTCTTGGGGGAAATTTCGCATGAAGACGAAGGGTATGTGGGGGTAGGATGGCCTGATCTTTATACTCCTCGAAGGCACTGTCGACACAGGAGCACCGTGTTTTAGTTGCACATATTCGGACGTAAATATATGTCGATCCCGCTTTTGCTTAAAAAATCAGTACATGGAGCTGGCGGTAAAAACGCAGAAGGAGGCGAGGAGGTGGGGGATGATCCCTCAGTTAGGTCGATGCCATCTTGCAGAAAACATGGGTGACTCGGCTTAGCTTTCGCCGAAAGGCAAGTTTGAGATCGATTTGAGACCTTTCGAGAGGACAGCAAGGATTTGAGGCGTCGGTTCTGATTGACGCAGGACTGATGTAAGCCAACTTCAAACCAACTTTGGACGGGTGGAGCGCGGCGGGCCGGAACTCGGTAGATGCCGAACGTTGGCCGAACGGCGCGAACCTGCTTTTCCCCTGACCATCTTCTTGTCTGTGCACCGTATGTTGGCAAAATTGAAACAACGCCTTCGTTTACGACGCAATACTGCGCAAAAAAGTGCCCCCGTCCTCGGTGGCATTGGTTTGCTACCTTTCGAAATTCTAGGCAGCGAAATATTCCCTCGTGTTGTCCACACCGAACGCCTCTACGACCCCTGGCACTCAACCCTTTTATCACTGGCTTGTGTATGCACACGATGGAGGAATATCGTGCATTCCACTCCCTCTCTATGGAATCAGTGCATATGGATAAATACTCGTCAGTTTTCTGGCCTGCAGCCCTCTCGCAGGAACAGGCTCGTGGAGAAATATTTTGAGGCCCTCAGGATGTGCCTCACCCGATCCGCACCGCTGCTTGTGTCTATCTCGATCGACTGGTCCGCCTTTGAGCCAGACAGGAAGGATTTTGCGCGCGCAGTCGACCTGATCTCCGACGCTGCTGCACGCATAGAGTTTCTACGCGTCAGCAGCCTGTGCAAGGACGATGCGGGAGTGTGCGTACTGCGGGCGCTGGAGCGCCTTCCCACCCTACAAGCACTCACGGAGATCGAATTTTCCTTCCTGGGTGGTGCAGTCCTACAACCATTCTCAGTCATGAATGCTCCGCGTCTGCGCCGCGTCAATCTGAGTGCCGGCCCAGATCCTCTTAATTTAGTATCCTTCCCCTGGCCTCAGCTCACTCATCTCACCCTCGCTGCTCGACCTCTTGCATGTCTTGCGGTTCTCGCGAAATGCAGTAATTCCGTCTCTGCGGTCTTACACCATATGTACACCTTCGAGCCAAATGACACTGCACCAACCGCCACCCTCTTGCACTTGACCTCACTCAGCCTCACCGTTTCTGCGACACTCATTCAAGCCGCCGGGAACCTCAACCTCCCTGCCCTCACGTCGCTGGAATTGATTTACGACGGAAACACCATGATGTTACCACACCTCGAGATCTTCAGTCACCTCCCCTTTGGCAACGTCCGGCGCCTGACACTCGAATTTTACGGCGCGGAAATGATTGGCACGGCGACGCTATGCGCGCTGCTTCATTGCACACCGAGCGTCACAGCGATTATATTGAAATCCACCACCTATATTCACAACGCACTCGTAAACGCGCTAGTACTCCGAGCGGATGTTCGGTCGAAACTCTTCATCCCCCAGCTTGAATTTTTTTCTATTGGGTGGTCGGTGGACAACGGCGACTTAGACTTGGAGCAGTTGAAGGCGATGCTCGGATCGTGGGTAGTAGGCGCGGGGTTGCGGCGCGTAGTGTACAAAGAGGAGCCTTATCACATATCAGCTCTTGTAACGTAGCTTGATGCCCACAGTCTGCAACTACAAGACATTCTTTTTCTAAGATATACAATCACGCAAACATCTACCGCCGCGGTACGCCTCTGCCTCTCCCTCTAAGAGCCCGCTGAGCGGCGCCCGGTGGTGCCCTCGGGCCCGGATTTTGCTGATGAAGCAATGAGCGGGAAGGTCGAAGAAAATAAACATGTGCCGATGCTTACCGCTTCACTCTGAGGGTTCCTCACCGTCTCGTCGATGCTAAGAATCAAGCAAGCCGCCTCCGCGGCGCTGCTGATAGCATTCGTCTTGACGAGAGACGGCTCCCACACAAACGCATCCATGTTGTCGCGTACGCCAGACGCGCCATCGACATCTACGCCAGCCCATTTTTCGCCATTGGCGTGCTTCATCCGCAGTTTGTTGAGGATGTCGGTCGAGTCGAGCCCAGCGTTGTCGCAAATCTGCCGGGGGATGATTTCGAGGGCCTTGGCGAAGGCCGTAATTATAAGTTGCTGTTTCCCGGGAATAGAAAGAGCGTATTTGCGAATGTGGGCGGAGAGGTCCATCTGGATTTTATTAGCTCCCAGGAAGCTAGACGAAAGAGATGTTGTGAAGTACCTCGATGGCACCACCACCCGCCACAACCTCGCCGTTCTTCACCGCCCGCTTGACCACCATGATCGCGTCGTGCAGACTCCGCTCCACCTCTTCGATGAATTGTTCTGCACCACCGCGGAGGACAAGTGTACATGTCTTGGATTTCGGGCAATCCTCGAACAGATTGTACCGTTCGCCGCCGATCTGCTTCTCCTGGAACGATCCGCACGTCCCAAGATGTTCGCGCCCGATGTCCGAACACGTCGACTGAATCGCGCCGCCCGTGGCCTGAACGACGCGACGCAAATCGCCACCAGCGACACGACCAGCACAGAAGATATCGCGATCAGCGAACCACTGTGTAGCAAGATCGCCGATAGGCAGTTTGCTGAGAACGACCTTTGCGCCGGTCTTTTCGATGGCCTGCAGTTTCCTGTAGATGATCTCCCACTCGGCGTTGACGATAGCCTGGTAGTCGGAAACTGCATTCACGCGAACCTCGGCGTTGTCCTTCTCGGCCTTGAGCTCGAGCTCGACGTTCAAGCACACGATGAGGGGATCGCGGAAAGATTTGGGTTGCTGTTCGGCGCCAGCGTAGGTGAAGGTCTTTTTGAAAGCGACACCTTTGATAAGGAGCGAATCCTGCATGCCTCCGCCAGCAATTTTCTTGACACCAATTAATGATTCATCGAGTTCACTTTGGTCTAGGCATTGGACGGCGTCGACGACCATGTTGGAGAAGAAGGGCTTTTCGGAATGGATGAGTTTCGAGGACATGGAGGTGGAAGCACATTTTAAGAGGAGAGATCGGAATCGTCTAATGAGATATTAGTATGAGCAAACAACACCAAGAGGCCTGGAACGCACTCGGGATCCGACTTGTCGACCGTTATTTGTATGGATTTTATCCGCTCAAGGGCCTGGGGCGCAATTGAGACTTGAAATGAAGAAATTTAAAAATGACGCGTACCAACTGCGAGGCTTGCCGGAATCCTTTCATTATTATATGCGGACTCACGCCTTCCTCGATGTACGTCCTGACCTCCTTCAGCAGCTGTGCTGCGAGAAGGACCACGCTGGTCGTCCCGTCGCCAACTTCTGCGTCTTGCGCGCGAGCGATGTCGACCAAAGTTCTAGCCGCAGGATGGACGATATCCAACAATTTGAGGATTGTCGCGCCATCGTTGGTAATCTGAGCGTCTCCTCGATCCGAAACAATCAGCTTATCCATTCCCCTCGGTCCCAGCGTGCTGGACAAAGTTTCTGCGATCGCAAGACAGGCTGAAATATTCGACAGTAACTGCGGGTTTCCCTGCGATGTATCGGTGCCCTCCCGGAGGAGGACAACGGTAGGTTGCTGCAAAATACTTGAGCCACAATTTGCTCGATGTAGCGTATAATGCGCACCATTGGAAGACCGCGCTGCATTTTGAAGGAAGCCGAGGTTGGGATTTGGTTGTGTTTCGCAAAAGCTTCAGGTGTGATGTGACGTCACGCGTCGAGCGCGTCCTGTCCCTGGTTGAATCCCCCGTTTTCATTCGATCGCTACAATCTCCAATTTGGTCTCGACGGAACGTAATTGATTCAACCGTCAGCTTTTTTTTTCTCACCTGGAACGGCATTAAATAAGTTATGAGGCCATATTGTCTTGCGCACTGGCAGCCCTCGCGGATTTATGCAATACTTAAGCTCTTCTTTGATGAACGGTTTCATTTAAGATCGCAGAGTTCTACAGGTTACATACATTTCCGGTATAGGCCAACTTCCAGGCGAAGAGTTATAGACTTTGCAGGGGCTGAATCTTACCAGGATGCAAAGCATTTTTTTTTGCATCCTCCGAGTCACGAGAGAAAATACACTTGAATTCGGATTGGGTAGCGCTACAGATGGTAAATAATATAAATTCAGGCTAAGCCGCCCTCGACCAGCGCCGAAAACACACCGCGCCGTTGGATCAGGTCGTCGTACGTCCCGTCCTCAGCGATGCGTCCGTCGTGCACGACAAGCAGGCGGTCGCACATCTTCATCACAGGAATCTTGTGCGTAATCATAACAGTCGTACGGCCAACCTTCGCATGTCGGATTGTGTCCAAGACCGCCGCTTGGTTCGCGTCGTCCAACGCAGACGTGCATTCGTCCAAGATCAAAATGTTTGACGGACGAGCCAGGGCGCGCGCGATTTGGAGGCGTTGCGCCTGACCGCCGGAAATCAAGGCGGCGTTCTCCCCGACGGGGGTGTCGTAGCCCTGCGGAAGGCTCATGATGAAGTCGTGCACATTCGCCGCCTCTGCAGCGCGACGCACATCCTCCTCCAACAGCGTGTCGCTTCCATACGCGATGTTTTCGGCAATTGTGGCGTCGAAGAGGGTGGGCTGCTGGCTGACGATGGAGACGTGCTCGCGCAGATACTGGACGTCGGTGGAGCGGAGGGTGTCGAGGCCGACGGAAATGGAGCCAAATGCCGGCTCATAGAGCCGTTGCAAAAGGGCCGCAATGGTAGATTTGCCTGAGCCTGAGGCGCCAACGATGGCAACACACTCGCCCGGCTGAATCTCGAGGTTGATGTTCTGCAGCACGCGGGTGTCGGCGCGACCGGGGTACGAGAATCCGACATCGTGGAAGGTGATCGCGCCATCGAGACGAGGACGAAGGAACCCGTCTGATTCGTTCGTGCGCGTAGGGAGGCGAAGGAGGTCGGTGAAGTCGCGAGTTGCTTGCACAGATTTGGCAATTCGTTGAGCTGAAAAGTAGGTAAGAACGCGGATCAGAAGAAAATCGAGGCACACACTAAATGCCATGAGCTGCGAGCCAATGGTGACCGTGAAGACGACCAGGTTGAGCACTTGGACCATCTGGAGGTACGAGTAGGTTCCCCGCGCGATGAGAACGGCGCCGAAGTAAAACAACAACGCCTCGGCGAGATAAATTAGCCCGCAAGCAACGCCGTACGTGCAGCCCTCGACAAAGGCGCCTTCGCGCGCGACGCCAAGTGCTTGATCGGCCGCCTTGTCGAACTGCGCTTGAAAGGCGCGCTCAAATCGCATGGATCGGATTCCACGGATATTCGAAATGGTCTGCAAAAGAAATCAGGAACAAGTACCAAAAAGAAACGTAGTCGCAACAAACCTCATAATACCGCGCCGCAACCTCCTCCTTCGCGCGCTTGTTCCGTAGCTCGCACCGCGCAACGACGCCCGCCTGCCCCGCCATCGCCGCCCCAAACACCGGCACGACGGCAAAACCGGCAAGCGCGAGCTGCCACCCTGCGAGTAGCGCCCATACGAGCCCCACGCCGAACATCGCGCCGACGACGAGCACCTGCCCCACGACAGCTGCAAGCAGCTCCCGGGCGTCGTCCCCGTCCTTGATCAGCACGCGTCCCAGCGCACCGGCCGCACGACCGTCGAACCAACGCTTGTCCTGCTGCAGCACGCGCGCGTAGGCCGCACTGCGGAGGCGCGTAACCCACGTCATGGCAGTGGACTGCATGAGGAAGTACTTGAGGCCCATGAGGAGGCCGTCGAGCGCGGCGACGCCGAGGACGACGGCGCCGTAGGTGTTGATGGCGGAGGTGTTTTGCGCGCCGGTGGAGACTTCGAAAAGGAGGCGCGAGAGGAGGAAGGAGAAGACGGGGGTGGTAGCGCCGCTGAGGAGGCAGGTGACGAGCCCAAGGAAGACGAGCGGCTTGTGCGGGATGGTGGGGTAGATCTCGCGCAGGAGGGCCCAGATTGAGGAGGAGCGTTCAGAGGGGGGTGGGGAGGAGGTGAGGTGGACTTTGATGTCGCTGAACGCGTCCTGCTCTTTGGTGAAGACATCAGACGGGGTGAAGCGTAAGCTAGGCGGCCGGGTAAGGACAGTGGATAGGGGCGAAATAGGTTTGTACGGGTTGGGAGTGCGGTGCCAGGCGAAGGAGGCAAAGTCCGAGGAGTGTGCGACCCGGGCAACGCGAGTCACCGCGGAAGGGGCAGATGACAAGGTCGAGAGGGATAGGTGACCGAACGGAAGGGCGCGAGAGGATAGAATGGGGGACGATTTTATAGCAGTCATCGAGGTTGCAGGACGGGGTTCATGTCGCACGGTGCCAAAGACACTGCATATGTAGGTGTCCAGGTCGGAGCGGCAGCCGCTCTCCACGACACACCCATCCTTGAGAACGTATACAAAGTCGACGGCTGATATTTGCGCGAGGTCGTGCGTGATGACGATCGTAGTACGACCTTGACGCCAACGACGGACGGCATCGAAAACCACCACGCGGGAGGTTGGGTCAAGCGCGGAAGTCGCTTCGTCTACCCAAAAAATTAGTGTCCACTAACGAGGGACATAAAAGATACGCACCGAGAACCAAAACGTCGGGATCCCGCAGCATGACACGCGCGAGCGCCAATCGTTGCTGCTGCCCGCCGCTAAGGCTCGCACCGCCGCTCCCGAGCTCAGTATCATACCCCTCCGGAAGACCGAGGATAAATTCGTGCATCAGCACCCGCCGACAAACATCCTCCACCTCGGCACGACTGGCGAACCCGGAACGGCGCCCCAGCGCAACATTGTCGTGCACGCTCATGCCGAACAGTGCACACGCCTGCCCCTGCCCAACAACCGCGACGTCGAGCGCCCGAACGTCGGCGAGTTCCCAGTCGTCGACAACGATGGCGCCGTGTTGAGGTGCGTAGAACCCAGCGAGGAGATGCGCGATGGTACTTTTGCCGGAGCCTGAAGAGCCCACGATGAAGGTCGTCTTGTGCGCGGGGAGCGCGATGGTTACTGAACGCAGGATGGGCACCGCGGGGCGCGAGGGATATGCAAAGGAGAGGTCGCGCAAGAGGATATCCGCGCGGCACGGAACGGTAATGGGGGTTTCCGCAGCGTCGTCCGCGTCGACGAGCGCAAGGAGGGACGTGAGGGCGAAATTGCCCTTGGAGAGGAGGATGAACTGCGGGATGCAGAGCTGAAGGTTAGTCGTAGCCATGAGGCACGCCCAGAAGACGGCCATGACGTCCCCGGCGCCGATGGAACCTGCTTTGACGACCCTGGCGCCGAACCAGAAGCCTTGGACGAACATGCCCATCATGACGAACTGCGCAAGGCCCGAGGTGAAGCCCCAGACGGCGACAAGCTTCCAGACGGCAGTTTCGATGCGGTTAAGCACTGCGCCGAGCGCACGCTGCTCGTGGGCTGCAGCGTTGAAGGCTTTGACGGTACTGATACCGGTGGCATTGGCAGCACGGTCAACGAGGGTGGCAGCGACCGCAGTTTGCTGCCGCTCTATGCCGAGAAGGGGACCGGCGACCGCCTGCGACGACGCCTGTATAATTACGAGGATGGGGACCGCCGAAAGAATGACAAGAGTGAGGGAATATGAGCGAGTGAAGGCGAGGATGAGGCAAGTGATACATGTCGTTAGATATTCAATTATTCGCCCGGTGGCGAGAGAGGATGCAGATCTGACTTCGTCAGTTTCTCTAGTACAAAGAGTGAGAATTTTGAATTGAAAATAGGGTTAACCACGGACCTGGAAAACTGAGCCATGAGACCACCAGCACCAACAGGACCCTGGTCCTCATCCGACGGCGGCGCGTCCTCGGAGACGCGAGAGTCGAACCACATCATGTCCTTGGACGCGATAGACGCGTAAACGCGCTTGCGCAGTTGCAAAACATTGTGTTCGCCGGTGAGAATCCACAAATAGCTGGTGAGACTGCTTAATGTGAAAGACCCGATTGCGAGCCCAATGAGCTGCAGCGCGGCGAATCCAACGCGATGGACAAGAAGCTCCTTTGAGGGAGTGGCTGCCGTCGAAAAAGTGGAAAAGGCATCAAAGGCGTGGCCAATGACAATAGTCATAAACGGCGCGATCCCCCCTGCCAAAACGGACGAGAATATTGCCGGAACAAAGAGGGAGAGTCGTTGTTGTCGTGAAAGGAGAGAAAAGAGTGGCCAGCGCGAAGTCGAAGTAACTGGTTTCGCGACGTCGGTGGTTTGAATGAGGAAGTCTGTCTCCCCGGAGTCATAGTCATAGTCCTGTGAGGAACGCGCGTCGTAAGCATCGCCAGCGACGTCCACGTCGATCTCAAGGCTGGGTCGAGGCATAGAGAAGGGAGAGCCACAAAACCCATTTCCTTCGGCTAAATAACAATGAACATTTTGGCCTTGTTTGGCTGCAGCCTGCGGACGCGCTTTGACTCTTTTCTCTCATTGTTCAGTGGGAAGATCGAGAGAAAGACGCTGGAGATCGCCCACGATTCCCGAGGCGTGAGTAAGAGCAGGGACCATGTCGCTTGTTTTTTTTGAAGCCGTGGTTCCTTGATTCGATCGCAAAGAAAGTGAGTCGGCGCCTCGTAAAGCTGACACTGTCCATTCCTCTAAGAGCCCACAGGGGAACCTTCAGTTGCTTCCACTGGCTGTGCCTCCAGACATTTCAATGTACCTTGTGATCGCAAAGAAACTTCATCCACTGGCAGCACGCAGCACACTGGGACCAGAGGAAGATGGCCACGGACAACTGATTGTTTGGGGGACGCTCAGATCACTATGGCGCGGCGGCTACTCGACTCGACGCCCGCGTCAACTCACTTTCGATATTGATTGGCTGGGCCGCAAGATGTGGAATTTGACGACAAAACTGGCCAGCATGGCTCTGCTCGCGGCGCAGCAAGCGTCGCAATGGGTCCGCTTCATTCCTTCAAGACACAGCTAATAGCGAGCGGGAGAGGCTGGTTGGGTTGGGTGAGTTCAGGTTCAGGAGAGTTAGGGGTGCTTACGTGACTGTATCTCCTTCTAGAAAAGGAAATTGCTACTTCCTCACCCGCCCTTCAATTGCGCAATGCACTCTCATCAGAACGAGCTTCGAAAGTGTGTCCGTAAATGTCCCCATAATGAGTTCGCCAAGGGAAGCCGGTAAGCCGCCGCGGGGTATTTAGACTCGCACGCGAACGACCTTGCGATTGCGACTCCCCTCTTGTTTGCGATGACAACGTACCTTCCCGAGCAGCGCGAATCTTACGACGATATCACGGAGAAGGGTGATATCAGTCCCACGGCGCGTTCGTTCACGGATGACAAGGCTCCTCCCTTGGGTGTGCCGGTCGAAAATCGGCGGCCAGCTGGTTTCTGGGCGCGGTGGAAAGACGCGCCCGGGCGTGACCCTGACAGCATAGCTACCCAGCCTAGTGTGTTCGATGATCCCGTTACACTCGAGGCCTATCGCCCGCCCCCTCAAGTCAGTTCCACTGATTGAACCGTCAACTTCTGATCTGAATTTATTTTGCTAGTACGAGAATACGCACCGTTTCGACCCTGCGGCTCGATGGACATGGCGGGAGGAGAAGCGCGTCGTTCGCAAGATCGACTTTCGCATTATGATCTGGGCATGCACGTTAATCCCTGTAGGTTAGAGCGTTGGCTGACCACCCCACAGGCCTCATGTTCTTCGCGTTAGATCTGGATAGGACGAACATATCGCAGGCGAACACGGATAACTTTCTAGGCGATCTTAACATGACAACTGACGACTTTAACCTCGGCAACACTCTGTTCCGCCTTTCGTTCCTGCTTGCGGGTAGGATAACCATTCCTATCCGAACAATTTGAACTGAATCCTTCAGAACTGCCCTCCCAACTCATTTCAAAGCGCGTCGGACCTGATGTTTGGATACCTACCCAAGTCAGTAATCAATGAAACAGCCGCTCAGTCATTTACCCCGTCCAAGATGATCTGCTGGAGTACGATCGCGTTCAGCCAGTTTTGGCTGCGCGGAAGAAAGACCTTCCTGCTCACGAGGTGCTTTCTCTTTCTTTAATGTGCCCGCAATGTTATTCACCAGTTCCGCAGATTCCTATTGGGTTTCTGCGAAGGAGGTTAGTCCCCCTCTCCAGAAAGTGCGCATCAAAGGAAATCTAACCCAAAATGAAGGATTCATTCCCGACGTGGTCCTCTACCTCTCGTACTTCTACACCAAGAATGAACGTACGCACAAGTCGCTCTTCGTGCCTTTCCTGTATAGTTGACACGTCTTCCAGTTCCGATCCGCCTGGCCTATTTCTGGGTCTCGAACTATGTTTCCCACATCTTCAGCGCTTTCCTCGCCACGGGAATCCTTCGCCTCAGAGGCGTCGGGGGCAAAGCAGGCTGGCGGTACCTGTTCTTGCTGGGTGCGTACTTTCCACAGTCAAACCCGAGTTTCGCTTGATGTATTCTGTCGGAAGAGGGATTGTTGACCCTCTCAGTTGGTCTTGGGTCGATCGTATTGATGCCGGTAAGCTTTCTTGCCCCCAAAGTGATTTCTTTGAAGCTGAGTTCCTTGATAGCCCGGCCCGACTCAAACGAAGAACAAATATTTCAGGCCCAAAGGCTGGTTTACTGAACGGTGAGTCAGACCCCGAATGTCGTGTTCTTCAAAGCTCACTCTCTGTGCAGGGAGGAAGTAATCATGGTCAACAGGCGAGTACCACTGCCGTCCAGCAACGATAAAAGCTAACGGCAGCGTTACAGAGTGTTGCGAGACGATCCCACGAAATCCGATATGCATAACCGTGAAGGTCTCTCGCCGAAGAGAATCTACGAGGCTTTGAAAGACTGGCGGATGTGGCCGCTTTACTGCCTCGGTCTTGTGCACATGAGTGAGTGCATATCCGTGCGCGTTAGGCACTTTACTCAACGGTACTTCAGTCCCCACCGGACCTCCGCAGGTCAGTTCACCCCTGTTAAACCACCTTCCGTGTAATTAACATCGCTCACGACAGATCTACCTCACCCTCTCGCTCAAAAACCTCGGCTTCACCACCACGCAGGCCAACCTCCTCTCCATCCCCTCCACCGTCATCGGGCTCCTCATGCTGCTCTTCACGGCGTATCTCAGCGAGATCATCGACAGCCGCGTCGCCGCCACCATCATCCTCCAGTTCTGGGCCCTCCCCCTCCTCATTGCGCTATACACGTTCAACAAATTCACCTCGCAATGGGTCTACTTCGCCGTAGTCACGCTCATCACTGGGTTCCCCGTACGTCGTCGAATTGCGTGACGTTGCAATGGGTTTTAACGGAGGAATCAAGTACGTGCACCCAATCCAAGTGGCGTGGGCGTCAAGGAACTCGTACTCCGTACGCACGCGCACCATCTCTGCCAGCTGTTACAATATGTTCGTGCAAGCCGGCGCTATCATCTACGTCCGTGTTGCTTTAGTTATCCTTCCGGGTCTCACTGACCCGGCGTCCTTATCCAGGCCAACATATACAGGACCGACGATAAGGTGTGTCTTCTAATAATACTTGCTGCCAGAACGGCTGCTCACGCCTCCGCCTCTCGCGCTATAGCCACTCTGTACGTCAATCCTTCCTCCCTTACATCGGCTTCAACTAATCACTCTCGTCTACACAGACAAACGAGGCAACAGAGCACTAATCGGAGTCTGCTGCATGAACATCGTGCTCTACATCGGCACGTTCTTCTTCTACCGCGCCCTCAACAGGTCGCGGGATAAAAAGTGGAGGGCTTGGTCGAAGAAGGTATGTAGAACTGAGTGCATTCAGGTGTTAACTGGTCGTCTAACTCGGTGCAGGAACAACAAGAATACGTCGAGACGACGAAGGATGTGGGCAATGAGAGATTAGACTTCCGGTTCGCGTATTGAATTCAGATGTACGATTTTATGAAGAAGAAATGTCTTGCCGAGTATGATTGCAAGGTTGTGAGTCGAACCAGATAGAATAGCAAGATATGGAACAATGGTGAGGCGAAAATGCGTAAACGAAGAGGGACAAAGGAAGCCGCAGTACCATTTCACACAGACTGAGAAAAACAGGGAGAAAAAAGCAAAAGATGATTGGAGTGGGATTCGAACCCACGCCCCGGAGGACCAGATTGCAAACTGTGAAGTCTACAAGTTGTGTTTCAGAAGAAACGGATCCTTAGTCTGGCGCCTTAGACCGCTCGGCCATCCAACCGTGAAAAGAGGCGCAGTGTGTGCTACTCGAGCCCAGTGGATGCGATGATGACTTCCCGAGTTGAACCTTTCCTTCATCAAAAAATTACCCAGCGAAGAAAGGCGGAGAACGTTCGCACCAAACTTCCATATTTGGCCACAGGTGTGTTGTGGCGTTCACTCATTTGAGTGTCCGTTCCATCGCTCGAGGCATGTCAACCCAGTTCCCATCCATCGTGATGAGAACGCCTAAACAGCCCTAATCGCTACGCTAAAAACCCTAAATGCGACGCCACAGGAGCTCCGTCCATATGGTGATGAGCAATTTCAAGCTCCCAGCATCACGGAATTACCTTTCTGGGACGATCGATATATGATGGAAGTAGTTCGGTGCTGAAAATGCCGGCAGGCGAGAGAGTGAGACTTTGAGCGAAGACGATGAAACGGAACTTGTATTTCCTATCATCCAAGTTCGTCGGCTGGCAGGGAGAATCAATTTTTAGTTGGACGAGCGTAAGATGGAAGATGGAAGGACTGGGCAGTATTCCTGGACGAGCATAAGCGAGAGATGGAAAATAGGAAAATACATACAATCCAACGTAAAACATTTGGTTACCTTTCCCATAACAGTTTTCCTTCCTCTTCTTCGGGATCGAATCGGAAACAAGTCTTGGAGATGGAGTCGGAAAGATATGATATGAGACGGAAAGTGCCGGCCGGGCGGTAGGCGACGCACGGCGAACGGCGAACGGCGCGCGAAAATCATTGCCTTCTCTCGGGCCCATAGCTCATTGGCGCGTATGATTCTGTAGGCGTCACTGGAGGCACTCTCGCGAAGATCTGCGTACCTCTGCGTAGTCAATGATCGTCGACGAGTGAGCCCTGTGGTCGTCCCGGCCGTCGCGCGCGGTCCGACAGAGCACTCGCACTGTTGCCAACGCGCCCGTCGCGTAGATAGGGGCAACGACCAGCGGTGGACATCGGACGTCAAGTGCACAGCATTCAAGTGGTATCTCGGGCCTCAACCCCCCGAGGGCAATTTGTATTGAACATATGCTCACGCTCTCATGCATCTCAGGACGCATGAGCAGGTACATACGCGGTTGCTGCGACTTGCAAGTCGTCGCAATAAGATCACTGTAATCGAATGCGAATGCGGTGCAGACGAGCTCGGAGGACCTGGATCAATTAAACGGCCGGCCGGACGGTCCATGAGACGGGAGGGATGCAAGCGACTAGGACTACAACGGAATCGGAAGGCGATATCGAGTACACAATGTGCAAAGCAAGAAAAGTATATACAACTGCGCGGGTCGGGTCGGTCACTGTGCCTGAGAAATACGTTCAGTATTACTGTGAGTACGAGGCAGAAACTTTCACGGACCTCGTAGTTCCCCACATTGAAGCTGAGGAATAAAATAAGCGTTACACGCGAAGATGAGATGACCTTGACTTACTGCACATGATCCCCCTCGCCAAGAGTGAGTCGCACTGGCAGTCGAGGGTCAATGCGCACCGGCGCGCTGTTCCCCACGAAGAAATCGCCACGGCTAAAGTTCTTGATGACAGCGGTCTCCTCCTCCGTAAGCGTGCGCGGGCGCTTCGCAGCCCGGAACGTAGTCGAGGACGCGCCGGTGAACGCCCCGTTGTAATCGTAATACTGCTGGTGGTTCATCGTCAGTCCACTTTGCGAGGCGGCGTACACCGGAGGCGCCGTGGCCACTGCAAACGTCGCGCCGCCTGCGCCCGGCGCAGATACAGATTCTCCTGTTTTATTCCTTCGTTAAGATGATTGTTTTTTTGGTAAATGCAGACGTGCCTGCAGGTGCGGTAGCGCGTCCCTGGTCCGGAGTTTCGGAATCGGCATATGCACAAACGTTGCCCAGGCCGCGCTTAAGACAATTCTGCGGGCGGCACATGCGAACCGATTAGATTAAGACGCCAGGGATCGCGGGACATGCCTGGCAAGGAAGAACCTCGCTGCATCGTGTTTTCCCAGCGTGACAAGCAGTGCAGGCGCGACGGACTGAAGGCCCTTTCGCTGCGATTTTATTGAATCTGCGATAGAGGGAGTTTAGGATTGTTTCACGCACGCTTGCGGATGCTTGTGGCGGAATCGCCTGGAGATTGGACTTGCTGCTGAGGCTGCTGGGGAGTCTGCTGCTGGATCTGGTGGTGTTGGGGATGTTGTGGGTGCTGTTGGTGGTGTTGGTCGGTAACAATTTGCTCCGCATCCGCCATATTATCGGCGCTCGCGGTATCGGCGACGGCGTAGAACGCGGTCGGCAAGCGGGTCGGTGAGCAGCGTGAGAAGAAAACTGTGACACCCCGAAAAGGAAAGTTGCCCTAACACCATCACCGGGACCTTCAGCCGGATGCCGGTCGATTGCTACAAGAACCTTTCATGCAAGCCACCACAACGTCGTAACCTAACCATGCAGCACATGTCCCCGCCCCCGCCTTTCCCCGAGTTTCTGGACTTTTCCTTCGACGGCAGCATGTTTCCCAGTCCACCACCCCTCCCATCCTCTGCAGACCTTTTTTCTGCAGCAGAGACCACCGATCTCCTGGGTTTCCTCGATAATTTCAACGATTTTGGTTGGGAGAATAACGAGCAACTATTAGAACAAGCAGCAGCAGCCGCCATCACAGTACATATACCTCGCCGCGAGCACCGTATTCCAATCCCCATCTCAATACTGCACCAGAACCATCCACCTCGGGACGTCCCCGACGAAGCACGCGCTCTGCAACCGCCAGCCGTCCATCCCCACAGCAGCAATCTCAACCACAGCTCCGCAGCCGACGTGAGCGTGATCCCTCCCCGAGACGCGATAGCCAAACGCCGAGCAACGCGTCCGAGACGTCCTCGCACCCTGAGCAGTCACAATCCCAATCCTACGAGCAGCAGCAGCACCAGTGCCCCCGCCTCTAGTCTCCGCTCCCGCACCCGTACCACGTGGCTCCAAGCCCCTGCTCTCGACGCCGCAGAAACGGCTAAACCACATCATGTCGGAGCAGAAGCGCCGGAACGCCATCCGCGATGGGTACGCGCAGCTGATCGCGCTGCTGGCCCCGGCCGGATCTGCCCCGGGGCTTGGGATGCCACAGCGCGGGACGGCCAAAGGGGAGCGGTAGCAGAGGCAAGGGGCAGAGTAAAGGCAAGAGCGGGGTGCTGTTTCGCGCGGTGGAGTATCTCAAGTGGTTGGAAGATGGACGGGACGCATTAAGGGAAGAGGTTTATCGAGTGGAGGCTGCTGCTGGGATTCGCGATGGTGGTCGTTGAGCTGTAAGAATTGTTCTGTACTTGGTACGTTGCCCTCGTTCGATATCCAGCTCTCATACTGACTCGCCCTCAGACCCTCAAAAATTATTATTATTACGATAAACATGTATACCAAGTATTAATGTTCACTGGCTGTATCCTCCTTATCTTTCCTCGGTTCTTCTCCGTCTCATTTTTAGCGACGACGCGTTTATCCGGCACGCTATTGAGTTCACCACCACGCGTACCCTCAGGCGTATCAATTCTGCACGCGTCGCCGAACTAATTAGAAGCCTCACGCGCTCTCGGAATCGGGCTTCTAATGAGAGCATTCCAAAAAAAGAAGAGCGACGGTCTCAGCGACCTCCAACCCGAACGCGGTATTCGCCGATGAGAAATTATACTCATATCTCCCCTACATATCGTATCGTTTTGTGTACTAGTCTTGAATTCCATTTCTCCAAAGCGGAACACGGTGATTTCCGAGCGTGACCGAAGAGCAAATCCGAAACAGGAAACCCGGTATGCCTCCGACTCCGCCACCACGACCTCCGACTCCTCCGCCCGAGTGGCCTTATCCCAAGCTCAACCTCCGTATCGAAGACCTCGCACACCCAGGCGCCGCCCTCTTCCTCGACAATGTCAATCCCTTAGCCGCCCTGCGAGCTGCTGTCCTCGCGAGCTTTGAATGGTTGTACGCGAAGCCCGAGTTGGCGCCGACCAAGTGCGCGTTTCGTGGAACCTTCGGCGTTCAGCTCTAACGTGTCCGGGCTTTTAGCGTTCAATCAATCTTGCTGGTCTTGCGCCCGATGGACGGCGTTGCATACACGTTTGGCTCGCATACGGAGAAGGAGATTCATTTTTCGCTGGACCATATTGTTAACAGTACCTCGCGCGCGCGGGATGAGATTCTCGGAGTCCTCGTACATGAGGTGATTCCCTTGCCTGCTCTCGTTTCCTCCTGCCTCGAGTGGCCACTGCTTTCTCCTGATTCACTTCCAACCCTGATTCACCGCCGCAACTAACCCACGCATCCAGGTCGTCCACTGCTACCAACACAACGCCCGCGGCACTGCCCCGGGCGGCCTCATCGAAGGCATCGCCGACTTCGTGCGCCTGCACGCCAAGCTCGGCCCCCCGCACTGGAGCCGCACTCCCAGCCCGACGGACAAGTGGGACGCGGGGTACCAGACCACCGCCTTCTTCCTCGCGTGGATCGACGCGCGGCCGCATACGAAGCCCGGGACGGTGCGCGCGCTGAATGCGGCGATGTCGGATGCCGAGTGGGAGGACGCGCTGTTTGTGAAGCTGGCGGGGAAGCCGGTGAAGGAGCTTTGGAAGGAGTATAAGAGGGAGTTGGGGGTGGAGGATGAGGAGGAGAGTAAGGATAAGGAGGATGAGGGCTTCACGTTAGTGTGAGTAGGCAGTTCGTTAGCTGAGCTTTGATTTATTTTATTTATTCTGTTCTATTTAGACGGAGCTACAACCCTGTGTATATTTGACGAAATGCAACATGGAATTTGGTCGCCTGTTTTAGAATACACCCTCAATACTGTATCACTAGATCAATGGAATTTACACGAGAAGATCTGGCTCCCGCTAAAATGAACACGCAAACGACCATTTGGTACGATTTCATTCGAGTCGCTCGGAGTGTTCATATATCTTAAACTGCGTCATCCATCGCTGGGGGAAATGCTCGATGTACGCTCCGAACCTTCTCTTCACTTACGAAACTTCAAGAAAAACAGAATTGATCGCAAACCAACAGTTCACAACATCGCTACGCCGTCGTCCAAATAAGGCAATTAATTATCAAGATGAATCGCGATAACTCGCTTGTACTTTCCCACCGTCGGAAGGTAGCCTTATGATCATAGGTGCTTGCTGAAACGAGGTCTCAACGGTTGGATGGCCGAGCGGTCTAAGGCGCCAGACTAAGGATCCGTTTCAATTGAAACACAATTTGTAGACTTCGCAGTTTGCAATCTGGTCCTCCGGGGCGTGGGTTCGAATCCCACTCCAATCATATGTTTGCTTCGCATTCCTTTTTGCAGGTGCTTTTTATTGTATCCTGGCCTTTCGTCTTTTCCTTCCGCCGAAAGTTCTGGTTGTTCTTTGGCAGGTGGGATTCGAAGGCAGATATAAACGCCACCTTTTTCCGCCCCGCTCAGGTCGACACTGGAATGGAACAGCAAATAATTGCTGAAGATCGAAACGAACACGGAATACTTGTCGAGGAGGTCTTTAAAGAATTGTACAACGGTCAACGCCCTAGAAACCCCTACTCCTCAACTTCAACAACCAACTTCGTACAGCCCACCCCCTGGAGCAGTATTTCCAATCCAGCGTTGATAGCACCCAATCCCTTCCCCACGACCTTTGGCTCCGGACTTGACTTGATAGCCCCCTTCGCGAGGCTCTCCCTCAGCCATATTCCCATCCAATACCTGAATTGTTTCAACCTCTCCCCTTCCTCTAGCGACGGCTGCACGAAGATGGTCTCCACCCCGTCCACCACGTCCGCATCCGGGGGCACTACAGGCGCCGAGCCTCACTCTTCTCCCCGCCTTCGTTGTCCCCAAGGAAAGCCTTAAGCACAGTCTGACACGGCGCCAGCTGCCCAGTAGTAAGAAAACAGTGTCGAATTACCAGCCCGTCCTCCCTCGCCGCCGAAACTATCGCATCCACGACCCGGAGGTCTTTGTAGTCGAAGACGCGGTCCGCGCCTAGCGAGCCAACGCACTTCTTGTTCGTCGACCCGGCCGTGGCGTACACGGCGGCGAGATGGGTGTTTTATTGGTGGAGCTGCGACCTCTTTTGATACTGAAGGGCTAACACGGCAAATGGTCGCGCTGTGTAATGCGAGAACAAAAATTGAGCGCGTTACCGAGTTCGCTACCTCCAGCCAGCGCCCGCACGACTTCCCCAACGCGACTGGCACAAAATCTCCCCCAAACTCTCCCCTAGTCGTTCTTCCGCCTTGGGAATCGCCGCGCTCACCCGCCTAAAGCCCTCAGCAGCGAGCACCGAGATTCTTCAATGTAAGATTGCGGAGAATCCGTGCGCGTGGAGAGCAAAATCAAGTCCACCCCCCCGATTCTTTGGTGTATTCTTGCTGAAAACGGAGTAACGTCTGAAACTTGAGACTTCGGCGTTCTCCAGGGTCTTGGCCCTCGTATATCGTGGCTTCGCCCGTCTGCTATGACAGTGCCCTGGAGAACAAAGCATAAAACGAACGAGATTTCTCAGGTCGTCGTTGTGGTCAAAGGTGTGACAGAGGGTCACTGTGACGACACGCGTTCTCTTCCCGACGATGGAGAACCCACACGCCGAACGGCAAGGTGTCCTCCTCCAGCGCATCCTCAACCACACGGCGCGTACAACCATAGCATATCCGCTCCCTCTCTAACCCTTCCACAGGAGAAATGCGCTGAGACGATTACCCAGATCAACAACTGTCTGAATGTGGGTGTCTCGCATTCCTTTCCCTCTCGTATCGGCGTTCTGCACGGCGTATTCGCTGACACTTCCCAGGAGATCATAAAGGATCACGCGCCGGTCAAAACCGCTGCAGACCTCGCGACTAAATATCGGCGGAATGTTCAATACAATCTGGAGGCGACAAAGGGCGACCGTTCAGGCGATACCACGGTTGGGCAGTAGCAGACTGCTCTCGGAGACAGCGAAGAGGCTAGGGATGCATTCACACATATAAATATGGTTTGCGCACAGGTACAATGAAGTTGAACGGACTAGAACACGAGTTACACGACCTGCAGCCTAAAAATCTGGCAACGGGTATGGGTTCTTCAACAGCCGTTTCAAAACCTTCTGATCCTTCTTTCGCAATTTCAGCAGTCCCTCCACATACTCATACAATTTTCCTTGAATGCAAGCCTCGTGCAATTTCATGGGATCGAAAGGAGCGTGAGGGAGGGCGAAGACTTGGCGGTATAGGTCTTTGAGGAGCGTACGTTCTGCCTCGTTTTTAAGGCAATTCATGAATCCGTAGTCCACGGTGACGCTTGGGATAGGCCGTTTTCCCTCGTCCCTAGACGCGACAAACTGTTTCAAATACCAGACGGACTGGAACGCTTTCGGGGAGCCCTTGAGGACTACCTCAAGATGTGGAATTTGTTTGGCTTGAGTGCCAAGCTTTTTAGAGTCGAAGAGCGCGATGAGTGTGGACGATTCGTATGCGTGGTAAAGCTCTTCGAACGTGCATTTCTTGTCCTGGATAAGCTCCGTATACACCGCGGCCAAAATTCGCTCCTCCGCCTCGCTGCAGGCGCAAAAGCCAAATGTGACCCACAACTCATCGAGTTCTGGGGGTGGGTGCATCTCCGACAAGATCAAATTGCAAAGCAAATCGCAGTGCTGTTTCTCCTTCGGCCAAGTGGACCGCTCCGCCGCAATCTGATCCACCGTATCTGTATTGGGACGACCACGAATATACTGCCACGCGCGCTGCTGCATTTGGACCACCGGGTCACTCGGCGGAGACAGCTTGGGATCGAGCACCCACTGGTTTTTGAGAAACCAAGGGAATACCCGCCCCGCGACTGGACAGGTATGGCCTCGAACGTGGCCTTGATGTTGGGGACGAGTGTGCCTGCGGCCTGCCACTGCTGAATTTTCTTGGGGCTGACTTTAAGGCGCTCGATGAGCCCGATATACAGCCCCAAGAGGTTCCTTCGGTTCTCCATACTGAAGGCTCGGCTAAAACCGAAATCCTTGACCGTCTGAGGGTCCTCGGGGAATAGATGCTGCGTAACAGCGCGAGCGAGATGGTCGGTCGTGGTTATGCTCCGCCGGGGGTTGCACTCGAAGATGTGTTTGACCCAGTTTTCTCGTTGACACTCGGCTGAGCAGTACCACGCCGTCGACAGTGTGCAGCCAGAACAACGTTTGGATGCGGGATCCCCGCAGTTCTTGTATTTGTGACTCATGGTGGAAGGACCGACGTCGATGGATGTCGGACGAGAGCGAGATCGCGGTTAAAGCAAGCAGTAATATGGGGAGGGAAACGACGTGGTGATTGGACGAGAGCGGCGGAAAGAGATCGCTGTTAAGCAAGGAGCATTAATCATGGAAGGTCAATTTGGACTTTCGATTTACCCACGAAAACGCGCAGTGGGAAGTCCCCTGCGTTTGAATGCCTCAGTAGTGCTAGTAGGTGGGTATAATAGGGAGATTACTTAGATTATGGCGCGCGCGTCATTTGCGCTTGTTTGCATAGCACGTGCATCGCCTTTGTCCGCGTCTGCTTCGGTGGATGCCGAACTCGCCTTTCCACCGAACTCCCATGCTGGCAAAATTCAAACAACGGCTTCATTCACGACGCAGTACTGCACAAAAAAGTGCCCCCGTACTCAGTGGCATTGATTTCCTCCCCTCCGAAATTCTAGGCGGCGAAATCTTCTCTCTTGTTGTCGACGAAGATATCCTTTGGCACCAAACCCTTTTAGCCTTGGCTTCTGTATGCACACAATGGAGGAATATCGTGCACTCTACTCCCTTCTTATGGAACCAACCCATTCGCATAAACACCCTCCAGCTTTTTAGCCTGGGCCGCTTTCGCAGAAAGAGGATCGCCAAGAAATACTTTGAGGCGCTCAGAATGTGCCTGACGCGGTCTGCGCCGCTCCCTGTGTCCATCTGGGTGGACTCGCCTACCTTAATTGGAGACAGGAAGGATTTTGCGCGCACAGTCGACCTCATTTCCGACGCTGCTGTGCGCATCGAGGTCCTACGCATCAGTAGTCTGCACGGGGACGATGGGGGGGTGTGCATACTGCGCGTGTTGGAGCGCCTTCCCAACGGTTCCCTCCACGCGCTTACAGAGATCGATTTTCGTCACCTGAGTAGTGCAGCCCTACACCCAACTGTCTCGTTCTCACTCATGAATGCTCCGAATCTGCGCCGCGTCAAGCTGAGCGCCGGCCCACATCCTCTGAATTCAATATCCATCCCCTGGCCTCAGCTCACTCACCTCACTCTCGCAGCTCCGCCTCTTGCATGCCTCGCGGTTCTCGCGAAATGCAGTAATCTCGTCTCGGCGGTCTTGCACCATGTGTACACCTCCTTTCCAGATGATACTACACCCACCTCCGCCACCCTCGTGCACTTGACCTCGCTCCGCCTCACAATTTCTTCGACACTCATCCAGGCCATCGGGAACCTCGTCCTCCCTGCCCTGACGGCGCTCGAGTTGATTTACGACGACGCGGACATGATTTGGCCCCAGCTCGAGGTCTTCCGCCAACTCCCCCTCCACAACATCCAATACTTGATGATCGACCTCGACAGGGAGGAGGTGCTCGATTCGGCGACCCTGTGCACGCTGCTACGCTGCACGCCGAGCGTCACCGAGCTCAAGCTGACAGACTGCGTTTACATTAACAACGCGTTCTTAAATGCACTTCGAGCGGATGGTCCCCGGTCGAAACTCCTCCTCCCCCATCTCGAACTGTTTTCCATTGAGTGGGGGTCGGTGCTCGGCACTTATTTTTTTGACTTGAAGACCTTGCAAGCGATGCTTGCGTCCCGGGCTGCTGTGGGATTGAGACGCTTCGTGTACAGGGGAGATTATTCTGAGGAGGTGCCCGTCCTCGCAGCTTACCACGCGGACGGTCTTCAAGTCGACGTTTCAGGTGTAACAAGGCGAATACTCGTTTGAAAGGCAACATTCCATAGACGACAGTAACCATCCATATACTATTCCTTGGTCTCGTTATGCACCCAGAGGCGCGACGCAACGCCCAACAGGAAACGTCAAAGTACCAGAGGGAGGACTACCTCGAGATGGGAACGCTCTCGCCTTCCTACCTGTTCTTCGTTCCTGATTTTCTGTTCCATCCAGCGCTAAACAAGGCGAGCTCCAGCTCCTCTACTCGCTGCGTTAGACCATGAGGATACTGGCCGTGCTTGTTAGTTGGTACTCGCCCTGCGGACGGACGGACGGTCTCGGAAAAGGGCAAAACTCGGCCCGAACCCGTCGATCCACCGTTTATGCGAACTTGCCGTCAGCGGTCAGCCGTCGCTCCCGCCCTGACGTGCATAGGGGTAGTCTGGGCTGTCTGGGAAAGACACGCAGGCTTGTTACCAACTTGCTACGTGGTACACCCGTATTCAGCGCTATCCGTGGCGGCAGACCGACTTTCAAGCAGCAAAAACGCGTCATGTAATTTCTTCACGCCCGGAAGCGCAATTCCGTGGCCACTGCAATTGCAAAGCGGGATTGGAGCTCTCGTAAACCTGGACCAGCCTTTATACCTGGGCGAACGAGAAGACAATTGCTCTCGGTGGCCCATATCAAGTCAGGCTCTCTCATGTTGCAAGACACCTCACTGGCACTCCTGGGCGCTCTCGGTGCTGCGGGATTCTTACTCGTACTCTACCATTTCGGTAAACCCCGCAAAACCGCTTCGCTCCCTCCTGGCCGAAAGGTCTTCCAATACTGGGCAATGCCGCAGACTACCCGCAAACCCAAGTATGGGTGAACTTTTCTAAGTGGGCCAAGGAATACGGTGGGGGAACTTGAACCTTTTTCCGAGTGGACTTTTCGTAGAACTTCCTTAGGTCCCATCGTGCACCTCAACATCCTTGGTACCAGGACCACAACACTGAACGACGTCGCATATGCAACCGAAATGCTTGACAAGAAAAGTCGCATCTACAGTGACCGACCTACGCTCATCATGGGCGGCGAGCTTGTAGGTTGGAACCAAGCCCCTGCTCTCATCAAGTTCGGCTATGCGGCAAACAGTGGTCTGAGTATCGGCGTCTGATGGCGCAGGTCATTGGTACTCGCGCCAAGGTCGAAACATCCTACCGTCAAATCCTTGAAGAGAGGACGCATGATTTTTTGCGGAACATCCTTCTCCGGCCGGACGCTTGGCCAGAGCACGCTCAGAGGTTTGTGCGTTATCATGACATTTCTTTTCAACTCCTCAACTTTTTTAGTTTTTCTGCAACCCTCGTCCTCGCAATCGCTTTTGGCTACAAGGCCAAGGACGAGGACGACCCCCTCCTCAAACTGGCAGATGAGACGATGGCACAATTTACTGAACTTCTGACGCCAAGCGCATTCGCCGTCGATGTATTCCCTTTGCGTATGTATGCTCCAGGCTGCTCCTAGTGGGACGGAACTGACTATTAATTAGTTCGATTTGTCCCTGAATGGTTTCCTGGAGCATCCTGGAAGAAAAAAGTGAAACCTTACCGCCAGACCCTGCAAGATCTTCTGGACACACCCTTTGCATGGGTTAGAGAGCAGATGGTGCTCAAATTATATTCATCTGCCATGTCTCTTCTCAACTCCTTGCTCAGAAAGCGGGCACATCGATTCCATGTGCAGTTTCAGAAATGTTGGAGTCTTCTAGTTCCGACAAACAATCGATAAAATGGGCGGCTGCTGTGGTATATGGTGGTAAGCCTGTTTTTTCCATTGTTACTCCCAGGCGACTGACGACAGCCTTTGCATCAGGTGGTAGCGAGACGGTCCGCTTCGCATATCGTCAATTCCCTCGGACACCAACTTTTTTAGACGACAGTAACCATCCACATACTATTCCTTGGTCTCGTTATACCCAGAGGCGCAACGCAAGGCCCAAGAGGAGCTCCAACATGTTCTCGGTCAAGGTGTTGCCCCGCGGCTGGATGATCGATCCAGCCTGCCCTATCTCGAGGCATTCCTCTTGGAAATCCTACGAACTTACACCACCGGACCCGTCGGTGCGTCGTATTGCCCCTTTGATGTCCTTATTCCTCATTCCTCACCGTTGCCCAGGTCTCCCCATGTCGTCACCGAAGACGACGTGCATAATGGCTTCTTCATGCCGAAGGGCTCTATTATTCTCCCCAATAACTGGTGAGTGCGCCTGAGGCGGAAAACAAACTCTCTAGCGTCTGAATCGTGTTAGGCTTTTTTTCCGCGACAGTAACACATATCCCAATCCAGAGACTTTTTCTCCTGAGCGGTTCATCGAAACCCCAACGCACGCCAAAGAGAAAGAACCAGAACAACGTCTGGATGCGGGATCCCCGCAGCTCTTGCATTTGTGACTCATGGTGGAAGGACCGACGTCGATGGATGTCGGACGAGAGCGAGATCGCGGTTAAAGCAAGCAGTAATATGGGGAGGGAAACGACGACTGTTGGTGGATGGACGAGAGCAGCGGAAAGAGATCGCTGTCAAGCAAGGAGCATTAATAATAGAAAGTCAATTTGGACTTTCGATTTACCCACGAAAACGCGCAGTGGGAAGTCCCCTGCGTTTTGAATGCCTCAGTAGTGCTAGTAGGTGGGTATAATATTAATGGGGAGATTACTTAGATTATGGCGCGCGCGTCATTTACGCTTGTTTGCATAGCACGTGCATCCCCTTTCCTCCTGCTTCGGTAGATGCCGAACTCGCCTTTCCACCGACCCATGCTGGTAAAATTCAAGCAACGGCTTCATTCACGACGCAGTACTGCACAAAAAAGTGCCCCCGTACTCAGTGGCATTGCTTTCATCCCCTCCGAAATTCTAGGCGGCGAAATCTTTCCTCTTGTTGTCGACGAAGATAAACTTTGGCACCGAGCCCTTTTAGCTTTGGCTTCTGTATGTACACAATGGAGGAATATCGTGCACTCTACTCCCTTCTTATGGAACCAACCCATTCGCATAAACACCCTCCAGCTTTTTAGCGTGGGCCGCTTTCGCAGGAAGAGGATCGCCAAGAAATACTTCGAGGCGCTCAGAATGTGCCTGACGCGGTCTGCGCCGCTCCCTGTGTCCATCTGCATAAACTCGCCTACCTTGATTAGAGACAGGAAGGATTTTGCGCGCGCAGTCGACCTCATTTCCGACGCTGCTGCGCGCATGGAGTTCTTGCGCGTCAGTAGTAGTCTTCATATGGACGATGTGGGGGTGTGCATACTGCGCGCGCTGGAGCGCCTTCCCAAAGGCTCCCTCAACGCGCTTACAGAGATCGATTTTCTTCTCCTGGGTACAGCCCTACACCCAACTGTCTCGTTCTCACTCATGAATGCTCCGCGTCTGCGCCGCGTCAAGCTGAGCGCTGGTCCAGATCCTCTCAATTTAATATCCATCCCCTGGCTTCAGCTCACTCAGCTCACCCTCGCAGCTCCGCCTCTTGGATGTCTCGCGGTGCTCGCGAGATGCAGTAATCTCGTCTCGGCGGTCTTACGATATATGTACCCCTCCTTGCCAGATAACACTGCATCCACAATCGCCACCCTCCTGCGCTTAACCTCACTCAGCCTCACCATCTCTTCGGCGCTCATCCAAGCCGTCGGGAACCTCGACCTCCCTGCCCTCACGACACTCTCATTCACTTACCGTCGCACGGGAATGATTTGGCCCCAGCTCGAGGTCTTCCGCCGACTCCCCCTCCACAACATCCAATGCCTGTCGTTTGAGCTCAACGGCGAGGAGGTGCTCAATTCGGCGACCCTGTGCACGCTGCTGCGCTGCACGCCGAGCGTCACCGAGTTCACGCTGGAATTAATACTGCTGCATCGATAATGCATTGTTGAACGCGCTGCGAGCCGACGATCCCCAGACGAAACTCCTCCTCCCCCAGCTCGAACTGTTCTCCATTAAGTGGGGGTCGGTGCTCGGGAATGATTTTGACTTGGAGACCTTGCAAGCGATGCTTGCGTCCCGGGCTGCTGTGGGATTGAGGCGCTTCGTGTACAGGGGATATTATTCTGAGAAGGTGCCCGTCCTCGCAGCTTACCGTGTGAACGGTCTTCAAGTCGACCTTTCAGGTGTACAAAGGGGATTACTCGTTTGAAAGGCGACATTCCATAGACGACAGTAACCATTCATGTACTGTTCCTTGGCTTCCATGTCGGCCCTGCGCTTGAAGATGGCAAGCAAGTGTTCCCGTCTTGCAATTTATTGGACGGACTAATAAAGTAAAAGTCTTTTTATGCGTTTCCCTTTGGTTCGTCTCCGATTTTTTTTTCGGCCTCTCACTTTCCCTCAGGAGTTCGGATGCATGCAACTGGGGCAGAAGATGCCATTCAACGACTGCTTGAGCAGGAGGAGGATACTGGGCGCGGCCCACAGTTGCAGATTACGAATCGTATTCGATGTTTTTGTTTGTCCAGTAAGAAATACAATGAATAATATATAATTACGCCGTCCTCGACCTCCTCCCGGACCTCCCCGCGGCCGTCTTCCTCGCCGCCTTCTTCGCCACTGCGGCCTTCTTCGCGACTGCTCTCCTCTTAGCCACTATCAGTTCCTTCGCCGCTGCCCTCCGCTTCCGCTCCACCGTGTTCCTACCCTTCAGATATCCTTGTAACACCTTCTCCCCCGACCGCCTCGCCGTCAAATTGTGCCTCCTGCCCGCGGCGTCGATCCTCCCCACTCGCTCTTGTGCATTGAGGAACTTGCCACCCACGTCGACGAATCGGAGGGTCAACCGGCCCTCGCGCTTGACCGTCTGCACCTTCTCACGCGGCGACTTGATGGTGTCGGTGTCCTTGAAGCGCGGCATGAGGCGCGCATTAGACCTATTGGCGAGCGCGGCGTCTGCGGAGCGTTGCGCGACTTTCTTCGCGTGCTCGAGCGATGCGGGAAGGAGGGGCTCCTGATGCGGCCAGAGTCGTGAGTAAGACGAAGGTAAGTATAGCGAGGGCACTCGCCTTTCCGTCGTCGGGGACCGACTCCCAGAATTGCCGCTGGAAGCGTTGGCGCGCCTTGTCGCGGTTCTCTGCCTCCTCGAGCATGTCCGCCGTGTGCACATCTATTCGAGCATACGGGTCCTGCTCAGCCTGCTTGACGCCCAAGAGCATCTCCATGCCCCAAAGGAAGCCCGTTTGCAAAGGTTTATTCTGACAAAGGGGAAAATATTGAAAGGGTCAGCAAGCGTGAAGACAACGGCAAGCCGAGTGGGAGTCAGATGGGGTTGAAATCGATTTAACCAGACTCCGATGATGTAAGGGCACCGGATTGTCTTACAATTCGCGAATGAAGATATAGTATCATCACAAGCATGAGAAGAGGAAAATAAACGATCACTGACATCCTGATAGTACAGAGAGAGGATCCAGGCGTTTAGTAGGTGCGTAGGCTGGAACTGGTTTGATGAATACCTATACATGAACAGCGTTAGAACAGGGATGAAAAGTAAGACGTCGAGACGAAAGAGTTCAGAATAATAGTAAAAGTTGATAACCATGTGGGTGTCTTCAAGACTAATCGATTTTTTGATTCATCGTTTGGGCCCGCAGACCTGAAACAAAACTAAGAAGAAAACACGAACCTTTACATATGAAGCCTCCAGACCCTTCAGTCGAAGTATCGCGTCTACGCGCTTCAAGCTGATGTGGTACCGTTGTGAAAGCGCGCGAACGTTGTTCGTCTGCGGGTCGATCATATAATCCGCATACATGCGCGATCGAATCGCGTCTGATATGGGCGTCGGAGGCTTGAACGACGGGTTCAGCGTAAAAGGCTAGAAAAAAGATGAGTAACACCGAGAACGACGAGGAAGAACGGTCGTACATGGAGTTCCTCTCTTACGAGGTAGTTCTGCGCCCTTGATGCGGTTTTGAGATGTATGTGCTTTTGAAGGAACGACTTGAAGGTTGCTTGGGCGGGGCCACCCTCCTCGTCAGTCGTCGCCATCACGCCGGCGTGGCGGTGGATAGAGGGCGGGGGCTGAGGACGAGAAGTAACGCGCGGGTGGATGGCAAAGACGGCGCGCACATCGTGGTCCGAGTGCAAGGGACATCGGAAAACTTTTTTCGCTTTGGCGGAGATGGCCGTGGCAAGCAGCGTCAAACAAGCACAATCCTCTAGTCCTCCCAGAAATTCTCTGTAGACTTGTTTGAAGACCTCGGCGGCCAGAAAAATACCACAATGACCACAGAAACCACGAAACTAAAAGCCAAACTGGCCTCTCTGGATTCCTCCCTCTCCGCTTTAGAATCATCCCTTTCTCCGCTTTTCGCACAAAGTCTCCCAGAAACCACCGTCGGGCTCACCTCAATCGAGCAGGCGAAGCTCCAAACGCTGCTCCCGTATCTTGTCTATGATCTGGTTTTCAGTCTGTAGTATTCAACGCGCTGGTTCTGAAGCCAAAATAATAATACTCTTACTGGCAGTTTACTTGAAATCCAAGGGCCTCGACCCGAAAACACATCCGGTCGTCGGTGAACTGGTGCGCTGATTCTCTGTTCGAATACGACGTTAAATAACCTGGTGCAGAGTCGCGTCCGGCGTTACTTTGACAAAATATCATCTGCTGAAAATCCCGAAACATGTACGCATCTCTTCCTCGCCCGTATTTATTCTTACGCGCCCACAGCACGCGCCCCCCTCGACAAAGCCGCCGCTGCGCGGTTTATCAAACATGCCATCACACAATCCACCCTTAATGCTCCATCCTCCGAGGAGCCGCTAGCCCGCAGCGCCCTCGACGTTCGTCCCGGTCAGAACAACCAGCAAAATGGCCGAGCGCGCCGCGTACGAGGCAGAAATGCGCGAGCGGGGGGACGTGAGCTCCGAGGATGAGGGACTGGAGGTGATTGATGGAGAGGAGGACACGAAGGCGAAAGGGAAGGGTAAGGCGAAGGACATGCAGGAGTCAGAGCCTGTCTTGGCTGCGGGTAGCAAGCGCAGAAGACCCGCTATCGATCCCTTTGCCGGTGGGTCTACTTTCCTCGTACTTACACCTGTTTGACGCGGAAAATAGGGTTCGGCGATGACGAGCCCGCTGCAGCTCAACCAAACGACGACGGTCGACGAGCAAGCAGAGAAGAAGAAACGGAAGGAGAAGAAAAAGGCAAAGAAGGCAGCTGAAGAGGAGGCGGGTTCCGCCTCGTCTTCACCCAAGAAAAAGAAGGCGAAGAAATAGTGTACAAATCTAATAAGATTCCTGGTTCGGAGTCTATTCATTCCAAAGAACAGTGAAAGTCGAATTAGAGTCCGCGTGTCATATCATATCGCAGCATCCTTCGACCCAGCCTGAGTCGGCTTCGGCACGCTAGAAATGCTCTCGAAAAGAGTATTTCCGTTGATGATGCCCGTGGTGGCGATCAAGAACTTCCGGCCTAGGAGAGGTAGAAAGAAATAAGCACAGTACCAGCAGGAGACGGCAGCAAACCCACCCCGATTCTGTCGTCCAACCCACCGCAGTGCAGCGATTTCCGTATACGTGCAACCACCCAAGAAGAACACGACGGTCGTGGTGGGTTTATGCATCGGTCGAACTGAAATAGAAGAGTAAGCAGTAGAAGAGGAAGGATAGACAGAGTGCGACTTACGAAGGGACGCCATGGGCGCAGCCACAGCACTACCGCCATTCGGCCCATTCTGTACAATATCCACCGTCTCGCCCGGGATCGTCGCCACGAGGTCCTCAAAACCCCTCCACCCCGCAATCGGGTGCGCCTGCGCCTTAATGCTCGAGCCCTGCGCTTTCGCGTCCGCCGCCGCACCTGCTTATCCTTCTCCTTCTCCTTCTCCTTCTCCGCCGGGTTACTCAGCACGCCGCCTTTCTGCGCCACGCACTGCACGAGCCGCACGCTGATGGGTGCGTACCCCGAGTACACGAAACTGATGTCGTTCTCGACTTCGTCGAGCGCTTCGGGGCTGTCGTCGATGAGCAGGCGGAGGGACTTGCGTAGCGGGCTGAAGGGGTATTTTGCGCTGGGGTCCGAGGCGAGCGCGGGGGGGAGGGGATTGGGGAGGAGGACGGCGAGCGGGGGCGCGGAGAGGGAGAGGAGAAGAGGGAGGTGGTTGTAGCCGTACGCCTGGAGGATCTCGCGCTTGAGGTTTTCGAGGGATTTAAGCTTGATACCGCCGGCAGTGATGCTGGCGAGACAAAGCAGCCGGAGAATGGTTTGCATGTCGGCCCCTTGTGCGAGGAGATCCTCGATTGCTGTGATTTGGGCGGGGACCTCGTAGGACGCGAGGAGGTCTGATGGGTAATTTAGAAAGATATTAGATGAAGTCTAGATAAAAACTGACTCTGCTGTATTTCAAGCGTCTTGTTGAACTGATCTGTCCGAGTTAGAGGAACAAGCAGCTCGGATAGCCCGGTGTCTAGAGGGAGAGTTGTTTATTATTTATTTGCGCTCCAAAAGAGGGGAACACAAACGTAGTCGTAACGACTGGTGATCAGTCTGCAAACCACCGAGCTTCCCAACGAAATCTCTTAGCTGTGCAACGGTTTTGGCTTGGTGTCGGCCCTGCGTTAATGAGATGAGCGTCTCTGTTACCTCAAGACCTCTTTCAACTGACTTTATAATCCTCCTCCAACCGCCGAGCAACTTTATTCAACCGCTTTCCGACAGAAGAGAAATTGAGGTCCCGCAACTCAGCGAAGAGTGGGTCCGTCGACGTCGTCAAGTGGTGTTTCTTCTTCGCCTCTACCTTCTTGAGCGTAGGAGCCCCTGGTGTTGGTTCTGCGGAGGTACTGGCGACGCCCATCGGTGCTGGTGGCGTTAAGAGCGACACAGGGAGCTCGACATGAGCTGAGAGCTGCGATTAATGGCTTGCAATACCTGAGGGAGAACCAGCTTACAGTTTTTTATTCCAACGAGCTCATCGATGAGGCCCTCGTACGTCAGTTGCGTGAGGAGAGGGGTGATCATGTCCACTCGACGGTCCAGTACGATCAGAGAATCGATTTTCTCTGATTGGGTGAGGAGTGTATCGGGCGTTGTAGAGTCGGAGGGTAAATAGTGCCTCGTCAAGAGGTTGGCGAGGCGTGCCGCCTGGTCTCCCTTGCCGACTATCCTCGGGAATAACCCGTACAACTTTTCCAGCGTCAGCAGTGCTTGAGCAGAGTCGTAAATAACGGTTTCATCTCCGTCCTGCGAAACGTCGGCGTTGAGTGAAGTGGTGAGACGAGGAGACCCACCACCCAGATCTCCTTAAACGCATTCTCGTTCTCCAGCGATATAACGTCATCCGCGATGGGGATGAATTGGAGGTTGTACGAGGAAATGCGGACGTCTCCCAGCACGCCCTCTTCCTCCAGAATACGGGATACCAGCGTGGATATTCGGGGTACCAGAAGGAGGGTGTAGGTGTATTTCTGAGCTTCCTTGCCGTGCCTCTTGATCTGGTCTACGTTGGTTAAAGAAGAATTTTCCAAGAACGAGTGGACAAAACATACCCGCGATTATTTTCACGTACTTGATCCTGGGACGGCAAAGGTACACAATGTTCGTCGTGGTTGAAGAGAGCGGACCGGGTTCGAGCCAGAACATCTTGTCCACGCCATGATGCTATTATTTCACTTTATTATCATCGACAATTTGCAAAGTTCCGAGCGCGTTCAAACCTTCAGCAGAGAGACTTCTATAACAAGACCCAGCGGTCCGGCCAAAGATGCATCCAGAACCAGAGTCTTTGCGCCGTTCACCTTGAAGAGGCCTCAACTTGGAAACCGCAGTCTCAGAGCAATTTGCCACGCACGGAATTGAGCGCATCTACCAGTGCCTTGCGGCCAACCTCCTTGAGTAACCCGACATCCAAGAGAGGCTCCTCGGTCGGTGTTGGCGCCGCAGCTTCATCGATGGTCGACGTCGCCATTTGCTGGATTTAGCTTAAAGGTTCAGAGCAAGCCGGTCTTCGGGCCGCATTACCCCGCTTGGCCGCTTCCTCCAACGGTGAACGTTGAACTCTCACCTTAGCTCATACCAGCACGGAATTCCGTGGCCTGGACTGCAGGTAGGAACAACTATCTTCCAAATATCATGGGAAGTTGTTTACAAGACTAGGCTTGCCACTTTCTTCGCTCCGGAAACAAGCCTAGGATTGGAACTCTCTACGACGCATACAGAAGCGGGCTCTGATTGTAAACTCCTGCAAGCCCTCCAGGATTCTTGCTTAGAACTCAGCTGCTCATCTGTGCATGCGCATTCCCTTCCGCGGAATATTCACCCTCACAACTCGATCATATTCATCCACCACCATGTCGACCTCGCAATATGCATTGGAACGTCAGCTTGGTCTTTCTGCCGTGCGCCGGGCATGCGCCCTCACCTCATCTGTGTTCAACAAACTCATCAAGAACGAGACTCTAACCAAAGGGGACAAGTCGCCCGTTACCGGTACACTCTTTATGTATCCATTTTCTTAATCCACCGGCCAACCCATCGATAGTGGGCGACTATGCCGCGCAAGCGCTCATCAGCATAATGCTGAAGAATTCGTTCCCGGAGGACCCGATCGTGGGGGAAGAGGACGCGGCAGAGCTGCGCGTCGAGGAGGGGCGGGTGCTGCGCGAGCGCATCATCGAGCTCGCGAACGAGGCGCTGGTGGCGCCGCTCGTCGAGGGCGACAAGCCCGAGTGGGGTATCGGTCCCAGCCAGGCGAAGACGTCCGCCGAACTTTTGGACGCGATCGATAGAGGGAATTATAATGGTGGGCGGACTGGACGTGTGTATCTATTCGCGCCTTGCAAAGAATTCTAGCGCTAATGCGGCAATAGGGATGTGGACGATAGACCCCATCGACGGGACGAAAGGGTTCCTGCGCGGGGAGCAATACGCTGTGTGCCTCTCTCTCCTCGTCGACGCACAGGTGCAGTTGGGCATTATTGGATGCCCTAACCTACCCGTGGACGCGGCCAAACCCGACGGCGAGCGCGGGTGTATATTCGTCGCCGTCAGAGGCCAGGGCTGCCAACAGGTATTTCTTTTCTCCCTTTTCGTCTTTGAGTGCTTATAAACACTTACCCACAGATCCCCCTCAGCGGGTACGCCGAAACAACCCTCCGCATGCCCGCATTCACCCCCTCTTCCCTGAACACCCTCGAGTCGGTGGAAGCCATGCACTCGTCGCACTCGACCACCGACACGATCGCGTCCATCCTCGGTATCACGCGCCCGCCACTGCGGATGGATAGCCAGGCAAAGTACGGCTGCCTCGCGCGCGGGGATGGCGGCCTCTACTTGCGCATGCCGACCGGTGTGGGCTATCGAGAGAAAATATGGGTGGGTTCCCAAAGCTTCACTTTCACAGTTTCTCCCCAAATTAATTATTGAAATTCAGGACCACGCCCCCGGCGCGATCCTCGTCGAAGAGGCAGGGGGGATCGTTACGGATTCGCGCGGCCTGCCGCTTGATTTTGGGCTAGGCCGCACGCTGGGGGAAAACTTTGGTGTAGTAGCGGCTGGGAAGGAAGTGCACGGCGCGGTGCTTGAGGCAGTGCAACAAGCTACGGGGACGAAGGCGAAAGCTTAAGGAGGCAATGTATCCAATTAAATTGTACCAACGAAACCTCTTCCTTTATCTTCTTCTCTGCTTCATCGTCGCCTGCCAGGAACTCAACGCGGCGTGGTACTTGCCAAGATACCATATTGAGTCTGAAAAACAACGCTGACATGGCGGCCGTGAATGCCTGCCTTGTCGCTTTTCAAACGAGTATTCGCTTTTTTCCACATGAAACATCGACTTGCAGACCGTCCACGTGGTAAGCTGCGAGGACGGGTACCTCCTTAGAATAGTCTCCCCTGTACATGAAGCGCCTCAATCCCACACCAGCCCGAGACGTAAGCATCGCTTGCAAGGTCTCCAAGTCAAAATCGATGCCGAGCACCGACCCCCACTCAATGGAGAACAGTTCGAGATGGGGAAGGAGGAGTTTCGTCTGGGGGTCGCCGGCTCGCAGCGCGTTTAACAGTGCATTATCAATGCAGACGCAATATTCCAGCGTGAACTCGGTGACGCTCGCTGTGCAGCGGAGCAGCGCGCACAGGGTCGCCAACTCGAGCACCTCCTCGTTGTCGAGGTCGATCGTCAGGCATCGGATGTTGTGGAGGGGAAGTTGGCGGAAGACCTCGAGCTGGGGCCAAATCATGTCGGCGTCATCGTAAATCAACTCGAGCGTCGTCAGGGCGGGGAAGACGAGGTTCCCGATGGCTTGGATGAGTGTCGAAGAAATTGTGAGGCGGAGTGAGGTCAAGTGCACGAGGGTGGCGGTTGTGGGTGCAGTGTTATCTGGAAAGGAGGTGTACATATGGTGCAAGACCGCCGAGACGAGATTACTGCATTTCGCGAGAACCGCGAGGCATGCAAGAGGCGGAGCTGCGAGGGTGAGCTGAGTGAGCTGAGGCCAGGGGATGGATATTAAATTGAGAGGATCTGGGCCGGCGCTCAGCTTGACGCGGCGCAGATGCGGAGCATTCATGAGTGAGAACGAGACAGTTGGGTGTAGGGCTGCACTACCCAGGAGAAGAAAATCGATCTCTGTAAGCGCGTTGAGGGAGCCGTTGGGAAGGCGCTCCAGCGCGCGCAGTATGCACACCCCCAAATCGTCCCTACGCAGACTACTGACGCGCAAGAACTCCATGCGCGCAGCGGCGTCGGAAATGAGGTCGACTGCGCGCACAAAATCCTTCCTGTCTCCAATCAAGGTGGGCGAGTTTATCCAGATGGACACAGGGAGCGGCGCAGACCGCGTCAGGCACATTCTGAGCGCCTCAAAGTATCTCTTGACAAACCTGGTCCTGCGAAAGCGACCCAGGCTGAAAAACTGAAGGGTGTTTATGTGGATGGGTTGGTTCGATAAGAAGGGATTAGAGTGCACGATATTCCTCCATAGTGTGCAGACGCAAGCCAAGATTAAAAGGGTTCGGTGCCAACGATTGTCGTGGATATCTTCGTCGACAACTTGAATGAGAGGGAAGATTTCGCCGGCTAGAATTTCGGAGGGGAGCAAAGCAATACCACCGAGTACTGGAGTACTTTTTTGTAAAGTATTGCGTCGTGAATGAAGCCGCTGTTTGAATTTTGCCAGCATGGGATGGTGGAAAGAAGAAAGCGGGTTCGGCATCGACCGGCTGCCTCTTGCCTCTCTTACCAGTTTTGCGCTGGAATCTCTGTGGCCACTGGTACCCGTTCGGCGCTGGAGCTAGCATGTCGTTCACTCTCAACCACGAAACGTTACCTCCAGAGCTTTGGCTTGAAATTTTCGCGCATCTAGATGAGCGCTCTTACACCACATCGTATACGCCATTCCAGCCTCTCCCTGGGGTCGGGCCCGAGGTGGACGCCAAGAGCGCGTACACCACTGTCGTCTTGGTCTGTCGGAACTGGCACGACTGGGGCATAAGCCTTTTGTACCGCAACCTCAAGATTCCTACTTCGGATAGCAGCTGGACCCACAGTCATCCGGAATACGGGCGATGGGTTCGTCTCCCCACCAAAGATATTGCTGCAACATTCTCATGTCTTGACCAGGTTCAGCGGGCAATTTTACCGTCTTCGTCGACCCTGCCCGATTCACAAACCAGATTACCCATAGAGATGCTGGGTCTATGCCCTAACATGGAGGTGCTTATTCGACCCCAGCTGTCGCAATCCACATTCGAATTCGATCCACTCTATCTTCAACTACCTTCGCTGAAGCGGTTAGAGTGGTGGGATGGCGTTAATAATTCCCTTCTCTCCGTTCTTTCTGCAGCACCAAATCTGGAGTATCTGTTCCTGGGTGTTGAGGTATTTCAGCCTATGAATTCCATCCCGGACCCCACACCAGAAATACATCTCCCACGCCTGCGCACGCTTCGGTTACGATTCGGGTTGAGCCCATCCAGCAGATATCTCGCTCGCGCCATCTCAAAGTGGTCCCTTCCGGCCCTGGATACTTTGGTGGTGGATGGGCGAATGGGCTTGGACGAGGTCTGGACGTCACTCGGATCGCGACTCCGGGTTGTCGAGCTCGGGAAGGACACATCCTGGCCTCACGGCTGCTTGGCTCTGCGCGAACTGAATTATAATCTTCGTGATTCCAGTTTGATGCGACGCAAGGGCTTGGCCTACCCATCGGCTACGACCATTGGGTGCCATGTGGCTTCGCCGTTGCTGGGAGACCTAGAGCGGTCTTTTCTTCCCTTAAGGTCGTGGTTTCCCGACCTCCAACGCCTCCGGATTTACGGCCCACTCGCCGGCGTGCTCGCGGATGAACGATTCCAGTTCCCCGTGAAGCTTCAGCGCGTCAGTAACCGGGGGGTATACATTGTCGAGATTATTGACAAAAACGGCCTAGTGGTGTCTACGTACCGACCGGAATCTTGATTCAAGTTGTTTTTTACCTGTACATCGGGCGGACTCAGAAGCTTTTGAATTAAGTTAGAACGTGCCCTTTGAAAAAAATTGAAACCTTAGCCAAAAGAGTTTGCCTGTCGCCATTCTTGACCTCGAGCCTGCCTCATCCGAAGACGAGTTCCGAAGACGGCCCGGCGAGCTACGCCCTTTGGTGCCCACATAGGTTATCGAACCCTTGACCACTTCAGGAGACCCCTATCCGTCGGCATGCTGCAGTCGAGGAAACCTGGGTTAACCAACTGAGCCATGTGAGCATTGAGGTAGTTCACCCAGCACATGAACACATTACACATATGCTGGCTGTGGGCGACCGCTGGGTAATTTTGTATACTTGTACAAGCCAGGATCAGCTTGGTTGAAACTATTCCGGTTCGGTTAAATACTATATCTTAGAAGCCGATTATTATTGGATGTGAAGTTAAATTCTGCTTCCTTGTGCTTTCACGTACTACATGTACCTCACTGTTTCTCAACGTTTCCGACCGTTTTGGACTTGATATTTCTGATCCGCAACGCGAGGATCCTTTGACGTAACTTACGACACGCCTTGAACCTCCTTACCTCAACCACATCTTTCTCGCCTCTGAAATATCCTCTCTTCTACTCTCCTGCCTGCCCCCTCGCTTCGCCTCGCGCCTTCTTCGGATACATCATGAACGCCCGAACGCCATAAACACTGCTGTGATAGAAACAATATTAATCTCGCGGCCTGATTACTCAGTCCTCTTTCCCCGGATTCGTGAAGCAGGCTGGGACCGGCCACCCATTCTGACAAGGCCATTCGGGAACCCCGAGGGCCAATTCGTTCTGACATACAAGTTCAACGCTCAAACTACCGGCGGTTCGGACCGAGTTTGGATCACTTCCCACGGCGAGCCCTTCCCACGGTTGAACTTCAACCACCACCTCGTTCGCCTCCGTCCCCGTGGAATACTAACCCAAGTCTCGTCAACTCAATTCTGGTGGCTCAAAACGTCCTTTTAATTTTGGACAACGGCACTCGGTGGACAACTTATCAAGCTCCTGTTTTTGACTGAACCCCGCCCCTGAACAAATCGCTCCTTTCCCTGCGCACTCATGCGACAATTTCCCCAAGAACTGGTCGACCTCGTTATCGACCAAGTCGCTCTATTGAACGACAACGATGTCGGATCATGTGGTCGCGTTTGCAGGCGATGGATGTCGCAGAGCAGGAAGCATCTCTTCTCCCGCATTCGCATCCAGCTCTCACGCACCGATCCCGCCACTATCCTGTCCTTCTTGGACATCGTCGACACCTCCCTCGTGAAGGTACTCTCATTCGTTCGATTGCTGGACCTGGCATTCGTTTATGTGGAGGTGCCCGAGGAGGAACTGACCCTCGAGTTTCTACCCGAGGATCCGTTCCGCGAGGATAGACTCCATGTGTTTCCTCTATGGCTGCTCGCCCACATCAGGCGCCTCGGTGCTTGTGAGTCTCTCACCGACTTCGAGTTGAATTTTCCGAGCGATATTGGGCTTGACGTTGTGGCGGAGATCATAACAACTCTCCCATTCCTCACGCATCTGCGAATACGTGGCGGAGCCTACACTATCACACAGACAGAGAACCCTCCTGTGAAGGACATGTTCCCTTTGCACCTACGCAACCTAGACATCTCCCTCCACCGCAAAGGCACTGGTTTATTCTTTCAATGGCTCCTCTCCCACAGCCAAGTCCCAAGCTTCACCTCCTTGAAGCTCGGGGGTGCCGCTACCGTTGATTCTATGGAACCGATCGAAGCTTACCTGAGTCGATATGGGTCCACTCTCACAACTCTTTCGCTGAGCATTTTGGTGGACGACAGTCAATGTTTGTTGTGCCTGAACGACACTGCAACCTTTTTCACTCATTTAATTTGGAACCTCACAGACACGCAAGACTTTGAGATGCGCACTCTCAAACTCGCACTCCGCTGGCAACTACGGGACCTCTCGTTGGTCCACCAGCGCCCTAAGACAGTCCCCACCACCCTCATGCTCCTATCCTCCGTTCCTCTCCTTCGCCTCGAAATCGGGGTAGTCCCAATCGGCGCATTTGGCCCCCCCGATTGGACGCATATCGATGAGATCGTGGCCTCTAGGTTCAAGGGTCTTCAACGCCTGTCGTTTTTACACTCCTGGATGCGAACACCCCTGACACCAGAGATATCGGCACTTATGCCGCAAGCCGTTGCGCGCCAAATTCTGGCCCATGAGTACGTTACTCACCCACAAAGAATATCGCTTGCGCAGGTTTAACATCGAATCAGGTCCATCTTCCCTCCGTGACTACCCTCCGCCGATATTTTCCAATTTCAGCAGCCGGCGCTGTTACCCTATGTTCTAAAGATCCCTGGCGGATCTTTGCATTTCCTCTTGTACTTGGGCTGAAATATGTGTTCCGAATGGGGTACTTCAAGTTGTTACAGCCGTTTGCTTATGTTCAATGAGTATCATCCCGCAATAAACACCCAAGCTTCAGTAGCTATGGCTCACCGGATTGGAGGCATATATGAGATTCTGGCCACCCTGTTTCGGGGTCTCTAACACCCCTCATTTATACATTCAAGAAAATCCCTCACGCCCGAAATCAAGGCGCTGCTCAACAGTTTGTCTATGAATAAGTTATGTCACCGGTGGTTCGGGAGCCACTGTGGGTTTCAATGCGATTGGGGCAGGATTGGTGGAACGACCAATAATACCAATTCCACGTAACCCGACGAGGGCTATCGCGAAACTCAGAACGGCCACAGCGAAACATGTCCACGCTGCGCTCCGGAATCCCGCCATCAGAACGTCGGGTGCGTCGAGGGTGAGCTCGGGATGAGCGTGTTGGAATTTCTTAGACGTCGCGGTTGCGATACTGGATGTCACCGCGAGCCCGAGCGAGGTTCCAAGCTATGGGTTTATTTCAACTGAAGCACTTGAAATAACCTGGAAAAGAGACGTACACGGCTCGCGACGTTGAACAAGCCGCCCGCCAACGATTGGGAGTCGTCGTCGAAGACCGAGGACAGATGCAAGTTACCGGCAGGATAAACAACATCCGCGCCGACTAGAGGACGTACCAGCATCAGTTCCATCGAGGAGTTCGAAAGAAGCGGGACTTACCGACGAATATCATGACAAGGAACGCCGTCGCCCAGTAGGATGCATGCACGTCCATGAGGGCAAAAATCAAGGGTGCAATCTAGAAAGTGGTCTATATTCGACACGAAGTTCGGATGAAAATTACATACAATGCTTCCCATAATCCCAAGAAGGATGAGTGGTTGGCCAGGTGCACGATTCATGGCATATCCCGTAAAGACATTGACCAGGATGCCTGTCCGGCGCTCGAATCCTAAAATGCTAACTCAAAGACTCGACACACCTGCGATGGTCATTGGGATGAACCGAACTTGTTCAGAAACAGCATGAGATCGCCGAGTCGAAGAACCTCCGCAGAATCTCACCTGCGGTGTGGAGAGGATCCAGCAGAAGTACTTGCTGGTAGCTGAAAGTCCGTTAATGGGGGTTCAACCTCCTTGTAAATCACACACTATAGTGTTGAATAGTAGGTCAGGGTGTTGAAGCCTAAAGTTCGATTAGTTTAGTTAGAGCAGTATACAGTAGCATCACCTACTCCACCAAACGAAGAACTGTATCGATATGACACTGCTCAGTTTTGTGCCCGGTTTGTCCCATATCTTCATCGGCAGCAACACCGATAGACCGTGTGCCTCTCTGTACCGTTCATAGAACACGAAGCTAATCAATATCAGGATAGAACTGGCAAATAAACTCGGGATTTGGGGCGTCGACCATCCTTTTCGCGCCGTCGTAGAATCCCTTGATGGAAGTTCAACCGTGGGAAATATTCACGGAAAAGACCGGGGAACTCACGCGAGGCTGTAAGTAAGAAGTCCAATACCTGCGGCGCTCAGAATTGCTCCTCCCCAGTCCAAGCCTTTGGTATATCGCGGGGTGGACGGCTGCTTGATCAGGAATACGAAGCCAAGGACCACGAAGAAAACGCCGAGTCCGGCTTGGATGTAGAACACAGCGCGCCATGTTGCTTTACTTTGCGCCAGGATCCCACCTAGATATGCGTTGAGCAGTGCTTCTTCCATGGGGGCGCTGGCGGTCTTACCCAATATCAGGCCCAGAATGAAACCGAGCGGCTGTCCAGCTCCCAAGACTCCGTAAGCCTTATTTCGCTTGGGGCCTGATACACGTCTTGAGTACATTGCAAACGAAACCTTCCTGTACTTCGAGTCACCGACCTGGAGGGAAAGAGGCGGAAAAGAGGCCAAGTCCGCTGGGAGTGTTGGCGGCGGCGCCGAGGCCCATCGCAGCGACGAACGCAATGAAACTCCCAGACGTTGGGGCGAATGCAGTGGCTAGACTCCTGTCCTTGGCTATCAGACGCAGATAATACGAAGCCGAATGGCAGAACAAACCAGAGAGAGAACCAAATTGAGCCCAAGAGGAAAAGAACTCGACCACCGACAATGTCGCCCAACCGGCCAAAGAAAAGCAAGAGGCATCCGTAGGAAAGACTAGAGCCAAGAATTGAGGCGGTCGTCGGAGATCATCTGGAAAAGCTCACGCATAGACGTTGAGCGGCCACTGCAAATCTGACTGCTTGAAATTGAGGTCTTTCCCGATGGTTGGAAGGGCGACTGTGAGTGCGCCCGAAAGAAAGACCTTGAGGCCGGGGTCAGTTTCTCATCGGCCACCACGAGCGAGCAGATACATTGAGAGTGGTGACTCCAGACACCGACACGATGAGGGCGATGTCCTTCAGCTGCAGAGCCTCGGAGGACGACGAGCTCATGCTAGTTAGGGAAGAGGTCAGCGTAGATACTGTTAGTCACCGTCCGACGGAACTATAGGCGTTTCAAAATTTCTATGAAGTAAACATCTAGTAGCCGAAGGTGGGGCATGTCAAGTTGTTCCTTGGAGAATTCGGGAGTACAGGCAGCTCTCCACGGGCTGATGTAGGAATCAGTAGCAGATCTGACAATACAGTGATGAGCGCCAGGAGGTCGCTGAATCATAGATTTTGCGTCCTCTTATTAAATGCCACGCCCGATCCTGCGTTATGTAAATCGGTACGAGAAATCGGAGGAGCGAAACACCCGCCGACCTCGCATCGCGCGATACTCCCGCGGTACGTGAATCTGCGTCGTCCTCCCATCAGATCAAAGGGAGTAAGTAGGATGAATCATCTCCTGCCGAAAGCACGCTGGTGATATCGGTGAGTACAAGCCGAAAATAAATTAGGGGAATATGGAAACCGTGATACCGTGATCCATAATGAAATTTTGCCGCAAGGCCGGAGTCATGTTCTGGTTCGAACGACCAAATCGTAATCTTAACACGCACCAGCTGCAGGATCATCCCGGGACGCAATGGCTCGTAGACAGACGCTGCAACTTGAACTAATCTCGCTCGTACCTCGCGTGTTGTACCCCGGACGCCTATTGGAATGTTTGCCCCGCGCAAATGAGAGTTTGAATGCACGTCTGAGAAGAGCTCATAAGCTGAGAGAAACCCATACGAGTACTTCCTCGCAAATTGAACCGTGGGAATAAAACCGCGTGGTGTCACAGATCACATGATCATCACGTAGTTCAATTATCGACGCGTTCTTCCACCCGTCACACTCAACCTCGTTTTTTCTCTCTGGAAATTCAGCAGAGGCATCTGGATTTTTTATTGAGGAATATTCATCTCACCGGCACTCCAACACCTCTTTTTTCTTGCCCTTTGCCCCCAAGAGGGCGGTTAACTTTACATAAAAAGTGCCCGGACGGTGCGTCACGGGGAGCTGTCAAGCAGCTCGTATAAATACGGGGCTTGCCACCAGACGCTTTTCTTTCCTCAACCACCACCATCCCTGTGTTTCTAACCTTCCTCCTCGCACCGTGAGTACCATCCCTTACGCCTCGCCTCCCACCGTGAGTACCATCCCGCGTCGCGTTAACGCGCGTCTCATCCTCGTCTTCCCAGTATAACCTCAATACGCCATGGTCAACACCAGCACCCAGCCCAAGAAGAGTGCGTGCTTTCCTCTTCCTTGTTTTCCTTCTCTGACATCTCCTTGGTTCTTCAGAGCGCTCTCCAGGCGGCAAGAAGAAGGCAGCACCCACCGCCTACAACAAATTCATGGTGTGTTCCATCGCTCCCTCATCGTCGACGCGCCCTTACCTTTCCTGTAGTCAAAGGAGCTGGCCAGACTGAAGGAGCGCGGCATCGGGGAGGATCACAAAGCGCGGTCCGTTTTTGCTCTTCCTCTTCGTTGCGAATGTCCACTGACGATGTCTGCGCAGCATGGCGATCATCAGCAAGAAGTGGAAGGAGGCCAAGGAGAACGCGTCGACTTCCCCCGCCCCATCCTCTCCCTAGTCGTCGTGCGCCGGTGCTGCTCTGCTTTACTTTATTCGCTGTACCTTCTCGATACCGCTGCTGCTGTTGATACCTCTATTGCTGGATACCTGATACTGTACCTGCTCTGTACTTTGACTGACCTGTCTGTCTCTTAACGTGGATTTTATCCCTAATTTGCCTCCGTCGTTACTGCGCCAATTTGATTGCAATTTCGTCCATCGCAACAACGAGTTCGAGCTTTCGAGGCTGAGATCTGAGAGTCGGATATTGTCGTCCTCGCGGGTTTTCCTCGGCTTGTCCTCGACGTCGACGCAGAAAGAAAAGCAAAGGCCGATCAAAGCCGACCGGGCCCAGACTTGCCTCGGACCGGCTCCGCCGCTCCACCTGCTTTAGGTCATTCGGCACTTGAAGCTGGTGTTGCCTTATCGCCTTTCATCTGTGTTTCATGGGCCTCTCAGGCTCTGTCTCTTTGTCTCGTACTTCCATCTAGGTCGCCCTTGCATCTCTCTTGCTTTCCCATTTCTCTCGACGTCCTCTGCAGCTTGCACACACCCTACAGTCCTCGCGGCGTCTTGGACCACACTCACGCCTTTAGACGATGTTCGACCTCGATAACGACGGCCAGTTCTTTGACCCATATGCGCAGGGCCCTAGCTCGCCGACCTTGCTCTCTGCCATCCAGCAGATGGCCGATACAGACCCCGCACTTGTCGCGGCTCCCACGGATGATTTAGAGAGCCCGGCCTCCGCATGGAAGGGCAAGGGTGTCTCCAGACCCATGCCTATTCCTCTTGCTTCCACAGCGGATCCTCACGATATGTTCGACCTCGCAGGAGGCACTTCGAGTCGCACCGACCACGATTTCTTCTCTTTCTCTTCTCACTTCTCTCCGTCCTCATCCATCGCATGTGGAAGTGCAGAGGACAGCTCTGCTGAGGGCTCTAGTTGGAAGGGGAAGGACACCACCGCCCCCATCGGCACTCCTACTTCAATGCCCAACCCGCACGAGGTGTTTGATATGAGCGAGGCTTCCTCCAGCCACGCTTTTCTGTCCTTTTCGTCTCATTTTTCGCCCAGTCTGATTGATTCCATCGGGCAACCCTCCACCTCGATGGAACATGACGACTCGTCCGGCAAAGGAAAAGGCAAGGAGAGAGAGCAGCCCCCACTCTCCCTCCTCTCACCTTTTCCCCCGCGGGATTCGGATACGCGCATACTAATTGGCCCTCTCCGGCGGTGCTGGATGTTGCCGCAGGCACCCCCTCCTCGCCCACCTCACCCGCGACCGCTGGGCCCTCCTCGTATAGCTCACTTGCACCCCTTGATTTAGTTTCAGTGCCGGCCCCTCCAGCTCCAGTTTTGAGCTTACCCCCGGCGGCGGCGCGTCCGCTCTCCCGTCGCCGCTCGCTTCCCAGCCTCGCCTCCGCCCCTAACACCAAGTCCAAGTTCCGGATCAAGGTAAACTCGAACACCCTCGCGCGCAAGCTGCTCTTTAGGAAATACGACGGCGATGCCTGCCCCACGCCTCCGTCCTCCCCGGCAGACGGTCGCACCTTTGACTTGGGCGCGGGTAGCTGCTTTGCCCCTTGGCGGAACGATTCGGCCCTTGCGCTCGAGTACGAGTCCATGCCGACACTCAAAGGCCGCTCAAACTCCTCCCCGTTCCCTATCTGCGCCCTCGATCTTATCCCAGCGACAAGCCCGGACGTGTTTAAACCGATTCCGCTGTTCCTGCCCAACTACTTTGACGATGTGCTCCCACGGGAGCTGCGCGTCCACGTCCTGCTCGCACTTATCGCTGTCCACGAAGCGGATCATGCGCGCGCAGTTCGAGACGGCCATTGGACCGTCGCCAGGGCGTCATCCTCACGGAACAAATGGGTGGGACGGGACAAGGCTCTCCGCGAACTGGTACGGTTCAGCCGCGTAAGTGAAATGTTCTCACTATATTCAATTCATTTCGTTAACCGCATGGCAGGTTTCCAAATCATGGCAATCACTCGTCTTCGACGGCCAAATTTGGGTCACCCTCGATCTGCACGCGTTCCCTCTCCTCCCCAAATCGCTGCTGCTCCGCATCGCCCGCACGGCCAATAGCTTCGTCCAGGACATCAATGTCGCCGGGCACGTCAACCTCCACTCCGGCACGCTGATTGAAGTCACCGACAGTCTCTCCGCGCTCTCGGCGCGCAGCGGCTCACTCCCATTCACGCATCTCACCGGAATCAACTTGCGCGGCTGCTCCGCGATCACGACCCGATCACTGCACCACCTCCTCGTCCAGTCCCGCTCCCTCGTACGGCTATGCCTCAAGGGGCTGGCGGCGGTCACGAACACGACATGCGACATCATCGGGGTGTATTGCACGCGCCTCGAGGTCCTCGACCTCGGGCGCTGCGTGAATATCGACGCGGCTGGAATTCGGAGTCTCACGAGCTCGGCGGTTTCGCGGGGAGAGTATCTACCGTTGAAGGAATTGAGGCTGTCTGGTCTGAAACATGTTCATGACGATGCGATGGCGGCGCTGGGACGCGCAGCGCCGTACCTCGAGGTACTGGATCTGAGCTATGTGCGTCAGCTGCACAATACGGCGGTGGAGGCGTTCGTGGCATGCGACGACGAGGACGAGGAGGATGTGGAGAATGGACTCAAGATCGTGTGCTTGAACGCGCGCGAGGCGGGTAGGAACATCGACGAGTCGAATAAGTATCGCCGAAGGGTAACGAGGCTGCGCCATCTCTCGCTGTCATCGTGCCTCCTGCTCACAGACGCGGCGTGCTCGCACCTGGCGCATTCCGTCCCTGATCTGCAGTATCTCGAGCTCGCGGGAATCGGCAGCAGCCTCGAAGACGATGGGCTTATTCGACTCCTCAACACGACACCACTGCTCAAACGCCTCGACCTCGAAGACGCTTCATCGATCACTGATGCAGTCATTGCGACGCTGACGCCCGTCCCGCCTGAAGAACAAGAACAAGACGAAGAAGGCGAAGCGCCCCCGCCGCCCGAGTCGCCCCTCGAGCACCTCATCATCTCCGGCGCGCTCGAGCTTTCCGACGAATCCCTTCTCGCCCTTATCCGCGGCTGCACCCGCCTGCGCGTCCTCGAGGCAGACAACACGCGCATCGGCCCCGTCGTCCTCAAAGCCTTCGTCCGCACCGCGCGCCGCCGCGCCATGGCCGACGCGAAGATCGTCGTGATCGACTGCCGCGGCTTCGGCGAGGCGCTCCTCAAGGACCTCGCAGCATACACGCGGCCGCGACTCGGCTGGCGCGCGCACGGCGCGCGCGGGCTGGGATACCTCGACGCGCGGGACGGGTGCGTGGAGGACTTCAAGCTCGGACAGGACGAGTGCGATCCGGGGCGGGTGGTGCTCAAGACGTTTTATGGTTGGCAGACGGTCGATGCCGTGCAGGCTGGGCGGGAGAAGCGGCGCAAGGCGAGGACGCGCAGGGCTGCGAACGAGTCGGGCGGGAGCAGTGAATTGGACGATGGGGTGGGACGTGGGACGCGGTGGTGGTCGCCTGGCAATGGGCGCAGGTCGGGAACCAACTCCCCGCCTGTCGTTCCTGAGCTGCAGAACGATGGATGTATTATAATGTAAGGTGGGTTCCGATGTAAGGAGATGAATCTTTGTTGTATTTTTTTGCCTGGTGTTCTGTAATGACTTGTACGATCCATTGACGACTGACTGTTTTCCCGTTGTATACATGTACCGTGTTTAGTTGGGTCTCCTTCGTAGATTTTTCTGTACAATACGTTGAATAAAACGATGATCGATGGCAAACGTTTACAAGTTGAAAGCGCAGAGTACAGGTCAGGTAAAGCTACAGAGCAGGTGAAGTATCAGGTATCTAGCAATAGAGGTATCAACAGCAGCGGTATCGGAGATAAGGTACAGCGAATAAAGTAAACCACAGCAGCCACGACTAGGGAGAGGATGGGGCGGGTGAAGTCGACGCGTTCTCCTTGGCCTCCTTCCACTTCTTGCTGATGATCGCCATGCTGCGCGGACATCGTCAGTGGACATTCGCAACGAAGAGGAAGAGAAAAGACGGACCGCGCTTTGTGATCCTCCCCGATGCCGCGCTCCTTCAATCTGGCCAGCTCCTTTGACTACAAGAAAGATAAGGGCGCGTCGACGATGAGGGAGCGATGGAACACACCATGAACTTGTTGTAGGCGGTGGGTGCTGCCTTCTTCTTGCCGCCTGGAGAGCGCTCTGAAGAACCAAGGAGATGTCAGAGAAGGAAAACAAGGAAGAGGAAAGCACACACTCTTCTTGGGCTGGGTGCTGGTGTTGACCATGGCGTATTGAGGTTATACTGGGAAGACGAGGATGAGACGCGCGTTGACGCGACGCGGGATGGTACTCACGGTGGGAGGGACGAGGGTTAGAAACACAGGGATGGTGGTGGTTGAGGAAAGAAAAGGGTCTGGTGGCAGACCCCGTATTTATATGAGCTGCTTGACAGCTCCCCGTGACGCGCCGTCCGGGCACTTTTTATGTAAAGTTAACCGCCCTCTTGAGGGCAAAGGGCAAGAAAAAAAGAGGTGTTGGAGTGCCGGTGAGATGAATGTTCCTCCTTAAAAGTTTACATACCTCTGCTGAATTTTCAGAGAGAAAAAACGAGTTGAGTCGTAGCCGGTGGAAGAACGCGTCGGTAATTGAACTATGTGATGATCATGTGATCTGTGACACCACGCGGTTTTATTCCCACGGTTCAATTTCCACAAACGAGTGCTACACATTCCAGGAAATGCATACAGCCCTGCTCACATGACATGATTCACCAAATTGAGTGTCCATTTCTTGTCGAAAGTTTCAATCGGCGGGGATCCTGCCAGTTTTGTCCTCGGACACCGACTAGTTAGCAAAGTAATTGTGCACAGTGGCATCAGCAAACCCTGATTCCTCTATGAGTGCTATGTAGTACTCTGTAGCACTCCAGAGACATGGACCTTCACTACAGCACTACAGGTCACTACAGGTCACTATGTAGCACTATGTAGCACTATGTAGTGTCCTGTAGTGCCGAAGAAATCACGGTTTGCTGATGCAGATTTGTCTCAAGAACTGACTTATTTGACGCCAGCATATCAGGTATGAGGCTGCATGATGGCAGGTCTGGACCCGCTCCTCAAGATCGCCATGAACCACCTGTCTTGACCCCTCAAAACAAGTTGATTCATGTATGAGTTCGTTCCTTAGAAGCACCAGAAGCTAGCGCGTCATGAATAGCATGCTTCAAGCGCAACGAGTCCCTAGTACCGACTCTGCCGAAGAACAGCGACAGCCTGCGCTTGCCGACTTAATGTTGAGGTAGTAAGGGACAAAATGTAGGCTGCAGTCCAGGTGAACCGAGCCTTATGGCGAGAGAAAGGTGTATTCTATCTAGGGCCCCCCAATCTTCGGCATCGACAATAAACCCGCTTTCCTGCTTCTCACCCGAGGTTTGCGAGAATATTCTCAACGAAGAAGAGAATCCATTCTGCCCGTCCCTTTGTTCGTTGTGCATTACGCTACTTTCCTCCCTCCATTCAAACCGCTCGACGCCGCCCAAGCTCCTTCCTATATGTATCTTTGTAGCGGTAAGCAGCTTGGATTGTTCGTAACCACACTTTCCTTCTTCTCGTCCGGAAGTGCGGGAAGAATAATTTCAACAAAGAAGAGAACTATTTTGTCGTCCTTCAATACTACATGCCGCATTATGCTACTTTCCTCCCTTCGTTCGATGCCGCCGGGCTCCCATATATACAGTATGCTTCAGCTTGGATTGATCTTTGTCTTCTTTCATCATTTTTTTTTAGCTGAGGGGGCAACGACGCGGGATTACCGCATGCCAAAGCGCACAACTCGAGAATCGCGAGGTCCCCGGAACTGTGCCATTGTTGCCCACATTCCTACCAGCTGGAGGCTCGACTCTGACGGGAGTGATTTAATTTGGAGGGAACATCGTCTGAATCTCGCCGGGGCCAAGCTCTCGTTGGCGGCGATATGATAACACGTTTATTCGCGACGCCGGCGGCGATGAGATTCGATGCCTATCGATTAACCGTTGAGGAGCGCCGTCATTGCCTCCCATTGTCAAGTTTGGCTGCCGGCGGGGAATTGTTAACAATAGGTTTATTCGAGAGTTGAATAAAATACAGATGGCTCTAATGCTGCGGTACGAACGTGCGGCTGAGTCATGTATGGCAAGACGTTCTCATGGCTGGTCCTCGTTAATGCCTCATAACCCTATGTGTAAACCGTTTAGTTCGATTGTTGCCTTTAACAGTTATGGGCGATCAAATCTCAAAACCAAAGGGGCACTTGGCCGATGAATTACAAAAGACGAATATAACAGTCAAAGCGCAAGGCTATGTACACCGACAAAAATAAAAGTCCTCGGTCAAAGCGACAACTATCTTGCTCAATATGGGAAATGTCGTAATGGAGATGGTCCGTGTCCACCCGGCAATTAAGCGTTATTTACGAACGAAAAAAGAAACCAGGCGGCATATCCAATGCTGAGTGCGCCAAGGCCCAGTCCAATGGAATCTATGAGGCGCTCCTGATGCTCCGCCTTTTTCTTGGCGGCGGAATAACTGATGTCGGGGCGGAAAGACACCATACTATAAAGCGGGATCCATCCAGATGGAACTTCGGGCCCAGATATCGTCTGTGAGAGGTCTACAAGAGAACCGGTCTTCGAGATCGCGTAGAGGATGTTGTCGATAAATGCCTTGATCATGTATGTCCATGTCGCCACATCGTGACGCAATTTAAGGCTGTGGTCAAAGCAGTGAATAGATGAAATGGAACCAACCAGGAAAACACATACTGGCTCTCCATCGCGAGGTCGCATATGGCTATCAAATCCGCATGCCTGGTTCTAGAGTATTCATCTAGGACTCGGGTGATCACGGTGGGATTGTGGCCGTCTTTCTCCCGCTGAAGAAGTATAGATAGTACCCGAACATCTTCGAGTGCGCAGTTTAATCCCTGCCCATAGAAGGGAACCATAGAATGTGCCGCATCGCCTTCGAATCCGTTAATTTCTGGTAATTCCCGGAGATCTAGCGATGGTATTACCTAGAATAATAGTCGCGCCTTTGTGATAGGGATTTGCCTAGAAGAAGAGGGGATGAAAATATTGCAGCGGGATTGCGGAAGCAATTTACTTTAGTGGTAATCAAATGACTGCGCGGGTTGTTCTGGAAGTCTTGAACCAGCCGTTTTTCGTCGAACAGCGAACAGAGGTCCGGAAAGTATGATTTGAACCAGGGCAGGAAGATCTCGGCCCGGGGCAAAGAATCGAAAACCGATTTCGGGAGCGAATAGGGCACAAGTGAATGTTTTATTCTAGGGAGGGTGTTAGAAAGCGCGAACGAAGGGATGGATGCATACCTTGTTGGGCATGGCCACCTAGGGGGACAAGTTATTCCATGTTGAAAATGAGTGAATTATTATTACCATAGTAAAGTCACCCCGGGGCCAAACGTGAAGATGGTCCGGGTCTAGGAGGAAGGTATGGTTGCCGGAACGATCCATTCCGTGAGGCAATCTAATTTCGACGTAGTCATGAGACAAATAGTGCTGGCTGTATTCCATCCTGACTCGGACTGAGCAAACGGCTTTGACTAGTTTGGTACAATAGAACTTACTGAGTAGCTTGCATCAGGTCGCGTCGGATGACAGAGTGACTCCCGTCTGCGCCGATGCAGAGGTCGAAATGTTCCTCAAACTCTTGTCCAGTGGCCGAACTGTACAAACGTAGGGTGTTGTTGTTGAAGTCGACGGATTGAACCTTGTGCAAGAATTCGATGCTGATATTCGCCACCGAAGCAGGCTGCTTCTAGAAGGAGAAGGTTCAAGAGGCCGCGTTCGATTGAGTAAAGACACTCGAGATAGAGTTAGCTGCAAGGTAATTCGTATCTGAAAACACCTACGTGTCCTGCCCGGTCGTACTGCTGCCTTGCAACGGTTCCATCGGAACAATGGACCATCCGTCCTTGCAGAGGAACAGCGTGGCTCATTAGACGGTCCAAGATACTGCTGTCGACGGCTTGAACAGCGGCGATCCCTCGAGACGAAAGGGTCAAATTTATAGAACGTTGCCTGGGGTGACTCTTTGTGTTGGAATGCAACAATTGCAACGAAGTGGCCCTGAGGTCTTTGGTGCGGAGAGAATTATTAGTTGGGTAAAACCCAGAGAAATAAATAGATACCTGATCGTCGCTCGTAGACTGTTACATGCCAGCCGAGTTTTGCAAGGGCCATCGCAGAGAGGCAACCGACAGGCCCAGCTCCGACCACGATAGCTCTCGGTGCAGGTTGAACATTCATATCGAGTTACTTGGAATGTGCCTGCGGAGGGGGTTATTTAATGGCCACTCCCGGACGGCTGGCCGGATTTATACGAAGCGGGTAGATGAACCAGGATAACGTTCGTCGAAAAGGACAACTATTACACTTATGGCATGGGATCGAAGCCGCGGGCGGGGGCTCCATCGTTCCATTTTCGTCGACCGCCTTCCCTTCGGGTTCCAAGCTAACCGCTGTGAATATACATCGAGGAACCACATGCATCGTCAGAACGTTTCACCCGTCTCTGCGGTCATTTTGTGGAACAATTCGTAACAGTCGTAACCCGTAACCACCGTTTTTGACAGCCTCTTTCCCAAATCGTGGTCTTGGAAAAATCATGTACGCGTTCGTGGATGAATTTGGGAATTCTTGACTCGAGGAAGACTAAACAAGGCGGGTCAGCAGGGCGGAGCTCCGGGGTATTTTGATACATTGCGGCGCAGTGTTCTTATTACAGGTGGCTCGGAGATCTCAACGCAGAAAGATTTTTAATGACGACAATAATTCTGCAAGATCGTGCTGTTGCATTATGGAACATTCCAGCAGACCCAGAAGATGAGGAGAGGGCTGTTCTTCTGCCAGGGGTGCCCAAGGGTTCTCAGCTTCGTGAGGCAAAGTGACAGAGGGCAAAAATTGAAATGGTTGACCGCCAGTAGGTCCAAGAGAAGTTCCCGATCAGGTCGCAGTCGAGGGCATATCTAAGTGACTCTTGGCGGCAAAAAACCACTTTGCAGCTCGCCAGCGGCCAACAGCTTGTAAGTAATCTGCACAGTTTCGGGCTGCTTGCGCCGAAGATCCAAGAAGAATTCGAAATCCCTTCCGTCGCTATGGGCTTGCTATGGGCGTTTGAGACTTGACGGTTATCTAGCCAAGAATAGGCATGACTCGTTGTGGGAGTCTGAGATCAAGTTCGAACTGTTTGGTCCTGTTTTAGTTCCGCCGACTCTTGGCCGAATCGGCTTTCGTTCTCACCCTGATCACAGTCGCATCGGCTTTCAGAAAAAACTTCCATCTCAATGCGAATCAAGTGGTACCCCCCATGTATACTTACCTCGAGTTGGCACTCGTTCATGACGTGAATCATTTCAAGATCTGACGAGCGCCATTGGACGCTGGCATTGCACCATAGTATGGTGCCATCTCTCGGGAATCTCGGTCTGTTCATTTTAAAGCTGTCTATGTCAGTCGGTTTTCTCCTGTGCACTGCGGAGTGCGTTAGATGTTACGTCTGGCTCATTGGGGAATCATTGAATTTAGAGCCCGACTTCATTAAGTTCATAATTTAGCATTTGCACCTTTGTCAGACTCATTCTAATTCGTTTTCACAGCGCAAGACTGGCCTCTCATAGTTCCATTAAGAAAACATACTGTTGTTAAGAAGTAAATGAAGGGGTGTATATTCTGACCCCGCTCTCAATTGACATGGACATCAGTTCATCGTCCTCCGATGCCCTTGAGCTGAGGGACATCGCCCTCATTGTGTCGGTGTCTGGAGTGACCACTCTCAATGTACTACCTGCTCGCTCGCGGCGGTCGATGAGAAACTGACGCTCTCTCAAGGTCTTTCTTTCTGGCGCGCTCACCGTCGCTCTTCCGACCATTGGGAAAGACCTACATTTCAAGCAGTCGGATTTGCAGTGGCCGCTCAATGTCTATGCGTAAGCCTTTCCTGACCATGTCGGATGATCACCTCAATTCTTCGCTCCAGGCTTTCCTATGGGTGCCTTTTGCTTTTCTTTGGCCGGTTGGGGGACATTGTCGGCGGTCGAATTCTCTTCCTCTTGGGCTCAATATGGTTCTCTCTCTGGTTTGATCCGCATTTTGTATCGTGTTCGTCTGATAACCAAAGAACAGGAGTCTAGCCACTGCATTCGCCCCAACGTCTGGGAGTTTCATTGCATTCGTTGCTGCGATGGGCCTCGGCGCCGCCGCCAACACTCCCAGCGGGCTTGGCCTCTTTTCCGCCTCTTTCCCTCCGGGTAGGTGATGCGATTTTTGACTCGGTTGGCAACGCATTAAACCCAGGTGTCAGGCCCCAAGCGAAATAAGGCTTACGGAGTCTTGGGAGCTGGACAGCCGCTCGGTTTCATTCTAGGGCTAATTTTGGGTGAGCCCGCAGAAACCCCGTGAGAGAAGCACTGCTGAACGCATATCTAGGTGGGATTCTTGCGCAAAGTAAAGCAACATGGCGCGCTGTTTTCTACATCCAGGCGGGACTGGGGGTTTTCTTCGTCGTACTCGGCTTCCTGTTTTTGCTCAAACAGCCATCCACTCAGCGATACACTAAAGGTTTGGACTGGGGAGGAGCAATCCTCAGTGCCGCAGGCATTGGACTTCTCACTTACAGCCTCGCGTGAGTTCGTGTCCTTTTATGTACATTTCTTCCCACGGTTGAAATTTCGTCAGGGATTCCACGACGACCCCGAAAGGATGGTCGAGTCCCCAAATTCCAAGTCTATTTGCCGGTTCCATCGTGATTCTCATTATCTTTGTGTTCTATGAACGGCACAGAGAGGCACGCGGTCTATCAGTATTAATGCCGATAACAATTTGGAAACAACCAGCCACGAAGATTAGCAGTATCGTATCAATACAATTCTTTATTTGGTGGAGTAGGGGGACATTATTCGCTTCCTGATGTTTGACTAATAAATCCACCAGGTTTTAATACGCTCTCCTACTTCCTAACATTATAGTGCGTGATCCTCCAGGGATCAAAATCTCTCCTAACCGATTTGTAGCTACCAACAAGTACTTCTGTTGGATCCTCTCAAAACAGCAGGTAAATGACATGCCGAGTTTCCTGAAAATGGTGATCTCATAGCTGTCGTTTCTTAACAAGTTCGATTCCTCCCAATGACCATAGCAGGTGTGTCAGGTTTATTTTAAGTCGTTTAGCATTTTAAGAGCTCCGTACAGGCGTACTGGTCAATATCGTTACGGGATATGTCATGAATCGCGTACCTGGCCAACCACTCATCCTTCTTGGGATCGTCGGAAGCATTGTATGTCATTTCAGTCGGACTTCTGTGTCGAACAAGTATAGATCGTGTGTTCTCAGATTGCTCCATTGATATTTGCACTGATGGATGTACATGCATCCTACTGGACGACGGCCTTCCTTGTCATGATATTCATTGGTCAGTCCTTCTTCAGACGAATTGCTTGATGATGTTGATGCTGGTGCGCCCTCTAGTCGGCGCGGATGTTGTTTATCCTGCGGGCAACTTGCATCTAGTCGTCAGTTTTTGACGAAGACTCGCAATCATTGGCTGGGGGCTTGTTCAACGTCGCGAGTCGTGTATGTCTTCTGTTTGGATATAACGGGCCCTTCAAGTTGAGATAATCGTTCAGATCGGAACTTCACTCGGGCTCGCGGTAACATCCAGTATTGCGACCTCGACGTCTCAAAAATTTCAGCGTGCTCATCCCGAGCTTGCCCTCACCGCACCTGATGTTCTGATGGCGGGATTCCGGAGTGCAGCGTGGACTTGCCTTGGAGCCGCCGCTCTGAGTTTCGCGATAGCCCTCGTCGGGTTACGTGGAATCGGTATCATCGGCCGTTCCAAAGGTCCTGCCGCTCTCGCTTTCAAGGCCGATGCAGTCTTCAAACTACCAACGACATACCATCCTTTATCCCCCCACACTCTCGCTCTCCTTATGCTATTTTCAGTCCTTGGAGTTCTCGCTCGCCTCGGCCTGTCCGCGCTCACGAATTACAGTGGACAGAGCGTGTTTCCGCTCGCGTATTCACAAGCCATCGGGTGCTTGATCATGGGCTTCTGTCTGGCCTTGAAGGAACCATTCCACAGATACTATCCCCCTTTATACATTGGGCTAACCGCAGGCTTCTGTGGCTCTTAACCACCATGTCTGGCTGGCAGCTCGATATATTCAGCTCATGGCTGAACTCCCATAACGCTCCTTGGTCCTCTCCTCTGGATAATATAATAGATGGCCTATGCAAAATGGTTTTTACCATTTCACTCTCCCTAGCTTCCCTATTCTTCGGCATGCACATTGCCAATCAAATTTCACCCTACTTTCACGCTGCTCCACCGCCTGGAAAGCTTCTTCGAAGCGTCGTCACCATCCTCGCAATTTGCACTTATGCGGCGACCGTCCCGGCATATTTTTTCCTGCCCCGCGACTACCGCCATCAAGCCACCGCCGCGTTGCTCTTCTCGTTCCCCGGTACCCTCACGCGGTACATGCTCTCTACCCAACTCAACGGTATTCTCTCGACGTTCCCCCTCGGCACGTATGCCGCCAACTCATTCGGCACCGCACTGCAGGGCACTTTACACGTCCTGCAGAGCGCAGCGACCCGCCCGCTCGGGAGCGCGACCTGCACTTTACTGCAGGGCCTCTCGGATGGCTACTGCGGCTGCCTCACGAGTGTCAGCACCGTTGCCGCGGAGTTGGCGACGTTCAAGACCGTAGGACCCAAGTACCGTTACGGGCTCGCGACGTGGGTCACTGGACAGGTTTTCCTCGTGTTCATTTTCGGTGCGCTCCTATGGGGCGGCGAAATTGTGAAGAACCGGACCTGCGCCTTTGACTGAACACGCCGGGCGACCCGAATTTTGAATGATGCCCGGTTGATGCTGGGTCCATGCTGGGTCATCTTTCCTTCGATGTGAACTAAACCACACTGTCCCTAGATCTCAACACGGACTCGCAATCTAGATAATAAATAATTTTGTAGTTATGGACTACATACATGTATCTGTATTCCATCCACCCTCATGTACCACGACATCAATTCGAACAAGCATTCACAGGAAATAAACATTCTCAACAGGAAATATTACACTAAAAGTACAGCGACATTGTCAATCATATTTCGCTGTTTCATTCTTGGATGGAATTCTCCATTCTCCTGCGCCACCCTCGAGTCGATCTTTAAACTCCGCAATCGCTCGGGTGAGAGGAAAGACAGTGTACCCTTCGTAAGTGACACCGTATTTATCAAAGTCTTCATCGGGAGGGGGGCGAAGGTGCAGATCCCGGTTGTGAGCGAGACGGCGGAGTTCGTAGTAATATTCTACACCCGGGTTTCCGCACCCCATCCCACGCCGGAACACGGGATTGTGGTTGGGTTGCACTAGAATCGTGGGTGATTTCGCGCTGTCTACAACCATTAGTATGCAATTGAACCGGGCAGAGGGGAACTTTCCTCCCAACGAGGATACGCATGACGGATTGTGCCCATTTTACGAGGAACATCAGCTTGGCGGAAAATTCTACGGCATAATTCGCGCTGAATAAGATGTGTGTCGCATTCGGCATTGCCTGGCGGACCACCGACATCGCCGGAACGTAGCGACCAGTAAGAATATGCAGATGGGTGAGGGCGGGCAGTGGCGGAAAGAAGGTCGACCGCCCTTCAAGGGTCTGAAATTGCCACCTCCGATCCCGAAGCGTGAGATGCGTCAAGCGGGGAAAGTCCCTATTGAGGACGTTTCGCGTACGGTTATCGTGGGTCGTGAGTTCCGGGTAATAATATTCACCCGGAGTCGTGATATAATTCAAGAACGCCAAGGTCTCGAGTGAAGGCGCCACCTGATCCATTATGCGGGAGGAAAGAGTGTCGAGGTCCAAGATAGTTTGTTGGAGATCTCGAGAAATATTTTTGTTGATAGCATCATACTCCAGCTGTGTCTCGCGATCGACGCGTGTATAATCCAGGTCATCCATGAAGTCAATGTACGAATCTTTGTACCCAAAATCCACGGCCAAGTCCTCAACCGTCGAGTCGGAGAGGAGTAGATTTGTGATTTTGAGCTCGGGATAGACATCAAGATATTCCGCGAGTTCACGGGTGCCTTTGAGACCGAGAGCGATATATGTTCCTTCGGGAAGCTCGGTAGTAGCGGGGGTAAAGAGGGTTTGGTTGGCACAGATGGCTACTTGGTAAGTCGCGTTGTATTGTAGGCCGTCGTTTTCTGGTGCATGACACGGTTCTAGCGCGCCGTGGCCGACATGCGCAGCGCCAGCCAGCGCGAACAAGATGGAAACTGAGGGCAATATGAGCCAAACGGACATAGTGTTTGAATGCCTTAAAGATACCTTTCATGGCCTGAAAATGACTGCACCAGAAATGGTACAACGATGATTCCACGCAAGCTCCACGTCGATGTTGTACGGTGTTGTTCTTGCCGCAAGACCGTAAACACTCAAGCCCGTATCACCTACAACTGGAAAGGCACGCGCTGGTAGAACGGGTCTTGATACATAGAGTCCAGTAGCAATCGCTGGGTGGGCGTCTGTGGGCGTTGCGTACACGTCGGCGTTGCAATGTTGAAATGTTGGATTGCCGAGGAGTCCAAGACCATAAACGGCAAAAAAAAATGACAGCCAGAAACTCTCACGTCCGCACCCCGGGCGCTCCCCCTGCCCCTTGCAACGTCTCGCATTCCGGTATCGAGAGTCACTACCGTGTTTAATTTCGTCACCCTCTTACAGGCAGCTCTGTCCGCCGTAGAGCTTAAACTCATACAACCATCTCGCCATCGACGAGTCACTAGGCGCACTTCACTCCTTAAACATCCTTCCCCACACTGCTTACGCCGGCGGGCGTTATCATAGACAGATTAATGGACCCCACCTCTCGTACAGATGACTTGTTTGCTCGTTCCTTGAATACGTCGTAAATATGTACCAACGCATTTGAAGCTTTCGACCGCCAAGCGCGCCGCATCTCTGCAAAAGAAATGAGCCAGATAGATGGCCTGATAAAACTAAGGACAAACCATGAACACCATGCAATTAAAGCAGAGCACCAGAAGAAACGAGGTCGAGTTCAGAGTACGTTGCGCCAGCTGAACGAACTCTGAGCAGCGATATGATGCCATCCAAGCGCTCCACCCCAGCTGCGCCACATTCGTTCCACAACCCGTAGCTTCTCTTCCCGGGGCATCGCAGGGTCCTCCAGATCCCCTACGTCCTCGAGGAAGCCCTCGCGCAGGCGGGACCCTCTCGGCAGGCTGGACTCGGCGAATGTGCGTAGGCGTGTCACGGATATTAGCAGCAAGCCTGTTGTAAGCGGAGAGAGCGAGTGGGATGTCTCGTCGTCCCTCGAGCTCGTTAAGCGAGGCTGGGACACCAGAAGACGCTCGATACGCCTGAAAGCCAATGAGCAAACATACTTGGGCGATGAAAACGAAGGAAGCTCACCGCATCGCGAGCCAAGCGCTCGCTCGTCTATCCCGACCACCGAACCGTCCCTCTCCACGACCGCCTCGAAAGAGTTGCGAGGTGTAGCTTCCGAGGAGGGTCACGATCACGAGCGCCGGCGCGAGACCGACGAACGCAAAGGTCAGTTCCTGCGATTTGAGCAGCTTGTCGATCCCCGCCAAAGCTTGGTCGATATCAACCTGTTATTCGGTGTGAGAGCGATCGAGAACGGACCATGGTCGACCGACCTTGGCTTTTTGGACCTGGATGAACACGGATCGAAGCAGAGTGCCAGTAAGAGCAGATTTGACGGGTTTCTTAATATCTTCCTCGTATAGCCGGAGTACGGGCGTGAGGTCTCCGACTTTGATTTTTTGAGAAAGCGTCGCGAGCTGCGCCTCATCGTAGTGCAGGGAATCGCGCGCGAGGGAGAGCGTCATACGTTCGAGGGACTGAGTATTCGTTAGTAAACAAAGGGAAAATGGGAGAGAGAAGTACCTCAAGATCGGCGGCAACACCCTCTGGTCTAACAATCACACCTGTTCTCTCCTCCCGTCCGAACCGTCTTTAAGACCTCTTTCAACGGATCGATGAGGGAGTTCTTGATGAACCCCTCGACCGTTTCCTTGGCGTCCAACGCCATTTCTATTATCGATGATCGCGAGGCGTACAGCGTCTTCACGGTGAAGAATGCGAGGGGCGGTAGGAGGAGTATTTTCGGCCACAGCAGGATGAAACGTGACGGTCGGCGAAGTTGTTGGATGGTATTGCCATGCTCAGGCGATGTGGCTGGGAAGGTGGATAGATGCGATGTGCTGGACGTGTTCAGCGTTATCCTGAGCGACAGCTGGAGCCCCGCTGATGCAAGCCACAAGTTGGCTGGGAAACGAATTCCCAGTGCCCATTCCAAGCCGGAGTTGAGCAAGTTCGCCGAGCTGCTCGCGCGCTCGTCACGTATTTTCTCGAGCTTTCTTCGTTTATACCGACATTCTTCCCGCGTGAGGTTCAAGGGCAAAAATATAGCAGACCAGATCGAGTGGATGAACTGGGAAGGACGGCGTGCCCAGACAAGAGAGGACAACGTTTGTTCGTGCTCGAGATGAGGGAAGAAGGAACTCGTCAATGCAGGACGGTCGAAGTGCGGTGGCAGGGAAAATGCGAAATAGCGAGGAAGGGGTGAACAAGGATAGTCGTAAAGGTAACTGTCGGTCACGAAATGCGTCAAGAATGGTCCGGAGGACGCGAGTGAGTCTAGATGGCAACGCTGAGAGTGGACGAGTTACATTGAAAGTGCAACAAAAAAGGAAGGCGCGTACTTTGAAGGAGGAACCACGCGAGACTGAGACTCGAGACTCTACACTGGCCCACCACTTCAGCCTCAGCTTCGATTTCCGTTGCTTCGTTCAAGTAGATATCTAGTCCACGCGCGTATAGACCAACCGCGACTTGATTGACGACCGCGCTTTTCAGGGTCGGCTTCCTGCACATCCTCCGCAATGAATAGAGTATTGCGGTTTCCTTGGGCCAGGAACCTTCAACGCTTCATCGACCGAAGACTGCGATACTGGTGGATTCAAGGACACCAGAAGAGACCGTAGTGTTCCAGCAGATTCTGTGACCACTGGGGTGGCATCCGACGCTGCTACACGAGGCTCAGGACTGGGTAAATGAGTCAAGCTTAGAGGGCTGAGTGAAAGTTGTCGGCGAAGTGGGACGAGTCCACTCTCAACCGGGACATGATGGCGATGATGGCGTTATTTTTTTGTCTTGAACCACCACCACCGTTGTTCTCTAAACCATTCCGAGTCCCGACCTGTTCTAAACTCTAGCAGATATGCTTCTCTTACACCCCAAAACTATCTGGGTACCACCTCGAAATAATCAACGATTTTCTCGTCAACGTCCTCCTCAACCCACCAAAAGTGGTTCTGGGAACGGATAATTCCAACTTAGAGGGTGGCGACGCGAACATTGGGGTCAATATATTTAGGATTACACTATAGCAATAATTATGCCGCGCGCGGCTCAAGAAATACCCATTAATTGGGGACGTTGTACAATATGCGATTATTCTACAAGAAATCTAACCGTAGTCGTATAACAAAAGTAAGTAGCAGTCAAGAAGTCAGTTTAACAGCCCCGCAATGGTTGTGCGGCATCCCCGTCTCCCCGTAAATAAGGCACACCCATCCAATCGAGTTCGCAAAAATTAAAATCTGAATCCGGCAAAAGTCCGCGGTGTATTGCTCCCCGGCCAAACTCACAAGGCAAAATGGGGAGCTATGAAACCAGCCCTGCAACCTCCTCCTGACTTTGCTTGTCAGCCTACAATGGTACAAGCCAGGCGCCTTCAAAATCCACCAATCCTATACCACCCGAACGAGTCCGGATGATGTTTCGCGGCTCGACATCGTCATGAATGACACCCCGTTCGAGAAGTCCCGCTTGGAGGTCCTCGAGCTGGCGCCTAGATTCAACCCAATCAAACTCTGTTGAAAAAAAGGGGCAGAACGCACAACGAGACCGCGTCGATTTCATCAGTGCTTTGGATCCCCTCCTGGGTCAACGGTATTCCCAGGTCCTCCAATACAAGGCAGTATACCCAATGCTCATTGGAATATAGCCAGCCTTCTGCGTAGAATTTTGGCACCCCTTCGATGCCTCGCAGCCGGTTGCGATAAATCACACCCTCCGCCTTGGTGTCGTTGTCGCGGTCCTGCGCAGCGAGCTTGATTACAATTTGGTTTGAGCCAAGCATGCCGTGCATAACAGTTGCGCGGCTCGGTGCATCATCAAAAGAGGAGACGACGAGGGCAGGGATGGTCTCCGTGCAGTGTGTGATTTTAAGGACACTCGACTTGGGAAGGCGGTCTTTGCACCGTTGAAGGACGGTAGTAATGCCAGCAGAGCTATCTTCGTCATCCGGCGGAGGGGAACTGACCGTCGTGGGGGGAGAGGCTTCGGCCGAGTCTGGAGGGGGGTCCTCCGCAGCATCATACCCATGCTCGAGGGACGATGGAGGATCCCAGAGGAACAGGTGGATAAGGACATGAAATAAAAATGGATCTGTGAGGGTAATCGCTGGCGATATGAAGAAAGTGGGGTAATGCGCGTTCCGTTTGACGAGTATGTGTAAATATCGGCCGTCGTATAGAATGGCGTATCGGTGCGGGTCCTCATCGTCGGTGAGATAGTAGGAGAGCTATTAAAAAAAGATTAAGTATCTCATTTCACAACAGCGTAAAGGGAGCAGAACAACAAACTTTAGAGATTATACTGACAGCGCCTAAGAGACCCGCCGTCCCGTTTTGCTTCGTACATGAGCTGACCCTGAGGGATAGCCCAGCCCCCTGGTTTCTGTGCTTCGGAAACAAGCACGGCGAAATGTTTTTGGCCGACCGCCGGCGCCTTGACCTCAACGGAAAGCCGTGGCGAGCCATCCAAATTTCCGACGAGCTCTTGTATTACCTTAGGAAAAATGCCGAGGGTACTAGAACGCTCAAAGACGAACTCCGTCTTTGATCCCGCCACATCGTGTGCCAAGTCTGCTGCTGCCCGCAGCAAGTTGGCCATAAGAAAGTCAACTTCTCGCTCCGTCGAAATCGGGTCTTTTATACATCGCTCGAGGGCACTTATCGACTGGATGCTATCCACGGAGAGAACGGGAGGAGGTGACGAAGAGAGGAGGGGCTTGAGTCGTTTCTTGGACGATTTCACCAACAAGGTATACAGATTTTCGTGGTGGACGAGCTTCCGAGGCAGACGAGAAGCGAGGGGGGTCACGGCGGGCAGGAATACTTTGGTGCTGGTCTGGGGACTAAGCCGGAAGGCGGGGGCGCTCGCGAGTTGCAAGTTTTTAAAGAGTGTTCTCAGCGGGGTTCCCGGCTCGAAAAAAGCGCATAGTAAGAGGTATGCGCAAGCGGATCGTTGATCTTGCACACAAATCAAGGCACGCGATAAACCATCCCCTGCCTAATCCGGAAAGCAAGAGGTGAGTGTGATCTCTGTCTCTCAAATAAGTTCCCACGATCCCCTAGAAAGGAGTTCTCATCAATTCAGAGCGGCAAACTTTTATTCCACTAGAGTTCAAGTGAATGTTTTTTGTTGTGGAATGCATTGCCATACCTCTTTAAACCCTCCAGGACTCAAGTCTTCTAGTCCTGAAAGTCGGTGCAAAAGTATACGGAAAGGAGCTCCGGTGAATTTAGTCGCAGACTTATCGTGAAGGCTTTGTCGGCGAGGTCCACAAACGATTCCACGAATCAACAATATGCTGGGTGGAGAAGACCCACGTCTTCTCTCGTTCGCAGCGCACTTGAATTTCCGAAACCAATCTCTCGCGCGCATGTTGGTGGATTGGATCAGTGATTCTACTCCGCCGACTCGTCCTTGGTGATTCCAGCAAATGGGAGACCCAATTGGGACTTGCAATACAATACGGCGCCGTTAAATTATTCCAAGTAAATTAAGTCCCCTTTTTCACTGCGTCAGCCGGAAAAATCCCGAAACATAAAAAGGATGGAGGGAACGCACGGTCGTTAATTGAGCAGTTCAGTGACATTGAGCATCTGACGCCCCTTTGAGCCGAATATAGCAGATCTTGGTGGGCAACGGAAACGCGATTTCAACCCTGCAGTTGGGACAGGGTCGAACGCCATGCTGTTCCTTCGGAACATGACTGCGTTCTGGAAATGTTCCAGTGCGGCCACGTCCTGCGGATTATCGTGGATGGAGGGCATGACCCGATACCTCCCACGACGGATATCGCGGGCGTATGGAAAGGTGAGGCCAGACACCGAGGTCATCAAAGTAAATTCGATGAGTCCCGGGAGTTGTGCGCCGAAGCGGTTAAACACGCGGTGCCACACACCATGCAGGGCTGATACGGCGCAATTGTAGAGCGCGAGGTGCTGCAGAGTAGCACTGTGGTTTAAAATGAATGTTTCCGCGGTGAACTTGGGGCCTTCGTCCGGGATTTCAAGCGGGGGATCCGGAGATGGCGGCGCGTCGGGGTCGGGGTCGGGTGCGCCCTGAAGCATGATGTTATGGAGGCTGAGAGCCGTCAAGGCAGGAAAGACGAGCGCTTCGAAAGCGAAGGGCTCGATGGACGGGCTGAGGAGTAAATACAAACCAAGTTCTAGGGACGTTATGTTTCTTGCGGCGGTAAGCATAGAGGACAAAGTGTCGTTGAACCGTAGGATCCCCTCTGGGACAAAGTCTTGTAGGGGGTGTGCAAGGCTGACTACAGATAGTGAAAGGGTGTCCAAAGTGCGGAAAAGTGCGAGAAATGGATCCGTCTCGCTGAGGATGCGGGGGAAATGCGTGATCATGCGGCCAATTGACAGAGTCTGAAGGCGTGGAAGCGACGCGTTTTCGAGGCTCCTCCAGATTTCGAGTTGTATATCCACAAAATACGAAAAATAATCGGCTTTATACTCGGGCCAACTGCCTTCAAAGAAGTCGATGTGCAAAGGTTCGGAGGTTGGACAAGCGGGATAGCGAATCGAACGCATCCTTAAGCATCGGAAGCGCCGCTAAAAACCATGAGGATTCATCGTCCCTTTGCCTCCAAAACGATTCGCCTACGTTCGGCGCCAAGATCGTAGTAGTCCGTCAAGCACCCGTCAAAGGTGAGCGTTTCCACAGCACGCAGAATCAAACTGGTTATCGATTTAGTTCATACACAGTCAGTACAAGCGTACTACCTGTTATTGGAGTGGACCAGACTATTGAATCTGCGTGCGCTGGGCTCGGTTTCAGTAGACTTTGAGCTGGCGAAATGCCAGACGGGTCGCCACATCCCTCAGTCTCGCGTCAACGAGTCGCAGGGAGCATAGATCAGGTCTATCCAGAAATTGCACGATATCCCCCAGTATTTCGTTGGGCAAGGCCTCCATTTGGTGGTCGATGTCGAGTTCGAGTGACACTGTGACAGTGAACTCTGTGACCGGTCGCGTTTTCGGCCCGGCGACGCGTACCGCTTACGCACCTTTCTTCCTTTCCACAACATTCTCGTCGTCGCCGACCATTTCCACTGGCACCATGTCGTCGGCGTCGACCGACTCTTTCGTCCAAGCGTTTACCCACCTCAAGGGCCGGCCAAAGGAGGAACGGGCTCTACCAATGCTTCAGCGCATCGCGTCCCTCGTCAAGCCCATAATGAGGAAGCATGGTTGGGTTTATGCTCTACAATTCGAGGGTAAACTCATTCTAAATCCCTGTTCGCTCGTTAGGTTGGAACCTGCCACTCTTGGCCGAGTTTTTCCCTGCCAATGACAATCTTATTGGTTTGAGTAAGCGTCCGCAAAAAATACTGTGCTGCAGGTCTTAATTTTAGCTAGACGTGAACGGTGGACAGAAGATCCTGCTACGGCTTCGACCTGCTAGGGCTCCCGACACTTTCTACGAAGAGGAGGAGGTGGTTCAGACGATGCTGCATGAAGTATGTACAGCGCTCCAGATCCTTCTCGACCGTATTCTCAAAAGGGCTAGTTGACCCACAATGTCCACGGCCCTCACGACGAAAAATTCTACAAGTTTCTCTCTGGGCTTCAGGATGAGTACGACGCTCTGCAGCGTTCTGGATACTCGGGAGAAGGTTTCTTCAGTAACGGAAATCGAGTGGGTATCGGCGCTTCGCACGATCTGCCCTCCGCACCTGGCCAAGGCGAAAGCCCTCGAAGCTGCCGAGAAGCGTAGAAAGACGCAGTTGGCTATAGGGAATGGTGGTGGCCGCCTCGGGGGGCGAACTGATACCGCGAATTTGACTCCCCGAGAACTGGCTGCCAGGGTTCGGTCGTCCCAACTCTTTCATAGTCACCTGCTCACGACTTGTTGTACACAGGCCGCAGACCGCCGCGCGCGAGACGAGAAAGCGTGTGGATCCGGACAGCTCGCCCAGCAGGAGGCGGACAAGGCGGCCAAAGAAAGCATCGAGCATAAAGCCATCGACCTCACCCTGGACTCGGACTCGGACTGATTCTGACGTGATCGTCGTCGATGCACCCGGTCCCTCCAAGGTCGCAATCCCACAGTCGAAGAAGGTGGCTGTCTCCACCTGCGGCTCGTCCGACACGCCCCGTTGCCAAATCTCTGGCGAGCGCTACTATCAAACCTCTAGCCGCCAAGTCCTTACGCGAACGTCCCGCAGCCGACCCCAGCCCCCCGCGAAGAAGTCCCGAACGGATTGGACCTGTCGGACGTGTACGCTTATAAATCCCCTCATGGCGCTCCAGTGCGACGCGTGCCTCGCTCAGCGGCCGCCCGACGACTCGATTGGATGGGCTTGCCTCACTTGCGGCGAAACGGGGATGCCGCACGACCATTGGACTTGCCGCACTTGTGGGACTGTTAAACCGACTTCTTGACTGCTTTGTGATCACTTGCTGTTCTTGTACGACCGCCGTTAGATTTCTTGTAGAATAATCACATATTGTACAACGTCCCCAATGTGTATTTCTTGGGCCGCGCGCGGCATAATTATTACTGTACTGTAATCCTAAATATATTGACGCCAATGTTCGCGTCGCCACCCTCGACAGCCTCCATGAACATTTTGTCGTCCATGTCTAGATCGAGCTTCTCGAGGATGAGACCGCTGTCCCGCACGGCATCCGTGAATTTTTGGGTTGTGGCGGGATTTCTGATCGTCAGCGCGATGAGAGCCGTTCTTGGACGGGAGTGTGATTCGAGTGCGAGGCGTAGGACCGCGACCAGCGCGGGTATTAAATTTGGGTCGAAGACCTGGAGCGCTCGAGGTTAGAGTTGATACAAAGGTGAGACGATGGGCTCACAATATCGGCGCCGAGTATTAGATCGGCGTCGACCTCTTCGCGCAACAGAGAGGTCAAAGGTGCAATGTCGTTTGGATCAAGTGCTGCCGACCAGTCGAGAAAGCAGCACCTCACATCGGGGTGAGAGGACGACAGATCTATGCGCTCGTTGGAGACCGCCACGCTCGCGGGAGGCTCAACTCACTGCACGGCAGCTGCACATTATCACGACAGCGCGTGAGGACCGAGTCGTTGATGTCCGACATGACGAGTGTACCAGCATCTTCATGACCCGCTAGTAGTTGCAAAGAAGCCACGACGCTCCCCAGGAACCCGACACCAGAACCAAGCTCGAGTATTCTCTTGCGGTGCACCAGCGCTACGGACCGTTGAGAACTTTGCCTCCAGAGTTGCAGAATTAGCACCTGGGTTTAAGATTAGGTATTGCGCCAGGATGAGACTCGCCAGCCACGTTCGCAGTCCCGTCGTCCCGCTCTCAATCAATGTCCGCGACTCGAGCAATGTCGTTGTTTGCCATTCTCCGATGTCCACCGAAGTGCTGCCGCCCGGTCTCCAGAAATGGGTGATGTACGACTCGGCGGGCGGGCTTTGAGCGGTCAGTTCCGCGTTGCCAGGACGAAGAGAGCTAAAGTAAAGGAAATGGAGCTTAGGGACAAGATAAATTCGCCAAGAAAAACTTGAACTTGCGGTGTCGATGAGGAGGTTAATAATTCCTGGGAATAGAGCTCGTAGATGCGGGAGTCCACCTCCGCTTCAGACTGAGACGGGTAGATTAAGATTAATTTCTCAGACGGGAGCGCAGTGGACGGGAACCAACATCTCCTTCGGTTTGCACCTTTTTTTCCAAGTGGGGAATCACCCATTTCCAGAACGACTTTTGGTACTGTTTCGAGGGAGGATATTGTTGAAAATGGAGGTTGAGGAGGACGTCGTCGACGAGAAAATCGTTGATTATTTGCGCTTCAAGGTGAGCCGGAAATTGCAAATAAATTGGGGCGGTGAGAGAGGCGTATCCGCGTAGAATTTTGAACAGGTCCGGATGGATAGAAACCATCCTAACGCCTTGCGAGTGGTGGTGATAAGACAGAAACGGACGGCGCGGAATCCCGATTGACGCGATCAGTTCGACGGCAACATTTTCCGCTTGCTTCACCACGTCGGCGGTCGAGCTCAAAAGCCGCAGTGAAGCTTGAACTTCCCTTGCCAGTCCTCGGATTGGAACTTGCAGCTGCTAGGGCCAATCCAGGTCTGGATACAGCAGTTTTCTCCCGTCTCAAATGTCTCTCTTGTTCAAGCACTTCCGAATCCACCAGATATTCGGAGCCAACACCGATGTCGGCAAGACCATTCTAACCACCGCTCTCGTTCGCGCGTCTGCGAGCGTAAAAAAAACGAGGTTTTTTATTTGAAGCCAATCAGCACTGGACCTATCGAAGACGCGGACGATGAGTACGAATTTAGTCTGTGTGGTTCCTTGCGTCGTCGTCTGAACGTGAATTCAGGCATATACGGCGACACTGCGGCGCACCGCGAGACAAAGTACACACAGACTGTCCTGTATCGATTTCATGTGCCAGTCAGTCCCCATCTAGCGGCCCAAATTGCTGCGGGAGGAGAAGCAGACAAGGTCAAGGCACCAGTTGCACCTGCAATTCAGTGGCTGATAGTTTTGAAGATTGTCCCAGACGATACCTTCTTGAATTCGATTTCAAGCTATGTGCGGCGAAATGCATCTCGCGTCAGCGGCCCCGCTCATCTGTATCTGGAAACCGCGGGAGGTCAATAATCGCCCCCAATCTCTATCATCCTCTCTCAATATCTGTTCCATAGGTGTTCACAGCCCAACATTGTCCGGTGTAACACAGCTCGAGTCCTATCGGCCATTATTTCTACCGACTATCCTCATCGGGGATTCCCGGCTTGGGGGAATATCTGCCACTATCTCAGCTTACGAGTCTCTCCTTCTGCGGGGCTATATCATCGATGCCATCCTGCTGTTCCGGGACCAATATTATCGCAACAGCGAGTTCCTTACGCCCTACTTCGCCGAACGAGGAATCGAAGTAACCGCGGTAGATGCACCACCCCCCAAAGCCGTAGATGCTGCCGAAAACTTGGCATCCACGGAGCGCTACTACGAAAGTGTCAACCTCCTTCCTGTGGTACAAAACCTAGACCTCCGTCATCAGCAGCGGTTTGCCGAGCTTGACTCAATGCCCCGTCGCTCCATCGACACTCTCTGGTGGCCGTTTGTGCAACACGGGCTCGTGAAGAGCGAAACAGACGTGACGGTCATCGATAGCGCCTCATCCGACTTCTTCTCTGTCTACAACGCTCAAAATGCAGCGACCAGCATCATCCCTGGAATCTCAGCTCGATGGCTCCGCTTCATGGTGGACGCAAGCACTTGGGCACGCGCATCCGGCCTTGACGCTCGCCGCGGCGCGCGCCAGCGGGCGATATGGCCACGTCATGTTTCCGCAGGCCACGCACGCTCCCGCCTTGCTGCTCGCCGAACGCCTCCTCCACGACGGACCCGGCAAAGGCTGGGCCTCGCGCGCGTTTTTCTCCGACGACGGCTCGACGGCAATGGAGGTCGCGCTCAAGATGGCGCTGCGTGCGTTCTCCGTGCGCGCAAAGTTGGAGGGGACGGAGCGGAAGGCGCTGGGAGTGTTGGGGATCAAGGGAAGTTATCACGGCGACACGATCGGCGCGATGGACGCGTGCGCGGAGGAGGGAGTGTTCACCTGCGAGTGGCACAACGCCAAGGGCTATTGGTTCGACCCGCCGACGGTTTCGATTCAGGAAGGGCGCGCCATCGTCACCCTCCCTCCCGCTCTTGCAGGCCGTGGCGGCGAAGAATGACTACCGCATGAACCCGACCAACTCAATGTCATGGGTGTACGATCTTACCGGCCGCCTGGACTCGCCGCTGGCCCAGGTGTATCGCGAGTACATCTCACACACCCTTGACGGCTTGGAACGCTCGGGAGGACCTCGGCTTGCGGCTCTAGTGCTAGAGCCCCTGGTTATGGGCGTCGCAGGGATGGTATTCGTCGATCCGCTCTTTCAACGAATACTCGTCGACGTCGTCCGGGAACGCGATCCCGCCCCTTCTGCAATTCACAGGAGACTGGCGCTGGTCTGCCCGTCATCTACGACGAGGTCTTTGTAGGGCTCTACCGCCTCGGCATGCAGAGTACCATTCCCTTCCTCGGCGCCAGCTCCAGACATCTCAGTTCACGCCAAGATACTTACTGGCGGGCTCGTTCCGCTAGCTGTGACTCTTGCCGTCAGGATTCGATCTTTCGCGCAGTTCTACAGCACCAACAAGGCCGAGGCGCTACTGCATGGGCATTCGTACACTGCTCATCCCCTAGGGGTGCGAAGTCGCGAACGAGACGCTAAAGCTGATTGAGAAGGAGGTTCGCAGCGAGCCGTGGGCTGCCGCGAAGGCGCGATGGGAGTCGGATGGCACGCCGAGTGTTATGTGGAGTCTTTGGGATCCCCGCTTCGTCAAAGCTCTGTCGTGTTTGGAAAACGTCGCGGAGGTCATGGCTCTTGGGACTGTTCTCTCCATCAAAGTCCGGGATGATCAAGCAGGTTGGTCTCAATCGTCCTCGTTTGCATTCATAGTATCACTTGGCTCAATCCCCATCTCGTTTCAGGTTATACCTCTCAATCTGCTCAGTTGCTGCTTCAATCTATCCGTAGTACCGACCACGACATGGAATCTTTCGCCTCGAGTGGAGTTCCGCCGTTCAGTGTTCACTTTCGCACCCTGGGCAACGTCGCGTACTTCATGACCAGCCTCAATACAGCGCCAGAAACCATTCGCACCGTCGAAGACAAAATTTGGAAGGCCCTTGGTGAAACAAAACGCACTTCTGAATGAGGGACCAGAAGTACAGGCGCCTAAATAGATGTCGATATCTACGCATCGAACTCTTCGCTCATGACCCAATACCTACCGTATGTGATCTGAGCCCGGATCCCTGGCGTTCCTACGAGATCGGCCCAATATGATATCTTGACACGCTTTGGACCTTTACCTGAGGAGGAAGTAAGCACCATCCGCTGCAGCATTAATTCGCTCGTGCTTGGTCTTGTGAAGCTTGCGTTTATAGGCCATTCCCACAGAATCATCGCCGTCGTCAATTTCACTCTCGTCGACATCATCTGATGTGCGGGCAAGGAGTTCGATTTTTGAGAGGCGCTTGAGGACTGAGAGGGGAGTTGATATCCTAATAATATGCGTCGGTAGGGAGCGGGAACGGTAGGCGCAGACACGATGACCTACCGCGTCGAAAGGTAGGGCGATTTCGCGCAGATTGCGTAAGTGTTTGGATAGCTCTGTGAGGATCTTAGACGACAGTAACGGTCGTTAGTAAGGTTTGGACAAACTTTTCAGCTTGACGGTTGTGAGTTGGAAGCCCTGAAGACGCTCTACTTCGGAGCAGCACTCAACCAAAGTGTCGAAAAGTTGTGTACCTCTCTCATCAGTGCAAGAGACGTCGTGAGCGTTGGGGCATGCAGCCAGTATGCCATAGGCGCCTCTTGCTGGGTGATTTATCAATTCTCGGTATCACTGCAAAAAGAAAAGGTGGTACACACGTAAGATAATGGTCCGTACACCAGGAAGCTCCTTGTCCGCAAATGCGGTATCAATGGTCCCTGCCCACTTGGATTCTAGGTACAAAATATGCAGGGTGTCGAGATTCGGTAGCGCCTCCAGACATTGAGCAAATAAAGGGGCCACGACAGCAATTTTATGCCACGATAGAGAAACAGAGACTACGCTGCACGAAACTCTTAGATGGTATAACTGAACCAAGAGATTAGTAGACCTACCGAACATGACGGGCGATAAACAAATTTTCAGTTTTCACCAATGCTTTGCAACTCCGGAGGAGAACGTTGGCGACGTTCGCATGCCATGTCGTCTGGCCATTCTTTGAGTCGAAACACGCCTGTACGCGTTCCCACAAAAGCGTAAATAAGATGGCGCGCAAGGCACGACACGTTTGAGAAAGTGTACGCAGAGCCTCTTGTCGTTCTAGATACGCAAGGGGCACCGTTTTCGGACTGCTGGCGAACTTCCCCCTGTCTAGAAGAAGTAGGGAGCGAGGAACGCCGTCCCTTTCACTCCCCAGAATGAGAAAGTTGGAATCTGAGAAAATCTGTAGCCATATCTCAGTCGGCAGTTGCAGAACTGCTCAAGCGTTATTAATAAGACTGTTGGGGCTTCCTGCCAGAACACATCTGACCTGAGCTGGGGGTCTCCATATGTCGCCGGCTTCCTTGGTTTTGGACAACGTCGTGAATGGGGGTGAATGTCGAGATGCTTCGTTACTGCATTTGGATGCGTGCTTTGATGCGGGAGCGGCCCGCGACTTGAGAATCTTCTCTTTGCGCGCAGTACCTTCCCGGGCCAGTGCCTGCTCATCGATATCTCGTCCGAACTTCAAGCTTCAAGCTTCAAGTCAGTCCTCTTCACGCCGCGTATAAGTTCAAGTTGTGCTCCCAACGCGTACGCGCCCTCGGCAGCTGGATCGAGCCGTGGGCAGGAGTTATTTCATTCGCGCGCAGATGAGAGTGGATAGGAGGCAAGTCACTGGATGGGAGGTTGGGTAGAAAGAAGCCCGCCGGCGAGAACTAAGCGCAAACGTAAATTTGCTGTTGTTTCACGGCAGCTCTTACACGCTTGCTTCAGGCCAATCTCCTGCATGCAGCTAGCTGAGAACTGACCGTCACTGACTCTCATTCCACCGCGGAACACGATGACCACCGTAACCCTCCGTAAACTCCTCAGAGGCGGCCTCCGGCTCTCTCGTTCACTTCATGTGCAATTCCCGTCCCACACCAGCCCGTCTTTCTTCAAAGCCAACTCCGAACCTCCCCACTGGTTATTCCACAAACGGCCACCTTACCGGATTCTCGCCGAACCACGCCTCCTCGACAGTGCGATGAGACTGTGGGAGGATACTGTCGGCCAAATAGAGGCCGGTTACAACGTCCATTCGAAACTTTACACAAGCTGCGACAGCGTTCCTTCGGACGTGACTTGTTTTTCGGTCGCCGTATCTGAGGGATTCACAACGCGAGAACAAACGTGAATAGGAAAGTGTACAGAAGTATACGGTATATATTGTATATTCTGGTACACCGGATATACTTTCGTACACTTTCGTATACCACCGGGAATTTTTGAGACACTGTATACCCTGTATACCCACGTACACATCATACACTCTCATATATCTCGGCCAATTTCGGCCAATTTCGGCAGAGATAGCACCGGCCCGATTTCGGCAGAGACTCACATGTGTCACGCATTTGTGACGGCTCGGTCTCTTCTCCTTACCCACCGCCACCACGCTGCCTCGTATACGCGTCATCTGCTCCCCGCCCAGCATGAAAGTTGCTCCCTGCCATGGCTTATGTCCTCTGTTCCAAGTGCCAGCATCAAATACCCCCGCCCAGGCTGTCGTGGCTCTGTCGTCCGAGACCACGAAGGCCTGATCTATTGCGCTGCCGAGAAATGTTCAAATACCGTCCGGAAGGTGCTCGGGGGCGTCTGTGGCATTATGAGTGGGTAGTTGATCAACGGTAATCGCGCCTTTCAGTCGGCCGACGAGTCGAACAAAGACCATTACTTTTTCCATCCCAATGGAGTCACAGAGCCCGGGAACAGCACTGAGAGTAGCATATATCTCGTTGAAGTTGACCATGCTGGCTGCGGCGGTCGACGACGCGTCAGGTACGATTAATTGACGCGTTGCGGACTTTGAATTCTGACAGCCACAGCCACTTGATGGCGATACGGCACAGCGTGTGCCGGATGGTTCGATTTAAAAGTTTGCGACCTTGCAAGTATACGGAGTATACAGAGTGTACAGAACATAGTGTTCAGGTAAGCAGACTGAATGTATACCCGATGTATACCGGAAGTAGCCGAAAGTATATCAAACCTCTCAAATATGTTGAAGTATATGGCCCTTGGTATACTTCCCGGCTCACGTTTTTTCTGCACAACGCTTCGACAAGCGCTTATAACCTTGGAAATCAAGTTGCCGTCGACGGCAGAAAACCATATTATGGCCTTGGACGCTTTAGCTGAGAATGGGAAATTTACCGCAGATGCTGATGCTCTCACCGGCAGATGGAACGGCCCTGCGAGTATCTTAGCCAAGGCGTGTACTCCCTGTTTTGAATATCCAACTACCTTACTCATGCTATTGCTCCAGCTCGGTTACTACTTGACCGACCCCGAAAGACCCCACCACGTTGCTGTGCTATCTGCCGGTATGGGAATGCGATATATGTGCCGGGTTGAATCGTCAAAGGAGGAAACACTACTCCTGCTGGCCCCGCGAATAAAGTACACAGATCCGCGTCTCTATCCCCTCCTCCTCCTCCCCATGCTGAATCCAGACCGTTTCTTGAAGCCGTTCGTTCCCATCACCCCCTTCGTGCGGTCCCGCCGTCCTATCACCTTGCCTCCGGCGTCCTCAAGTTCCGCACGGTCTCCTCGCACAGGGATCTCCTGTTCCGTCCATCCGAGCCACTTCCTCCTTCCTCCCCCCTGCTCACAAATGACATCGTTCTCAACAAAATGTTTGGAAGCGCACGTCAAACGGATGTGTTCCTCGGGACCATGGGCGACACCAAGGTTGTCCTGAAGATGGGTGATTCAGATTCACAAGTACAGACTTGGAGGGTATTGGACTCTGAGTGGTGGTCGCAGTCGCAAGAGGCTCTATGGGCGGAGGGCGATCTCTATTCGACACAACTGAAAGGAATGCCGAAGCTCTTAGCGAAGGGTTGGGTAGAAGATTTGCCGGATGAGTGGCGCCCTGCGCTGCTGATGGAAAGCCTAGGTGACCCGATAATTGAGAACTCGTTGGCCGAGTTGGATGACAATTCGAGGTGTGTTTCTTCGCTTCGAGATTTAGTTGATATTGAGTATCGTCTGAATAGGCAACAGCTCAAGGAGCGGGGGGGTCGTGCACACTGACATAGAAATTCGAAACATCGTGAGGTCTGGAAATCGCCTCGGTTTAGCCGATTTCGGCGATGCGAAACTGATTTAGGACAACTCGATTTGAAGCAAATCATTGACGGTGAGGTCCCGTAGAGACCATTGAATCTTGGGCGATCTCAAAGAGAGGACATATAACACAACTAGAACCTCCTTCCTAATTGTTTGCCGTCAACAGTTGTCTTTAATCGATCAAGTCTCGTACTGCTTCAAATTCAGCATGCTCCGATACTTTTCCCAGGTTCGATCAAGTTTGACGATAACTAAGTAATGAATGAGGTGAGCTTGGCCAGGGAAAAATGTAGAAACCAAACATACGATCTGGATCCTCTGGTTCAGAGTCACCCGACGCCGCAGTGCTCTGTGAGTCTAGCGCCGACCGATTGTATTTCTTCCAACCAACTTTCATGCTGGCGTTCAACTTCGCTACCAGTTGCAATCGTATTAGATCGTTGGTGACCGAATCCGCTACCGTCGGGGTACGCCAGGTCGTGACGACGCCGAGCGAGCCTTGAGTTGATATTGTGGACTTCGTGACTGCCCGATAGGCATCGAAATACAGTTTGCAAAAACCACAGGAAAGCTTCGACATCCCAATGTAAGGTATCGCGGGAAGACCATGTAGCGCTGCTAGCAAGGCGCATTCGCAGTGCACCGGGCGTGGGTTGCGGAACTCAACTAATATATGTGAATGAGTGTTTCGAAGGTGGAACATGATCCGACACACAATATAATTTTGCTTGTCAGGTTGAACAGCACCGGCAGTGTTGGCTAATTTTGCGAGATAATCCCTGGGGGTTTTGCCACCTTTTTTGTTAAGATCAGCATTTCGACGCGATCAAGACGTCTTGAATCGTTTTATCGTTCATTTTGATGGTCTTGGGGTGGATCTGGTTAGGAACCTGCTGTGACCTCCACGTTGTGCAGTAGATTAGCTAAACGCTTGGGACAGTAGCTAGCCGGGCGACACGCCGAGTATGTTCACGAATAGAAACGATCTTCTGAAGCCAGTGAATTGTGTCGGGTTCTTTTTCAACAGTGCCTGGGATCTCCGATTCTGAGTTAACGATATGATCTGAGATACATTCAGTAACATGAATGAATAAGGGCTGAGAAAATGGGCTTACATTTCAGAAAGCTGCTCCAAGACGCGAAAAGTTGCCCGTGCTGGGCGACGCCTTGATAGAAAGCGGCTATCTTCGCCAAAAGAACTCGTACGAGCAACACATGCGAGTCCTCGCGAACAAGGGGTTCACCTCAAGAACCGACGTCAAGTTCTCAATGTCGACCGCCACCCTCGCGAGGTCCTTGTGGTCGAGATGGGGCGACGCCTGGAGTTTGAACAGGGTCTCGCGTTGCACATTCGGGAGGTCGTGGCGCTCCTCAGCGGCAACGCCGCATATATCAGAGACGACGAGAGCGAACTTCTTGTTGCGAGAATTCTTGGTCAACCGCCTAAGGAGCTTGTCCCAGGAAAACCGAAGGATCGCGACCTCGAGATCGACGAGGGCTTGCTCGAAGGGTGACGTGGGTTCGTCGATAAAGAGAGGAATCGATGAGACCGGCTCGCCCTGAGACGTGAGAGCAAGTGCGGCGCGTGCGTCACGGACGATCTTGAGACGGTCGAAGATATCGTGCAGATGCTGCCATGCGGGTTCGCTCACAGGACCATTTTCTGCGACGAGAATAGAGGTATGGTTGGGATGGAGCGCCGCAGCTATGGCAACGACTTGTCCTCGACCTTCGTGAATGCAAAGGTTCGCCAGGCTATCAAGAACGGAAACCTGCCGCCGCAGAACTTCGGCGTCTCTGGACGACGAGTCTTGTGGAGGACTGGATTTTAGACCCAACTCTAGTTCATTCAAGAGGTCGCGAGCAACAACAGCCAGGAAGTCAGGATCGTTGAAATCGTTCTTGTAACCGTCCGACCTCCTTGAAGATCACGGTTTAGTCACAACGCCCGAGCCGCGAAACGATAAACATACATCGTGACATGTAAAGTGAGAGCTCAGGTAGAACGGGCCTGCGATAAGGTTGTGGTAACTTGTAGCAAGACTTGTGGAGCATTGAGTCAAATTTGAGTTTGGATCTCCTCTTTCGGCAGTCGGGTAGATTAGATTAGAAGATGCACCGCCACCTGTCAAAAGATTTCCGCCAATTGCCCCGACCCGCGCACTTGGTCGATAACAGCCTCTCCGAAAAAATCGAGCGACCTGAATAATATTATTCATTCTACATCAATGATCGTCGGCGCCTGGACGTCCCCATTTCACAAGCCTGGTCGGCCCATCGTGCCATGAGTTCACCCTTCGGGCCGACAGAATTGAAAAGGTACTGCGGTCGGTTCCAACGAAGCCCGCGCCTTGAGATTGAATTACAGCGTCCAAAAGAACCGGGAACCACACTCCGTGGACCTCTTCCGTTCTCAAGCGCGCGTGGTCCGGTGTCCGCCAACCCAGTGCTGCGACCTCTGCCCACCAGGCTGGGTCGCGCTCGTCGCTTGTTATCAACACTTGGTGCACCATAATTCCCTTGCGGCGCCAGATCTCGTCCCTGACTTCCTGAACTCGACGATCCAGTACGGAAATCGGCGCGAAACACTCTTTTGGGGTGAAGTCGCCGCACCATCCTTTGAAGTCGCTGTGTCGAGCGTGAACCGAAATGAACTGCGAAGAGCTCAGTATATTGACAATGATGATCAAACACAAGCTTTCGCGTACCGGTGGTATTGGATCACGAGCACCAATTTCGAGTGTGATGCGGACATACTCATCCGCGAGTTGTTCTAGGGCAGGAGTGAAACGCATGTATTGTCCGACGTACCGCCAAGCTGGGCTACGAATATTTAAGGGACTTGAATGGCGCGGATTTATTCAACAGGACGAACCTGTAATCTAGTCCGATCTCAAACGGCTAATTCACCAGTGAGCTGAGGCGATGAAGGAATGGGAGTTGACAAACCTCCTGCGCGGCCACATAATATAAAAAGTCGAAGCATAATAGCTGTTCGTCTGGAGGAAGTGAAACTTTGTGCTGTGGGGACGGCAGAGGTGGAACCAAGTTCGCCTCTCGTGCATCTGGGTAAGCGAGAGCAGCCAGCGACCAGAAAGTAGCGTGCTGGTCGTGTTCAAAGTTCGGGATCATCTTTATCCAATAAGGTGTCTTGGTCCAAGATATGTCTTTAACACGGAGTTAGGAGGGTGGGTGTCATCGAGAACGCCCACGTACCTAGGTTTAAGAACCAAGGAACGTTGCTGTGCCGATGACCTCGGTCGTTGTACTGCACCGACTCCCATGTATTCCAGCCTTGTAATTCAAGTAAGAGAGACCATCGGCAACAGACACGACAAGCAACTTACAACCAATTTCGTCAACAATTGGACTCCGTGTTTGCTTTACCTCGTTCCATTCTAGGACGGGCTTCCCAAGTGACTTCCTGAGACGGGGCACATCAAATGCTTCCCCGAAGAATAAGGGAGGAGGGTCGCCAGGTAGATGCGCGGACATAAATACAGGTAAAATTGCAGTTCGGTCTGTTATGAGGCCAAGATAGACAAGATTTATCTGGAAGATGTGTTCGGGTTCCTCTGGGAGTCGAATACTTCAACTGCACGCACAAGTGTGATTACATCGTTCGCTACGCGCGCGCGTTAGACCCAACAAAAAAGTTGAGAGTGCATACGCACTCCAGCCTGCGGCACTTCCCCAGCTTGTGATGTACTTGGTATCGTTTCGGAGATTTTCTAAAAAGACACGATATTAGAGAAAGAAGCGCGTCTTTTTGAAACTTACCTCTAAACGACGGTGTAGACGGTCCGTTTAACGATGCAAAGGGATGGAGTGGGTCCATAATTTGTGGTGTTGGCAGCGGTGGAGATGCATTCGCCTTGGGCTCCGTCGGACAATCGCACTCTTTACACTCCGGCCAGGGAACTTCGGGTTCCACTTGGACGCGATTTGGCGGGCGACTCGGGAAGAGCCTGTCGCGTACAACTAAATTCCACAAGAGAACGCCAGATATAGAGCCGAGAATGAAGGTAGCCAGGCTGAACCGTTTCCGGCTACCGCGCGCTGGTGGCTGCATTCAAGAAAGGTCCAGGATAGCTGTCCATGGCCGTCAGAGTGGTGGCGTATCGGGAGATCTGCGCGTCCGCCAGGCACTGATCTCAGTGCCGTATGCCGAGATAAGATAAGATTATGCCTCGCAGAAAAGTGGCTTGAATGGAATGCTCGATTGCAAGGAATTGGAGGAATTCGACCGAATATCGTGCAAAGGGGCGGCAAAGCTTTCTGTGATTTATGTGCCATCGAAAAAGTCAAGCTGACTTAGCAGTACAAGGCGGTCTGATGCCCTATAGTATGTCCTCCGAAAATTCTCGCGGTGTGCTGCCATTTTCTATTCGCAATGAGCAACAGCGAACCTACGCCAGAGCGTCGGAACTTGTCGCCGTCCTTGCCATTTGTGCAGAACTCTTTCTCGGCTTTGCACCTTGGGTGGTTGGAAAGTATCGGAAACGTCAAATCAGCAAATGCCGGGAGCAACTCAAGTAGCTGGCCGGAAGTACGTCGCGGCGGCAGCATGTTCGTTTAAGGCTTAATTCAATCCTGAATCCGTGATGAGGTTCAGAAAGGGATCGGAGGGCGAATCGGGGCGAAATAGTTCCAGATTGTAGAATAAGGGAGTTTGACGGAGTTGAAGAGCTCACTCTTCAAGCTACAAGTTGCGGCGACCCGGTGTCTGGACCAAACCGCGTTCGCGCACGGACCAGCCCATGTTATTGGTGGCTGTGGCGACGGCATTTCCCGGAAGGACAAACAAAGCGCAAAAGGCCCAGGAAGAGGAAAAGAAAATGCTATGGGAGAACAGAGTTATAGCAGGAGAGTTTGGGCCTTTCGGGCGTGTGGAATTATGAGGAAATTGTATTAAATTATGCCTACCGCGATCTTCACGTGACCGCGTTTTGACGCGTCGCGTTGTTTTCTTGTTGGTGGCTGACATGTTTGGCCTTCTTGCTTCCTGCGCTCATGTTCCTCTTTCTCGATCCATCCTCAGTCGTGGCTCGCTTCTACAATGCCATCGTCGATACGTTCACCCCGGCTAGGGTCTCTGTACCTCCCATAGTGGTGTCCGTCGTTCTTCCCTTAGGCTCGTCTTCCGCCTCCCCCCGTCCCTGACGCCATCTTCACCTCCTCCGACTGGTTCTCTACTCCGACCCACGTCCTTCCACCCACCGAACTGGGCTACCTTGTCAACGATGCGCGGATTCAGTGCTTCACCTTACTCGCGATGGCTCTCGTCTTTATGGGGATCTCTTCGTTCCGCGGGCTCTTCAGCGCAAAGGCCGCTAAAGTCAAGATGAAGCAAGGAGTGGTGTCAAAATTTCGATGAAGCCGTCGAGGAGTTTCGTTGCCTGCAGGTTGTGGCCGAGATCTTGATTCGTGGGATTCTTCAAGGATTCGGGGTTACTTGCGACCTTGTTGTGCAGAATACCTGGTCAGTGGTGGAAACAGGTTTGAGATGGGACCTGGCCATATGTTCAACGCGCACTCCCGTGGTCCCTCCGCGCAATTGGTCAAATCCTCGTTCACGCCTGCAAACTCGTCCTTTGGAGCCTCTGGGTCGCCACAACGTACCTCGTCGTCGTTGTCGGCTGGTGGATAACTCTTTTGTTCACGAAGTGCATTCTCTGGGTCCGCCAAAAACTCCATCTTCGCCGAATCGCCGCCCTCCCATCCGCAAAGCCTGGACCAGTCCAAGAAGCGGTCCCAGTCCCACCACCTCCGGCCACCCTGGACACGCTGGGCGGAGGTCATCCTCGAGGGTGTGCCACGCGCATGGGTCCATCCGAGGGACATTGTCGCTAAAGAGTTTCTGGGCAAGGGGGGTTTCGGCTCTGTATCTAAAGGTGTCGACCTCGCCACTGGGAATGCCATCGCCATCAAGCGAATCTCGAAACGCTTTCTGGGCGAGACCGGCGAATATCTCCTGCGCGCAGAAATCAAGGCTATGGGACGTGTCGTGGACAAGGCCCGGTATCCGCAACTTCAGGGAGCGTTTGTTGATGAATTTCATTACATCCTAGTAATGGTGAGTTCCTGTCTGCCTCTCTTCGACGACCGCTTTCTCATGTGCCAACTTCAGGACTATCTTCCGGGCGGCACTATGCACGACAAGATCTACGGTGAAACTGGGCTGAGTCGTCCGCAGGCGACGTTCTACGCCGCTCAGCTCGTACGTCTCCTGTTCTCCGAGCCTCGCTTCTCAACTGACGTTCTTTATAGCTCCTCGCCATCCAAGGCCTCCACAAGCTCGGCATCGTCCACCGCGACATCAAGCCCGACAACATGCTCTTCGATGCTCACGGCAACTTGGTCCTCAGCGACTTCGGTCTCGCCCGCGTCTTCGACATGGAGATCGACGGCGGCTCCGTTTGGAATGCGGCGAAAGTCCAAGGCGGCGACTTGTTCCCCCCGCTGTTACCTCATGGCAACCCTCACTCGGACACAACGCCAAGAGGGACAGACTTTTACGCCGCACCAGAGGCCAGGAGCGGGGAGAAGTACAGTTACGGAATCGACTACTGGTCGTTTGGCATATGCTTTGTGGAGATGCTCACCGGGCTGTTACCTTACGCCCTCAGCGACCTCACCGGAACCTTTCACAGTCCGCTTGCATTGGACCTGGAGCACGACCAGTCGAGATTTGTAACCGTCCCGCTCACCTATGAGGAGCGCCATTTCTTCTATCGGGTGCGTTCTTTGCTTACTTCAAGTGTTCTTTTCCCGTCTAATCATACCTTTCAGGCTTTGAATTTCGACCTGCACGAGCGGATGAACGCAGCCGAAATGAAGATGCACCCAATATGGGGCGGACTGTATGTCCTTTCTTTTTCGCCCAGTCGATATTATCTGACCATGGATTCCTCTTCAGGGATTGGGTCGCCCTCGAAAGAGGCGCCTTTACTGCAACAGGGGAGCGGAGGCCGGTCCCGAACATAACTCGCGGCCGAGTGCGGGCGGGGCGAATTGCTTGATCTAAATACTTCTTTGCTTGATGTGGTATACCCTTCGTTTTATCCTCTACGTACGCACATACATATACCCCGCTTCGTCTCTTTACATATCTACCCTATATACCCTTCCTATCTACATATCTATCTACATATATACCCTCCTACGTACCCATTTGCTTCCATCTATACCCGCGTCGTTTGCTACGTACTATCCACTTGTATACCCCGTTCCTCTCAGATCAATCGGATTGTCTTTTTTCGCTGATATCGCTGCTGCGCTCGAGTTTTCGTTGAATCCGTCAAGCGACATGTAATTGAATAAATAAATCAGCTGTGTTGGATTCATTGCAATCCCTGGCGTCTCGACATTCAGTGAAACAGAGGTTAGGTTTCAAAGCCACCTCAGGCCTGGCGCATTATAATACATGTTGGTATTCCAAAGAGGTGCATTAGGCCGAGCAGTTGATACTATACCCTAGTCTCAAAGGTGAAGTTGCTCCCGGGACCAGGGCGCCTCAGTATGACATGTGTATCCTTCATTATCAGGAAACTGTCACCTCCGGTCGGCTTTCCATACCCCATTGCCTCCTTGAAGTCCTTTCAGATCACAGCGTCCCTCGGATGTCCTCTGAAAGAAGGAGTAGCCTCGCGGCAGGGGCACCCCTTGCTGGGGCCCGGTGGCCAAGTCGAAGCAAATCACCGTGTCGTCGGGAGTATGCCCGCCACGGTAGAAGCGAATGTAAAGCGGCCGGCGTTCGCCAGGGATGAGGATGAGCTTAATAGCGTCGGCGCCGCCTTGTTCAGGTTTTTGCTGTGGATGCATTACAGACAGAACTTGACGGAGAAGATGGCAAACGGGCACATACCCCGATGATAGGAAGTACCCCATCGGTAGGACCTATATCCTTTGCGATGCTCATGAAATTCGCCGTCGCTAGTGCTCGGCTGGCAGGGTCGGGGAACATGCCTGATAGCACCCAATCGAGAGTGCGGGCGCTCAGGGTGGGAAGCGACAGATTAGTCATTAGCATATTGAGCGGGATATCAAGAGGGTCCTCGTCCGTGTAAGGCAATAGTGCACTCCCAGGGTCGAGGTTCGCTCGGCGTGATTGGGGGAGGCGCCGTATCTCAGGGTAAGGAACCTGAACGGGAAATCCTGCGGCATTGATGTACGGACGGGGTCGCTATAGTTTGGTAAGGTTGCGGTGCGGGCGCGCGAGTTTTAGTCCTGATTACCTCGTTACCTGCGCGCGGCATTTCTATTCTTTGTGGGGAGGTGTTTACGCGTTGTTTTGAGTGCGGATCAAAACACGTTGATGTCGTCAAATACAAAGCCAAAACCCACAGCGGCGTTTCAGCTATATACTTGGGACTCGGGGAAATCAATGAAAATCAAACGGAGGCCAAAGTCGCCACCAGCCTCTTGGTCTCGACTATGTTCACCCCCTACCCATTCAACCCCTCCCTCTGGGGCGTGTTCTTTGCGCTATCCCTGCTTCCTCTCATTGTCAAGCCGTCTCCCTATCGTCGCCTCTTCTTCTTACCCATCATTCCGCTAACTGTATATGCGCTCCTCTGCACCACGGGCACATTCCGCGAAGACTACTTTGTTGGCCTTGCATGGCTCACCTTTTGTTGCTTTGCGTCCGACTACATCCTTATCACGGAGGTCCAGCGCGAACTGCGTCAAGTTCCGTAAAGCCGGACAGTGTGCCAATTGAAAATGTGTCGCTGTTGCGCCGCCTCCGCTGGGCGCTCGACTTATTCACCAGTCCTCGAGGGGTCGGCTGGGCGCACGAGCCGACCACTGTACTCCCACCGCACCCGCCGCCCGGCACTGGTCGTGCGCGGTTCGTCGCACATCGGTTATGGAAGGCGTTCCAATACTGGGTCGTGCTCGATCTGTGCAACCTTCATATGTTCATGAATAATATGTTCCGTGTAGACGGGCCAGATTGGACGGCGGTCGGGTGGGGTTGGCGCGCTGTGGCCGCGGCGGTCTATTTAGCCGCCGGGTCCAGCGCGCTAATGTTACTGTCTTCGTTTTGGAGCGCGGCGAGCGTCGCATGCCGTCTCTCCAATCCGGAAGACTGGCCACCTCTGTTCGCCAGCCCACTAGAAGCGTGGACAATCCGGCGATTTTGGGGGTACGTCTTATATTCTGCATGCGTCTCCCTCGACCTCTGAATATCTTGCGTAGTCGCGCATGGCATCAAATGATGAGGAGGGTGCGGTTGTGCTCAGTTTGCTAGCGTGTGCTGTGTGCTAATCAGGCTCCGCGCAGTTTGTCTCTACGCACGGAAAATACCTCGCCCGCCAAATGCGGCTGCGACCCGGCAGCAACACCTCTGCCTACGTGCAGCTTTACACCGCCTTTGTGATGTCAGGCTGGGTACACTATCTGGGAGAGACGATGGCGTTCCGGCATTGGCAAGGCGGCGCATTTATATTCTTCCTGCTTCAAGCCGTTGCAATAACACTGGAAGACTTCCTTATTTTCCTGGCCAAAAGAGCCGGTTTCCGGGCTGGAAGCGCTGCTCGTCTTGTGGGTTACGTGTGGACGTGCGCATGGCTGGCGTGGTCACTGCCGATTTGGCAAATGCCCCTGGTGCGCGGAGGGCTGTACGACAAGGAAGCCATGCCAGTGAGCGTGCTGCTTGGATTGTGGCAAAAGGGCGGGAAATAAATGTGGTATATATCGACTCCATCCTCGAACTACAAGGGTGACAAAATAAACTTGAATGAACTTGCTTGAACTTCAAACGAAGTAGTTTGGAGCAAGTTTGGTTGGAACCGACCCGGCGCAGCCGCCGGCCCGCGTTTCTGCATCCGTTACTTACGATCGTCAGGACGATGCTATCTTTACCAGTGCCACAACGTCGCAGAACTGGCTGAAAATGCGGGAATACGATGCTTGCCTGCCAGACGCCCAGAATTAAAACACGGGACCTGAATGAACGGAATGAAGATGCAAGAATAAGTCTTTGGAGCCTTACTACCAGTCTGGGACTAGCGACCATACGACTGCACTCCATCGACTCCATCTGACGCTCAACCTGCAAAATAGGTCCCAGAGCGCGTCATAATTGCTTTCTGCGGAGTCGACTTTGGCTATAAATGAGTCCCGCTCGCGACATGGGAGACTCACTTTAACATCCATCCATCCACCCACCAAACTATGACCGACGTACACCCCAACGACAGTGCCTCCAATGTCGGAACCGATAAACGCAACGAGCAGGACAAAGAGACCGACCGTAAGCTCGCAGGAGCGTCTCTCCACTCTCATCGAGGAGGCCAACCAGAAAACCCTCCCGATCTGCAAGATGATTCGGAAGGTGCGTGTCGCCATGCCGTCCTTCAACCCAATTAATCTGGTTTTCCTCGCAGCACATCGAGAACATGGATGCACGGAAGGAGGAAGACCGCGACGAGGCTGAGCTCGTGAAGAACGTCAAACCTCTGCTCGAGCAGGCAGAGAAGATTTTGAACGAGACGAATGGTGCCATTCGCGGGGCCGATCCCGATAACCGCCTGAGCAATAAGGCGACTCGTGCTCAGCAAGACCACAACGCTACGCCGGAGGAGCAACGTCTTGCCGAAGCCTTGAAAGTTGTACGTCCGATTGTTGCTTTCTTGACGAAACGTGTTGCTAAAGCTGCAATTCTTCCTCCGTAGATGGTCCAGGAAGTCGGTGGGACCATTGAATGGGCCAGAGACAAACTCGATTCCTTCCCGAAAGCGAAGAAGGACCTTGGTCCCCTCCTCGACGCAATGGGCCGTACGTGTTCATCGTTCATCAGGCGCAATCTCTTTGTTAATCTGTTCGACAGAACCCTTGACTCAAATCATTGGCGGTGTGGGCCTACTGCTCACGGGAGTTCTGAACCTCGTTGGCAAGTTACTCAGCGGTCTGGGACTCGACAGTCTCTTCAAGGGAATTTTGGGTGCGACCGGGCTGACTAAAATCTACAAAGCCCTCGGGCTTGACAAGATGATGGGGTATTGAGAGGGTAAAGGAACGCATTTGTATCGATAAATAGTCAGCTGTATTAGTAGTACAACAAATGAACCAGGATACAAACAAGAACGTCGCGCAGACTGAGCGTGAATATGCAATCGATCGGGTCATATGAGCGGGACCGGAGGCCGGTTACCGTTGGTCGGGGTAAGTTAGTAAAGACGGAACCCAGAACGCCCCGCGAAGGAGGGGAAAGTCGACAACAGCGTCAAGAAAAATCACCCATTCTTCTCAAGTCCTTCCTTCCCAACATGCTCGTCCTCCCCAGGCATGATAATCTCACTATCACACACGTACTGCGGAAGGCAGAAGCCGCCTTCGTATGTGAGCAAAGAAGGAGACCTAGTTGAAGTAGGACGGGCTCCGGGAAGCTCCGTCTGAAAGTTTCGAAATGCCAGCACCCGAGCGGCAGCGGGGATGGGAGTTATGCTGGATGCAGCATAGTCCCCGACGCACAAAATCGGGGCACTAAAACCCAGATAGTCGCCCTTTTGCAAAGTCGGGGGAAAGATATCCATTGGATTATGCGGTTCTTCTTGCGGGATCCGGTATGGCTTAGACCGCCAGAGGATCGCCTCGGAAATGATATCAACACTGTCGCGTGTGGCACCGAACGTGAATTCGACACCTGTGAGCAGGGACTCCCGGACCAAGAGGTCGCAGGTGTTTCGGGAAGGATGTACATCGTGGGTTGGGCATGCATCAGCCACGAACCACAGGATATCCGGACACTGAAGACCGCGTTTTCGCGTACGCCAAACGTCTCCGCGCGTGGGATAAAGGCGGAAAGGCGAGGGAGGATTGGGACATCGACAATGTTGGGTAGCTTTGGCCCGCGAATCAGGCACAGATCATGGACATAGCCAACAGGGATATGGCTTGGACGCGGAGGGGAAGTCGAAAAATGTCAGGATACCATCCCAATCTCCTTCCTCGTTTGAGCACCGGCTTCAACGCAGGTCGATAGAACCTTCATACCGAGAACAGGTGCTTGCATTTTATCGGCCCACTGGACTGACGGCGGTGATGGGAAGGTCCGAGGTGGTCACGAGCGGGGGGCTCGGAGGGGCCCATGCAAGTGTTTGGAAAATGAGTGCAGGGACAGACAGAAAAGCAGTGGTCAACTTTGTGAAAACACCTGGGTCCGGGTGCTCCACGAATGCGTGGGTTACCGCGGTTAAAGCGAGTTGTTTGTCCGGGCCTCGAATTTTGACACCCAGGCATGCACCGCTCTCTTCAGTGCGCAATTTTTGCAGATGAGAAGCCACCGCAGGCACTGCTCTGCTCGTTGGGGAAACTTGGGTGACGAAGTACTCGAGACAGCCAATCGTTAGGGGCCATCCAGATCTAGGGGAAGACTTCCTCCGGAGGTCCGTTGCAGACAAGCTCAATCTCGCCGTACTGCCAGACGCGCATCGCGACCACGAAGGGCATGACCTGGCGAATATGATCGAGTTCTCGACCGTTGAGCGCGGGATATCGCGCATCGATGTACTTGTGAATCGGGTCCCCGAGACAAGCCATTTTCACGATGAACCCATTGGGGAACGGCAAAGGCGGGCCAGGTCGGAGGACGTCTTTCTGATCAGGGCGGAAATGAATTTGGCGCCCAGCGACTCTGAGGTAGTCGACAAATTTGCAAGCGTCCTTCAGGTTGATGACCCACATCGATTCCTCTTCACCATAGTCGACAACCCAAACTGTCTCAACTGAAGCAAGGGGGGGCAATGAACGAATTGCTATTTCCTCGTCGCTTCGTCCCACCTCCAGCCGGTAGTTTTCAGGGAAGGATACCGACGTAGCAGGTTCTGCATAGCGGTCAGAAGTATCTTGGGATGAAGGACAAATGGATGGCACCTCGTTCGATATTTCGCGGTATGTAACGCATGGGATGAGGTTCGACAGTAAGTCTCGGTGATTTCATTGTGTCCGCTTGCGGTTTGTTGGGGCCTTTCTGTGCACGTAGAGGTGACAAATCTGCCGACTCGACTCGACTAGCCCGCCAGAGTTTGTAGGATCCTTTCGTTCAACGCGGCGGAGATGAAACTTGGAACTTGTACCCGCGCAAGTCGCGAGGTTCGGTACTGTTCTTGTGCCTTTCTTCGGTCCTTTTGCCTTTCTGAAGAAAATCCAGGCCAATACTGCGGACGGAGGATGACTTGGGACGTGTTCAACGTTGGCGTCGTCGAAAGAAAGGGGCTTGAGCAAATGTTGATGTTAATCACCGGGTTCTCTAGCGTTCACTCGAGGGCCCCAAAATTATTTACACTTTTCATTCATTCGTGCTTATCCGCTCAATACAAGCTATAATACTCTACGTTGCGTACTGTACCGAAAAAAATAATAAAACCCATCCAAGATGTGTAAAGTAACCCGTCCGTCCACTGGCAATCCAGTTTTGTATGTATGTATGTCATTCGATGCGAAACCGACAGCGAAATCGACCAGAGGAGACTGATAGAGGGAAAGTGAGAGTGAGAGTGAGAGGGAGGAGGTAGAGAGATGGAGAATAGGAAATAGGAAAATAGGAAACAGACAAAAATGAGAGTGCGCCGAAACATGCAGGTGTGATGACAGACAGACTGGACAAGACAAGGAATGTGGTGTGCGTTGGCGATAAAGACGATAATGATAGCAGGCGTGGGCGGGTCGTGAGGGGCGTGCGGGGAGGGGCCAGGTGCGAAGGTGCGGAGCAGCAGAGGAGTAGCCGTCGTGAGTGTGGGGCGTAACGAGGGAGTCGTCAGGGGAGGGAGCCAGGATCGGTCGTTATAAGCGGAGGCAGAGCTAGAACACCCTACGACCGCAGCACCCCGCCCTTGACCGCCGAAAACACACGCACAGTCCGCACATGCGTCAGCTCGTCCGGCGCAAACGGATGCGGGTCGTCGTCCCTGTCCTTGCCGCCCTTGCCGCCCCCGCTAGGCGTCCACGGCGGAACGACATGATGCGCACTCCGCGCAGACGACGGCGTCGGCAAATCCCCCGACAAATCGTCCCCCTCGAGCCGGTCCTCAGCCAACTCGGGCCAATTGAACCGCGGCCGACGGAAACTGGATAAAAGGTAAGGTATCAGCGCCAGGACCAAAACGGAAAAAAAAGAAACAGCACTAACCACTCGTACCCCCACACCGCATCCTCAAACTCCTCCTCACTAACAACCCTCCTCCCCTCCCCGTCCACAAACTCCCCCACAAACTCAGCCAGCGCAGGCTTGCACCCGAGCACCGTCTGCACGTGCTTCGTCGCGTGCATCTCCAGCTCGCGCGGCGGGACCGGTATGAACGTCGCAGGCCACAGAATCAACCCCGGGTGCTGCACGCGCGCGGCGCAGAACCGCGGCGGCGCGCCGGGCTCGGGGAACGATGCAGAGTACGCGCCAGAGGAGGTGGAAGACGAAGGTGGAGGCGGCCGAGATGCCCGAAGCGGTGGAGCGCGCGGAGGCGGTAGAGGCCGTCGACGCGCCCCGCGTGTGCGCCGGCGCGGCTTGACTCCAGCTGCTATTCCGGCTGTGCAGACTTGCGGTGGGCGTAGGCGGAAGAGACAAGGGCTTGCCCGCGAACCCGACTAGCTTGACCGGCTTCGTCGCAGCAGTGATCGTCCGCGAACTGCTCAGAGCCGTGATCGTCCGGTCGCTCGGCAGCGTTGGGATGCTGCTGCTGCTATGCTCCCGCGATAACACCGGCGGCGCGTCCCACTCGCTCGGCGGCACCCACGTCGACGGCCCCCGCCCCTTCTCCACAGGCGACACCTCCTCCTCCTCCCCATCATCCCAAAAGTCCACGCTATTGCTCTTTTGGTGCGCCCCTCCCTTCGACCCCTGCGCCGCGACTTCCTCCTCCTCCTCCAAGTCCTCCAAGTCGTCCTCCTCGTCAAAATCATCCTCCTCGCTCCCCTCCGGACTCTCCATCAACGCCCTCGGCAACACCCTCTTCCCCGGCGACGTCCCCCCCGCGCCCGCCCGCCCCTCCCCCAGGCACAATCCCCAACCTCTCCGCCGCCTTCGCGCTAATCCCCTTCGGCAGCGCCGCAGGCGCCCACACCGGCGCCGGCGCCCTCCCCGCCTTACTCCCACTCCCACTCCCACTCGCACCCGGCGTCGCACCCGACTCATCCCACTCCCCACCCCACCCCCTCGGCACCTGCGGCGTCCACCCCGCCGCGGCCTCCTTCGCAGTTGTTGCGCTCGTCAGCGGCGCACGCAACACAACCCCCTCCCTCCCCTCCACCCCAACAGGCGCCAACTTCAAATGCATACTCGCCGGCCTCTCCACCCGTCCCCCTCTCCACGCCCATCAGCCTTTCCGCCTTGCTCAACGGCGCGTTCTTGCTCGAAATCGGTTTGCTCTTGCTCGAAATCGAGTTGCTGGCGCTGGCGCCCGCAGCACCCTCCGCAAACACCCTATTCAACACCCCCATCAAGCCCGCCGCGCCCGTCGCGCCGCGCATCGGCGCCGGCAGCCCATAGCGCGTAACGCACATGCGCGCAAACAGGCGTTCCATGTCGAGCGCGGCCGCGCGCGCGGTCGTCCACGGGCCTGCGGAGGTCTCGCGGGGTGGGGACGGGGGTCGTTCTTGTTCTTCGTATTGTGGTTGCTGTTGCGTTGGAAGGGGTGGAAGGGGTTGTAGGGGCGGTTGTGGAGAGAGTGATTTCGAAGGCGGCGGCGCGAGCAACATGCGGATCTCCTCCGGCAGGGCATCCGCAGAAGGCGTCGGCGGCGCGCTCGACGTAGACGCGCTCGACGCCGTCGAGGCCGCCGATGTCCCCGAATCCGTCGACGCACTGGAATCGGAAGACACAGAGGAATCCGTCGAAGCAGAATACACATGCGCATGCTTCTGCGCATGCGGCGGCACAGGCGTAACCGGCGTCTCTCCCTCCCCCACCTCTCTCCCCACATCGCCATCGCCATCGCGATCCACGTCAACACCCCCCTCCGGGGATGGAATCTCAATCACCAAATGGTCCACGCCGCTAAACGCCCGTCCATGGCCCTTCCCCCACTCGCGCTCAAACGACAAGTCGAGCCGCGGCGCCCCGCCCGGCGTGTGCACCACGTCCACCTCCACGGGCACGCACGCCTGCGCCAGATTCACGCATTTCGACTTTGGCTTCCTCGTGATCTCGACAGACCCGCGCTCCGACGCGGAGGGCTCGGACTCGGAGCCGACGAGGGTGGATGCGAAATCGGAGGAGGAGGTAAAGGAGGAGGCGTCGAAGGACGAGGAGGAGAAGGAGCCGGAGGAGCGCTCGGAAGCGCACTGCAGGAGGTCGTCCGAGCCCGAGCCCGGTGCGCTCTCACTCGACTCGGTCTCGTCCATATCCGACGAAGAGTCGGACGAGTCGTCAAAGAACCCCGAGGCGTCGGGCGTGGGCGGCGGCACGCGCGGGGTGCTCGGCGAGAGCAGCGGTTGTTGGTGTTGGTGTTGCGGGACGGTGAGTGTGGTAGGCGTGTACACCACGCCCTCCCCCTCCCCCTCCTCTTCCTCGCTAGCACTCTCAGTCATCGCCTCCTCCACCGGCGGGTCCCCATACGCAAACAGCGTCTGGTCGTCGACAAACTCGAGCCGCCCCCCGGGCGCCAACACGCGCCGTACCTCCGTCAGCACAAACTCCATCCGCACCAACGGGATCGCGAGCGCGAGATTCGCCATGCGCACGAGCTCGAACTGGCGGTCGGGGAACGGCAGCGCGTATTTCAGAAAGTCGCTGCGCACGAGGCGGATGTTGCTGAGGGGTGTCGACATGGGGAAGGTGCCCGGGGTGGCGGAGGGCGTGGTGGGGGAGGAGGAGGATGGGGAGGAGAGGGCGGGGAGGGCGACGTCGACGATGTCGAGGCCGATGAACTGGGTGGTGCGCCAGGTGCGGGCGGCGTCGAGGAGCCAGACGCCCGTGCCGCAGCCGAGGTCGAGCACGGACGCGGGGGGGTGCGTGCCATAGTCGTGGAACGTCGGGGAGCCGGCGGGGGCGAGGCGGCGGAGGAGATAGTGCGTGTAGCGCTCACTACGCGTCGTTAGCACTTGGTGGCACGAGAAAAAGAAGACTGACTTTTCGAGCACAACGGGGTCGTAGGCCTGCATGTAAGGGACGTCGGAGTAGGGGTGGAGCTTCATCTTGTGGCGAGGTGCGCCATGCGTTCTTCTTTACGAAGCGGTCGGGTGCGTGGACATCCTCGTCGCCGTCGCTTTCCTCGTCGGAATCTACCGGACTCGCGGGGGTTTCTTCTATTGGCGGTACGACAGAGTAGTGACCGAGACTACTGGCGGTGCCGGACGACGCGGAAGTGGTGCGCGAGATGACGGGGGTGTCGTCGGAGTGGGAGTGGGACGAGGACTGGCGGAGGGAGACGAGGGATACTTTTTTGCGGAGGCCCAAGGGCGAAGCGACTGGCGCTGGAGGGGGGGCGGTCGTCTGGAGACGGTGCGCGGGGATGCTTATTACTACCACCTTTGTCTTTTTCCTTGTCCTTGTCTTTCTTGAAGCCAAAAGTCATTCCTGCAGACACTGAGCGAGACATGAGAGAAGGGGGGCGCAAGGATGCGCTGGGTTGTGGGGGATATAGTCTGGATAGTCTGTAATGGGGGTCTGGGGTGTCCTGTGTGGGGTGCAGCGAGTGCGAGCGCCCGTGCAAGTCCATGGCCGCCATTTGTACGAGGCTGAGGCCACCTCGCGTAGTGTAAAGAGACAATGGTTGTGGGAGGAGAAAGAGCTTTGAATCGCTTTGCCCCTAACGGCATATACAAAACAAGTACTACTATATCCGGTCATCCCTTCCCAAACTCAGTACTCAATCCTCGTCTTTGCGCGGCGGAGGTCCACACGGCTGCAGCATTCGCTGAAAGGCCGTTAGTCTCGCTTTTTCTCACTAAAAAATCCCTTACCTCGGTCATCTCAAACTTGATCCTCCCAATCGACTCGCCGTCCGCAATGGCGAGGTACGACGTCAACGTCGGGTGCCCCACGATCGACGCCAGCGTGTCCCGGTGTTGATGCGTTACCCAGTCGCTGCATGCCTCCATCAGACAACCACACCTAACCGACGCCCATCCTCACTCACTGTTTCGAGAGGTCCGCGTGTCCTGTTCCTCTTCGTTAGCATTTCAACATGCACGAGAAGAAACGCAGACCCACCAGTTCCGGTGTACCTGGCATGCACTATTCCAGGGAAAGACAAGTTGAATTAACCCATACCCGATTCGCGCGCGCGTGTAGCGTAGAAACGACGACACTCACGGTGCTCCAGCTGTGTGTTCGCGGTGTACCGCAGCTCGGAAGACTTTCTACTCGTCAGTTATGCGGTAGACACACTGTGTAGATAGACGCACCATAAGTTGAAACTGAACGAGGAAGAAAAGCCTGTGCTTACGGCATCATCCGCACGCGGTCAAATTGCACATCGCCTTGTCTTGTCTTCCTCAGCCTGTGCTCGCCCCAACTCAATGTCCGCAGACACGAACGTTCCGACTTTCATTCCACCATCCTCGGAGCGGACGCAGCCCGTATCTCCGATGCGTACCTTCCAAGCTAAGCTATGTACCGCAACCACCCGCCATACTATCCTAGTGCACTCTGCACCCCTGGCCAGGGTCCCTCAATAGCCCTGCACTATAGCCCCCGCGGGACCTAGCAAACGGGCTTCCCGGGACCATCTCTCCCGAACTCGACTACCCACTACCATCGGCTCGAGTCTCTCCCGAACTGCGGGGCTCCAATCTTACCACTGCCCTCAGGTGGCTTAATTTTCTAATCTTACCTCTCGACCTCCGCGTCTGAATCTGGGCTCAATAATACTGCTTGCTGCGCATCTCTTCCGCACACCCGCTCCAATGTCATCTCTTCGGCCGGGATCTTAACACTTCGAGTTATATTCGCCCGCACCCCACAAAGTTATATTCGTCAAGTTACCGGCGCTTTCTTTCTTCATAAAGACACGACAAGATCTGCCATCTCGGAAGCAGCAGATATGCATGTATGCACAGATATTCTTATCCACTTAAATCCCGGGCCACCATAACCTAAAATACGACGGATGTCGGATGCGGAATCCCTACTTATTCAGTACAGGACAAGCTCAGAAAAGGCGGACAAGACACTCCTGCCTCCTCATAGGCAGCGCTCTGACAAACGACCCTTTCTTCAAATTCCTGTGCCTCAACACGCTCCTCCATTCGACTTACAACGACTCTCAGGTATATTTACTCGGCGCCTCAGCAAAAGCCGGCTGGACCCACATTACCAAATCAATATATGATGGCGCTTACAACGAACGCCCTTCATGATATCTCTGCTTCCTCGGCGCCTTCTAACCCTCAGCTAAAGCAGCAAGACCCACATTACCAAATGACTAAAATATAATGGCGCTTACAACGTATCTCTGCTTCCTGGCGCAAGAAGACCCACGTAACGGCGCTCAAGTTACAAGTTACAACCCTGCTTCGCGTCAAGACCCACCCACTCCTGGTAAGTATGAACCGCGTGTCGAGCAACAAGGATCCACGGGCGAGACGGTCCAGACCCACACAGACCCTGGAGATCGTTACTGCCAGCGTCACCGATGACCCCGCCTGAAACCACGCCGCGGCGGAGCCGACCCACCTCGCTCCGACGCGGAAGCGCTCATTCACCCTACTTACTTACTTACTTACTTGCTCACAAACTCCCTTGCTGGTGCCCAAGTAAATAAATACCGATCCCACCGCATGCGTTCGATAAAAGCGCGCGCTCTGAAATAATCCATACACCACGGTGTAAATGCACCCGTACCCGTACCCGGACAGCCCGCTGGCAACGCGACTACCAAGGGACCAACCAACCAAGCAAGTGATTCCGAGTCCTATACGTACTCCGTGGCACTGTAAGATTTCGAGGTTTCGAGGTCACAGTAAGATTCAAAGCCCAGTATACTAATTATAAGAGCCAACCGAAAATCCAGTTCCACTAACTCGGACCCACGTCTCTCTGCGGCGAATGAAATAACAGCGTACAAGTACATGTCAGCTCTGCTCTTGTCGCGTACTGGGATCCATTTTATTTTATTCGACTCCTCCCAACGTCCATGGCCACCGCCAATCACACCGGTACCACCGCCACCAAGTCTCCACCGCCGCCACCGCCGCTGCCTGTCATCGGCCACTCTTTTCCTCGGTACGCGTCGACTCCTTATCGTTCCGTCAGCGTCGTCCATATCAGGAAAATTACTTACCCGATTCGGAATTCATTTGAATTTAGATTGGGTGGATGGAAGGCGTCGATCAGGGGCTCGGGTGTGTGTGAGGAAGCGGGAGCAGAACGAAGTACGCGTACCGGGATTTAGGGGTGCAAAGGGACAAAGACGAATTTAAAGCACACAAAGCGCACAGTGGCAAAGGAGACGGATGAACACAAGGATTTCAAAGCAAAGTCAACCCAAAGCCCGAAAAGGGACCACACAAAAAAAAAAACGGCGAACGAAACGAACCTCCGTCGAATAAAACCCCAGCTCCAAGGCGGATCGACCGTCCGGTCCTGCGGAACACGAGGGTCGTTGGTGAGGAAAGACAAGACGGGGTAGGCGGCGCGGTGCCGGGATAGCGGGGCGACGGGATGGTCAGGGAGACTCTATCCATCCTATCGGCGCGGCGCAGAGTGCCCTTCGCGCTCGTGCGGGTTTAATTCGGTGTTTCGGTGTCGATACTACTGTAGTAGTATTTCGAGCTCAGTTGGGGCGGCGTCAGGAGGAAGGGAGGACGAGCAGACGCGAGGCGCGTAGAGGCGAGGGCAAGGTAGTGCAAGGCAAGGCAACGACCACTGCAGCAACAGCTGGGCGGCGGTCTGTTGGGCATGCGGACCTTGCGCGTTATAACTTGAGCTCGCTGTTGCTGTTGCTGTTGTTGTTGTTGTTGTTGTTGAAGCTTCAAAGAAGGACGGCGTCGGGACGAAGGACAATGATGTACACCCATGAGTAACGTAGGATATGAAGGTGGAAGCGATGGCCCTTGGGAGCGGAGAGGAGGTTTGGGAGAGAACATTAGGAATACATATGGACGGAGAGGACCATTTAGTTTACATCGCCACTGCATATTCTCGATATCCAGGGAACTTGAACGCTGGCGGAAAAGAGAGCCCCGGGATCGAATGCCGGCGTGTCTTTTGGTTTCTAGGGTCGAGGAAGATGCTCAGTGTGACATGAACTTGCGGGTCTTGAGCTAGGGTCCATCGAGTTGAATTGGAATTTGGAACTGTGCTTGGTGCGACACTACTTGCGTCCTCGGCCTGGTTTTGTTCGTGGGCGCGCAATCCGAGCCGCTGTTCCAGGTGTCGCAGTCGTGTTGCAGTCGTATTGAGCTCGTCCCTGTCCCCGGTACACGCAAAAGCTGAAATCGTGATGAGAGTTTGGAATCAAGAGCGTTTGACGTTGTGACAGCACCCGGAGTTTACCGGCCAATGTTGAACCCCACCTTGATTTTCTGCCCCCTTCTCTCTCGTGTCCGTAGTCGCTTGAGTTCAGAGACAACTACAATGGAGGTACTTCACTCGATATTTTGCAAATATTTTGGCCAGACTTCATTGCAATGCATTCCGATATCAGGCCTTCGGCTAGCCTCTCACGCGTCCCCCCGTGGCACGCACCATGTAGACGCCAAATCGGCCTTTCCCAGGAACCCTTCGAGTCGTCGCAGGAGTCGCAGGCTCTAATATAACTTTCCACCGCTACGTTTTATGAATTCCGGTCATCCCATCGTCCGCGGGCGTCCTCTAGCGATGCTTACCGAAAGTGAGTCGACAGAGGCATCTCAGTCGACATCCTCCGCCCATGCGGATCTCGGCGACGACTTGGACTCAAACGAAGAGGGTGAGGGGAATTCGTTCTCGCCTTAGGTTGCTCCATCTATCCCTTTCATGTTGACAACGCGTAGACCTCAGCGATGATTCAGACGCGGATGAGGAGGATGAGGGCGTGAATGGTCCCGACACTTCTCATTCACGCTCATCCCCGTCGCCCATCCCAGTACTGGCGCGACCGTATGCGCCACTCTTCCTCTCTCCTCGCATTCATTTAATTGTATTTAGCTCGTCGGAGTTTCCTTTATCTTTCACGCTAGGCCGACCGTATGTGCGCAGCCATCTCGCACCTGTTCTTCTTTAATTCTTTGCAGGCTATCGGCGCGTTACCCTTCGATCGACTTGCGTCTTTACACGGTTGATGAGGCAGTCATGGTCTTTGGTCCACTTTCTCTCCCGGCCCCGTCCTCCCAGCCTCTTCAATTCTCCTGGGAAACTGAGTTGGGCAGACCGTTTGTTGCCTCCTTTCGCGCTGCTTGCCCATCGTTAACTGTTTCCAGCTTGTCAGAACACTATACTGAATTACGTCTTTATTCAGGCGACGAAGCAGCCTTTCTCTGCGGTTACCCGTCGCGGGAGGCTTATTCTTCTAGTCTGCGGGACGAAATATCGACCGAGACTTCTCGACAGCGCAAAGCGCATCAAGAAGCTCCCATCCGACGGCGCGCGCTTGCTGAGACTTCTGTTCGACGTCGTCCCTCCAGAATGCGATCGGATACATTACGAGCTGCATCCATTTCTGGTGTACGTCGACCCGACGCTGCATTCGTGTCCCTATTTAATCCATTTTATAGAATCGCCGCGAGAGTCCTTTGCGTGCTTCCGCTGTGGTGGAAGCGGTGCCCGCCTTCGAGCATTCTCCCGTTATGCACGTGGATGTATCGATGGGTTCCCCTCTCCTCCCTCTCTCCACCTCTCCCATTTTTGCCCCGGTCATTGTCGCTGAGGCCGGGGCTTCGTGTGAGATGGACGTGGACGTGGAGGGGGTGAATATCTCAGCGATCCTACACACATCCACCCCTTTGGCTTCAAGCTCACGGTTGTCTCCTTCGGGCGGAGGCGGTATCCCCTACGATGATTTGCCATCTTCACTGCCAATGCTCTTTGACTCAGGGGCTATTGGTGGGTCGGGTGTGGCTTCTCCACCCATGCTGGCACAGTCCTTTTCTGCGCAAGGAGATAACGGTCGATCGGTCGAACGCTCACAAAACAGGCCGACGCTCTCTTCACCCAACACTATAAGGGATGTCTTACCGTGGGCACCCGCCTTTGTCACATCGTCGACTTCACCGCCCTTGTCGTCGTCGTCATCTTACTACCCCCCGTGGCCAGTCGTTTCGTCTCAACCGTTAGCCGGACTGTCGTATGTTCCTGGCTTGCCATTGGATATGCAACTCCCTTCGGAGCGACCTATTCCTGCTCGCAGCACCACTGCTGAATGTAGCCCAGCATCTTTATTGCCCGGTTGGGATGAAGTTCAAGGTCCGTGTTTGCTGATTCGATGTGTACGTGGTTATCCTGATGTGCAGCAGATCGTGTCGAATATCAGTTCGAATATCACGAACCTCTATTTGCTCCAGTGAGCGAGGGTAGTGACGCTAGCACTGTCTCCCTTCTGGCTCAATGCGTCCGCTATCAGTTGTTTGCTGTTATCGGGCGTTTGTCTTTTGCGCGAGCCCGTCTTGTGGATCCCCGCATTCACGGGCTATTTTCCTCTGCCATCGACACCTGCTGGTCTGTAGTTGCAACCTTGCCTTCATTGGCCCGTTTAGCGGCGGACTTTCCTTTCATAGCGTTGCAGTCGGCTTCGATAGATGCTATCCCATTTAGTATGTCTTCCATCTCGATAGATCTTGGCTTAAAATCTTCACCGTATGCGCTGATTCTTGATTCTAGGACTGCAGTTCTCGCGCTTGCCCTCTGCCGCGGTGGAACGTTTAACCCACGATGCATGTGCTGCTCTTTATTCTGCTATTTCTATTGTTCGTCACTCCCTTCGGTTCATCGAGTCTTGTCAACAGACAGCCTTGGCTCTCTCCCGAGCGTTGGTGTATATTGATGCCGTTCTTCTACGCTTCACCTGTTGGAACATCCGCGATTAAAATTCCCAGATGCTTACTTACCGTACAACTCGTTTGGCTGTTGTGTGTTAATTTCGTTCCCCGTCCCCGGTACACGCAAAACCTGAGAGTTTGGAATCAAGAGCGTTTGACGGCCCGAAGTTTGCCGGCAAATGTTGAGTCGTCCCCGTCCCCGGTACACGCAAAAGCTGAATCGGGATGAGTTTGAAATCAGGAAGCGTTTGATGGTGGCCGGAATTTGCCGGCGAATGTTGAACAAAACCACCACCTCGATTGCGTCCCCTTTGTCTTCGTTCACTGGCGCAACGATCATAACAGCTTAAAACTGGTGACAGCGGAGGCGAGGACACGATTCATGTTCACGTCCCCCAACGGCTCTATCAAACTTTCATGCGTTGGCGTGCTCCTGAACTCTCGCCAGATTTGTTTCACGGTATACCGCGTTTCGTATCTTTCACGCTATCTATACAATACGATACAATTGTTGCTAATTTAGGTCCGTTCCTTTATTTCCCGCCAACCAACTTATCAAGCCCAAGCCCTTTGTAAATCTTACTCAGACCGGTCGCAGCGAGAATGCCCTTGAAGAGACTGTCGAGACCCAGGCCGCTGAGCAATTTGCCGACGAGGTTGAGGACTCCGGTGAGCAGAAGAGCAACACCGCCGACGATTTGGGTCAAGGGTTCTGTCGTAGAACGGGTAAGACAGAGTGATTTGGTCAAGAGTGGAAAGACGTACGGCCCATGGCGTCGAGGAGAGGACCGAGATCCTTCTTCGCTTTGGGGAACGAATCAAGCTTGTCCCGCGCCCAATCGATGGTGCCGCCGACTTCTTGCACCATCTACGGAGGAAGAATTGCAGCTTTAGCGACACGTTTCTCAAGAAAGCAACAATCGGACGTACAACTTTCAAGGCTTCGGCAAGACGTTGCTCCTCCGGCGTAGCCTTGTGGTCTTGCTGAGCACGAGTCGCCTTGTTACTCAGGCGGTTATCGGGATCGGCTCCACGAATGGCACCGTTCGTCTCGTTCAAGATCTTCTCCGCCTGTTCGAGTAAAGGTTTGACGTTCTTCACGAGCTCGGCCTCGTCACGGTCTTCCTCCTTCCGCGCATCCATGTTCTCGATGTGCTACAGAGGAAACAGATTAATTGGGTTGAAGGACGGATGGAGACATGCGCACCTTCCGAATCATCTTGCAGATCGGGAGGGTTTTCTGGTTGGCCTCTTCGATGATAGTGGAGAGACGCTCCGCGAGCTTGCGGTCGGTCTCCTTCTCCTGCTCGTTACGGTCGTCGGTTCCGACATTGGAGGCACTGTCGTTGGGGTGTACGTCGGACATGTTTGGTGGATGGATGTTGAAGTGAGTCTCCCATGTCGCGAGCGGGACTCATTTATAGCCAAAGTCGACTCCGCAGAAACAACCATGACGCGTTCTAAGACCTATTTTGCAGGTTGAGCGTCAGATGGAGTCGATGGAGCACCGTCGTAATATGGGTCCAATTATGGTCTGAATTTGGTCAGAAAGGATGGTCGAATGCATGTCGGCAACTCCGATTCAGGCACGACACAAAATTACTGAAACAAATGAGGACTGTATCATACTCTCCCGTTGCCCAGTAAGCTCTGCGAGGTTGTAGAATGAATACATGGCATCATGCGAAAGTTTTTCATGTGCATCCGCTTGAAATGACGGTTGTGGCTTGAATTTGACATTGCAACCGGGCGCAGCCGGCCCGCCGCGCTTACGACAACCTGCACTGGTCCTGCAGGCGACCAAGATAGTTTCAACCACCAGGCTCTTTGCAAAGGCGCGCGAGATCGACGAAACGTAAATACTTGGAGCATTTATTCGATAGCATACCCTAATTCCCGCCCACAGTCAACGCCAACGTCCATCTATGAGCCTCGAAGTTCAACCCGGAAATTCTGCGACTCAGTTCAGCGTGAACTTGAATCACTCCTTGGATTTTTCCCAGCTGCTAACGAGCAACGATGCTCCCCTCGACTCGGACATCCCAATCATCCGCGCAGTCATTTCGGATGGCGAGACTCATGTCGATGCCTTGAACAAGCAGATCCACGATTTGCAGCTGACACTGGCAGGGTTGGTTCAGAGGCGCGACAAGATGGCTGAACAGGTCCGCCAACACCACGCTATTGTATCTCCCGTTCGTCGCTTGCCGCCGGAGGTGCTTTGTGAGATATTCGTCTATCGTTGGACGAGAAAAGACCGCCCTGGCATGTTGGCCATATCTGTCAATCTTGGAGGCACACAGCCCTCTGCTACCCCTTACTTTGGTCCTCCGTGGCCGTTTCCTCGACATCATCCCCCCAATATACTACTGGCGTTCAGACCCAGCTTCTTCGGTCGGTGAACGCGCCACTGGATATTTATTGCGGGAACGCGCCGTACACCATTGATGCATATTCTTCTTGGTTTGCTCTGGTAATCCCTCAGTCCTGTCGCTGGCGCACATTGCACATCCACAATCTCGGAGGTTTTGATTGGCTGCGACCCGTCGAAGGTCGTTTAGATCAATTGGAGGAGCTGACAATAACGAGTTGCTTCGGGGCAAACATTCCGGATGTTTTTACTACTGCTCCCAACTTGCGTCGCGCCATTTTTACCGACACGGCGTTTTCAGACAGGTCACCGTTTGTTCCACTTCCTTGGGGGCAGATAACCCATTATCGAGGACCGTATCCTCCCGAGCGTCCAATCGACATTCTCAAGGCAGCTCAGAAATTGCTGTTTTGGGAAATTGACTTCTCTGTACACGCAGATGCTCCACTTAATCCCACTACACCCACATTACTTCCCCGCCTGCGGGGTCTCTCAGTGGGAATCGCTTTCGTTCTTTCCCAGCTCACTACCCCGCAACTTGAGACTCTCGTTCTCCGTATTGCGCGGTCTTTGTTCCTATCTATACTACTACCCCTCATTCATCGTTCCTCCTGCACTCTGAACAAACTCGTCTTGATGCAGTGCGAAATCGGGCCCGAACTGATTCACGTACTCCGGGAGCTCCCCGCTCTCGCATACCTCCTCGTCGAGCGCAGCAGAAACGGTTCCAATCCGCAGGAGTTTTTCCAAGCCATGACCTTTACCGGGGCCACCTCCATCCTCTGTCCCAACCTTACCACCATGGTATACGGACACTGGAGTCTTTGCTCCCTGCCCCAAGACGACTTCCTCACCATGGTGCGGTCCCGCTTTCAATCAAGTCCTAATGGCGCGTCGCGCTTGGGTTCTCTCCGTCTTTACGATACTTTCGACAAGCTTCCTCCCGCCGATTTGTTGGCTCAGATTGCCATGTTGTGCGCTGAAGGGTTTGACGCGGCGTTTTTGGATTATCAAGATGCCGTCAGCCTTGGGGGGCCACTTGTGTAGCTTCGCTTTGGATGTGGTGTCCACCCCGCGCGAAGACACGCGGCGGAGTCCCGAGACGCAGGTTATTCGTGTTGCAAGTGGGGCTACGTGGTGTATGTTCGGCGGTTGAGAGTACTGTCTAGCACCATTTCTACACGTCGACGATACTATAATCATGAATCCACAATACACGTCGATTGTTGAATTTCCATGTCGCTTGAACGAATCAAGACCTGTGCAGCAATATCAGCGAAAAAGAAAATCCGATTGATCTGAGAGGAACGGGGTATACAAATGGATAGTATGTAGCAACGACCCGGGTATGAATGGAAGCAAATGGGAGGGTATATAGGTAGATATGTAGATAGGAAGGGTATATAGGTAGGTATGTAAAGAGACGAAGCGGGGTATATGTATGTGTGTACGTACGTAGAGGATAGAACGAAGGGTATACCACATCAAGCAAAGACATTTAAATCAAGCAATTCGCGCCGCCCGCACTCGGCCGCGAGTTATGTTCGGGACCGGCCTCCGCTCCCCGGTTGCAGTAAAGGCGCCTCTTTCGAGTGCGACCCAATTCCTGAAGAGGAAGCGGTGGTCAGATAATATTGAGCGGGCGAAAAAAGAAGGCACATACAGTCCGCCCCATATCGGGTGCATCTTCATCTCGACAACATTCATTCGCTCGTACAGGTCGAAATTCAAAGCCTGAAAGGTATGATTAGACGGGAAAGGAATGCTTGAAGTAAAGAACGCACCCGATAGAAAAAGTGGCGCTCTTCATAGGTGAGCGGGACGGTTACGAATCTCGAGTGGTCGTGCTCCAGGTCCAATGCAAGCGGACTGTGAAAGTCTCCGGTGAGGTCGCTGAGGGCATAGGGTAACAGCCCGGTGAGCATCTCCACAAAGCATATGCCAAACGACCAGTAGTCGATTCCGTAACTGTACTTCGCCCCGCTCCTGGCCTCTGGTGCGGCGTAAAAGTCTGTCCCTCTTGGCGTCGTGTCCGAGTGGGGGTTGCCATGAGGTAGCAGCGGGGGGAACAAGTCGCCGCCCTTGGCTTTCGCCGCATTCCAAACGGAGCCGCCGTCGATGTCGATGTCGAAGACGCGGGCGAGACCGAAGTCGCTGAGGACCAAGTTGCCGTGAGCATCGAAGAGCATGTTATCGGGCTTGATGTCGCGGTGGACGATGCCGAGCTTGTGGAGGCCTTGGATGGCAAGGAGCTATAAAGAGCGTCAGTTGAGAAGCGAGGCTCAGAGAACAGGGGGACGTACGAGCTGAGCGGCGTAGAACGTCGCCTGCGGACGACTCAGCCCAGTTTCACCGTAGATCTTCTCGTGCATAGTGCCGCCCGGGATGTAATCCTGGAGTCGGTACATGAGAAAGAGGTCGTCGACGAGAGGCAGAAGGAACGCACCATTACAAGGATGTAATGAAACTCGTCAACGAACGCTCCCTGAAGTTGCGGATACCGGGCTTTGTCCACGACACGTCCCATAGCCTTGATTTCTGCGCGCAGGAGATACTCTCCGGTTTCGCCTAAGAAGTGTTTGGAGATGCGCTTAATGGCGATCGCGTTCCCAGTGGCTAAATCGACGCCTTTTGATACAGAACCGAAGCCCCCCTCGCCGAGGAATTCTTTTGCGACGATGTCCTTCGGGTGGACCCATGCGCGTGGTACCCCTTCGAGGACGATCTCTGCCCAGCGTGTCCAGGGTGGGGCCGGAGGCGGTGGGACTGGGACCGCTTCTTGGACTGGTCCAGGCTTTGAGGATGGGAGGACGTTGGAACCGGTGGTTCGACGACGAAATTGATGGCCGATCCAAGGAACACATTTGACCAGCGAACGGATGATCGACGGAACGACAATGACGATGAGGTGGATTGTGGCGAGCCAGAGACTTCGAAGGACGAGTTTGCCAGCGCGCCCGAGGATTTGACAAAGTGCGCGGAGGGACCACGGGAGTGCGCGTCGAGCATATGGCCAGCCCCATTTGAAACCTGTTTGTACCGCGAACCATGTATTCCACGCAATAGATCTGCAAGTCACCCCAAACCCTCGTAGAATCCAACAAAGCAACATCTGGCCCGCGCCCCGCAGACAACGAAACTCCTCGACGGCTTTATCGAAATTTTGACGCCATTCCTGCTTCATCTTGACTTTGGCAGCCTTTGCGCTGAAGAGCCCGCGGAGCGAAGAGATCTCCATAAAGACGAGAACCATCGCGAGTAAGGTGAAGCACTGAATCCGCGCATCGTCGACAAGGTAGCCCAGTTCGGTGGGCGGAAGGACGTGGGTCGGAGTAGAGAACCAGTCGGAGGGGGTGAAGATGGCGTCAGGGACGGGGGGAGGCGGAAGACGAGCCAAGGGAAGAACGACGGACACCACTATGGGAGGTGCAGAGACCCTAGCCGGGGTGAACGTATCGACGATGGTATTGTAGGCGTGAGCTAGGACTGACGAGGGATCGAGGAAAAGGAACATGAGCGGAGGAAGCAAGAAGGAAACTGGCCAAACATGTCAGCCACCAACAACGGAAAACAACGCGACACGGCAAAACGCGGTCACGTGGAGCTCAAGGTCTGCGTAATTTAATGCATTTTCCTCATAATTCCACACAACCGTTAGGCCCAAGCTCTCCTGCTCCAAATTTGTCTAACTCTGTTCTGCTGCAGCATTTTTCAGCGCATTTTTCTCCCTTCGCCTTTTGCGCTTTGTTTGTCCTTCCGGGAAATGCCGTCGCCACAGCCACCAATAACATGGGCTGGTCCGTGCGCGAACGCGATTTCCAGACACAGTGAGCTTTCGGCCCCGTCGAACTTCCTTATTCTACAAGCTGGAACTATTTTCGCCCCGATTCGCCCTCCGATTAGTCTCTCGCAGACAGACGCTACAACAAACCTCGCTCGTACCTCGCGTGTTGTACCCTCCGATCCCTTTCTGAACCTCATCACGGATTCAGGATTGAATAATTTGAATTAAGCCTTGAACGAGATACTGCTACACCTTGCAAGTGTCCACGATGTACATACTTCCGACCAGCTACTACTTGGGTTGTTCCCGGCATTTACTGATAATACTGTAGTATTTCGACCAAATGTTCAGTGACGGGTGACACTGAGCTTTATATGATGTGTGCAAAATCACTTCAATTCAAAGGAAATTTTTCAGTCATCTCGGAGACGAAAAAAACCAAAATCAGTGAACATTTGGTCAAAATAGTACATTAGTCTGATAATTGCGACCAAACGCGGTCACGTGGAGATCGCGGTACGCACGATTTAATGTAATTCCTTCGTAGTAAGTTCCAAGCTCTCCTACTCTAATTCTGCTAGCATTTTTCGCCCTTTCGTTGCTTCTTTGTCTGTCTTCTTTCCCCGCAGCCACCAATAACACAGCTGGTCCGTACGCGAACGCAGTTTTGTTCGGACACCAGCTTTCCCCAAAGGTCGACTTTCAGATCTCAAGATAGGCCCAAGGTCGCAATTTACTGTATTCCCACGACCTCAGATGATGTCCAGAATATTCAAGCGTCAGATTCACACCAGCGCGCCGCGTCGAAAGGCGATGTTGAGGTCAGGTCCCACAATATAATACATGTTTAGTAACTAGAAACAGTTGATGCTACTACACCATACCGTCCCCAGTCACGAACGTAAAGTCCGGAAGATCAGGGCGACTCGGCACGACATAAACGCCCTTCATAATAATAAAACTCTCGATCCCGAGAGGCGCTTCCTGCCCCAGCGCATGGTGCAACCCGTGCAGCTCGATGGGACCCTGTACGGTGTGCTGATATACGTGATAGTTGGGGGGCTTGGCGACCCCTTGCTTGGTCCTACGGTCGTAGAAATCGAAGCAAACCATCTGTTCGTCGGGGCGAAAGCCGCCACGATAAAAGCGCATTACCAGAAGGTCATCCGGGATCTCTGTGATCTTAAGAGGGCCGCCGCCGGCGCCATGTTCGGGCTTTTGCTATACAGGCATTCAGTAAACCGAAGATGAGTGGCGCGACGGCAAAAAGGGCACATACCCCGAGAATAGGAATTACTCCGTCAGCCGGAAACGCCGCTGCGCTACTGCGCAGGAAAGCCTCTCTTGCCGCGTCCATCCCCTCCGGCGGTGTTATGGCTGAAAGCATCCAGTCGAGAGTGGCGGCACTCATGGTGGGAAGCTGCAAGTTGGTCATGACCCTGTTTAACGGTATCTGGAGAGGTTCCTGGTCGGTGAAGGGGAACTGTGCGGTCCCGGGGTCGACTGGGGCTCCTAGAGGAGGGTGGCGTATGGTAGGGTAGGACGTCTGAATGGGATAGCCTGCGGCGTTCACGGTGTAGACGCGGGCACCAGGTGTTTGGGCGGTGCGACGGGGATGCTGTGATTTATAAGGGCGCGAGCCATGAAGCGGGAGGGGTGTACTAACCTGCGACATGTCGAGGGTTGTTCGGTGTTAGAACCAGTCGGAGGTGGCGAAAACGGTGTCGGGGGACGTGGCGAGCGAAGGGAACGGACGCCACTATGGGAGGTGCAGAGACCCTAGCAGGGGTGAACGTGTCGACGACGGTGCGATACGTGCGAGCTAGAACTGAAGACGGGTTGAGGAAGAAGAGGAACGTTGATGCGCAACTCCAGAGCAATTTCCGCGCAATTCCACATACTAGGAAGGCCCAAACTCTGCTTGAACTGCATTCTAGTAGCGTTCTCTTGCCCTTCCGCTGTAGTCGCAAACAGAAGATAGTCGTTCATACGTACTTGCACTGCGCCTTTTTTGCTTGTGCCACAGCCACCAATAACATGGGCTGGTCCGTGCGCAAACGAAGTTTTGTCTGAATACCGGGTCGCCGCGACTTAGGGTCTTTGTTGAGGGAGGCAATTCATTGACCTCGCCCGCCCTGCAGCTCTACTACGGTCGCGAGTCACAAAATGTACACAATTATATCGAATTCCTTCTCACACTCCTTCCTGTTTTCCTCGCGCCTTTTCCTTCCTGTTTTCCATCTATCAAGGCAGATGGAAGCTTCCCCTCTTCGTCCAATTTGTCTAATATAACCATCGCCGCAGCATAACCCTTGCTTTGTATTTCCTCGAATTTACCGAATTGCAGAGTGCCATACTAATTTCCGATCAATCGCGATTCTGCGGGGCAACGGAAGGAATGCTAACCTCCTGTACTGGCATTGCAATGTAAAAACATCCCCGAGTCGTCTTGGCATCTTCTAGCGTCTTGACGCTAGATACACTGTGGAATACCTTAGCATGAGGGACGTGACCAGTGTTTTCGCGGAGCACGTACTATGCAAGACGACTTTGTATCTCAGTGATTGGGGGAACGAGCCTCGCATTGGAAAATGGATTCCACCTGTTGATCAGGAGCCACCACCCTGAGACTGTATCACCGAAATTCCGCGGCGTATTGTCGTCAAGCTGAAAAGTAGTCGGTCTCAAAAAGAAAAACGAGAGAAAACTCGGCATACAGAGGCCACATCGCAAGCGAAAACCGAGCTTGCGCCCATGGAAAACATCGTGGCCACCTATAATAATCGTAAGCCTACGTGCGTCTCAAACGAAGGACATTCTCAAGTACAGGTAAGTTGTCGACTAGGTAAGGTCAGAGAAGATCAGTGCCCGATTGCGAATAAGACTTACCGTAGCCTCCGTCCACTAGCATGCCACCATTGTTGCACAAGGGAGGAAGAAGGCCCACCAAAGACATGGACGCTCCTAAACGGACAATGAGAATACCAAACAAGATATGAAGTGGAGAGCTGACGGATAAACCTCCAAGCATAGCCCGTCTCGTGAATCTCCATTTGCGAGGTCATGATGTTCGTAGTATTACAAAAGAAGGGAAGCCACATGTCCTCGATATGAAGGCCGTAAAACGCCTAGGTGGTGTTGAATTCAATCATTTCGACCAAATGACGTAAGCAATACCTTGTATATTCCCCGATTAAATTCGTGGCCCTAGAAGACATGTTATACGCCCGCAAAAGCGTGCAAAGGCTACGTACCGTTGTGTATGCAACGATTGGATAAGTAACATCAGACAAAATTCGCCATATGTTTCCCATTCGGCTGCTGAACTGTTTGGCACGCCCCGAGGATGAAAGAATATCACCCTCGCGAGCGTACAGACCACCGATAAAAGCCCCCATGCTGGTTCCACCGATGTGGTCTATGGGTATACCATACTCTTCCAACGCGCGAATCAAGCCCTGGGCAAAGATGAGAACTATTCGCAGCGACGTGGGACGGAACAAACAAGATGGGCGATTCCACGAGCCCCTCCACCACCAAGGACAAGTCCTATAGATTTCCCGCATATCCTCCGCGCCAGTCTGGAAAAGTCGTTGATATGGGGCAAGCGCTGGGGTCGAGGATCATTTGCAGTTTTGCGGTATTTCTGGATTTCGCTCTGGACCTTGTCCTTGAGGTTCTTCAGTGTCGTCACCGCATCCGGATCTTTGGGAGGAACAGGTTTGGTTATGGGCAACACCAGACCCTAGCAATAAAATCAATAGCACGATGACGTAAGCGATTTTTTTGACGTACCGGGAGCTCAACGTGAATGTGTTGATGCACCCATGGTCTGTTCTGTGGAATATGACATGTTAGCCACATGAATTTTGATGCGCAACTTGATATACCTTGAGCCATTCGCGAGTGGATCCCGGCACCACAGTACGATCAGGATGGAGCAGGACAAGTTCTTTCCGTGCTGTCGTCTTCATCGAAAGCAGTAGCCGTTCATATTCTCCAATTGACGGATCGTCTCCCATTCCAACAACCATGACACAATCCGCCTGCAATGCGTCAGCGCGTAAAACACAATTCAGGAATGTTACGAACCTGCCGAATGCACGTTTGCGTCCACGAGCTGTTGACAGGTGAATCCGCGACGTAGAGAACTGTCCGATATTTCTGTTCTTGGTCGGCCAACCCTACGACTCGACATGAGATACGGTTCCCGACGGAAATAAGTTTGGCCATGTACATCCTGCAGCCTTCAGTTTGCCCATCCTCGTAAACGCGTGACGTCCAAGGTGACCAGAGATCGAAGCTTGATTGAGGTATGAGGTTGTCGCACCGATCCCTTCCAATGCTGCCTGCAATTTACGAGCAAATGCATCGATGGGAACGAGACGAGACACAGGAAGAATGGCCACAGTCTTGAGGTTATTGTTGTCGGACGCGTTTCTGGACTGCGTGGAAGACGATGAGGAGTCGACTTCATCCCTCACGCGCGAGGCAATCATCCGGAGCAGTCTGTGTGTTTGCGATCAATTCTGGGAACCGCTCTGCAGTCGGAGACGTACTGAGCAGTCGTCTGCGGATTTCTTGTGGAATTGTAAGCTAATGTTTCTCATTGAAGATGATTGAACTAACCGAGCAGAAATGGCGTTGAAGAGGGTTTGGGGCATCCGAATGAGCTCGGTATCACGGATCGCATGGACGGTGTTTCGCCTGGGAGAACTAGTAATCACGTCAAGTTCCCCGACCGTGTCTCCTTGCCCATACTCCGCTGTAATCGTGACGACGCCAGCTTCCGTTTCTGTGATAGCACGCAGTCGACCATTGATGACGATATAAAAGCTATCGCTGAGATCTTCGGGCCGCCACAACACTGCAGAGAATATCAGCGGGGAACCTACACCTCAGCCAAATGGATGGGAACCTTGGCCAGCATTAACTTGCATCCAATCCAACGAGGCATCGATATGGAGCACTGATAGCATGTTAAAGAATAAATTGGCATTAAATGAGGTGTGCTCACATAGAGGAGAGAGGAGAGAGATTAAACGCTTCGCCAAAGTGAGTAGCACAATCGGCCGCTTTTCGAGCAAGCGTTCGAGGGCATGCGACGGCAAAAAACCGACATAAGCGTCGGTTTTGGCTTTGATGTCGACATATGATGCGGTATTACATAATGCGGCTGGTAAAAAGAGATGAGTTGGGGTGAGGGAAAACGCGAGAAAAGGTTCACCAAGATACCCAGCAATCCCACCCGGCTTGGCAGTGAACAGCAGTTTCTGTCGCGTTGAAGCCTTTTTCCCAGGTGTTCGCCAAGGCTCTGCATCTGCGACTGAAGGGGAAGCGTTCTGCGTTGGCTTGCGGACGTGGGCCTCGTCCTCAGGGAGCAGGATATCGAGGAACCCTGCGAACTCGCGTCAGTTAAACGTCGGTTCATACGACAAACGAAAAAACCTTCGATAACATAAAACAATCCCGTATTCAGTTCTCCGGCTTTGGCAAGGGTAGAACCAGCTGCAAAGAACAGAATCTCCACCTCGTTGTCTAGGCCGCTCATATAGCCGTCGCCGGAAGCGATAGTTGAAGATCCGCCCGTCATACTGGAGGCGTCGTCCCCTAGATCCAACAACGACAAGGATCCAAATGACGAGCTAAATACCTCGGAGCTCGACGAACGTCGGCCTGCGGCATCATACGCCAAGAAGGCCGGGGAAGCCTCGACACTCTCCACAGTGCTCATTGGCGGTTGCAACAGACCAATGGACTTGGCAATACAAGACATAACCTCGTCCCGCAAGTCAAACTCATCGCCCGACATACTGGCGGATCTGCGGCTATGAACCGCGTCAGGAAGCAGAGGCTGCCGTGAGACGCGAGGCGTGTTGAGAATGCTGAAGGTTCGTTTGAATCCGGGATATGTGTCATTCAGTTGGTTAGTCGATGTCATTAAATCGCCCGCGTGAACCGCATGCCGCGACTGGTTTCTGAAGGGGCCAGACTGAGACGACGAGGGGCGCCGGGGATGAGGAGAATCCACGATCTTGACCTTGGGATTCGAAGCGGTATTCAAAGAGTCTCCAGAATTAGACGACAACGAAGGAGTAGGGAGGGGGAGAGGTGACATGACGTTGGCTGTTCCGTTGTTAAAACTGAAGTAGTCGTCGCTGCTTTCGGACCTCCTCGTGCCATCAAAGCGCTGGCGCAAGTGCTGCAGGCCACCTCCCTCGTAAAAGGAAGCTGGAAGTGGTTGACAGGCAAGGTCGTTCATCGCCAATTCCGTGCGAAGAATTTCTGATGTCAAACCGAGATATTTGTGTGCTGCGTTGAATGTAACCCGAGCAAACCGAGTTACGATAACTGAAAAAATAACCGAGTGAGACGGACAAATTGCAGAGGGGGAGAGATGCTCACCCTGAACGATGTGGCCGGTGGCTTTCGGAAATTTCTTCGTCAAACGTCGGAAAGCTTCCGCAGGAATGACGGCGAGCGTCGTGTCTTCAGTGGCACGAGCTACAACACCCCGATGAATGCTTGCTGGCCGGCTAGGTGGAGGTGGACGTGCAGGGGACGGTTGCTGGATGGGTTCCGGTTCATACAGAGGTGACATCGAGCCCGCGCGAGGAGGTAACAGGTCGGGATGAACAGTCGACGCGGAAGACGATGTCGAGGACCGTCTAGTACGAGTCTTCAGGTCTAGCTGCGACACATCGGAATTGGCGCGGTTTGGTCGATTGGGAGCGGGCATCGAGATACCGTCGTCTGAAAAACCATCGGATTCCGCAGGATCGTCCTGCCAGCTCATTTTGACGTCCTCCGTGAAGAGCGAGAGAATCGTAAATAGACTGGACAAAGTGCCGCCGCTGCCCACTTCGTTGAGCAGTTGGTACCCATTCATGTCCTCGTCCTCCCAGGAGCCGATTTGCTCCTCGGTCTTGCCCGTTTGCGCGAAAACCTGAACCATGCCGTCAACAACGCAGTAAAAGCTCTTATCTTGATCCAAAGACATGCTGTCCCCTGCAATCAACCGTCGGGTTTGCAGATGCCTTGCAAGTTCGTGGAAAACCTAGAACTCCGTTGAGCATCGGTGATCAATAGCGTTTGAATATCGTACAGGTTTTTCAAGCTAGAATGGAGTCAGTATATTTTTCCAGATATTTTGGGAGGCACGAACGAAACCGAAGACTCGGACGGCTTGCAGGAAATCATCCAGATAGTTATGGAAAGTCGCAGGAGGGTCTGAGGCGTTCATGAATTCGACAATTATTTCGAGAATCTCATCGCGCACCAGTATTAACGTCAGGATGCAACTCATTTGCGTCTGGCCTAGCGAGCGGCGGTTCTTTGAGCTGGGTGTAGTCGTTGAGGTAGCGAAAGCGTATCCAATAGTTTAGTGCGACAGCCGAGAGAACGCCCATGATAGCAAACGACCAGAAGTTCAGCTGACGTACGAGAACCGCTGAGCAAATTAACGAGAGAGAGAGAGAAGGCGTACAGTGAGGGTCATCGAATAGGACAAGATTGCATAAATGTACCGCGGAACGGTGATAGTAGCAAAAGCGATGACCGACTTGGCCCAGGACAAGGCCCATACTGCATTTATACCGTCTCAGTGAGGTCGCGCAGCAATCGGATCTCCTTTACGCACAAATCACCCAGAAACATGCAGAAACGAGAGAAACCAGCGGGTGGGAGGAAATGGGTTGGCTGGCTGCACCCCCGGCAGCAGTCTCTGCACCGGCGACATTCAGGGACATTTCAGACCCTCTTCTGTGCGAATGTGCGCTGCGCTGTGAACTGGACCTTCGCTTTATCGACGTTTGAGTTTGGAGGGCGGGAGCGTCACGCCCACGTGCAGCCACGTGTACGGCATATCGGTCCGAAGGTCGCGTCGCGTTACTGTATACAGCAACAGCAAACGTTCGATAGTGGCTAGTGAAATGAAGCATATGTTATCGATATGGGACAAGCTCCGAATTATTTAATGGTCATCCGCTCCAGGCCTTCCCCAAGCAACCATTCGCACCGGCCCATCGTTCCATGAATCCACCCGTCGTGCCGAGATGATAGAGAAGGTACTTTGAAGCGTTCCAACGAATCCGGCGCCTTGAGATTGAATAACGGCGTCGATAAGTACTGGGTACCTAGGTAGTTTGGTCAGTTTGCGCGTTTCCGGTGGATGCAAGTACAACGCACCAGATTCCGTGTGTTTCCTCGGTTTTTAATTTGACGTGGTCGGGCGTTCGCCAGCCCATCTCCTCGACTTGGTTCCACCACGTCCGATTCTGTTCATCGCTCGTTATTATAACGTGTTCGACCTCGATTCCTTTGCGTTGTAAAATCTCGGCCTTGACCTCCTGAACCCGGCGGTCAATGGCGGAAAGCGGCGCAAAACACTCCTCAGTGGTAAACCCGGAGCACCAGCCCGCAAAGTCCTCGCGGCGAGCGTGTACGGTTATAAACTACGAACAGATCTTTAGACTGGTTGAGTGGAATTCAGATAGCGCGTACCGATGGTATTGGTTGGTGATCTGCAACTCCGAGTGCAAGACGGACATATTGATCAGCTAAGCGTTCGAGAGCTTCGGTCCACCGCATGTATTGTCCGACATATCGCCAACCCGGACTGTAGTCCAATCCTATCTCAAACGGCTATCTCTTAAATCAGCAATGCATTGGTTGAGGTGAAGGGACAAACGAACCTCCTGGGCAGCCACATAGTACAGGAAATCAAAGCACAACAGCTGGTCATCGGGTTCGAGCGATCGCTTGAGCCGCGGTGAAGGAAGGGCGGGAACTATGTTCGATTTTCGCGCGTTCGGGAAAGCAAGGGCGGCAAGTGACCAAAATGTACTGTGCTGGTCGTGTTCGTAATTAGGAACCATCTTGACCCACGAAGGGGTTTTGGTGTAGGATATATCTACGCAGCATCAGAGTCAACCTTATTGTCGCGACGCCAGTCGAACCACGTACCGATATTCAACAATGAAGGGACATGGCTGTGCCGAGGATTTGGATCGTTATATTGCACAGACCCCCAGACATTCCAGCCTTCGAGACCCGTGACTTGGAATTCTCTCGATAGATCAAGACGAGGAACTTACAACCGAGATCGTCCACGACCTTACTCCCTGGCTCTTTAATTTCTTGCCACTCTAATATGGGCCTTCCAAGCGCACGCCGAAGTCGAGGCAAGTCGAACGCGTCGCTAAATACGAGTCCAGGTGCATGCCCGGGAAGGTGTGTAGACACAAAGACGGGTAAAATGGCTGTGCGGTCGGTAATCACAGCGAGATAGAGGAGATTTATCTAGAAAATGCGGTATGAGTTTTCCCAATCACAATTACTAGTAGGCCAGGCAGGCACGCACAAAGCTGATTACATCATTCGCTAGAACACGAGTTAGCCAACGCTGAAAGACTTTTGTAACGAAGTACGCACTCCAACCAGCTGAAGAGCCCCACGAAGTCACATATTTAGTTTCATTTCGTAGGTTGTCTGAGATAAGTGTGTAAGTAAAGGGTTAACGGAAGCGACATAACATTCACCTTTGAACGACGGCGTCGGCGGTCCCCGCAACGACGCAAAAGGATGTAGTGGATTCTGCTCAATCTGAGGGTGTTCCACCGGATAGTCGGAGGAAGGAAGGGAGTTAAGTTCGGGATCAGGTTCAGCCGATTCGACCAGTTTTAGGGAAGACTCCTGCGATTGGAGTAGGATGCACTTGCAGAGGAGGCCACCAAGCACGGAACCGCATATCAAGGTCGAGAGGACAAAACGTCTTCGTGCTAGTAGTTGCATGTCAAGAGCAGGTGGATGTTCAAGAGATGGGGACGATTCAAGGGCGATCCTTTTTTAATGAGACAATCCGCCATCAGCAGGCTAGGCCAGGTACATATATAGGGGTTTGGCGAGAATGAATTCAGGGGTTAAATTTCGCGAAAGGAAATTAGCGATAGACTATCAGATTTAGTGTACTCAGTATACTCACTGTGAGGCCGCGGCTGCATGCGCAGTCACAACATGGTAAACGATACTTCCGCGGTATCTTTCCACTGAAAGGATTAGTCGCCACAGGCCCTGAGTGCATTGAATGCGTTTCTCAATCACGCTGAGCCCAGCGTCCTTTTTGTACAGCGCTGAGGGCGTTGTGGAAGAGGAGGTTGACAGGAGAGCGCACTTTGATGACCGTAAACAATTCTTTGATCCGATTAGTCTCGTGACCGCGAAAACGTTCGGCCGAAACACTTGTCCTGAGGTGCGCGATCAACCGATCTTGGCCAACGTTCCCACGACCACCCACCCCCCCCAAATAAGGAGATTGTTTGGTTGGTGCAAACATCGGTCTGAATTCCGACAGTGCAAGACGCTCTTCATGCCTCAAAATGGAGTGAGGAGACGATCTTGGAAGATATCTAAAGTACCTACAAGCTCTCTCGACGTTTGCCAGAATCCTCAGCATTTTTCTGGGTCGAATTTCGGACATAGTCGGACTTGTTGACATCGTGGGATCGTTGGCCAAGATCAGCCGATCACTCACCTCTTGCTTGTCCTCATCCACTAACTTAGTAAGTTGAACGCGAATAATGTCCACCAAACGCAGGGTCGGCGTCAGCTCAGCGACGACGGAGGCTGCTCGTCGGCAGCTCATGCAGCCTGTCCCCTCCTGGGAGAAAGTCTGGGTCGTTCCCGAAACTGCGCCAGCTGGCTCAACAATACGCATTCTCAAATGGACCAAGACCTCCAAAATTCAAGTATGTACACGCAATTTTTCTCGCTTATGAACCAAATATCGAGTGGTGGTGTAGCATTTCAGTGACGACGAGGGCGAAGCCGATGAGCCTCTGGCGCCATTGCCCGACGAAGTGGAGGTTGTGGAAGGGGATGAGGACGAGGCAGACGAGACTGCCGCTGCTACCGCGCCTCTCCCCGATACGGCAGAAGCTCCCCCGCAGGAAGAGGAGATGCCGTCAAAACCGCCCTCGCCAAAACCTCAGCTCTCTATGGGGCTTGAACCGCCGGGAGATATGGACGACAATACAAACGCGTTGGACGAGGAATTGAAGGCAATGGAATCGAACATGGATCAGGGTGTTGGAGTGGGTCTGGACACGGATGAGGGTCTAATGGACATTTCATCTCTCGCGCCGGACGGCCTCGGATTGGAAGCGAGCCACGACTTGACTCAAATGGATGGAGACGACGCGCTGCTCGGCGGCCCTTTGCAGATGGACGAGTCTGTGGACCCTTTTGCCGCGCCTCTTGACTCTTAGGGATAGGTGAGTACTAGACTCAACTGCTCAGTGTCTTCTAATAAGTACTCTGCCCCTTATAGCTGAAAGAAAAACTTCACTTCGCACACGACAGACTGCGGAACTGTACCAAGGACGATTCGTACAATCGACGTGTAATATACATCAGCGCTTAGAACGAATTCTCCGTTGAATCCTTGCCGGTGGACAAGGTACTCGACGACCCGGACGACACGCTCTGCAATATCCTGTCGATGTAGTTGGCGCCGCTCCTGCATGGTGTATCGCACACATCAGTAATCGTGCTGTTCACAAGGATGATTCACAGACCATTTCTGGTGCGTAAGCACATCGCAGCCAATTTCCTTCTCCTTCTTTTGGACGAGGTTGACATACGCGAGCATACCGTCTTCCTTGAATGCGCTGGCAAGCTCAGCTGTGGATGCACTGTCAGCTCAATCGTCAACGGCGGGAACTGTAGCGTACCAGTGGCGACAGCGCCGCTATGCAGCCCAGCAAGAGAAATAAGTTGGAAGACGAAGCTGAAGACCCAGTCAACGTTCTGTCGTTCGTACGCGGAAAAGAAACATACCCTTCCTTGGCCAGATCCCATACGAAGCTCTTGAGCTGGGCGTCTACAATTTGGGTCAGTATTGTGACTAACAAGGGCGCCCATGTGCACCGATTTCCTCACCGCTAAACCCGTGCTTGCTCCAGTTGAAGCTCGGGCTTAAGTTGTAAACAAACCATCTGAAAAAAGCGTCAGCTCGGCGTTGGATAGTTCCGAGAAATCAGAAATCGACACTAACTTCCCCGGGAACTTGGCGCGGATCTTGCGAGCGAAGTATCTCGCCTGTTCGAGATCGGGCTCCTTGGTCTCCAGCCAAATCATGTCCGCATACGGTGCAAAGGCAATCGCGCGTTTAATAGCGGGCTGCAGAGAACAAATTAGACGCCAGAGACTCCTGGAGGCAGATATATACCTCGACACCACCGGTGACATGGTAGTAACCCTCGCGTGTGCGTGGAACTGCAGCGTAACATTTCAAACTTGCAGATAAAAGATGGTAGAGTACCCACGATCCCAATCCCAGAAGATAGGTTCCCCGAGAATGTCCGTGGCGATTTCGCGAGCTTCCGAGTTGGATTTGCCCTCGACGGCGGCCAAATAGGATTTATAGGCTGCATCCTTGTTCTCGATAGAGGACTTCGTGATAGCAGCCTCAACGGCTAGCGCGATGGTCAGCAGCAAAATGAGGGGGTAGTTATGCCGCCAACCTTGGTTAAACGTGCATAAGGGGTGTTCTTTGGTCCACTGTTCCTCGAGAGCATCAACTTCGGCGCCCGTAGCGCCTCGTGCCTCGGCGTCCGACAACACCTGTGCGAGCCCTTTACTTACCCTCAACGTGGTGCCCATGATGAACTCGTGATCATCGGCATCAACAGACGAAGAAAGCAGTTTCGCAGACTCGGAATCTGTGCGAGCGATGAGGAGCATGGTGGATTTCAGGAGGTCCAGTTGGAACCGGGCAGTGATAAGACGAGATACGTGGGTTGAAGTGGGAACGATGACCTTGCCGCCCAAGTGACCGCATTTTTTGCCGCCGTGAAGTTGGTCCTCGAGATGAATTCCAGAGGCGCCCTACACGATACCGTTAGTTCTGCAAGTATTATCAGTTCGAGGGGGGTATTCACAGACTCGGCAAAGAGCTTGACGAGTTTCAGGACAGTGGAGAGTCCACCATGGCTAACGGAAATGAGCAAGGGTGCTAGAGGTTTGCAGGGGAGGATTACCCAGTATCAGCGTCAGCTACAATCGGCCGCAGGTAGTCGATATATTTCATCTTCGCCCGCTCTTCTGGAGAAGCCGTCATTCGCTCATCGTAATGTTTCTTGTCGTGCAATTGCTGCGCGCGGAAAATCCGATGGACCTGGTTGGGAACCGTCGTGTATGGATAGTCGCTGCGAGGCGTCAGTCGCGTTCACGATGCAGTGTTCATACTCACCCAAGGTCCGGGCCCACATCATTGTTCCCAGTTGTCAAAACGCTCGACGCCGCCCACCCAGAGATGTAAACCACCTCTTGATGCGCCGCCATTTGCGTCATTTGAACAGGGTCAATGGCACCCATCGTGTGCACCGGCTTCCCTGCATCCGCGGCCTTGGTAAGTAGCGCAAATAGCTTGTCCGCAAGTAACGTCGAAGGCAGCGGCAAAACGGGCAATGAACCCTGCTTCGACGCGACGTCTGCTGGTGAGTATGGTCGTTTTGTCTGGCTAAAACGCGGCCGCGCGAAGAACTGAGCCATTTCGGCGGTACGTTCTTCGAATTGGCGCGTTTCCTCGTCCAGAGACGGTGGTTGAAGCGGTAAAGCGGAGGACGACATGGCGCGCGTAGCACGAGCAGCGGTCAGCTTGAGGCTACTCCTAGACAACATCCTAGCCCACGGTTGACGCAAGGTGGACCTCGGAACGACTTATAAACACGGTTCAGGAAGAGAGTTAAAGCAGGTTTCGTGCACCGGGCCGAGTTAACCGGTGTCGTGTCCGAATATCGCCGGCAAGGTTTCCAAGCATTTCAAGGATAGAACTTGTTGTGTTGCTTAATTATATATAGCAAACGGCGAATAACGGATGTCCGGGTCTCGCCGCCTTGATTGACCACAGAAAAAGGAAGACAGAAACATACGCAGCACGCGGCCGGCATCATGTCAGAAACGTAGGAAATTTAGTTCGGGGAGGTGAAGTAAGTTACTCGCGCGATGAAGTACGATGGGCGAAATGTATTACAAGTAGAATTGAATTGAAGGGAACCGGTTTCGGAAAGGAGCCTAGATCAGACTTTATCTGAACTATTTGTGAGTCTATAGAAACACTGGGAAGAAGAAATACACATACCAATGCTCCCAATTAACGTCAAAAGTCCAATCGCACATCAGGTTCATAGCGTCGATCCCATCCGAGATGACAACATCCAACCCCCTCTCTCGAACACCACAAACGGCGTTCATATCAGCGGTGTTAGCTGGGTATGTGAGCAAACCCGCGTGGGTGAGCGCACAATCATCCGCGGTCCAGCGCGACTCCACCATCTGCAAGTATGCGCTGGGATCGATGGAAACTTCAGTGCAAAAGCATCCGAAGAACATCGAGCGCAGCTGGGGAGCCACGATTTTACTGCCAGAGACTTGGGATACGGTGAAATCCGCAATCAAAATGTTGATGTTTGGGCAAGAGGCGAGGTCGGAAATTGTGAATCCAAGTTCAGTAATGGAGGGAAACTTCTGTAGAATCTCAATGCTTGTATGTGGGTCCAAACACTCCTCGAAGCAGAGCCTTCGGAGAGTGCACGCGGAGCGAGCGACAGAGGAGTCGAGATATTTCAAAGCATCGGCGCTATCTTCTATGCAAATCTCCTCCAAAAGAGGGAATCTGAGGGAGTTCAACATCTCTGGATCGGCCACAAATAAACGGCGGAGGAGCAACAGGTCGATGATCCTAGGATTCTCAGGGAATTGGAAATCCGGCCATGGGTCGAGACTGCTGCACAGACTAATGTGAGCCTCGACAAGACTTGAAGCCTGGGTCAATATTCCACAGTGCACTTTCCACGAGGTGGTAAGTTGATAGCGAGTGAGTTGGTGCACGGGAAGGACGACGTGTATGACGCGGTAATTGGATACACTGGCATCGACCAGAGCAGGCGCTGTGCGAAAGCAATCGAGTGATTCCAGACCCTCTTGGCTATCCCGACGATCATCCCACTCAATGGATATCCTGCGTAGAACTGGCAAGCGGTCTTGGACCGCAGCGAGGATGGGAGAAAGAGCGGAGGTTAGCTTTACGCTGAGTTCCTCCCACAGCTCCGAGTGGTTTGCCAGACGCTGGAAGATTTCGACCTGGGGTTGATGGTCAGATGTCTGGCATCCGTCAAAGTGTACCTTCAACTTCTTCGCGCGCGCAATGTGGGCCTCAACCATGGGCAATGGATAATGAACGGGTTCATCGTAATCGATCGCGAAGAATGACCATAGCGAAGGAGTGGAGATGCAGACTGTTCTCCAGTACCGGTTTATGTGAGATAAAAGCCAAGGGCTTTGTGAGATTTGGATTGAATTATTCTTTGGGTCCGTGGGCAACGTCCACGCAAAGATCTCGGCGAGGACTTCCGGAGGCAGCCTTCTCAACGGAGAGAGGATCCGCCGATTCCGCGCACGGTAGCGCAAGAGCGAGACGCGTTTTCTCCTGAGTTCAACGAGTTGTTCTTCCGGCCGTTGAGGTATTTGGTTGATTTCATCGTCAATGTATGTTATTTCATCGTCCATGCACGTTATTTCATCGTCCATGCACCCCAATCTCGCATCGATTTTCGAGATTGCCGACGCGAGAAATGGTAAATCAGAGTCAAGCGGCGCTTCATTCGAGTACATGAGCGTGTAGTGTCGTGTTCCAGGAGCAGCATAATCAAATCCGCCCTCGTGGTCGCTGCCACATCGAGAGCACAACATCTAGGTCTGAGTTGGGCCTAAGATGAATCTCCTCAAGAATCACGAATTATTTTTCTCACCTGTTCACAGAGAACGCGCTTGTCGAGAGAGAGAAATAAATGATCGATGTTTATAATTGGCAGAGCGCTTAGACGGGCGCTTAACCCTTGTTTTCAATTCGACCATGTCTGGCGCCAAACGCCACTCGCCTTCCAAAGCTTCTCCAACAAGACCCCGTAAACGCGCTCGCGTCGAGCCAAAGGCGTCAGATATCATCTCAATCGACGATGAAGACGAGGAGGACCTCGAATCAATCCTTGCGCGCATCAAAGAGAGTGAGGAGAGCGAGAAACTGGCGAAGAAATTGCAGAACGAATCAGGAGCCTCATCCAGCCATGTCGAGATCATCGATGTTGAGGACGACGCGGCAATGGCCAGACGCCTCGCAGCCGAATGGGCCGCTGAGACGAGTGGCAACGAAACTGGAGACAAAACTATGCCCGACCCTGTTGAATGGGAACCTCGCGCTGAAACTACCGCGAGTAGCGCCACAGCTGGTCCATCTCGGATTACTGCAGACGATGTTCCACCTGACGAAAGATTGGCTGAGTTTCGAGAGTTTTTTATTGCCGAAAGAAACTGTACCAAGTGTGGAAAAGTCGTCAAGTCTCCTCGTGGTTTTGTGCGCAGACTTTATTCTTTCTACTCACTACGCAGAAAAATAACCGCACGAATAGGTCGTGTTTTCGGCTGCGATTCAAAATGGCGTATTACCTCCCTCTCTGGCCATGCTTCTCCACGCTCCTTGCGCTTCGTGTAGCACGAACCACTGCCGAGGCTGTTTCTCTCCCAAATCATGCCCTATATCTTGCAAAGGCTTAGCAAAGAATGCCAAGTGCACCGTCGCCTCCTGCTGCTCGGGAGTCCGCGCTATCGCCATATTTGAATGTCTCGGAGGTTTCGACCGTCAGTTCCTCGGTGAACGTGCTACATCTGACTCTCGAGCACTCGCGCTTTCTCAGCAATACCAATCGCATAGTGCGTCTGTCGGTCCTGGCGGGACGGGATACGGGACCGATAGCCGTGGCTACAGCCCTCGAGGCCGCGGCCGCGGTAGGGGTCGAGGTAATCGAGGCGGCCGAGGCGGTAATGCTGCTGCATCCTCTTCCAAAGTGGCTGAACTGGCAACGCACTGGGATGAGATCGTCGTCCGAGCGTTGACCACGCTCACCTCGATTCTCCCAGCTCCGTACGATGATTCCGCCCAGGTGTACGACATGCTGCCGCACCCCTCAATCGGTCACTTGCTCGCACTTTCGCAGCTGCCGGAGTTGCTTGGTAGCCTCCTGCGAAACGACTCAGTGACAGATTGGCTTGCGCGGAGCGAAATTTACTACGCAATGATTGCGCTTCTTCGAAGAATGGCGGACTGCGAGCTCACAGTGGAAGTGCTCATCGCGCAGCGTTTCTGCATGGACGATAGTTCTGGGCTCGAGGATTGGATGTGGGAGGACGGAGAAATCTCTTGGGAACAGGATAAACAGGGACGTATCGAACGGGCGCCTCCGTTGTATGACTACTTCAAGAAACTCACGAAACAATCTGAAGCCTTCCTCGCTGGAGCGATGCACATGATGAAGGATGGGGACGAGGACGGAGATATGGACGAGACTATTCAGGCTACATCTCTATGTGGTGACATAATGGCTGCGCGCGACGACATGGAGCGCGCGATGTCTGTCCTCGGCCGTGGATCTGGGGACCGGATTGCCCCAGTTTCCCCGTCTTCCCCTTCCAAGGGTAAAGGCAAAGGAAAGAACCGCGACCCCGCGATTGACATGGAGAAGGCGTACTCTCAGGCATGCGAATCGCTTTCGTTCAAGCATACCGAACTGGATTACTCGCAATACCATTATAAAAATGAATTGAAGGCATCCGAATTCGCCACCCGCACCCCGAAGAACCGGTTGCATCTCGTCAAAGAGCTCGCGACGATGGCGACGAGCCTGCCCCCTGGCATATGGGTCCGCGTCGATGAAGTCCGAAACGATGCTATGTGCGCTCTCTTTCCTCTTCCTTTCCGTCGCCCTGATCTTTCCGCAGTAAAGTCATGATCGCAGGGCCGGAAGGGACGCCTTACAGCGGCGGCCTGTTTGAATTCGACTGTTTTATGCCGCTCACGTATCCCGCGACCCCGCCGTTGATGCATCTGCGCACCACCGGCGGCGGGATGGTTCGATTCAACCCTAATTTGTATGCTTGACCTTTGATCATGCTCTCGCGATGTTTGCTAAAATCTCCCGCAGGTATAATAACGGTAAAGTATGGATGGGGTTCGCGTTTCTCCCGCAAGCCTTAGTTTATTTACTGATTTTAGGTGTGCCTTTCTTTGCTCGGTACCTGGCCTGGCCGGCCTGAAGAACAGGTGCGTTTTTCCCCTTCTCATTCTATCTCTCTACTCATTTTTTCTAGTGGTCTTCTTCGTCGACTCTCCTCCAGGTGCTTGTCAGCATCCAGTCCATGATTTTAATTGATGCTCCATATTACAACGAGTGAGTTCCGCGCGTTTGAAGCCCTTTCAGTCAATTTAACCTAGACAGGCCCGGCCACGGGAAGGCGAACCCCAAATCGAAAGTCAGTATCGACTACAACAACAATATCGCGCAGGAGACGTGCAGATGGGCCATAACCGACTGGCTGAACGACACGCAGAAGAAAGGCATCTGGAAGGTGGGTCATATTCCCGATATTTTTGCGCATCGTTGAGGACAACCGCTTCGCAGGATGTTATCGCTTCGCATTTCACCATTCGAAAGGACAAGATACGCCAGAAGTGAGCTTGATTTTTATTCGGATAGGGAACCGACGCTGACGGCTAACCAGGATTGTGGAGTGGGCGGCTAAAAATCCCAGTATGCGTGCGTACCAGCAGGGTGCTAGAACCCAGCGGTGGGACGCGTTTGGCGTGATGGTAGGATCCGCTTGTGCATCCGTCAGTAGGCTGGACTTGCTAGCGGAGTTTGATTCGGGAATGTCACGAGTTGAACGTTGGTTATTGTAACGCACTTGTAATTTTTGTATTTTTCTTGGCGGTACCTACGCACAGAAATGAAACAATATGGTGTTTCTGCCAGGCACAGGCACGGTGCGGTCTCGCAGGCGCGTCGTAAATGACAGGAAGAAGGGTTGCAAAAGACGACCGTGAGTTTGAAACCCCGGTTCGCCTTCTCTTCCATTGGACTATTCCTGCCGCTGACTTTACTCTATTTTGACCTTTTGCCGCGCTCACTGGATTCCTCGTGCTCCGTACGAATCTTCAATCCTCTCCTTTCCCGTCGCATTTTTGACCGCAAGACGATGGACCGGCTGTCTTCAGCGGCTCATGGAAAGCGAAAGAGAACAACGCGTGAATAGATAAACTTCAACAACAAGGTCTGCCTGAGCTGACGTTTGTGCGGCGTCCGATTGTACCCTACTCTTCGTTTTTTCACAGAGTCTGTCACTCGCCGCGGAACCCAGAAGTTGCCAAAACCCGCTCTGGGCTTTTGCGCGGAGGAAGCGTCACGTCAACTTAGACCGGTGGCCATCTTCGATCCCGAGGACACCTATTAAACGCAGCTATGTCCTGCGAAGCTGGAGCGGTCGTCTTTCTCCCTGGCGTACCAGTCCTTTATTTCCTCCCTGACGCGTTCCGATAGGTATAAGAGACCCAGCTTTCTACTTGCGAAAATGCTCATATGCGGTCCTTCAGGTTTCGATGTCTCTAACCACCACCCGGTCCACTCTTATGCACGCAGTGCTGGCCCATGTCTCGCCGCCACTGCGCGAATTCGACCTCATCGCGTTCGGGAAGCTGCGCCTGAGGCCCATCTCGCACCGGCGTTCTCTGTCCTCCATGCCCACCGAGATCTTGCTCCTCATTCGCTCGCACATGCTTCCCCTTTTAATCACCCACCTCATCGCCATCTCGTCGACTTCCCTGGAGCACTACGAAACCTTCCTTCGCGAGCTCGTATGCCCCCAATGCGCATTTTACAACGAGTACGTTTATGGCTCCGACGTTTGGAAATGGCATCCATGTTCGTGTGCCCCGAGTCGGCCCCTCCATCTGCGCCGCCCAAATCCCGGGCTGTTTCGGGACCGGCACCATTGGCTCGAAACCTATCTCTCGCGCAAGTCCCTGCGTTTCAGAGGATTATCACCACCATCCTCGGCTTCGTCTACCGCCATTTGGGATCTCGCGTCGGAGGTGCTGCGTGAGTTTGGATGCGAGGCGACTCGGAGGAACCCTGGCCGCCGCAGTAACAGCATGGCATTACTCTCGAGATGGGACCGCCAGTCCATCTTGATCGTGCCGACGCCCGAATCACGCAGTGCGAAGGAGCTTTCGAATCGGACTGCTGCAGTTTTGTTCAGGCGCTTGACAAGGGATTTAGGTTTGTCGCAGGATCATGACGAGCCTTGTCGCCGACTACCCGCCATCTCGACAACCCGGAGCATCGAACTCACAGCCTCGACCCACTCTCCGTTCGACGACGGTCCAAGCGCCTTCACGGTGCTTCTTCAAATTTTGGACGCCGTCACCGCGCCTCTGGCCGCTCTCCTTTCGATTTCACTTTCGTTCGTCACCCTGTTCTTCACGGTTTTGTGCTATTATTCCAAGCCGGGGGCACTGAGGCTCTTTTGAGTCTTGCTGCGGTCGATGCAGCTATGCAGCATATCTCATCATCCGAAAACCACTTATTATTTTATTACTTACTCACCACCATTGCATGCATCTGTACATAAAAACATCCCGCATCTTCTTCCAACTACTTCCGACCCAACCTCCCAAATTAGGCATAATAGAACTGATAAGGTAGACTAGTTGAGAGGCCTCTAGATAAATACGAGACATGATGAGCGAGCACATAATGAGTGGAGCAGTATGTGTAATAAATCAGAGCGAGTCTGATGAGTGTGCCAAAAATTGGGAGAGTTATCGGTTTGGGGAGAACTTGACACTACCATCGAGCGAGAAGCTCAACAGCCCGATCCAGAACAGGAGCACTCGGCTGGCAGCATGGAAGCTGAGCAGCGGAGGCTCAAACATTCTGACTCTGGATCGCGTGGTCAAGTTCGTACACAAGGCGCACCAGGGACTTCGGGAGACGAAGATGAAGCCCTAGAAACACCAAGCGTAAGCAAATGAGCTCCACGAAAAGAGCTCCATAAAGGGATGGTGGGTGAGGTGACACAATGATTGGTAAGAGTGGGTTTGGCCCGATGAAGATGAGTAGGTAATAAAAGAGGCTCGAACGAGGACAACTCGCAAAAACAAGCAAAGTTTGTACATGTTATGATCGAAGCCCTATCGGCGGCCCGGCACGACCGGAATCTGCGCCGCAGAAAGAGTGGGTGAATGGAAGGAGTGGGTTGAGTGGGTTGAGTGGGAAGAGTGGGTTGATTGGATAGAGTGGGTTGATTGGGTAGAGTGGGCAGAGTGGGCAGAGTGGGTTTGCACCTCATAAAGGGATGGCGGGCGGGGTCAAAAATCCGTGTGCGAGACGAGGCCGACCGGGACGAGGTTGTCGCGAGCACGAAGAAAAGATGTGACCTGTGACCCAAGAGTCACAGGTCATAAGCCCGGAAGGAAATGTCCTCCATCTTGTTGTCTTCCTTATCTTACACTTACTCTAGCCGGAGCAAGCTCACGTAGATCCAGCTAGCAATAAGGTAGACTAGTTGAGAGGCCTCTAGATAAATACGAGACATGATGAGCGAGCACATAATGAGTGGAGCAGTATGTGTAATAAATCAGAGCGAGTCTGATGAGTGTGCCAAAAATTGGGAGAGTTATCGGTTTGGGGAGAACTTGACACTACCATCGAGCGAGAAGCTCAACAGCCCGATCCAGAACAGGAGCACTCGGCTGGCAGCATGGAAGCTGAGCAGCGGAGGCTCAAACATTCTGACTCTGGATCGCGTGGTCAAGTTCGTACACAAGGCGCACCAGGGACTTCGGGAGACGAAGATGAAGCCCTAGAAACACCACAACCGGAGCAACGCTCCCAAGAGCAAAGCTCGCGTGAAGGGCAAATCAAAGAGACGACCGAAAACACCACAAAGGAGTGGTGCGAAGGAAGAGAGGAGGAGGTCATGAACGTGGAGGGACTGAACGACCCCCCAGTGACAGAGGTCAAGCATGCACCTGGGTGCATGCCCAGTATAGAATAGGATAGTGAAATAAATAAAAATCAATAATATTGAACTCAGCTGGCTATACAGGGTCCCAACAACATGGGACAGATGTAGAACAATTCAGAGACTCTTGTATCCTGAGAAGAAAGGCCAGTGGGGCTCTCGAGCATCCCAGAAGAAGCTGGATGCCCGGAAATGGGAAATATGCAGTCGGTCCCGAGGTGGGCCGAAAGGACTTTTCATTGGGACAAGTAGCCCAGCCAGAGCATGAACAGGACAGCGTGCTCTGGCAGATAGTCAAAAATCCGCGTGCGAGACGAGGCCGACCGGGACGAGGTTGTCGCGAGCACGAAGAAAAGATGTGACCTGTGACCCAAGAGTCACAGGTCATAAGCCCGGAAGGAAATGTCCTCCATCTTGTTGTCTTCCTTATCTTACACTTACTCTAGCCGGAGCAAGCTCACGTAGATCCAGCTAGCATTTTGCAACCGCAGAAAAATGAAATTCCTCTTAACTCCAGGCCGTGGACTTCTCTCTTGTGGAGCGCTGCTTTTCAATTGAGAACAAGCCATTTTTTTACAACGTGGAGCACCATCTCTTAGCTGATTTTTTGAAATCAGCGGTTGCAAAACAGCTCTAATGACTCCCTGGACATTTCGCAAATGTAATTGACATAGCTCTTCCGAGTTTCAATACAGCATCTTCCATTGTGATCGTATCCAAGGTCATGTCAGTGGACGCGGTTCGGTAGATTGGAAGCACTTCGACGTGTCGCCGCGCCATGGCAGCGCGAATATGTTCCTACGTTTTAGGTCGCGATACATGAAGCCCGAATTCCCTCGGCCTGGTAGAGAGCCATCCGACATGTTCCAGACTGACCTTGAAGCTAGAAGCCAGGACGGCGTTCATGAAGAGCGGCGATTCAAATGTGAGGGTTTGGCGTTGTTTTCCCGGTCAGAATTTCAGCAAGTTGAGCTTTGCGCGTCGAGTTCACGGCTATCGGGTCTGGATGTGGAAAACAACATGGCGGTTTAAAAAAAAGCGGGTGACGTAACGAACACATAAAGCCAAACAACTAAACGCTTTGCATCCAAAAATGGAAATTCCTTTGTCGATTTACAAGAAATTCACGGAACGGAACTCACGATCGCTCGCATCAACGCTATCTGAATGCAGAAAAGAAAAGGCCAAAGCAAGGTCCACCCGCCTTTGGGCGCTTGGGCAGAACGTCTCTGCCTTTGAAGACCTGCTTTGGCCTGCTTTGACGAGCTGCTTTGGCCTCTCGCAGTATTTAGCCCGCAGGATGGGAGAGCCTCCATTCAACTCAACGACAGACAAGTCCCATAGAACCACACAATGAACGCCATCGCACGCCTCGGACTCAGATCTACCCATCGGTTTTCACCGCCGACGAATAATATCGCCTTTATCCGGCAACTACACATCCGGCACCCTCCGCGCATCCAAACCCACATCTCCACATCGAGAGAGGCGGGTGTATTGTACGCGGCACGAATCGCAAAGCAGGAGCTGTGCGTGTACACGGACGGGTCGGCATTCCGGGGTGGCGTCGGGGGCGCGGCGCGCGCCATCACCCCCGCGGGGACGCTCATCATGAAGGAATACCTTGGACGGCAAAGGCGCCTCTCCATCGACGGGAAGACGCGGGGGCACCTCGCCGTCGAGGGGGAGATGCTCGGCATAATCCTCGGCCTGCGGATAATCAACACTTTCCCGTCCGTGAGGCACGCGACGGTCCTCGTCGACTGCCAACCGGCGATCTTCGAGCTGCTTAGGGCGAAATCGAAGTACGGGCACTTGGTTGATCGGTTTCACGCGGAAGCGCGCGCGATGGACTTGCGGCGACTGCGTCTTGCGTGGGTTCCGGGACACGAGGGGGTTGAGATGAATGAGCTAGTGGATGGGGACGCGAAGGCAGCCGCGCTGGGCGAATCTGGGGTTTGTCGCCTTCGTTAAAGTTCGTATAATAATCTAGAAGCCAGAATGAATACAGGCTATGCTATTAGTAATACAAAGTTGTTGTCTTGGATAGTAAGTAGCATGAGTGGGCATAACGATCATACCCGCAGTCCGAAAAATGCCTCAACGGGGCGGCAACGCAGAGTTCACCGACGACCCGGTATATGTCTGCACCATCCGCTGCGCGGGATCGAGCTGGTCGTACGGCACATACCCGTTTGGATACCGTGGCTCGTAATACCCACCACCACGCTCCGACTCGGGGTCGCCCGCCTCTGGGTCGTACTGCGGCACCGGCACACGACGCGGACGGTCCGGCTGGGGTTGCGGTTGCGGCGGTGGCGGCGGCATGCTCGCCATCCCAGCCCCCCCGCTCGCGAACGCCATCGCAGGCTGCCCCGCGGGCGTGTTGGGCACGTACTTGGCCGCCGCATACAGCGGCTTCGCCTGCGCAAACTCGTCCAGCGGAGTGTGCGTCGACCCGCCCGACAGCAGGTCGATCGAGCCCTGGGGGATGTTTGAGTTGTACCACGAGACGGTGGTGCGCCGCACTGGACGAGAGCGGGAGCGCGGGCGCAAATGCGAGGGGGATTCCTGGGCGGCCTGTTGGCGCGCTCTCCCAGGGATGTAATCGACCGTGACGCGATCGGGGGCGATCCACGGCAGCTTATTGACTGTCTGGAAGAAGTGGTGGACTCGGGTCAGGTATGAGCCAAAGGACGCCTCGGAACGCGGGGAGTCCATCTTGGCGTAGTCGGACCCGGGCTGCGGCTCGACGAACTGGGGGGTGCCGAGCTGGTTTGGGTCGTGATTTACGATGGTCGTTCCTTCATAATGCTCTTGCGTGGTAGCGTGGGCAGTCTCCGATGTGGAGGATGAAGACTCTTGTCGATGGTGCGGTTGTCGTTCTGGGTACTCCGCGTCTGGCCCAACATCCGCATATTGGACGGCGGGACTAGCGTATTGAGCGGAGGTAGCGTAATGCACTTGGGGCGGAGACGGAGCAGTTCTCCCTTCCGGGGATGGAGCAGGATAGTGGACCTCGGGTGAAGGAGCAGCATAATGCGGCTCGGGTTCTGCGCGAGGCACCGATTCGTATTGTGTTTCCTCCTCGTGTACCACCGCCGGCTCTGGAAACGCAATCCCATCTCCCGGACCACGATTTCGCTGTAACGCCTTGCGCATACCACCGATAAAGCCGCCCACAAACCTATGACGACCTGCGGGGGCGATTGCCGGCTGGTACGTTTCACCACCGGCCTCGAGGACTCCGACACCAGGGTCGACGTTGAAGGCGTCGCGGTCGTCGTTCAGATTCTCTGGAACGAGAGGAGCCTGTTGCGGGACCTCGTAGTTGGGCTGTCTGGGTCCATCGTGCCCGCCAAATGGGCGGACGCGGTCCTGGCGCGGGGAGGTGCGTGGAGACGTCCGTGTGGACGAGGATCTGTGGTGGCTCGAACGGGGTGCTTTGGGCGACGAGATATTCATCGACATCCTGGGTGATTCTCACAAGAGGAGGCCAAGCAGTGTAAGGCGGGACGAAATGAAGTCACGAACACGAGGCGATGGTTCGAAAAAATAAGCGATCATCCATCACAGTAGAGATAAGATTAGATTACGCCTTGAATATTATTGCAGGCTCACTTCGGTGGATAGGAATTCGACCCAAACTCCGTCGGAGAGGGGGCGGACAGGCCCTTTTTAAATTCTTTAAAGACGATCCAAAATTGAACGTTGCCTCAAGTCCAAGCTGAGCGTCGACTTTCCGAGTGCAAAGTAAGTGCGGTCTACTAGTACTTGTGCGTGTTGGGGAAAAAAATCGGGCGGGGTGCTACAGGGCTATTGTGTGTTGGTATTGAAGGCAGCGTCGAATCTACGAGGCCAAAACCCAAAGTTACTCAGTTGTTCCATCATTAGCAAGGTTACAGTTGAAGAGTGTTGGAAACGTCAAATATATGGCACGCAGCGGGTCAAACAGCTAGTTGAATATAAACTGTGGACACTTGCCGTTGTGCAGTACGTCGGACATGCTGGTTGAAAATTGAAGTCAGAATTCTGCGATAAGGTTCAGAAAGAGATTGGAGCTTTTGGAAGGCAAATCGGGGCAAAATAGTTCTAGCTTGTAGAATAAGGAAGTTCGACGGAGTTGAAAGCTCACTCTTCAAATTTCAGCGACCCGGTGTCTGGACCAAACCGCGTTCGTGCACGGACCAGCCCATGTTATTCGTGGCTGTGGCGACGGCATTTCCCGGAAGGACAAACAAAGCGCAAAAGGCAAGAGAGGGGGGAAAATGCTATAGGAGAACAGAGTTAGAGCTTGGGACTTTACTAGCGTGTAGGAAATTGCATTAAATTACGCAGACCTTGAGCTCCACGTGACCGCGTTTTGCCGTGTCGCGTTTGTTTTTCGTTGTTGGTGGCTGACATGTTTGGCCAGTTTCCTTCTTGCTTCCTCCGCTCATGTTCCTCTTCTTCGATCCGTCCTCAGTCGTGGCTCGCGCCTACAATACCATCGTCGATACGTTCACCCCGGCTAGGGTCTCTGTACCTCCCATAGTGGTGTCCGTGGTCATTCCCTTGGCTCGTCTTCCGCCTCCCCCCGTCCCCGATGCCGTGTTCACCTCATCCGACTGGTTTTCCACCCCGACCCACGTCCTTCCACCCACCGAACTGGGCTACCTTGTCAACGATGCGCGGATTCAGTGCTTCACCTTACTCGCGATGGTTCTCGTCTTCATGGGGATCTCTTCGCTCCGCGGGCTCTTCAGCGCAAAGGCCGCTAAAGTCAAGATGAAGCAAGAGTGGCGTCAAAATTTCGATAAAGCCGTCAAGGAGTTTCGTTGCCTGCGGGTTGTGGGCGAGATCTTGATTCGCGGGATTCTTCAAGGATTCGGGGTGACTTGCGACCTGGTTGTGCAGAATACCTGGTCAGGGGTGAAAGTCGGATGGAAATGGGGCCGGCCATATGCTCAACGCGCACTCCCGTGGTCCCTCCGCGCAATTGGTCAAATCCTCGTTCACGCCGGCAAACTCGTCCTTTGGAGCCTCTGGGTCGCCACAACGTACCTCGTCGTCGTTTTCGGCTGGTGGATAACTCTTTTGTTCACGAAGTGCATTCTCTGGGTCCGCCAAAAACTCCATCTTCGCCGAATCGCCGCCCTCCCATCCGCAAAGCCTGGACCAGTCCAAGAAGCGGTCCCAGTCCCACCACCTCCGGCCCCACCCTGGACACGCTGGGCGGAGGTCATCCTCGAGGGTGTGCCACGCGCATGGGTCCATCCGAGGGACATTGTCGCTAAAGAGTTTCTGGGCAAGGGGGGCTTCGGCTCTGTATCTAAAGGCGTTGACCTCGCCACTGGGAATGCCATCGCCATCAAGCGGATTTCCAAACGCTTTCTGGGCGAGACCGGCGAATATCTCCTACGCGCAGAAATCAAGGCTATGGGACGTGTCGTGGACAAGGCCCGGTATCCGCAACTTCAGGGAGCGTTCGTTGACGAGTTTCATTACATCCTAGTAATGGTGAGTTCCTTCTGCCTCTTCGACGACCTCTTTCTCATGTACCAACTTCAGGGCTATCTTCCGGGCGGCACTATGCACGACAAGATCTACGGTGAAACTGGGCTGAGTCGTCCGCAGGCGACGTTCTACGCCGCTCAGCTCGTACGTCTCCTGTTCTCCGAGCCTCGCTTCTCAACTGACGATCTTTATAGCTCCTCGCCATCCAAGGCCTTCACAAGCTCGGCATCGTCCACCGCGACATCAAGCCCGACAACATACTTTTCGATGCTCACGGCAACTTGGTCCTCAGCGACTTCGGTCTCGCCCGCGTCTTCGACATGGAGATCGACGGCGGCCCCGTTTGGAATGCGGCGAAAGCCAAGGGCGGCGACTTGTTCCCCCCGCTGCTACCTCATGGCAACCCCCACTCGGACACGACGCCAAGAGGGACAGACTTTTATGCTGCACCAGAGGCTAGGAGCGGGGAGAAGTACAGTTACGGAATCGACTACTGGTCGTTTGGCATATGCTTTGTGGAGATGCTCACCGGGCTGTTACCCTACGCCCTCAGCGACCTCACCGGAGACTTTTACAGTCCGCTTGCATTGGACCTGGAGCACGACCAGTCGAAATCCGTAACCGTCCCGCTCACCTATGAAGAGCGCCACTTTTTCTATCGGGTGCGTTCTTTGCTTCAAGCGTTCCTTTCCCGTCTAATCATACCTCTCAGGCTTTGAATTTCGACCTGCAGGAGCGAATGAACGTTGTCGAGATGAAGATGCACCCCATATGGGGCGGACTGTATGTGCCTTCTTTTTTCGCCCAGTCGATATTATCTGACCGCCGCTTCCTCTTCAGGGATTGGGTCGCACTCGAACGAGGCGCCTTTACTGCGACCGGGGAGCGGAGGCCGGTCCCGAACATAACTCGCGGCCGAGTGCGGGCGGCGCGAATTGCTTGATTTAAATTTCTTTGCTTGATGTGGTATACCCTTCTTTCTGTTCTCTATGTACGCACATACATATACCCGGGTCCGTCTCTTTACATATCTACATATATACCCTTCCTGTCTACATATCTACCTATATACCCTCCTACGTACCCATTTGCTTCCATCTATACCCGCGTCGTTTTCTACATACTATCCACTTGTATACCCGTTCCTCTCTCAGATCAATCGGATTTTCTTTTTGGGTTCGCTGATATTACTGGGTATGGTGCACAAGTCTCGATCCGTTGATTCGTTCAAGCAAGAGGGAAATTCAACAATCGACGTGTATTTTGGATTCATGATTATAGTATCGTCGACGTGTAGAAATGGTGCTAGACAGTATTCTCAACCGACGAATATACACCACGTAGCCCTTGTAACACCCGAATAACCTGCGTCTCGGGACTCTGCCGCGTGTCTTCGGGCGGGATGGACGCCACGTCCAAAGCGAAGCTACACAAGTAGCCCCCAGAGACTAGTGGCATCTTGATAATCCAAAAACGCCGCGTCAAACCCTTCAGCGCACAACATGGCAATCTGAGCTGACAAGTCGGCGGGAGGAAGCCTGTCGAAAGTATGGTAAAGACGGAGAGAACCCAAGCGCGACGCGCCCTTAGGACTTGATTGAAAGCGGGACCGCGCCATGGTGAGGAAGCCGTCTTGGAGCAGGGAGCGAAAATCCCAGTGTCCGTAGACCATGGTGGTGAGGTTGGGACAGAGGATGGAGGTGGTCCCGGTAAAGGTCATGGCTTGAAAAAACTCCTGCGGACTGTAACCGTATTTGCTGCGCTCGAGGAGGAGGTATGCAAGAGCGGGGAGATCCCGAAGTACGGAAATCAATTCGGAACCCATGTCGCATTCCTTCACGACGAGTTTGTTCAGAGTGCAGGAAGAACGTTGGATAAAACTTGGGAGGGGAGATAGCGCATCATAATGGAGAACCAGGGTCTCAAGTACCGGGGTCGCAAGTTCGGTAAGAAACGAAGGGCCTGCCAAAGAGAGGCCGCGGAGATGGGGGAGTATTGTGGGTGTAGCGCTCACCGCAGAATCTGTGTCGTAAAGAAGGCTAATTTCGCAAAACAGCAGATTCTGCGCGGCTTTGAGAATCTCTGTTTGAGTTTCTGGCGCACAAGTTCCTCGATAGTGGGTTATCTGCTCCCAGGGAATCGACATGTGTGGTGAGGCATTTGTGAACTGCGTGTCGGTAAGAACGACGCGACGCAAGTTGGGGGCAATTGCAAAGACGTCCGATACTTTCCCGTAGCAACACGTTATCGTCAGCTCCTGCAATTGATCCAAACGCCCTCTGACCGGTTCAAACAAGTCAAGCCCCCCGACATTGGGCGTCAAATCGTGGATGTGCAGTGTACGCCAGCGACGGGAATGAGCGAACACCAGATCAAACCAAGCATCGATGGGTTTCTCTTTCCCGCAAGAAATATTCAGGGGGGCGGTCGCCGACCGGAGGAGCTGAGTTTGAGTGCTGGTCGTATCTTTCAGGGATAATGTAGCAATGGAGCACCAAAGGGGGGGATATGAGACGGCTGTGCGTCTCCAAGATTGACAGATATGGCCAAAATGCCAGGGAGGCTGACGTTTGTCGTTCAATGATAACGCAAATATGTCGCAAAGGAGCTCCGGTCGCAAGCATCGAACTGGAGATATGATAGCGCGGTGTTGGCGGACATTTTCTGCCGCCATGTCGCGCCTTTGAACCAACCCTGCAAGCGTCGCCTGCAAATCGTGAATCTGCTTGTTCAAAGCGTCCACTTCCGTCTGGCCATCCCAGATAACTGCGCGGATGAATGGGACGTCCGACTCGAGTGGAGGATCGTTGCTCTTTAGCAACTGAGACAGATTCAAGATGTTGGAATGCTTCACAGCATTTTCGTATTCTGCCACCTCGGGGCTCATTAATATCTTTACTGCAGGCGGGAATTAGAGGCATAATATCTGGCGCAACTGTACTTGCTTCGAGTTTAACGATGTGCGTTGCCGAAAGAGACGCGGAGCCGGGCCCGGGCCGGCGGGCCACCTCTCTTGAACCACTTTTACCGCAGCTCTCCTCCGCCCCTCAAAACCTCTTCGGAAACACTATGCTCGATGTTCTTATTCTGCATCTCTCTTTCTGGCAGTCTAGATGCCCTGCTGCCTCAAGTTCGCCAATCGTTGATTCGATGGAAAGCACTGTGCAACGCCCGCTCGGCGGCGGGCGCTGTTCGACATGAATATATGAATCATTGCAACGACCAAGTCGAAAAACACTTGGCTTCACGCGGACCCGTCGATGGGGCGGTCATAGCTCCTCACAAGCGGTTTTTTTCAATGTGATCGCGGGAAGATATCAAGACCTTCCAGGCTTGTGCGCTCTTGAAACAGCACCCCCTGGATCCCTTCCCTGTGCTATATATTGTCTCGCGCACTTCAGACGGAACAAAAGGCTTGGCCGATGCTTTCGTATAAATACCCTGGATCGTCGACCTGTGGTGTTCATTCCTTTTTCGCCTTTACCACTTTTCTCACCTTCTTCTCGACTGTGTCGACGGCTGTGCCCTTAAACTTTTCCATTCACTGCCATGAAATTCACCTTTGCCCTCGTCGCCTCCGTGCTTGCGCTCAGCGTGTCCGCTGCTCCCCTCGAGTCAGAGACGCTGGTCGCGCGCGCCGTCGCCACGAACCTCGTCCCCGCGTTCGGCGTCAAGGCAGGCGTCAACCCCACCGGTACCGGCGACTGCGAGGGCATCAACAAGGTCAAAATCCCCTGCAGTTGCCCCCCGAACCGCGCCGCCTTTATTAAAGTACGTTTGTTTTTCCTGCGTCTCAACTTGCATTCACCTATTACCCCAGTCGCTTTCCGCTAACGTTGCTGCGGGGCACGCCGTAAAAAACCCTTCCATCAAGGTGTCGTTCCCCAAGGACGGCTCGAAAGCCTCGAAGATCGCTCGTATCCAGACGGCGATTATCACGTTGCAGAATTTGAACGGACCTGGACAGGGGTGCCCTGCCGCGTCTACCACCTTTTCCGCGCAGCTCAAGGCCCTCACTGGGTAGCCGAATTCGCGAATTATGCTGGCGTGGCCTTTTCGCTGGCCCTCGCCTTTTCGCCCCTCAAATTTGAGTCGGTCTATGGGTGGAATAATTATGTTCTTATAAGGAAAAAGCGGAGCGACGCTTGTAGAACGACGCTTGTAGAACTGGTGCTGGACTGGGTAAAAATGCATAGCGTGTTGATGTTCTATGAAACAAAAGTCATGGTATAATACAGGTTCATTGGGAACAAGTGAGGCGTCCCTCCGCCGTCGTCTGACAGTGAAAGAAAAAGTAGCCTTCTGGCATGTCCCGTGGCCCGTCGGCCAAGTCATCTTGTCGTCGGGAGTATACCCCCGGGAATCCTAAGCCGGTTTTCTTTTTCGCCAAATGGCGATGAACTTGACAACGTACATGCATTCAAGGTCGCAAACTTTTTACACTGTAGCCAAGCGGATACCCCGAAGATAGGAAGTACCCCATCCTCAGGGAACATCGTGTTGCAAGCCATGATATGCTCCGTTAGCGCTAGCATACATAGCTCCAAGAATCCAGACTCCAGAGTGGCTGCGGTTATGGTCAGTCTCTCTTGACAGACGCTCTATCAAGCCTAGCTTCCTCGCATGATAGAGGTCATGGTGGGAAGTTGCAACTTGGTCAAGACCATGTATCTCGAGACTTCGGTGCAAGGAAATAACGCGGTCCCAGGTCAATCGGACACCCGAAGGAGGATGGGGTATGGGAAATCCTGCGGCATTAACCTGGGGTTTCCTGTCGCGCGACATGGTGTGGGGTCGTGTTTACGCGGTTTGATCCGACGTTCCTGTTGATTGACGTTGCACCGCCACTCGGTTAGCGTCCGTCCCTTGTTCCTGACCTTGCGATGATGACGCCGGTTGAAGCCATACCGTTTCGTGCGCTATGCGATTGTCCTCGACGACTGCGTGCAACTGGGTATCAAGTGTAAGTCCATGCACCATTAGGCCGCATCTGCATCGGCGTCCACGTCTAGCCACCCCTGGATGTGTAATCTTAGAACCGATTGGTATGATATTAGCGGATGAGAATCGATCATATCTAATGCTAATGTAGCACAAGAAGACTGAGCATATACCCCAATAGAACCCGCCTCGCTGGCAAGGCCACACGCCCCGGTCTATCCCGGTAAGTACAACGCGGCGGAAATCCCATGCAAGGGGATATCTCGAGGCTTGAAACTGGCGTGATGCACTCTGGTTAATTGGCTGCATCGGAGTTACGACGGAACGGAACCACGTAGGGCTACTTACGCTGAGGCATTGCGCTGGCACGGCAACTTCTCGCGGCGTCGCAATGCCATAAACTTGTATTCAGAAGGTCGGACGATCAAATTTAAATCACTGACAACCCAGAAAACAGCAATATACACCTGCCATTCATGTGAACGAAACTTGTTTGTCATATGCCATCCTTTCTTACTCTCTCCGCCCATGCCGCCCCTCAAATCATCCCTCGACAAAGTAAAGAAACCCCGCCATCGTCATTCTGCAGTCCAGCTTGCTGCCCTCAATAGCCTATATGAGGAGACAGAGCACCCCACACTGGGCCAGCGCACGGCACTCGCGCAATCTTTGGGACTGTGCGTTTCCTCGTCCTCCACTCTAGCTCTGTGCTTACTTTCTGTCTTCCATAGCGAAACAAAGTCTGTAAATGCCTACTTTCAAAACAAGCGTGCATCGTCCAAGAAGCAGCCACGAGGCAGCCCGTACGACGCCCCAGGGCGCACTCCGTCGAATCGCACCCTTCCATATTCCACCATCGACGACGACTACTACTACCCGCCCCCAGAGGCGGCGGCTCGCAGTGTTCGATCACAGCCGCCGCACGATCAGCACCCACGCCCTCGAAATCAATTAGCCGATCACAGTCAATTTTTGTCGCACCCGGCTGAACTGAGGCCGTCGCGGCCCCAGATAGATGAGCTCCAGCGAATATATCGCATCAACCCGTACCCCACCGTTGAGGAGCTCAGCGTCGTGGCCGAGCGGATAGGGATGTGAGTTGTATTTCGTACTATTAGTATCATCGTTGCATCATGCCATGCGTGCGATATTTCTGTCTGTCTGCTCACTAACTCTGTTCTTATTGCAGGCGGCATCAAGCCATCGTCGAATGGTTTCGGACACAGCGCAGTCTCGATAGACGCCGGGTCGATGTCTACCCCACTACTAGTGCTGCCTCCCCCGCAATCTCCGAGGAACGACCGACCGAGCGACACTCTCGCGTCGTATACCCGATCTTACCGCCAATATCTACGCTCCCTCCGGTGTCCGCGCATCCTTCGCTCGCAGGGTTGGACAGTGCGAGACGTCTATCAGCGATTACTAGCAGCGAGGATCAGCCGTACGTCCCCGCCGCTCCGAGTCGGATGCTTCGAAGATCGTCTTCTCCCCACCGCCACCATAATGCATCCCCATATGGGTCGTCCATCACCCGGCCCAACACAAGTACGAGCGCCAGTACGTCGAGTGGTGCGAGTACAAGTGCGAGTAGTACGAATGGTTCAACGGCGGCACTGTCTGCCCGCCAACGCCGCGGCCGCCCCGACCCTGCCCAGCTCACCAGCCTGCGCCGCCTGCTGCGCAAGACGCCCACGCCCTCGATCGAGGAGCGCGCGGCGCTCGCGCTCGAGATCGGTATGGACGTGGGCAAGGTGACGAATTGGTTTAGGAATTTGCGCCAGTCGACGAGGAAGCGGGGAAAGTCGTTGGAGGGTCGCGGGAGTCCCGCGGACGACAATGACGACGAGGAGGACTTTGGGTATGGGGAGAGCAGCGGCAACAGCAACGGCACGAACGACTCGGAGCCAGTGTACCTGTCGTCGAACCGGACGTCGCGCTCGCCGTCGGTCGAGCGGGGGTATCCGCATCTGCATCCACATCCACATCCACCGCATTCCCACTCGCATTCGAGCGAGGAGGAGCAGGAGGCGGTGACCCCGTCGCCGTCGACGTCGCCCTCCCCCCTCGCGTCGCCCGCTCATCGCGGGCACCGACCGCTCGATCTCGCGCACCTCGTGCATCCGGAGGACAAGCCCATCGGGGGCGGGTACGTGACACAGACGCATACGCAGTTCTCGTCGGGCAGGCCCGGGGTGGCGTACGAGGATGCGTTGCTGTTGCTTACTTTTCATCGGAGGGCGGGGATGGTTTGAGCGTGTGCTTGTAATGCACACGCTCGTTATACGTCGGGCGGACATGCGATATTTCTCCGGGCACGAACCATACTCTATACTCGTTGGGTGGTTGTTCGAGGGAAGAAAGGAAGGAAGGAAGTGAAAGTATAAGTATAAGTAGGGTCTACAGTCGATTGCTGGAAGACTAAGTATTTAAAAAAGTACGTAGACCATTAATTCACGTTGTTGTACTTTTAACCAACGTACTCTGTGGCAAACCGATTGCACGGCACTTTACATGCTATGTACGGCAACGCTGAGTTGCTCTGCTGTGACGGAGGAAAATAAGAACGTTGCTGCCAGCTGCTAGCTTGAATAACCATAACGAGACGTGTTCGTGAGCAGCCCAAAGCGCGTCGGGGGTCGGACAAGAAGCTTGCATCGCGTTCGGAATTCCCCGCCTCCGTCGAGATGGCCCATGTCTGGGATATCAATTTTGAAGCGACATCCACTTTCTACGCGTCTTTCGTCTAGAGGAGTCCAGCGTCCCAAGTTACCGTGAATGGAGAAATAATCGTCGTTCGTGCATCTGTTTGTTTCAACCAAACAGCCCGATGCGGATTGCGCATCTTTTCATCTGACCAGCATGGCCGAACACCCCCGCGACCCTTCCAGCACCAAGGCTGACCTAGAGGAAGTCGTGTCGATGAACCAGGACGAAATTCAACTGGTGAAGAACCCTCGGAACGACCTGGGAACGACCTACGCATTTTTGTGGCTGTAATCACCGGTAACGTCTCTTTTGGTGACAAACTGGAATGGCTGCGGGTATCCTTGCTGGTTAATCTCATCTCTCGTATTCTCTTGCCGGTCCCTAGACCGTGCTCAGTGCGAGAGATCGGAAAGATCAGCAAGGATTGAGATAATACCGCTTGAACCTGATCAGCGCTCATACCTGCGTAGGGAAGCCCCCAGCGTCGTTGTCACTATTTCTATGCGCGTTTGAGACACTAACCTCTGAATTTTTGCAGCAAAAATTGGGATACAAACAGGTATGCTGCGAACTCAAGCGAAAGTGTCTCTGATAAGCGTTTTGTTAGCAACTGCACCGTAGCTGGGACCTCATTGAAAGCTTTGCCGCAAGTTTCTGTGCCCTCAACTTTATCGGCGGTGTCAGGTGCTTTTACACTCCCTTCCGATTTTTTTTTTCATGTTGTTTTCTGACGCTGGAGAAGGTCTGCGTTCTTCCTGGGTCTTTATGCTGGAGGACCTGCGGCATTATGGTAACTTTATTGACCCTTTCATTTATTCTCGTCTTGAATATCGCAGGTCCTCGTACATCATCACGATCGTCTTCATGCTCATCACGGCCGCCGTCCTCGCCGAAATATGCTCGGCTCTTCCCCTTAGCGGGTCGATCTACATCTGGGCAGCAGAGAGTGCTGGCCCCAAGTATGCTCGCTTCTTTGGCTTTATCGTCGCTTGGTGGTCGTGCACCGCCTGGATGACATTCGCCGCAGGCAATTGTCAGGTTCGCTCTTTTAAAAATCCTGGATGTCCAATGGCTCATAAGTAACCCACAGACGACCGCAAACTACATCGTATCACAGCTCGCGGTCTGGGAGATCGACTTTCCCGGTGGAATCAGCAACGACAACGTCAAGTGGCGTGCACTCATTTGGGCCATCTCCGAAGGGCTCCTCGTCCTCTCCGTCGCCATCAACTACCTCCCGCCCAGGATGTACTCTGCCATCTTCCGGTTCTCCGTCGCGTTGATGATGCTGGACTTTTTCCTCTGCGTCATCTGGCTTCCGATTGGCGTGTCCAAAACCTATGGTTTTCGCAGTGCAAAGGATGTGTTTACCATGACCTGTAAGTTGCACGAAGCTCGTCACGATACTGCTCCTAAGGCCTATTGCCAGACAACGGAACCGGTGCTCCGGCCGGTTGGAACTGGCTTTTGTCGTTGTTAGTACCCTAGCCGATCTGCGGAGGATGCGTTTTAACTGCTGGCCAGCCTCTTCACTGCAGGTACCATGACTGGCTTCGATGCCTCCGGTCATATTGCGGAAGAAACGAGAAATGCCAGGTAAATGTTCTCCATACAGGAATCTTGGGATAAAGCTCACAGTCACTGCAGCGTTGTCGCAGGCAAGGGTATCCTTACAAGTGCTGTGGCGACCGGCGTCCTGGGTTTCGTGACCGCAATTCTTTTCCTGTTCTGCACCCCAGACCTTGATACACTGTTCTCCCTTGGAGCTCCGCAGCCCTTTGTGCAGATCTACGCTCTCGCGCTGGGCAAGGGAGGGAGTGTTTTTATGACAGTTGTCGCTGTTATTGGTCTCATGCTCGTAAGCACTCACGCTCCATTTCCTTCAGCATTTCCCTGATGTTATCCTCACGCCTACAGAACACCAGCATCGCCATCGTAGCCGCCTCCCGGCTCGTCTTCGCTGTCGCCCGTGATGGAGTCCTTCCTCTCTCAGGTTGGATTAGCCGTGTCACTGCCGCTGGGCAACCCCAAAACGCCGTCACCGTCATCTTCATCTTCGCGGCCTTCCTTCTCTGCACGATCCTCCCCAGCCAGGTCGCGTTCACAAGCCTCATCAGTGCAGGCGGTGTTCCCACCATCGCCGCCTACGGGCTTATCGCACTATTGCGGCTCACTTGCACGCCGAACGATTTCCAGTCGTCACGGTTCCGCTTAGGGCGGTTCGCGCGGCCGTTTTATGTGTGCGCCGTGGGGTTCAATGCGTTGGTGTTTGCTGTCCGTCTCGCTTTTTATCTCTTCGCGCGTATCGACTAACGCTCCATCCAGGTCATGATCTCGCCCTTCACCTTCCCCGTCACGGGCGAGACCTTCAACTTTGTGCGTTTGGTGCCATCTCCCTGTTCTGCACTACTGATACCTTGATGTGCAGGCTGTTGTAATCTTCGGCGCCGTGACCATCTTCGGCGTCGCTAGCTGGTACTTCACGCCTGAGGACAAGTGGCTCCGCAGGGAGCTCGTGCTCCAGGCGCTGCGCACCGCCGATGAGGTCCCAAGTGTCGACACAAAGGACGACGCCAAGACAACTCATGAGTAGCTGCCTCACCCAAAGATCCACACATATATACGAAATATTTGCTCCCTTCATCTATGCTTGCCCTACTTGTTGTTCCTTCTTTACTGATATAGACACGGATTTAACTCGCATTCGGTTCGTCCAAACGGCAGATAAATCACCGATGGTTCATATCTCACTCACGTCGGAGATGAAGCCTTCTCATTTGCGTGCCCTCCGGTCCCGCGCGAATGTGACTTTGAACAGGTTACATAGGGGATTACCTGTATGTCGGGGTCGACATGTTCTGCTACCCAGGCGACTACAGCACACTCGGAGTGTACCTTGCCTTTGGAAGATAGAGTTTCGTCCGTAGACGAGGCAGCCGCGTTCTTCATTGGAAGTAGGACGTCATCACTCAAGGTACCTCCCGTCGGACACCACTCCGCTGGAACATCTTGGAGGGGGATGCAGATGTCGGAGTATTCAGGCGTCGGAATGGGTTCAATACGGAGCTCCCATTGGAATACGAAGTTCCTGCGGCTTGAGAGCGCCGACAATTCTCGGAGGAGGAACCATATGGCTCGGAGGTGGGTTCGGACATCAGAGCGTCCCCCATTCTGGCAAAAGAAAATGTGGAATTTGTCGGGGAAAGTCCCGCACATGAAGGCCGAGTTCACATCCTTTTTTCGACTTGTTTTTTCGGACGTAACACCTACGAACGCTTGGGCGGCGCCGACGAACTTTTTAGCGAGAGATATATTAGTCCTTACGTCGATGTCGAAAAAGTCTTTCAAGCTTTCACGACTTTGGGGGTCTTGGCAGTCTTTCCGGTTCGAATTGCCGTACAGGCAGACGAGTTCATGTAGATTGAGGTCCAGTTTCGCCTGTAAACCCCGGTCTTCTGCATCGATCACGAATCAGCTATGACAATTCGTTTGTAGATAGGGCCAAAATAGGGGTAGTTTGATGACATCAACGTGTTTGATCCGCACTCTTCCACGAAAACAACGCGTAAACACCAAGTAAACACTTGGTAAACACCTCCCCACAAAGAATAGAAATGCCGCGCGCAGGTAACGAGGTATACATCCTTCCGCGTCCCATCTCTGCACCGCAACCTCACCAAACTATAGCGTCCCCGTCCGTACATCAATGCCGCAGGATTTCCCGTTCAGGTTCCTTACCCTGAGATACGGCGCCTCCCCCAATCACGCCGAGCGACCCTCGATCCCGGCAGTGCCCTAATGCCCTACACGGACGAGGAACCTCTCAATATCCCGCTCAATATGCTCATGACCAATTTGTCCCTTCCCACCGTGAGCGCCCGTACTCTCGACTGGCTGTTTTCAGGCATGTACCCGGACCCCGAAAGCCGAGCGCTAGCGACGGCGGATTTTATGAGGAAAGCGAAGGATATAGGTCCTGCCGATGGGGTCATTCCTATCATCGGGGTATGTGCCCGTTTGCCACCGCCTCCGTCAAGTTCTGTTGTTGAATGCCTGCACAGCAAAAACCTGAACAGGGCGGCGCCCTTGCTATCAAACTCCTTACCATCCCTGGCGAACGCTCCCCGCTCTACATTCGCTTCTACCCGGGCGGGCATACTCGCGACGACACGGTGATTTGCTTCGACTTGGCCACCGGGCCCCAGCAAGGGATGCCCCTGCCGCGAGGCTACTCCTTCTTTCAGAGGACATCCGAGGGAGACGTTGATTTGAAAGGACTTCAGGAGGCAATGGGGTATGGAAAGCCTACCGGAGGGGACAGTTTCCTGATAATAAAGGATACCCATGTCATACTGAGGCGCCCTGGTCCCGGGAACCGTAACTTCACCTTTGAGACTAGTGTATAGTAGCAACTTGTTCTTAGTTTGTTGGATATTTTACAATGTGCCAAATGGCGTCGAACCTTCTCATATCGAGACATTGTTTACCACGGCCCGCATGTATCGCTCGCAGCACGTCTCGCTCATCCATGGGAGCACCAATTTTTACAAGCTCAGCATGCTGCTAAATCGAAAAGTATCCATAAAATAAAAAGAGCGGTCTATGATAAGTGTTTAACCACCAACGGCATTAACGACAAGCTGGCAGACGTCCTGCTTTTCGGCGCGCACCCCAAGCTCGAGGGTGACGCCCACACCCTGGGAGAAAGTCATTCGGCACCGCACGAGAACCTTCCCTCCTCCGCCCGTGACGAGCCCCGACAGCTGCAGCGTATGCACTGACGTCGACGTGGGGACCTCCGTCCCACCCAGCGGCTCCATGTTCAGTACCTCGACGATGGAGTCGCAAGCAGCTGAAAGAGCCATCAATGAGTATCGGTCGGTAGGAGAAATAATCCACGCACCCTTGAGACTCTCTACCGCCGTCCCAAGCCCAAATGTCTCCGTCGCACTCGGCCCCCCCTTCAGCCGATCCCACTCGGCGCCAAATTGCATATACGACGGCACGATATAGTCCCCGCCCGCACTCAGCTCGACCTCCTCGATTTGGTACTCGTCCTCGTACCCCTCCGCCTCGGGTTCCCCCGTAGACGGGTCCAACTCTTTGCTCACAAACTGCAGCGTGCACTGGAACGTCGCAGTCGCATAGTCCTCCGGCGCGTCCCGCGTGAAAGAGACGTATGCGATGCCCGGAGAGGTAACCGCGGACAGGCTGGCGATAGGGAGGACGAACTCCTGCGTGAGACCTGTGTCCTCGGTTTGCATCGCCATCGTGACCTGCTCAAGAACGGTATCGGGCAGCGTATTCGACACGTTGAACTGTGCATGTCGATTAGCTTAAGCGCAGTGAGGCCCTGCGCGTATACGTACCTGGAACACGACATATTCCTTGAAGATATGCTTAACGCACGTAACCTGATACTCGGTCTCGCTCTCCGTGAGCGGCACTGGCTTGGCGCTGCTGTTGAGGATAGCACCGTAGGACGCGAAGGAAGGAACGGCAGCGAGCTGCTCTGCGTATGCAGATTGGGTCTCAGCCGCAGACGGCGGTGGTGGTGCGGCGGTGGCTTGTCTGGCGGCCGTGACGCCGATGGTGTCCAGGGTACTTGGTCCTGATTACTTGGTCAGAGAACGAAGGGAGTTGATTGAGGGGGAAGCACGTACGGGCAGACTCGAGGGCGGCTTGAGCACGGCTGATTTTGGGAATGGTCGAGACGTCGAACGCTTGGGTGGAAGAGCTCGGGTCCTTCACGTAGGAAACCAGTTTCGATTCCAAAGCGGCCAGGGACAACACCGAGTCTGCACGAAGAATTAAGATCGATGCCGAGTCAAAGAAGGAGACGAAAGGCCCACCCTCTTTGATGTAAGACTCGACGAGCGTCTGGCTTTTCAAGACTTTGAGATAGAGGGCCGCACGATCGCGGACCTCGTCGTCTATATCGTCCAAGCACCTGGTCCAAATTTAAGCTCACGTCATCAAAATCTATAAACCTTCCCACCTGTTCAGCAGAACGGCAATGCTCTTATTCAGCTTCTCGTCCGTCGAGTTGACCCCAAACTTGGCCATACTCGACACCGCCGCCGATCTCACCGCCGCATTCTCCAACACAACCCGATTATAGATGAAGCGAATATACTTCTGGGGCTGGGCCGACTTGGGCCCCTCAATCCCCAGCAGATGCAGAATCCGTACAGACAGCTTCGTAAACTCGCAGTCCTCGATAAATTCGCACAGGTGCGAGAGCGCCTGCTCCTTGCACTCGCCGATGAACTTGATCATGTCAAAGATGGCCTCGACGACGGCGCGCTTAAAGTCATACCCGCCCTCGTCGCGCAGGACGCCGGAGAGGAAGGTGAGCATCGCGGCATGTTTGGCGGGGAATTTGAGGCAGAGGGAGCGGATGGCTTCGACGATGATGACCTTGAATTCGTCGCTGATTTCGGACATGAAGCCAGTGATTTGTTTGATTAGGCGGTCGACGGAGGCTTCGTTGCCAGTCTAAAACAGAAAATTTCAGAAAATATGGCAGAAGGGATTGCGGAAAGTACCTTGAGCAGCGTGGTAATGGCATATGTAGCGACGCTTCTGTTCGTATCCGTGATGAGGTTTTCCAGATCGACATTGCAAACTGCGACGCTTGTGGGGTGCGAGAGGGCAAGTGCAGCGAGCGTCCGGGTAGCAGCGAATTTGAGGACCGGTTTTGGTGAAGACAGGAAGAGCTGCATCACTGTTGTAATACTTAGCGCACGTAGGGAACCAAGTCGCGAAATGCCAACCCGCTATTGATTTGGTCAACTGTGCCGCCGTCACGTTTTTCATTTCACAAATGACACGGGCAGCCTCAAAGTTGACCATGTCGCTCTTGTGACGCAGCCAGCCCTCGAGTAACTCGACCATTTGCCGTTGCACGCTGTCCGTTGTCAATATCGCAAACAAAACTCACTAAAGGACATAAAACGCACTTAGGGTCCTCCTCCATGACCTTGGCGGCATAACGAATGAGCATACACAGCGCCATCGCATTCTTGAGCGTTGTCCCCGCTCCAGATTTTCCACCACCGAGCTGCTGGATCATCTTCGTTACCGCCATGCGGTCCTGCTGGCGGATGAGGTACAATAGGCCGAGAGCGTGGTATTGCGTGATGTTGCTTGAAGAGGGCACGGTCTGCGCAGCACTCTGACTTCCACCGCCAAAGAACGACCCGCCAGTGACCGTTGCGCCAAAGTAGCTACCCGACTTGGCGTTGACGGCCTCCTGTGCCTCGTTCACCCAGCGCTTCACGACATCCTTCGCGTGAGGGAAGAGATGGTACGCAGAGACGAGGGCGGCGGATGCGATTGAGGGGTTGCGGTCGACAATTGCGGCCTTGAAGAACCGCTCCACGCCTTGCGCCATTGAGGGCTGAACAGGCCATTAGCGGGATATGGAGGCACAAGAATGGAACACACGTCAATAATGCGGCAGAGGGCGCGAATGGCATTGGGTCGGTAGATGACCTCCGAGTTGGGCTGCATGTCCTTCATGATGCTAGCGGTCACCATGATCACATCCTCGGCGGTCGTCGCGAGCTCCTTAATAGCGAGGTAAACTGCTTGCCGGAGCGCGCTCTGGAAAAGAAATAAGTAGCCGTCAGCATTGAAACGTAGCAGCGCCGAAACCTCCACATACGTCCTTGTGCTGGAACAACTTGGTCGTGCCAAAGAAGAGGGTAGTGGCTTCTTGCGCGCTGAAAGTCTCGCCGACATAGAGGAGATAGACGATGCGGGTGAGCAATGCTCTACATTTGCGCGCGCTAATGGGAGACTCGTTGAAGACGCGGGCCTCTTGGATGATTGTAGTTTTGTTGTTGTAGTAGGAGCTGAGCCCGCTCTCGTCCTCCTTCTTCGAAAACGCCATCGCGAACGACATTTCGGCGAAAGGCGCAACGGCGTGGACGTGGTCGAGGAAATGCTGTGCTGGGAAATTTGGTGATGGTCAATCCTCGGCTTGACAAGCCGAGTCCCACGGTTGGTTTCTACCCAGTTTCTGTCCGCCACGTCCGCAACTTGAATTTAGAAAGAAAGTAGGAACGGAACAAGCGCAGTTCTGGATGCAAAAAATGAAACCAGCTTCCTCTCCGCTGGACCCTGAGTGCTCAATCCTCTGCTCCAGGTTCAGTTGAAGTTGTAAACTGGTTCGAGTTGAACCCTTGCGCCATGAGACTAACAAGAAACTCAAGTTCCATGATGAGATTGGGTGTTTTCGCTAACTTTTCTCACTCAAGACCAGAGTTTTTTATCAAGCTGCGCGTATACATGCAAAATCAAACGAAAGAAGTCGAATTTAATAAGGTAGTGGGCCGCTGCCATGGGCGCGGAAAATGGTGCCGGTGTGCTCGTCGTCGAGCGCCAAAACGAATGATGTATGCCAGTCTGCAGAAGGCCCGTCAGAAATAAGGTGTAGGTGAAGAGGATGATGGACTCACTGTGATGCCGTTGGTGGGTGTGCGTCGGGAATCCTAAGATTCAAGCAATGACGCAGCTGCCGCTGGAGCCTGTGCCGCCGTCCTGGTTGGTAGGGGGGAGGGAAGTGTCCTCCTTGCAGACGACGCAGCTGCCACTGGAGCCTGTGCCGTCGTCCTCGTTGACGGTGGGGACGATGTCCTCGACTTTGGAAGTGGTAGCGGTGAAGGAATCCATTGAGTGTGATGAGTTTGGATGCTGGAGAGTCCTGGCAATCCGCCCGCCTTTTATACCTGAAGCCCGGCGGTGTTGCGGTCTTGCATATATTGTTCGATAATTGCAGTAAGACCAGTGACGGTGCGATCGTTGTTGCGAACAATAAAGAAGGGAATCGGAGATTGAGCAGAGACCCAGAAAACAAAAAGAGCGAGATCGGGAACACAAAGGCTAAATGTAAGACTCGACGGTTTCAACGGTAAAAACGTGCCGCCACTGCCCATCGTGATGCTGCGCGCTTGAGGAGGTGCCAAAGGAATCAGAGACAGGCACAGCTGGGCACAAAAAGAACGGGGATCGGCGACATTGACTAGATCGGGAACACAAGAGCTGAATGTAAGACTTGACGATCCAAACGGCCAAAACCATGTCGCTCGAAAAGTTTGAAGCTTGAAGCCGGGGAACGCTAGCAGAAATGTCGAAAGCCAAAGTTATTCCGTCGAGCCTGCCACGCCTGAGGATATGAGGTTGGCCGGGAGGTTTTTTTTTTTGCTGAGACCAATGCCCGAAGGGAAGAACAACAAGGGTCCAGTCGTTTTTGTGATTGAGCGACCTGAGACAAATACCCCCGAATAATACAGCCATATGAGCCGAGCCTCAGGCTCACGAAAATTTGAACAAATGCGGCTGAAACATTATTGACAAAGCCAGTAAACGGGGCGGGCGGAGCAAGTGGATATGACGGACGGCAGAGAGGGTTCCTCCATGAGAGGAAGGGGAATCCCTTCCCACCTTTCAACACGATATTTTGGCAGGAAACAAGTTGGAATCACCGGCATATACCATGATCTTCCCACGGTTGAGGAGGTGTTCGCCGACCCAGAAAAATGTTATAGCTTCGCTTTCCGAAACGGGTTGGCCTGTATAATCGAATGAACATCCGCCATGGTTCCCCGATTATTTGCCGGACGTTGCCTTGAGGGTTTTCGCTTTGTTCAACTTTGGTTCAACTTTGAGGTTTGTTCGACCTTCACGTTCGAGTTGTCAACATGGAGATAATTTGAGCGAAAACAGGATAGACTATATGAGAATAACAGATAATAGTCGTGATACAAGTACACAGATACGCATAAGATGATTAATCGGAGCAGTCAAAAGTCCTACCTACTATACACCGGAAGTTCCTCCATCTCCTTGAACTGCGACAAACTCAAATCAAGCCCAAGGTGTCGCTTGAGCAGTTCGTGCGTGACGAAGCGCTCTGGGGTATTTCCTTGAGCGTCGACGAAGCTGACGTGGCTGAGTAGGATGCGGGTTAGCAATAACTCCAATTGCGAAAAGGTTCCAACTGACGGGTTCACGTCGCTAATGCGCTGTAATTCGTTGGCATGCCTGTGGTGATGGGGGCAGCTATACGCAAAATCAATTGAGTGTGGTATTCAAACGTCCAGGAGGAAAACTGACCCGTCGACGCCTGGAGATGAAATCAATCCAAACGAACAAATAGATGACGGTTAGACGCACCAATCAAGAAAATCGTCACATGGGCCCATGAGAGGCCCAAGAGGTCGAGCTCGAATTCATCCACTAAAATAGAGTTGGATTTACATCAAGCTAGAGATTCAGAACTTACTATCAGTTGCTCGCCATCCAAAAGCAAGAGCAGACGCAGGATCGGCGTCTCCGGGCCCGCTTGCCAACCACTGCAATCGAACAGGTTAACTGCCAAACTGATGCCATTAAATTGGCCAGCTTACAACTCGGGATGCCAAACAGCAGACTCGCGATGCTTCTCAAAGTGCCTCTGTTTGACTAGCTGCCAACCGGTCATGACGCGCGTGCCACCGCCAATCTTGACCTTGCCCCAGACTTGCTGGAAGTTCTTGTGGTTGACGGTGCCGACGAAATTTGCATGTGATGAGAACGTCACTAAATCGTAGCCGCTCGAGATGTGGTCGTGGTGCGCCATGGCATCGGGTGAATCGGCGGACGATTGCTTTGGCGACGCCTGTAACCCAATTAACAAACGATACGAATAGAGTCTGCAGCACGGACCTTTGTTTCTCGGTTGGGTGCTCGGTGCAAAGCCAGTAATTAAGTAATTGGTGTAAACCGTCCGCAGAGGATCGAAATCCATAGAGCCGGAACGTCAAGGAGGATCATCGTATCATCGTTGGC